>CM029473.1:33535921-34735921 GCA_017140325.1 Eucalyptus leucophloia subsp. euroa
ATTTATGCTAGAGTTTGGAGTATTCAATAAAACCATATCTCAACATTTAGCATACATGTGTGATTTGAGATTTTATGCAACAAGTAAACATGCATTAAAGACATGCGTAACTATATATTAATCTTGTTTTTCATAAATAATTTCACGATCACCTAAGTTTAACCTGGGAGAGATTATGTGATATTTAGGAGTTTAAATCTTATAAGAATGATTTAATATCTTGAAAATTTATTTTCATCCATTGGCGTTATTAGCGGAGAAAGGCTATCGATCAACAATAAATTTTTCGATATTCTTCAATGCTACTTGCTAAACGTCTTGTAAGCCTTGACAATTTTAAATAAAAATTGATTGAGAGGGGTTACGTTAGAATTTTGTGCATATAATATTTAAGATTAAATAAATTAGGAAGATCAAAAGCATGACCTTAACATCCATACTTCATGGGATAAAGATTAAGACGGAATGGAGAATTTGCCCCACCACATCATACGGATTGCGTTGCTTGTGAATGGCAGAGGAGTCCATCTTTAAATTAATGCGGTGACGTACTGGTTGGGGAAGGGAAAATTCAGCACCCTCGACCGTACTTTAATGATGACTACTTTGTCCAAAGGACTAATTCAATGCCCAGTGGGGGACAGTGCAATATGCCCATGTAGAACTGAGGAAGTGGTTTTCCTGAAACTAAAGTTCCGTTGAGATGGTTCGGAGGTGGTGTTAGGTGATCCCTCTAAACACCGCAGAAGCGCCGGATCATTTTTTCTAGCTGAGTGCCTAACTTAATATCGGATTAGCTGGCGAGCAGTCGCTACGGTCGTCGTCGGATTAGCCTTGATTATCTCTTGCCGGTTCTTCGATTGTCCTCGTGCGGTGCCGAGGGACGAAGGATGGGTAGGGAAAAAAGACTTTCCCCCATCTTTTTTGAGGCAATTGCCTTCTCGAAGGCCCAGAGGAGAAAGCGATTTTTCCGTGGCGATTAGTTTGAAAGACTTAGGAGGGAAAAGGGATTTGATTAGAGGGACGACTTTGGGGTCTTGTATTATGGAGTTGATAAATGGTTTAGATCCTCCGCGAGGGCCCATGGATTCAAAGAAGGTTCCCTCCTTTTCCGTCGTAATTGATAATTGAATTAAGGGTCAAAGATTAATGGGCACGCTCTCAGTTAATTCAAAATTTTATCAATTGCGATCCCATAATGGAAAATAGACTTGAGACTAACCTGACATGTGCGTGACATGTACCGTGAGATCTCCCATTTTCATGAGATGTTTAGTGCCTCTCGGTTTAGAGATATTGTCGATCAGTTGAATCGATTTTACTAATTCATTTTGAATCTTGGCGTGAAATTATAATGTAATCTTTCCGACCAATTTTAGCCAAATCGTTGAGCAGTTGTCTGTATATAGACGTCGAACCGATTGAACCCGCCCATCAATGATATCCGACGATAGTTGAGTGAGAAGGATGATAATCTTCCAGCCGACTTAGTGGCACTTGCCATCAAGAGAATCTGAAAGAAAAATCTTAGAATTAAGCGGACGGAGATTTGTGGTTCCATTCGATGTCTTGCAGGGGAAAAGAGAAATAAGACTATCGTGCACCACAATTATTCCAAGTGATCATGGATTAGGATGAACGTGGCATGATTAGTGGGGGGATTTGGGGATGAATGGAGGCTGTTCCTCGGACTTCTGACTATTCTCAAATTCACATGCAAAAGGAAGATTCGTCACATAAAGATCACTTTACTCGATTGGGTCCAATCAAATAGAAGACCAACTTTAAAGGTCATATATACTCAAATTTAGCATTTTCAATAGCTTTTCTTTTCACGACAAAAAAAAAAAAAAACTAGCCTTTCTTTATTATTATTATTAATATTATTATTATTATGAGTAGGTAACCTACTAACGAGAAAGTTAAAACACCAATTTAACTAGTTGAAGAATAGAAAATTTGACTAATCAAAGTTTGCCACCATGATGGTTGGTCTCACAATAATACCAAGTTGCTTTGAAGCCTGAGGTTTCAAATCCCCAATTGCTTCTTGACTTTAGGAAGGCTTAGTTCGTCTATAGAGTAGGCTCGCTCATACTCCATCAATGCAATGGCGGTTGGTGCGACGATCTCACTCAAAATGAGCAGTAGTTGTTGTTGGAATCAAATTTCTTGTCATAAGTATAAAACTTTTATAATAACACCAAGAAGGTGTCACGGATCCTAAATCATCATCCTCCACCCGTTTTCACTAATTCGGAAGGGTTAAAGAGAGAGAGCTAGTAGGGAGCTCTCTATTTAGTGAACTGGGCCTCATGTGACCTTTTCTTTAATCCACGATTGTCTTTTGTAGTCTCCAAAATAAGTGGGGGGAGAACCCATCTCGCTTTCCACCTACTACCTCCCCACGACGCTAAATTCAAAAACACATCGAGAAGCAATCAATTTGAATTGCAGATTGTGATTGAGGGATACAAAACATCTGGTGATCTTTGCTTTTGCAAAAAGCTTTGAGCTAGTGCCACGACCAGTCTCCACTAATTCTATCTTTTATCCTCTTTTTATTTTGTTTTTCTTGAGGTATAACCCATTTTTAGTGGAAAGTGCATGTTGCAAAGCAATGTCAACCATCTTTTCATATGCAACTTTACATAAAATGTAACGAAAAAGCATGACTTATTAAATAAATTAAAAATTTAAAGATGGCATTGCATATTTTTCTAAAATTCAAGAACTCCTTGTCACAATTGCACACATATAGCTGCTCCAAGAGAGTTACCACGAAGGGACTATAATATACCTTTCCATATTGTGGTTGCCCGATACGTTTCTAGAAACTATGATCACAAGTTCCCTCAAAAGGAGATGGAAGAAAAGGCTAGGCTTGCCCTAGTTTCCCTACACGTGAGGTCGATTTTCGTACTAATTGGGGAGTTACACCTAATGTTTCGTCAATTGACTTTAGTGCAGTGCTCTAGCTTTTAGGTTGTGGTCATGCATGATGCTAAACGAAAGGGACGAAAAAGACGCCCAAAGGAAATGGCCGTATGCTCTGGCTTGCAGAAACTGATGAAGTGAACATCACTCAAAACTCCTTTGGCAGCTGCTTGACGGTGGGTTTACGTTGATTTAGAGACAACACAAGCATCCATCACAAGAGCTGTTTGACGTTGAATGCTGTCTAATTTTGTTATGGACACATCCATGGAAATAGTCTATCACTTAACCATTTTTCCTTTGCTAAATAAATTTATATTAAAAAAGGAAAGAAGAAGAAAGATCTATTAACAAAAATAAAAGTCGACTTTTCGGATAATATATGAATTGAAGACTTCGAAATCTAACTTTTGATTTAGGGCCGATGTTTTCTTGCTCGAACAACGAAATAGTTACACTATAAACAAACTATAGACGGTGAAAATTAAGAGGTCTTCACCTTGTATCAAAGCCTTTGATTTACCTATGAAAAATTAAAAGACGTAATTACCGTTTCCAAAAATAAAAAATTCTACTAAATGATGTCAAAAGATCACATTCGATATTGAGAGTGACTTCATCAAATACCTACTTTCAATTTGCCACATGTTGATTTTATTTAAAGATATTACGACACAAATAATTTAACTTTACTTAATATTGTTAACATGATCTGAGCTCCTTAATTTATTTAAATTGCTCCCTAAATTATAGCGCAATAATAATGTAATTATTAAACTTTTAATTTATTCAATATTATCATCGGATTTTTAAGACACGTACTGACTTATTTAATATTGTCGTTTTATTAATTCGAAGTAAAGAGATAATATTGAACATTTTTATATAATCAATTTTAAATCGGGAATACAGAGACGATTGGGCAAATCGGAAGTTTAAAATCATATCAGATATTAAGTTATATTTACTTAACTACATATTAAATAAAAGTTTTATGGGACTATTTATGCCATTTTCCTGGCTTTTTTGTTTTCGGTATTCGGGTAGATTGCCGCCCATTGGTTACTGTTTTAGAAAGGATTCATTCTTGTTAGCATTGGAGCCATGTGCTCGTAATGCTTTCGTGCATGCGGGGTCAAAGCTGAAAGAAGCGCAAGAGACAGGGTCACAACTGTAAACCATCAGATGTTTTTCGGTCCCAACATCCGTCAGAATTTACAATGATCTATTCACGCGGAAGAGGACAGGAACCGCAGGTGGCAAAAACCTAAACTAAAGTGCAGGCGGAATTGCGACCAGAAAAAAAAAAAATAGAAACGGAATTAAAAAAAAAAAGAAACAAAAAAAGAAAAAAGAAAAAAAAAAGACGTGTGCTTTCCATCACCTGTCCGTAGCCAGATACCACAGACGATGTACGCTGCCCAGTCCTCCTTGGCTCCTGCCCGTTCCAGGTCTCCAAACGATCTCTCTCTCTCTCTCTCTCTCTCTCTCTCTCTGAGCATCCACTGAGGAAGAAGATGCATTGAATTCCGCCCACTGCCTGCTTAAGAAAAACCAAGAACTCGATCTTCATTCATGGATTTGTTGCGGAATCAAGACTTCAGACAGCAGTGGATTCCAAACAATCTTTCTCTGTCTCGCTCTGTGACCATCCACTGAGGAAGAAGCTGTATTAATTCCGCACACTGCCTGCTCAGAATCACCGAGAACTTGCTGTTCATCCATGTTTTTGTTGCGGATTCAAGACTTCAGATAGCAGTGGACTCCCTGCCCACTCAAACAATCTCTCTGACTCTCTCTCTGCCCACTCTCAAGCTGTATTAATTCCGCAGACTGCCTGCTCGAGAATCACCAAAAACTTTCTGTTCATCCATGTAAAGTGGAATCAGGACAGCAAGGTTAGTTATCCCGGTCACGGTGTGACGTCAGCTGATTTCTTTTGCAATTTCCTGTCCTCAGCTTCCATCTCAGCTTCCTTGAAAGTAAAGCTCAATAGCCTCAATCTTGTTCCCTGCTTCACTGGCTCCCCGGAAAGAAATCTCCAAACTGAACTTCGCCTCACAGCTCCTGTAATTCACAGGCTTTCCTCTTTCTTTTTTTGTTCCCCAAATTGTCCGGAAGTGTTCACAGCGATCGAATTGAAACTGGGACTTTAATCTCAAAGATCAAATAGTTACTTGTCATCCTTGGTGGAGCTCAGGATTTGATTTCTTGGTGTCATCTGTTTCCTCGTATTTAGTTGTATTTTTTTGATCGGATCTGTCCATACTGGTCCTTCTATGGAGTTGATGTCTTTCTCGGCAATCATCAGAAACCTGTGTTTCTGCGTCCTTCTATTCTCCGGGACTTGCTTTTGTGGTCCTCCACTCGTTGGCAAGATTCCGCCTGGATTCCAAGCTTCTCAGATGGAGTGGGTGGATCAAAGTGGCAGGTTCTTGCTATCTAACAATTCGGCATTTTCTTTGGGATTTTACACCGGCGTTGATGTCACAACCTTTGTGTTGAACATCATTCATATCGACAGTGCTCAAGCCATTTGGACTGCTAACAGAAGACAATTAGTCAGCAGTTCTGATAAGTTTGTGTTTGAAGAAAATGGGAATGTCTACTTGAAGAAGGGGAATGATAACGCCTGGTCGACTTATACAGCCGGAGAAAAGGTCACTGCCATGGAATTGCTGGATTCTGGTAACTTGGTGTTGCTTGGGGAGAATGATAGAATCCTTTGGCAGAGTTTTAGCAATCCTACTGATACTCTTGTGAGTGGTCAGAATTTTACAGAAGGGATGAGCCTCAAAAGTTTCCCAAACAGTAACAATATGTCAGCGTATCTCAATATTTCGTTGGGCGATCTGATCTTGTCTGCCGGATATCGGACTCCACAAGTTTATTGGTCAATGAAAGGTGACAGCCGTAGAACAAATTTTAGCAATAGTAATGGCAATGTTCACTCTGTGGTTTTGGGCTTGAACTCATGGAACTTCTATGATCAAAATAAGACCTTACTTTGGCAGTTTGTCTTCTCTGGAAACTCTGATCCAAATGCCCTGTGGGCTGCAATTTTGGGACCCAATGGGATGATCACGTTCGTTAATCTTCAAAGGGCAAGTCAAGAACTGCGGAAGCTACTCGGATACCCGTGAATTCATGCAGTGTCCCAGAATATTGTAAGCCCTACGAGATTTGTTACTTTGAGAGCTGGTGTCAATGCCCTCCCGCTCTCAATGGCAACTGTGGACCTCAACCTCTATCATCATGCAGCTCGTCTTACAGATCGGTACATTTTGCGTACATAGCAGAGAAGCTTGATTATTTTGCACTTGGGTTTGTGACTCCCTCTCTAAAGTCCAACGTGAATGCTTGTATAGAAGCTTGCCGAAGCAATTGCTCTTGTAATGTGCTACTGTTTAATAGCAGTTCTGGGCATTGCTTCTTGTTTGACCAGATAGGAAATTTTGAAAGATCTGATCAAAGTTTGAATGGTTATGTTTCGTATATGAAGGTTTCAGATATATCTGGGGCCAATGGCAGAAAGAATATTAAGAAGGAAGCGATTGTGATTGCAGTCATCATTTTTGCAACTGTTGTAGTCATTGCTGGTCTAGCTTACATTGGATTCTGGTATCACCAGAAAAAGAAGTCATTGCCCGACTATTCTGAAGAAACTCTCGAAGACAATTTCTTGGACAGTCTTTCAGGTATGCCTATCCGCTTCAGTTATGGTGATCTGAGTAGAGCAACGAAAAACTTCTCCTCAAAGATTGGGCAAGGAGGATTTGGATCGGTCTACGTAGGTGTTCTTGCGGATGGTACTCATTTGGCTGTGAAGAAACTGGAGGGTATAGGCCAGGGAAAGAAAGAGTTCAGAGCTGAAGTAAGTATTATAGGAGCATCCATCATGTCCATTTAGTCAAGCTAAAGGTTTCTGTGCCGAGGGGGCTCACCGGCTTCTTGTTTACGAGTTCATGGGGAAAGGGTCTCTGGACAAATGGATTTCCAAGAAATGCGAGGCCAGTAAGATTTTGGATTGGAATACAAGATTCAATATTGCTTTGGGTACAGCCAAGGGATTAGCTTATCTACATGAAGAGTGTGAAGTCAAGATTGTCCACTGCGACATCAAGCCCGAGAATGTCCTTCTGGATGATAATTTTGTTGCGAAAGTGTCAGACTTTGGTTTGGCCAAGCTAATGAGCCGGGAAGAGAGCCTTGTGTATACAACATTAAGGGGCACGAGGGGTTACTTAGCACCAGAATGGATCACAAACAACCCTATATCTGAAAAGAGTGATGTTTACAGCTATGGAATGGTGTTGCTTGAGATCATCGGAGGCAGGAAAAATTACGATCCTGCGGAATCTCCTGAAAAGGCCCATTTTCCTTCTTATGCCTTCAAAATGTTGGAAGAAGGAAAGCCACGGGAAATTCTAGATTCTAGGCTAGAATTTGACGAAAATGACGAGAGGATTGTGGACGCAATCAAAGTTTCCCTGTGGTGCATACAGGATGAAATGCATCTAAGGCCACCGATGACTAAAGTTGTTCAAATGCTTAAGGGCCTTTGCGCCATACCTAATCCCCCGATTTCCTCTCAGTTTGGCTCTCAGGCTAGCTTGAGCTTTTATAAATGGAGCAGTGAGGACGGGACTTCAACTGGACCAATCAATTGGAGTAGTGACGCATTTCAATCAGAAATTCAGCTGTCAGGTCCTAGGTAACTTTTAAATTGGTGAAAAAGCCGGAGATACATGAAAGAGAAAAAGTTCCTGTTATCTGTGATATATCATCTTGAACTACAGCTACTCAAGTTTTTGAAAATTCATTTTTGCACATTGTCATACAATGCCTGGTGAGAAGCATAATGTACGCCCAACTGAATTACAAATTACCTTCAGGATTTTTCGAAACATTCACGTTTGTAGATTATAATCCTTTCTTCTGAGAATTGGTTGAATGAGCTGCAATGATCTTTTCTTATCTGCTACTTCTAAACTTGCACTCATCTGTTTAAAGTAATAGTCATCATGTCGTATCTTTCTGAATTTGCTGCGCCTGTTGCTAGATGTGAAGTTACTCTTTCTTCCCGACAGTAATGTTCTGGAGCTTCCACCCCGGAATTTGGGAATGTGGCTATGCACAAACATGTCAAGTCCCAAAATTGCAAGCACCTGTACTTATCAAACCAGAATAGCCTAAGTAACACTTGTCGGGAGCTAGGATAATTAGCGCACAGATTAGAAGTCCGCGAGTCAGTCAAGCTTGGCATGTCCATGCAAAATTAACCCTGTAGTTTCTTCTTTTCAATTATCAATGAAAGCTTGCATTCCTGGAAAGACGGTTCTGCTAGTGCAGGAGACAAACTCTCTGTGCTGCGTATGCGATGATGTTGATGTGGTTCCGGTGCCTGAAGTTTGAAATAGGGAGATTCTAGTGTTGACTTTTGGTTCAGTTTGCTGCTGAAAAATGCTCAGTGGGGGCTTCTTCGGCAGGGCCTGATGAGGCGTTGCAAATTTAAAGTGTTTCCGGTTCCAGGTACAGGTAGGTGGCAAGAATCTATCGGATGAGCAAGTTGTTGGGGTCAGTTTGTACTTGTTGGGTCCTCCAGGGCGTTGAGGGGGTTCAAGCTTTTCATCTTAAATAAATTTATCGGAGGAAAGTGTACGGTATAGGCCCGGAATATGCAAGTTTCAATTTCAGGAGGGGGGGTGTTCCAGTCAACGTTAGGTGAGATTCACTCGTTGACTGGAGAAACGTGGCCCTCGTTGTTCCTCCGTGGGTCCGTGCCCGATGCACCGTATCATATTCGAGGGGGGCTTTTGGATTGTCGACGGGAAATTTCATGTAGAATATTCAGTTCAAAAGGGACAACATTTTCAAGGATGTCGGCTTTTAAAATATTACACGTTTCCTATGAAGTCTTTTTGTCGAATGACTTTTGTCAATGGTGATTCTAGACTAGGTACAGTAGGAGTAATCAGAGTAATCGGTTTTGGGTGAGTAGGTTCCAAATGTTAGATTTAAAATAGATCGTACACTCAAATCGGTTTACAGCATCAATTTTATGTTTCGTTTCAAAAGGTACAAAGCCTCATCAAAAAAAATTAAAAAATGGAACAACTATTTCGAAAAATGTACAAAAAAGAAAAAACTGCTTTGAAATATTTATACTAAAAAGGCATTTGATTGAATATGTTGACTATGAGTAGGTCGCTAAAGGCTCCTGATGACTCGGAAAGACGCGAGTCCCGGGTGATCTAAGGGATAACCTCCCTAGGGTGGGAGTCCCTTGTGTGCTCCTGGGTATAGCTCGGGAGAGGGGCTAGAAAAATAAGCTCTCCCACTGATAGATTGGCCACAGTCCCTACTTCCTTACGGAAGAAAGGGTACGGCTAGCACCCCAGATCAACGGGCTTCCCCCGTTGAAACACACGGGCGCGCAGCGCGGGAAATGAAGGAGCCCGGGACAAGCATCCCGGGTGAAATATTTATATTGAAAAGGCATTTGATTGAACATGTAGAGTGCAAGGAATTCTTTGAATGAAGCTTCAGCGGTCCGAACAAAATATCCACCGGGTTTAGGAGCTCAATCCACTTCTCGCACTGTGAAAGATACACCTCTGAACAAGAAACGAAATCCAGAGGAACTAATTTAGGGCAGTTCAAAAATAAAAGTAAATTAAAACAGGTGGTGGGTATAGTTAGTCCCGAATCGTGGTCATCAATTGGCAATGACAAATTGCCGAAGAAATAGAAACCACGGCACATCGAAATCATAACATTCGGCGAAGAAATCGAAAATAAAATTGACATAGAGAGAGTACCAAAGAGTGGACTGATTGATAGCCGGCCGACAAAGGCGAGGACACGACCTCCGAGATGTATAGAGGCGAGAAGCCGACCGGCCTAAGGCAAAGACTCGCGAGAGAGAGAGAGGTCAGATCTAAGTCGACTGAGGGATAGGAGACTAGAGTGTAGAAAGCGAGTGTAGAAATGACGGAGGAGAGGCTGTGTTTTGAGAAATGAGAAATTAAACTTAGGATTTGGGTTCTTAAAACAGGTTAAAAAAACTGACCGTTCAATACCCCCGATCAAGAATTGGACCGATTCTTAATAGTTCCAAAATTTTGTAATAGGGAACCAGTGCTCACCCGTAGGACGTAGTATAGATATTATGGCATAAAAGTGAATTAAACCAAGCATACAAATATGCTATAGTGTAATATTAGGCAAAAACATTTCTTAACATTATTGCGAATTGTTCTGACAGCCAAATTTGAGTTAAGATTTTAGGAAACAATCGGCACAAATTGAAGACGAGAACCATATCTCAGTATCATGTCATCACAAGTAATTTTGCTATCACTTAAGTTTCACTTGGGAATTCAGCAAAAAAAAAAAAAAAGTTTGACTTGGGAGAGATTATGCCTATCGGCAAAGTCGTAACGACGATTAAGTGAGTATGGTCAGTTGGAGATCATTTAGCACCCTCAGCTAATGCTCTAATATTAGATTATATTCAATTAACTAATCAAAGACTTATTAAATGTATTAATATTCGATTAGCCGTTGGGTCATCACTACGGTCGTTGGAATAGCCTTGCTAATCTATTATTACCGATTCTTCTATTGGCCTCATGTGATGCAAGATATCAGGCGTGGCTTGGCGAAGAAAAAGAGCTTCCCTACATCTTTGCAGGGCAATTTCCTTCTAGAAAAGCCAGAAAGCAACGAGTTTTCCTAGCAATTACTTGAAAGACTTGATTATGAAACAAATAAATATGAAATTGACTTCAAGGACGACTTTGCGGGTAAAGAAAGTTCATCGTTTTCATCATAATTCATAATTATATTAAAGGTCGAGATTAGTTGGCAACACAATGAAAATAAGGAGTGTGAGGCAAATTTGATCTGCGCAGGACATTGACTATGAAATTTTCCTACTTCATATGTATAGTATCCGTTTCGCGAAAAGAGCAATATACCTTTCAAATAAAATGAATTCATTCAATTGACAAAGGATATGATCCTTTTTTTAATATTATTTTTGGACAAAAAATATAAATGGCAAGAAATTTGTAAGTATGAATATAGGAAATGATTGTTACCCCGCGATGTAAACGGTACTTAAAAAAGTAACAATACACTGAAAATATTGATGAACAACATGTGTTCTCCGATAGATTGAACGGTCATTTACAATGATTACAACTTGGGCATATATCTACAATTGACGTTTATATAAATAATTACTTAAAAAATTAAACATGCTTTAGGTTGCTCATTCTATTTAATAGCTCTAATTCACAAACAGTCACAACTTCCGACTCGGCCAAGATGATACACTTCATTTGTCAGACTTTTTGTTCCAGCGCTTAGCTGTTTTTGGTTGACGTCTCTGTCGATTAAACGTGCTCTCAGGCTTCTGTTAATCACGTTATTGACCAAAATACTTAGTTATTCTTATGGCGTTAATAGTACTTTTCAGCTTAACCACACCTATCATCAAGAAAAATCCAAAAGAAGAAAAAACCTAAAATAATCTATTATAGATAGAACTTTAATGATGAAACAAAACGGATGAAGATTTGTGCTTCCATTTGACGTCTCAATTATCTGAAATTTATTACCTAATGTACCACTTTGAGATCTGTTGACACATCAAAAGAAATGTCGTGTAGAGAAAAATAGAACTAACGTATATAAGATTTATTCGATGTGAAAAGGAAAATAAAATTAACTGTTTTATGATTATATGGGAATTTGGATGATGAATAGAGGCAGTTTATGAGACTTTTGATTTTTCTCAAATCACATAGAAAATTATGGGACATATAAAGATTACTTCAATTGTTTTTTGAGGGAGCCCAACTTAAAGTTTGAGACTACTCACATTTCATTTTTTTTTAAAACTTAAATATTTATTTTATCATGGAATCTACTAACAAGAGGTCAACAAATCAATTTAATTAATTGAAGAATAACACATCTAATGAGCCGAGAGTTCACGACCACGGCAGTTGGTCTAACAATAATTCCTAGTGATATGAAGCCCCAAGTCACATGTTTGAATCCCCAATCACTCCTTGGCCTTAGAAAGCCTTTCAGTTTAGTCGTGCCATGGTGCGTGGTAACCCCAG
Organism: Eucalyptus leucophloia subsp. euroa; assembly: GCA_017140325.1. Taxonomy (NCBI): domain Eukaryota; kingdom Viridiplantae; phylum Streptophyta; class Magnoliopsida; order Myrtales; family Myrtaceae; genus Eucalyptus; species Eucalyptus leucophloia. The sequence continues at coordinate 33,547,996 of CM029473.1, forward strand.
TTGTACTCCCACTAGTATTATAAATGGGCAGTAACGACAAACTTATGTAGAACGCCAATGATAATGTTTAGAGGGGCACCATGTTTCTATTCCCACCAAAACCCTTTTATTCTCCCTTTCTTTTGTTTTCTTTTTAGCATAATCAGTAGGGGTGTCAAAAAGCCCGACCTGACCCGACCCAACCTGAACACCAAACAAGTATGATACATGTTTCGGGTCTCGATACATGTTCGAGTAACAAATATAAAACAAGCAACGAAACGTGTTTCGGGTCGGGTCAGGGTTGGAACATTGTTCGACCCGAAACACGTTAACATCCAAACAAGCCAACCAAACACAGAGTCAAACATGTCGCGGAAAAGTGAAAACCCCTCCCCTTCGGCTTCTTCTCCGACGACTGCTGCTGCCCTCCGATCGACGCGCCTCCGCCCTCCGTTTGTCTGGGCGTAGGCACAGCTGTTGGGACTTGGGAGGAACTGGAAGGAGCTCAATCTCTCTCCCGCCTATCTGGATTCGCTCATGGGGCTGACCTGGAAATCCTCCCGAGCCCTGCGCCCGATCGTCGGTCTCCGATTCGCCATCGTCGTTGTCGAGGTGAGCTGTAGTTGCGAGTGAGATTCGGGTTCGTGCTCGTTGCGAGTGAGATTCGGGTTTGTGCTCGTTGCGAGCTCCGGGCGCGCGCATCTGGGGGTCGGGGATGTAGGGGTTTTTGGGGGTTTCGTTTGTGCCGCTGTTGGTCATTGAGATGGAATGTGTGGGTTTGTGCTTTTTATGTGTTTGCTGAAGTTCAGAAGAGAAAGAAACGAAGGAAATTGTGGATTTCAGCTTGCGCTGCTGTACACAATTCCCGTTCATTAGAATTTTTGTGCGTGTTTCGAAGGATAAACCTGGGTTAGTGTTTCCCATTAGAAATTTGGTGGGTGGGCGTGTGAGTACAGCCTTTTTTTTTCATGATGTTGTGATATGTTTGGTTGCAAATCGCTGCATCGTTGTCAGTAGAGGTGTTAAAATGGGTCATAAATTTATGACCTCTTTAAATCTTAAACGGGTCATAAATAGGTCGTTTGTTTATAACAAAAGATAGTTAAATGAGTTTCACAATTAAAGATTTAAGATAGGTGGGTCTTAAGTGGATTTTTAAATGGGTTGGGTTGAAAACTCATCTTTAACAAAAACATTATAATTCCTCCCTTTTTAACTTTATAAAAATCAAAATTATAATTTTTTTTATTTTTTTCTCTTTTTTTCTTCCTTTTTTATTTTTTCTTCTTTTTTTTTCTTTCTCCTTCCTCCTTCCCTCGCCCGCACGCAGACGCGGCGACGGGCCGTAGCCTCGAGTCGCCGGATCTGGGTAGGCCAGGAGAGCCTCACTGGCGTCGGGCGAGCCTCGAGCTCGACGCAGGGAGCTCGAGGCTCGCCTATGGCTCTGTCGCCGATACATCGTCGTGGCCAGCAATGAAAATGCGAAAAGAAGAAGAAAAAAGAAAAAAGAAAAAATAAAATTATATTTTAAAAATAACATAAAAATAATTAAAAATTTAATTTAAAAAATAATTAAATTTCGATTTTTTAAATAATTATTTTAAAATTTATAAAAATTTTCCATTGAATTTATATTTTATAAAACTATTTTAGCAATACAAATTTTTAAAAATAATATATATAAAAGCTCGGAGTATTTTAATAATATAATCTTTAAAAAAACATAGGAATAAGTTTTTCTAAATTTGTTAAATATGAAAATATTTTATTAATATGAGTTGGGTCGGCCGGGTTTGGGTGAAAAATTTACATTAAGCATAGCCATAATGTAAATGGGTTAATGGGTCGATTTGGTGGACCATTAATGGCCCAACTCCAAACCGACCCACCCACCCGTTTAACGGCTCTAGTTGTCGGATATGGTCTCATGACTTTGATGCCTACCAGCTGCTCAATTAAATTCCTGAACCGTAGTAGCCCGGTGTGTTAGTATTTCGATGATCGTTTGGCTGTCTCTTGTTGGGTGTACGAGTCCCTCATGGTGTGTCATACATGTTTACCTCAGATTTATACATTACCGGATGTTGCTTGTCTTTAGATTTATTGATTCTCTTTTGTCAGGTGCAAGTCAACAGCGAAGTATGTTTCTAAATGGCTGATATTGATCATGGGATTAGTAAATAGATATGTTACTTGGCTTTTCTTGCTCCTCTGCTCCATTTCGCAATGGCAATTAATTTTTCTTGAAGGGAAAAGTATATCTTGCCTCCTAAATTCTGCATTCATTGTTGATGATCAAAAGAGTGCCCTCCAACGTTAAACATATATGTCATCTTCTGCTAAGAATCTTTTCCAGATGAAATTCTAACATCAGTCATTCAGTCTTTAAGTCAGTAGGTAAAAATAAGACCCGTCTCGCACTCTTTTTATATCTACAAATCATCAGCAGAAAAAACAACAGAAAGAGCAATCCTTCTGGCAAAAATTTCACTTCTATCTCCTGGTTCCCCAGGCAGAGCTTCGCATTAATGGTTTGCTAGCCCTTGACTTTGCTTTTATCTTCACATTCCTGCAGTATCCACTTCTGTTTTCCTCTTTCCCTTTAGCTTACACAATCTAAAACCAAACCCTTCATAAATTTCAGTTCAGGTGACAGCATAAGCTACGCCAGCGGGAACTTCCTCAGTGATGTTTACTCTGATTCTGTCTACAAGCAAACCTAAGCCTGAGAAACAAGTAGAAGCCGAAGGGATTGAGGAGGAACAGCAGCAGCTAATTGAGATGCAATCTAGCAAGCAAAGCTCCGGTGATTATGAGGAGAAATGAGCATTTTGGTGAAAGAAAATCATTTCAGTTTTCACATTTCTGTGTCTCAAAATATTATGGTGGATTGTCCACACTCCATGGTTAGATTGGTCTGAGCAGCATAAATTGCTTTGCTCTTTTTGTGAATACCTATGCCGATTATTGGCATCCTCATCTGGGCGTACTGAGTCTCCATCATATCTGACAAGAAGTCTAGATAGATGATGCATTCCTTTTGCTACCATTCTTTTCCCATTCATTCTAGTGAATACGAAGAATTATAGATTGTTCTCTGTTTATAGATTGTTCTTTGTGTACTCTTACATTTTACGTGTAGGAATCAGATACGGTACAGTGATGGCTTACTTTTAAAAGGAATTAACCAAAAAAAAAACCCGAACCGACCCCGAAACATATTAGATGGTCTCATGTGTTTCAGGTCGGTTCGGGTCGGGTCACAGTGTGTGACCATTTGTGTTTCGGGTCGGGTCGGGTAACAACAAAACCCGGCCCGACCCATTGACACCCCTAACAGTGTACTGAAAGTGCAGTTTCCAAAGTGATATCATGTTATGTAACAAAAACATCATTAATGATTAGTGACTCCGGTTTTTGGATTTGCATCTGACATATTAATTTACTAAATTCACAACCATCTCACATAATTCTACTTTATACTATAAACCTTAGAAGTAAGATGGCATCACTGGCCGTTCGTCGCATCACCTACTTAATAGGTCTTCTATGTCTATAAAAGAAAAATATGAGCAAAATACAAGCTCCACTATTATGTTAATATACCCATGCTTTGATATATAAGGGGTCAAAGTTGAAAGAAGAGCAAAAGACGGGGTCACAAATGTAAATTTCGTGGAAAAGGAGAAGAAAACGGCAGCTAGCTAATTGCACTGAAGTCCTGGTGGAATTGACAGAATAAATACATACAAAAGAAATTATGTATCCTGTGTGTGCCCGTGGGAGACCGACAGATAAAAATGGTGTCCACTGTCTAGCGCCCCTTGACTCAATGGACTCCCGTCAACTCCGATCTCTCTCTCTCTCTCTCTCTCTCTCTCTCTCTAAGCATCCACTGATCTCGGAAGGAAGAAGCTGTGTTGATTCGCCCGCTACAAGTTTCTCAGCACGAGATATGGGTCTTGAAAAGTCAAAGATGGAAAAGCAGGTTAGCCCGGTCAACAAAGGAAAAGAAAAAGGGCGACGCTCGGCTCCTTCTTAAACTGAGAGCTCGCACGAAAAGAAAGGGAAGGGAAAAGAGAGAGAAAGGAAAGAAAGAAGAAGAAAGCGGAAGAAAGAACAGGGGTTCTCACTATGGACACTTCGTCAAGCTGACTTAATTATATATTGCAATGCCTGGTAAGTCCTCATACCCCTCGTTCATCAAATCAGAGTAGTTTTTAGAATTAGATCGTATATTCGAAGTTTTGTGAAATCAAGCTACGTAGCTTGATTTTATGAGTTATTGAGCTGTGGGATTTTATGAAAATAATGGATTATATGGCGATGTGGAGATGTACGTGTGTCAAGAGTCAATTTGGAGAAACGGTTTGGTTGAAGTGAGAATTTTAAGGTTTAAGATTTTCGAGTTGTGAACGGCTTAAATAATCACTTTACGTATCTGATTTGTTGATATGTGGGAGTTGTTTTGTTAGCATTTAAATTTAGTTTAGTCAATTGGTCATTGAGATAGCATTTTACTCAATTTTGACATTATTTTTCACTTATTTGATAGAATCACGAGTTTGATGATTCAAGTAATATTTGTTTACTTGGTCATAGGTGTTTTCAGGTGAGTGGTGACACCTTTTTTCGGTTTTGTAAAACTCACGTGTTAAAAATGATAGGATGATAATGAACAGACCAAAGAAAACTTTCATGTTTATGTGCTCATGCTTTCATAAATAACGGGTCAAAGTTGAAAGAAGCGCAAAAGCCGGGTTCACAAAAGTAAATTACACGAAAAGGAGAAGAAAACATCAGCTAGCTAAATGCATTGAAGTCCAGGTGGATTTAACAAGATAAATCCATACAGAAGAAAGTTAAAGAACTAGCGCTTTCCATTTCGATCGCCATTTTTTACCAATGTTACGCTGTATGTGGCCAACAGGTATAAATGATGTCCACTGTTTAGCGCCACCTTGATTCCATGGACTCCCGTCAACTCCAATCTCTCTTCTCTCTCTCCCCTCTCTGTGAGCATCCACTGAGGAAGAAGCTGTGTTGATTCGCTCGCCGCCTGCTCACGAAAAACTAGAAACTCTGCTCATCCATGCATTATTATGGAATTAAGACAACAAGGTTGACCATCCTGGCCCCGGTGTCATGTCAACTGCTTTGTTTTGCAATTTTCTGTTCTCAGCTTCCATGAGTAAAGCTCAACAGCCTCAATGTCGTTCGCTGCTTCAGTGACTCCCCCGGGAAGAAATCTCCAAACTGAACTTTGCCTCACAGCTCCTGTAATTCACAGGCTTTCCTCTTTCTTTTTTTGTTCCCCAAATTGTCCGGAAGTGTTCACAGCGATCCAACTGAAACTGGGAGTTTAATCTCAAAGATCAAATATTTACTTGTCAACCTTGGTGGAGCTCAGGATTTGATTTCTGGGTGTCATCTGTTTCCTCCTTTTTAGTTGTATTTTTTTGATCGGATATATCCATACTGGTCCTTCTATGGAGTTGATGTCTTTCTCGGCAATCATCAGAAACCTGTGTTTCTGCGTCCTTCTATTCTCCGGGACTTGCTTTTCTGGTCCTCCACTCGTTGGCAAGATTCCGCCTGGATTCCAAGCTTCTCAGATGGAGTGGGTGGATCACGATGGGAGGTTCTTGCTATCTAACAATTCGGCATTTTCTTTGGGATTTTACACGGCGTTGATGTCACGACCTTTGTGTTGAACATCATTCATTTCAACAGTTCTCAAGCCATTTTGGACTGCTAACGGAAGACAATTAGTCAGCAGTTCTGATAAGTTTGTGTTTGAAGAAAGTGGGAATGTCTACTTGAAGGGGAATGATAACGACTGGTCGACTTATACAGCCGGAAAAAAGGTCACTGCCATGGAATTGCTGGATTCTGGTAACTTGGTGTTGCTTGGGGAGAATGATAGAATCCTTTGGCAGAGTTTTAGCAATCCTACTGATACTCTTGTGAGTGGTCAGGAATTTACAGAAGTGATGAGCCTCAAAAGTTTCCCAAACACTAACAACATGTCAGCGTATCTCAATATTTCGTTGGGCGATCTGATCTTGTCTGCTGGATACCGGACTCCACAAATTTATTGGTCAATGAAAGGTGACAGCCGTAGAACACATGTTAGCAATAGAAATGGCAATGTTCACTCTGTGGTTTTGGTCTTGAACTCATGGAACTTCTATGATCAAAATAAGACCTTACTTTGGCAGTTTGTCTTCTCTGGCAACTCTGATCCAAGTGCCCTGTGGGCTGCAATTTTGGGACCTAATGGGATGATCACGTTCGTTAATCTTCAAATGGGGAAGTCAAAAACTGCGGAAGCTACTCGGATACCCGAGAATTCATGCAGTGTCCCAGAATATTGTAAGCCCTACGAGATTTGTTACTTTGAGAGCTGGTGTCAATGCCCTCCCGCTCTCAATGGCAACTGTGGACCTCAACCTCTATCATCATGCAGCTCGTCTCACAGATCAGTACATTTTGCGTACATAGCAGAGAAGCTTGATTATTTTGCACTTGGGTTTGTGACTCCCTCTCTAAAGTCCAACGTGAATGCTTGTGTAGAAGCTTGCCGAAGCAATTGCTCTTGTAATGTGCTACTGTTTAATAGCAGTTCCGTGATTGCTTCCTGTTTGACCAGATAGGAAATTTTGAAAGATCTGATCCGAGTTTGAATGGTTATGTTTCATACATAAAGGTTGCAAATACATCCAGGGCCAAGGTTGCAAATACATCGGGGGCCAATGGCAGCAAGAATATTAAGAAGCAAGTGATTGTGATTGCAGTCATCATTTTTGCAACTGTTGTAGTCATTGCCGGTCTAGCTTATATTGGATTCCGGTATCACCAGAAAAAGAAGTCCTTGGTTGACCATTCTCAAGACTCTCTAAAAGAAGACAATCTCCTGGACGGTCTTTTCACCATGCCTATCCGCTTCAGTTATGATGATCTGACTAGAGTTACTAAAAACTTCTCTTCAAAGATTGGCAAAGGAGGATTTGGATCAGTCTACCTAGGTGTTCTCGCGGACGGTACTCATTTGGCTGTAAAGAAACTGGAGGGTATAGGCCGGGGAATGAAAGAGTTCAGAGCTGAAGTAAGTATTATAGGGAGCATCCATCATGTCCATTTAGTCAAGCTAAAAGGTTTCTGCGCTGAGGGGCTCACCGGCTGCTTGTTTACGAGTTCATGGGGAAAGGGTCTCTGGACAAATGGATTTGCAAGAACAGCGGGGCCAGTAAGATTCTGGATTGGAATACTAGATTTAATATTGCTCTTGGTACAGCCAAGGGATTAGCTTATCTCCATGAAGAGTGTGAAGTCAAGATTGTCCACTGCGACATCAAGCCCGAGAATGTCCTTCTGGATGATAATTTTGTTGCGAAAGTGTCGGACTTTGGTTTGGCCAAGCTAATGAGCCGGGAAGAGAGCTGTGTGTATACAACATTAAGGGGCACAAGGGGTTACTTAGCACCAGAATGGATCACAAACAACCCAATATCCGAGAAGAGTGATGTTTACAGCTACGGAGTGATGTTGCTTGAGATCATCGGAGGCAGGAAAAACTATGATCCTGCGGAATCTTCTGAGAAGGCCCATTTTCCTACTTATGCCCTCAAAATGTTGGAAGAAGAAAAGCCAGAGGAAATTCTAGACTCTAGACTAGAATTCGACAAAAATGAAGTGAGGATTGTGGATGCGATCAAAGTTGCCCTGTGGTGCGTACAGGATGAAATGCGTTTAAGACCACCGATGACCAAAGTAGTTCAAATGCTTGAGGGCCTTTATACCATACCTCATCCCCAAATTTCCTCTTCAACTGGACTAATAAATTGGAGTAGTGACATTTCTTTCAGAAGTTCAGCTGTCAGGTCCTAGGTAATTTTCAAATTGGTGAAAAGCAGGAGATATTTCTCACTGTTTGCGACACATATAAGAGAAACAATTCCTGTAATCTGTGATATATCGTCCTGAAGTGCACTTTTTAAAGTTTTCAAGATTCATATTTGCGCGTTATTGTTCAAGGAAGATGATCCTCTCCTCTAAGAAATGGTTGAACAAGCTGCAATGATATTTTCTTAGTCTGCTACTTCTAAACTTGCACTCGTCTGTTTAACTTTATGGCCATCATGTTGCCACCTTTTGAATTTGCAGCAGCTCTTGCTAGATGTGAAGTTACCCTTTCTCCTGCTAGTACTGTTCTGGTGCTTCCATCCCAGAAGTCGGAGTTTGGCTATACAGAAACATGTCTATTGAGATAAACACATGATTTGCGTCAAAAAAAAACTCCCACATTGGATAATTAGTGTGATGTTGAATGATTAGTATGTCCTAATTAACCCCTAAGTTAAAGCTTCGAGTTTTTAGTGAAGAATAGTCCAATTGGAGATATCAGCAAGTACAGACTTGATGTCCAGATTTCCCCCATGTGTGAGCTGTGTTAGAATAGTCCCACATGGGATAACTCACACATGAATGTACGAGCTCCCAACAATATCATATTCCATAATTGCAAGTTTGATGTGTCAGTAGTTAAGTCCTCATAGGGTTTTGAAGGCATTCGAGCTTTTCATCTTAATTGGATTTCTTGGAGGAAATTGAACGGTTTAGGCCATGAATATCTTCTTGGTATGTGTCTCATGAACCAAAAGACTTGGTAAAGTGTTCAATCATGAGTTGAATCCATGAAGTCCGCAGATTATAGAGCTTTAGCTGTAAAATATGGGTTTTGACCCAGTCAAAAAGAAAAGAAAAAGGTAGAAGTTTCAGCAGAGAGAGAGAGGAATCGAGAGTTTTCAGGAGAGGGAAAAGAGAAGAGAGAGAGAGAGAGAGAGAAGAAAAGACAGAAAAAAAAAGGGAAAAAAGAAAAGAAAAAGGAAGAGATAAAAGGGAAAGAGAGAAGGAAAGAAAGGGAGAGAGAGGGACGGCAGAGAGCTCGAACGCAGAGAAGAAGAAGAAGAAGAAGAAGAAGAGGGTTTTGTGTGTTCTCGTCATGGGGAGCCTCGCCAAGCCACGTTAACTACGTAGCGCAACGCCCGGTAAGCGCTCGTGCCGCCCATTTGTTAAATTGGAGTAATTTTGGACCTAGAGCTTGAAATTCGGAATTTTGGGAAAATCGAGCGGCGAAGTGCGATTTTGAGTCGTTAAGCTGCATATTTTTATAGAAATGGTACTTTGGGATGTTGTGAAGCTATAGCATCTTACGGATCGTGATTTGAGCTTGCGGTTTGTCCGGAACGGAATTTTGAAGTCGGGAGCACATGCTGGTACTGTAGCGAACAGTAAGCTTCGAGCTTTTTTTTTTTTTTGTTGTTTCCAGTACTGTTTTGGGGTGGCTGAGTTGGGGTTGTTGTTGTATGTTAAGAGAGCTTTCTAAAGACTATAAGACGGCTTGAAACGGAATTTTGTGGAGGAAGTTATGGCGCGACAAAGTTGGCGCATGGGTTGCGGCTTGCAGGAAATTGATGGGTTTTTGATAAATGCGAGTTTTTAAGTGGCGTATAAGTGTCGTTTTATCGACAAATACGCTTAATATAGACGAGTCGTTATGCGAATATCCTTTTTACTTGGCCTTTTGATAATGTTTTTCCGTTAATTATTAGGGATCCGAGTGCGTTGGTTCGAGTGAGCGTCGTAGTTGATTTCCGACTTTCCCAGGTGAGTGGTGCTATCTCTTCTAAGAATTTATAAGCTCATGTCTTCAAAATTATAAAGATTTGATATTTGATGAGTTATGGATAAGCATATTTGTTGCATAAAATTTGGATCGGGCATTTACTGCGTTTTGATATTTAAGAATAATGTTAGAATTTTTGGTGGAAATATATGTTCTGTTTGATGAACGAAGTTGAGAAATATTACATATTTTGAGTTTGTGAAACCTTTTTACGAAGATGTCGGCTTTAAGATGGTTTATGGAAGGCTATACGAATATCGATTTGTAACGAGCTTTTTGAAATATATTTGATTTGAAATTGATTTATAAGACGAGTCTTGAACATTATTTGAGAATGTTTTATGAAAGGTATTTTTGGCGGATGAGTTGAGTTGCAAAACATTTTGGGGATATATGAAATGATTTATGGATTTGGTTTAAGAATTATGGATGGTGTTGTTTTGGATTGATGTGGATGCTCAATATCGCTGTGAGCCTAGCGAGGGGGCTTGTGGGTATGCGCATACTATTCTAGGATATCCTTGGGCGAGCCACCGGCTAATAATAGGTGGAGACCTTGCCAAGGGGAATCTTGGTCGCCTCGTCACTAGGCGTTGTATCGTGACCATGGTTGGATATTGAGCAATGGATTGGTCAATGGAGTGGGCCATTGACATGTGATATGAGTTGGGTCGATGGAATTGACCATCGACGTATAATTTGAGATTAGTCGATGGAATGGACCATCGATATGTAACTTGAGGTTAGTCGTTGGAATGGACCATCGACGTGTAATTTCATTTGATTATCGGTATGTGATTTGATGAGATTAATCAATGGAATAGACCATTGATGCATGTTTTATGAGATTGACCAATGGATTAGACCATTGGCATTTGGTTATTATTATCTTAAATATTTTTGCTTTGAACATATTGTGTTAAAGTAAGAAAAGTTATATTTTGGCCTTGAAGGTTTGTTAAATTTCTGGGTTTGGTGTGATATGAGATTAACCAATGGAATGGACCATTGGCGTGTGAATTAGTGAAATTGATCAGTGGATTAGACCATTGATGTTTATTTCGAGGTTATTATGAAATGATTATTTTTGCTATAAATATAACTATGTGGAAGCGTATGAAATTTATTCTTATTACTATATATTTGTTATATCATATATTTGGGTTAAAAGAGTTGCGGTTTGATTTTATAAATATGCATAGTGGGTGCTCGATCCACTTAGAAGAGATGCACTATTCACTGAGCCGTGGTTGCTCACCCCTCTATTTTACCATGTTTTTCAGGTCCCTCGATTAGCGATGAGTAGATACGAGAGCGATATGGATGTGGGGACTTTTAAGAATTGGATTTTTGGAGCTTTGAGGCTGCGTCCTTTGAGTGGAAGGATGGCCGTGTCATCCCCGTTCATGATGGTTTTAGGGTGTGACATTAGCAAAACTGTCGCTTTAGGAGCCAGATACGTTTACTGATAACTTGGTTAGTTCATGCTCTGTTTTCTTTCGCTGGTTTTTTTAAACAACTTAGGATATACTAGAAAAATCCGGTCGACAAGCGGAAACTGGGGATTTACGACATTCCATCTTTCTTGTTGGAAAATTGGTGCCTTGGGGCAAAACATTATGAATCAGGAATTGAAGATCGCAATTCGATCCAATGGATGAAACTGGTGCACGTGATGTAGGAATAAACAAGTACCCAATAACTGGCACAAAAGAAAATTGGCTCCAAGCAACTGAGCGTATATCCATTCCAAAAGGCAAACCGAAGGCCTTTCCTGCATTTTTTTTTTTTTTTTTTTTTTTTTTTTGGGGGGTTTCGTGGTGTAGGAATGTTATCTAAAAAAGAAAAGATTTGTGCTTCCAGTCGATTTCTCAATTGTCTAAATAATTGATCCACGTCAGAAGCTAATTCTGAAATTCATTACTCAGTGTATTAATTTGAGATCTGTTGAGACATCAAAAGAAACATCGTGCAAAGAAAAATAGAACTATACTATCTTGTCTAAGACTTATTAGATGTGAAAAGGAAAAGAAATATGATTAAATGGGAATTTGGATGATGAATGGAGGGTGTTCTCGAGACTTTTGATAACTCTCAAATCACATATATAAAAGAATTGGACATGTGAAGATCACTTCACCTGTTTTTTGATTTAATCAAATTGAAACCCGACTTGAAGTTTAAGACTACTCAAATTTAAAAAAAAAAAATTAAATCAAATGTTTATTTTATCATGTAACCTACTAACAGGAGGTCAACACACCAATTTAATTAGTTGAAAACTAACATGTCTAACTAGCCAAGAGTTCACCACTGTGGTGGTTGGCCTAATAATAATTCCTAGTAATATGAAGCCCCAAGACACATGTTCAAATCCCCCATTCGCTCCTTGGTCTTAGAAAGCTTTTTGGTTTAGCCATGCCATGGCGCTTGATAATCTCCATTGTCCTCCCGCTAGGGCGGTGGTGATGAGCTTACATAGAACTCTTACGATAACGTTTAGAGGGGATATCATGTTTCTACTCTCACCAGAACCCTTTTATTATCCCTTTCTTTTGTTTTCTTTCTAGCATAATTAGTGCATTGGAAGTGTAGTTTTTAAAGGGATATCATGTTCAGTAACAAAAACATCGTTAATGATTACTGACTCCGGTTTTTTGGATTTGCATCTTCAACATATTCATCTACTGGATTCACAACCACCTCACATAACTCTGCCTTATACTATAAAAGTTAGAAGTATATGGCTTCACCGCCCGTTTGTCATAATACTTACTTAATAGGTCTTGCTCAAGAGTTAATATACGTCTCTATGTTTAAAAAAAAAAGAAAAAAAGAGCAAAATACAAGTTTTACAATTTTATGTTAAAAGCCTGTTTTATCCTATCGAAAGTTAAAGGCGTTACCATTTCAAAAACAAATTAACTCGCAATATAAGTATACTAATTGACGTCAAAAGATTTTACTCGATATTGAATATGAAGCCATGTGCCCATGCTTTCATCCATAAGCCATGTCACAGATATAAATTGCACGAAAAGGAGAAGAAAACATCAGCTAGCTAAATGCACTAAGGTCCAGGTGGAATTAACAAGATAAATCCATACAAAAAAAAGAAAAAAAAAGTTAAAGAACTGGCGCTTTCCATTTCGATCGCCATTTTTGACCAATGTATCCTGTGTGGGGCCGACAGATACATCATTGATGTCCACCGACCAGTGCCACCTTGACACCATGGACTCCCGTCAAGTCCAATCTCTCTCTCTCACTCTCTTTGCAAGCATCCACTGAGGAAGAAGCTACGCCGATCCGCCCGCTGCCGGCTCAAGAAAAATTTCTGTTCATCCATGTATTATTATGGAATCGAGATAACAAGGTTAACCATCCTGGTCCCGGTGTGATGTCAACTGATTTCTTTTGCAATTTTCTGTTTTCAGCTTCCATGAGTAGAGCTCAACAGCCTCAGTGTGGTCCGCTGCTTCAGTGACTCCCCCAGAAAGAAAACCCGATATTGAACTTTGCCTCACGGCTCCTCTATTTTATAGGCTTTCTTCTTATATTTTTTTATTCCCCAGTTCAAAGTGTTCATAGTGATTGAATTGGAATCTGGTAGTTTTAATCTGAAAGTGCAAAACTTTACTTGTCATCCTTAGCCAAGCTCAGGATTTGTTTTCCAGGTGTCATCTGTTTCCTCTTATTAAATTGTCTTTTTTTTAATGGGATCCATCTATACTGGTCCTCCTACGGAGTTGGTGTCTTTCTCGGCAATCATCAGAAACCTATGTTTCTGCGTTTTCCTATTCTCCGGAACTTGCTTTTCTGGTTCTCCACTTGTTGGCCAGATTCCGCCTGATTCCAAGCTTCTCAGATGGAGTGGGTGGATCACAATGGGAGGTTCTTGCTATCTAACAATTCGGCATTTTCTTTGGGATTTTACACCGGCGTTGATGTCACGACCTTTGTGTTGAACATCATTCATACCAACAGTTCCCAAGCCATTTGGACTGCTAACAGAAGACAATTAGTCGGCCGTTCTGATAAGTTTGTGTTTGAGGACAACGGTAACGTCTACTTGAAGAAGGGGAATGACACCGCCTGGTCGACTTATACAGCCGGAGAAAAGGTCACTGCCATGCAATTGCTGGATTCTGGTAACTTGGTGTTGCTTGGGCAGAATGAGGCGATTATTTGGCAGAGTTTTGGCTATCCTATCGATACTCTTGTGAGTGGCCAGGAATTTAAAGAAGGGATGAGGCTCAAAAGTTTCCCAAACAGTGGCAATATGTCGGTGTATCTGGAAATTTTGTCGGGCGATCTGATCTTGTCTGCCGGATATCAAAATCCACAAATTTTTTGGTCAATAAAAAATGACAGCCGTAGATCAAATGCTAGCAATAGCACCTTTGGAAATCTTTACTCCGTGGTTTTGGTCTCGAACTCATGGAACTTCTATGATGGAAATGAGGCCTTACTTTGGCAGTTTGTCTTCTCCAACAACTCCGATCCAAATGCCCTGTGGGCTGCAAATTTGTGACCCAATGGTATGATCACGTTCGTTAATCTTCAACAGGGGAAGTCGAGAACTGCAGAAGCTACTCGTATACCTGAGAATTCATGCAGTGTCCCAGAATATTGTAAGCCCTACGAGATTTGTTACTTTGAGAGCCGGTGTCAATGCCCTCCCGCTCTCAATGGCAGCTGTGGACCTCAACCTCTATCATCATGTTCCTTGTCTGACAGCTCGGTGGATTTTGCATATATTGGAGAGAAGCTGGATTATTTTGCACTTGGGTTTGATACTCCCTCCCTAACGTCCACCGTGAGTGCTTGTAAAGAAGCTTGCCGAGATAAATGCTCTTGCATCTTACTCCTATTTAACAGCAGTTCTGGTGATTGCTTCTTGTTTGACCAGATAGGAAATTTTCAAAGATCTGATCCTAGTTTGAATGGTTATGTTTCGTACATGAAGGTTTCGAGTACCTCTGGGCCAATAGGCAGCAAGAATAAAAAGAAGCAAGCGATTTTGATTGCAGTCATCGTTGTTGCAACTGTTGTGCTCATTGCCGGTCTAGCTTATGTTGGATTCTGGTATCGCCAGAAAAAGAATTCATTGGTTAACCATCCTCAAGAGACTCTAGAAGAAGACAATTATTTGGACAGTCTTTCAACCATGCCTATCCGCTTCAGTTATGATGATCTGAATAGAGCTACGGAAAACTTCTCTTCAAAGATTGGCAAAGGAGGATTCGGATCAGTCTACCTAGGTGTTCTCGCGGATGGTACTCATTTGGCTGTAAAGAAACTGGAGGGTATAGGCCAGGGTATGAAAGAGTTCAGGGCTGAAGTTAGTACTATAGGGTGCATCCATCATGTCCATTTAGTCAAGCTAAAAGGTTTCTGTGCTGAGGGGACTCACCGGCTGCTTGTTTACGAGTTCATGGGAAAAGGGTCTCTGGACAAATGGATTTGCAAGAACAACGAGGCCAATAAGATTCTGGATTGGAATACTAGATTCAATGTTGCTTTGGGTACAGCCAAGGGATTAGCTTATCTACATGAAGAGTGTGAAGTCAAGATCATCCACTGCGATATCAAGCCAGAGAATGTCCTTCTGGGTGACAATTTTGGTGCAAAAGTGTCGGACTTTGGTTTGGCCAAGCTAATGAGCCGGGAAGAGAGCCTTGTGTATACAACATTAAGGGGCACAAGGGGTTACTTAGCACCAGAATGGATCAAAAACAACCCTATATCCGAGAAGAGTGATGTTTACAGCTACGGAGTGGTGTTGCTTGAGATCATCGGAGGCAGGAAAAATTATGATCCTGTGGAATCTTCTGAAAAGGCCCATTTTCCTTCTTATGCCTTCAAAATGTTGGAAGAAGGAAAGCCAGGGGAAATTCTAGACCCCAGACTAGAATTCGATGAAAATGATGGGAGGATTGTGGATGCGATCAAAGTAGCCCTGTGGTGCATACAGGATGAAATGCATTTAAGGCCACCGATGACTAAAGTGGTTCAAATGCTCGAGGGCCTTTGTGTCATACCTTATCCCCCAGTTCCCTCTCAGTTCGGCCTTCAGACTAGCTTGAGCTTTTATCAATGGGGCAATGAAGATGGCACTGCGACTGAAATAATAAATCGCAGTAGTGACACATTTCTCTCAGAAGTTCAGCTCTCGGGTCCTAGGTAATTTTCAAATTGGTGAAAAAGCCAGCGACACATGGAAGAGAAACAGTTACTGTGATCCGTGATATATCATCGTGAACTACAGTTATTTAAGCTTTTAGGATTCATTTATGCATGTTGTAGTACAATTTCCGGTGAGAAGCACAACGTCCGCCCGATTGAATTACAAATTTCCTTTATGTTCTTATGAAACTTTCACGTTCGAAGATTATAATCCTCTCTTCTGAGAATTGATTGAATGAGCTGCAACGATCTTTTCTTATCCGCTACTTCTAAACTTGCACTCATCTGTTTAAAGTAATGGTCATCACGCCACATGTTTCTGAATTTGCTTCCGCAGTTGCTAGAAGTGAAGTCACTCTGTCTTCCTAACAGTAATGTTCTGGAGCTTGCATCCCGGAATTTGGGAGTTTCACCATGCACAGACATGTCAAGTCCCAAAACAGCAAGCACATGTACCTATCGAGCCATTTCTGAATAGCCTAAGTAAACACTCATCGGGTGCTAGGATAATTAGCGCGCAGATTAAAGGTCCGCGAGTCAGTCAAGCTTGGCATGTCCCTGCAAATTTAACCCTGTAGTTTCTTCGTTTCAATCATCAACGGAAGCTTGCATTCCTGGAAAGACGGTTCTGCCAGCGCAGGAGACATTCTCTCTGTGCTACGTACGCGATGACGTTAATGTGGTTCCGGTGCCTGAAGTGTGAAACAGGGAGGTTCGAGTGTTGACTCTAGGTTCAGTTTGCTGCCGAAATATGACCAGCGGGGGCCTCAGTAGGGCCTGATGAGACGTTGCAATTTAAAGTACTTCCTGTTCCAGGTACAGGTCGGTGGCAAGAAATCTACGGGGCGTGCGGGTTTGTTGGCAGTCGTTGGGTCCTCCAGGGTTTTGCGTTTTATATGGATTTTCTCGGAGGGAAGCGTAGCGTAGAGGCCACGGAAATTTTCCCATTAAATTTGTTTTTGAAGAAGGGGGTCCATTCAACGTTGGGTGAGATTTACTCGTGGACTGGAGGAACGTGGCCGTCGTTGTTCCTCAGTGGGTCCGTGAACGATGCACCATGTCATATTCGAGGGGGCTTTTGGATTGTTGACCGGAAATTTCATGTGCAATATTCAGCTCGAAAAGGAACAAAACATTCTCAAGGATGACGGCATTTAAATATCATGCATTTCCTCTAAGTTTTTTTTTTTTTTTCCTAGAATCACTTTTGTCATTAGTGATCCTAGATAAGAATGCAATAGAAGTAAATCGATATCGGGTGAGGTAGATTCCAAATCTAAAGCCTAAAACCAACCTTATCATAGTCAATTCCCCATGCTTATAAAACCAACGATTCAATACCCTGAATTAGAAACCAAACTGATTATTGTTAGTTCCAAAAATTTGAATTTGGGAAGCGCTACCCACCTCTACAATGTAGTATAGATATTAATTTACACAAAGTAAATCAACTAAGCATACATAAATGCTAGAGCAAAATATTAAGTGAAAACATCTTTTAACATCATTGGCAGTTGTTTTGGCCACCATGCCTTAATTAAAAATTTAGGGAGCAATCTACACAAACCGAAGTCGAATAACCATATATTGATCTCATACTTCACAAGTAATTTTACTATCACTTACATCTCACCCGGGAGAGATTACATGATGGATAGGCATCAGTAATGTCGTAACGATGATTGACATCCGTAACATTTTCCTTTCTTGCATTAGGTTTTGCTTCTGGTATATCATTAGGAGTTTATTCTTCCCCATCCATCGGCAACATTGGACGAATTATATTTGTAACGTATTCATACTGGTCAAATAAAGGGGGACGACGCTCAATCAAAGACTTTCTAGATGTATTAAAATTAGATTAGCCGTCGGGTCATTACTATGGTCGTTGGAATAGCCTTGCTGATCTCTTATTACTGATTCTTCTGTTGGCCTCGTGTGATGCAAGATATCAAGCGTGGCTTGAGGAAGAGAAGAGCTTCCCCACATATTTTGCATGGCGATCTCCTTCTAGAAAAGCCAGAAAGCAACATCTTTTCCTAGCAATTACTTGAAAGACTTGATTACCAAAAAAAAAAAAAAAAAAAAAGGACTTCGAGGACGACTTTGGGGGTAAAGAAAGTTCGTCGTTTTCATCATAATTCGTATTTTTATCAAAGGTCAAGGTTAGTTGGCAATTCTATGAAAATAAGGAGTTTGAGACAAATTTGATCTACGCAAGACATCAGCTATGAAATTTTCCAATTTCCCTTGTAGTGAGGGTGATGTATCTTTCAAATAAAATGAAGTTTGATTAACAAAGGCTAGGGTCCTTCTTTTTTTTTTTTTTTCTTTGGACACAAAATGTAAATGGCGAGAAATTTATAACTACGAATATTGGAAACAATCATTATGGCGGTAGTTAAATATGTAAAGATACACTGAAAATATAGATGAACAGCATGTGTTCTCCAATAGATTGAATGGTCATTTACAATGACCACCACATGGGTAAATATTCGAAAATTACATAAATAATTATTAAAAAATTAAGCATGCTTTTCTTGGCTCAATTTAATAGCTTTTATTCAGAAATGGTTACAACGACGACTCGACTAAGTTTATATCTCTTATTTGTTGACTTTTTGTTCTAGCGCTTAGCTGTTTTTCGTTAACATATGTCGATCAAAGTTGAACTTTCTTGTCAACTGACTTTACTTGCCAATTGCTCTTAATAAACGTGCTCCCAGGTTTCTGTCAATCACGTTATCGACCAAAATTCTCGGGGTATTCTTTTGGTGTTAACAGTACTTTTCAGCTTAATCACACCTATCATCAAGAAAATCCAAAAGAAGAAAAAAAAAATTAGAACAAACTATTACAAATAGGACATTAAATATGAATAAAACAGGATGAAGATTTGTGTTTCTATTCGATGTCTCGATTGCCTTAATAGTTGATCCACGTCAGAGGCTAGTTCGAAATTTATCACTCAATGTACCAATTTGAGATCTATTAAGACATCCAAAGAAACATTTTGTAGAGACTTATTATATGTGAAAAAGGAAAAGAAATGATTGTTCTATGATTAAATGGGAATTTGGAAGATGAATATATGGTGTTCCTGAGACTTTTGATTACTCTTAAATCACATATAGAAAAAAATTGGACACTTAAACTCACTCCGCCTGTTTTATTAGGGAACCCAACTTAAAGTTTGAGACTAATCAAATTTCACTTTTTTTTTATTCAAATATTTATTTTAACATGTGACCTACCAACAGGAGGTCAACACGCCAATTTAATTAGTTGAAGACTAACCCATCTAACTAGCCGAGAATTCACCGCAGTGGTTGGCCCCAAGTCACGTGTTTGAACCCCCAATCACTCCTTGTCCTTAGAAAGCCTTTTTGGTTTAGCCATGCCATGGCACGTGATAACCCCTTCTAAACATTACCATAGGAGTTTTACATAAACTCATCAGCGTTCATGTTTCCACTCCCTGTAAAATCTTTATTCTCCCTTTCTTTTGTTTTCTTTTTAGCATGATCAGTGCACTGTAAGTGCAGTTTCCAAAGGGATATCATGTTAACATCAGTAATGATTAGTGACTCTGGTTTTTTGGATTTGCATCTTGGACATATTAATTCATTTAATTCACGGCAATTTCACATAAATCTGCCTTACACTATAAACCTTAGAAGTAAGATGGCGTCATTGCCCATTCGTCGTATATACTTGCTTAATAGGTCTTCTATGTTTATAAAGAAAAATAGAAGCAAAATACAAGCTCTTCACTTTTATGTTAATGTGCTCATGCTTTCATACATGAGGGGTCGAAGTTGAAAGAAGCGCAAAAGACACGGTCGCAAATGTAAATTACCGGATGTTTTTCCCCTCCCGGCATGCGCGGGGGACCTAACGAAAAGGACAATGAAAAAGGCAGTTGGCTGACTAAATGCACTCAAACCCATGTGGAATTCAACAAAATAAATTTATACAAAAAGAAGTGGAAGATCTGGTGCTTTGCATCTCCTTTTCTGACCAATGTTTTTTGCCTGTGGCCAACAGATCCGCATCATGTACCCTTTCCAGTTATTACCTTGACCCTATGGACTCCCGCCAACTCCAATCTCTCTCTCTCTCTCTCTCTCTCTCTCTCTCTCTCTCTATCTCCCTGTGAGCATCCATCGACGAAGCAGCCGTATTAATTTACCCGCTGCCTGCTCAAGAACAGCCAAAAGCTTTCTGTTCGTCCATGTATTATTGTGGAATCAAGGCAACAAGGTTAGCCATCCTGGTCCCGGTGTGAATCTGATGTCAGCTGATTTCGTATGCAATTTTCTGTTCTCAACTGCTTCAGAGACTGCCCCCGAATGAAAACTCAAAATTCGACTTTGCCTCACAACTCCTCCATTTTATGGGCTTTCCTCTTATCTATTTTTATTGCCCAGTTCAAAGGTTCATACTGATTGATTTGGAATCTGGTAGTTTAATCTCCAAGTACAAAACTTTACTTGTCATCCTTAACCAAGCTCAGGATTTGATTTCTGGGTGTCATCTGTTTCCTGGTATTGATTTGTCCCTTTTTTTGGGCTCGAATCCATCCATACTGGTCCTATTATGGAGTTGATGTCTTTCTTGGTAGTCATCAGACACCTGTGTTTCTGCGTCCTCGTGTTCTCCGGGACTTGCTTTTCTAGTCTTCCATTTGTTGGCCAGATTCGGCCTGGATTCCAAGCTTCTCAGATGGAGTGGGTGGATCACAATGGGAGGTTCTTGCTATCTAACAATTCGACATTTTCTTTGGGATTTTACACCGGTGTTGATGTCAAAACCTTTGTGCTGAACATCATTCATATCAACAGTTCCAAAGTCATTTGGACTGCTGACAGAAGACTATTACTGAGCAGTTCTGATAAGTTTGTGTTTGAAAACAATGGGAATGTCTACCTGAAGAGGGGGAATGATACTACCTGGTCGACTAGCACAGCCGGAGAAAAGGTCAGTGCCATGGAACTGCTGGATTCTGGTAACCTCGTGTTGCTTGGGGAGAATAAGACAATCCTCTGGCAGAGTTTTAGCAGTCCTACTGATACCCTTGTGAGTGGGCAGGAATTCGCAGAAGGGATGAGGCTCAAAAGTTTCCCAAACGGTAACAATATGTCGGTTTTTCTTGACATTTCGTCAGGGGATCTGATCTTGTCTGCCGGGTATCAAACTCCGCAAACTTATTGGTCAATGAAAGGTGACAGCCGTAGATCAAATCTTAGCAAAAGCAGCAATGGCAATGTTCACTCTGTGATTTTGGTCTCGAACTCGTGGAACTTCTATGATCGAAATAAGGCCTTACTCTGGCAGTTTGTCTTCTCTGACAACCCCGATCCAAATGCCCTGTGGGCCGCAAATTTGGGCTCTGATGGGTCAATTAAGTTT
This sequence comes from Eucalyptus leucophloia subsp. euroa, assembly GCA_017140325.1. Taxonomy (NCBI): domain Eukaryota; kingdom Viridiplantae; phylum Streptophyta; class Magnoliopsida; order Myrtales; family Myrtaceae; genus Eucalyptus; species Eucalyptus leucophloia. The sequence goes on from CM029473.1 coordinate 33,569,270, forward strand.
GTTAATCTTCAAAGGGGGAAGTTAGTAACTGAGGAAGCCACTCGGATACCCCAGAATACGTGCAGTGTCCCAGAATATTGTAACCCCTACGAGGTTTGTTACTTTGGGAGTTGGTGTCAATGCCCTCCGGCTCTCAATGGAAACTGCAGATCTCAACCTCTATCATCATGTAGCTCATCTCACCAATTGGTAGATTTTGCGTACATAGGAGAGAAGCTTGATTATTTTGCACTGGGGTTTGTGACTCCCTCCATAAAGTCCACTGTGAATGCTTGTATAGAAGCCTGCCGAAGCAATTGCTCTTGTAACGTGCTACTGTTTAATAGCAGTTCTGGTGGTTGCTTCTTGTTTGACCAGATAGGAAATTTTCAAAGATCTGATTCGGCTTCAAATGGTTATGTTTCGTACATGAAGGTTTCAAATACCTCTGGGGCAAAAGGCAGCAAGAATAAGAAGCGTGCGATTGTGATTGCAGTCATCATTTTTGCAACTGTTGCAGTCATTGCCAGTCTAGCTTATATTGGATTCTGGTATCACCAGAAAAAGAAGTCATTGCTCGACTATTCTGAAGAAACTCTCGAAGAAGAAAATTTCTTGGACAGTCTTTCTTGTATGCCTATCCGTTTCAGTTATGGTGATCTGAGTAGAGCAACGAAAAACTTCTCCTCAAAGATTGGGCAAGGAGGATTTGGATCGGTCTACGTAGGTGTTCTTGCGGACGGTACTCATTTGGCTGTAAAGAAACTGGAGGGTATAGGCCAAGGAAAGAAAGAGTTCAGAGCTGAAGTTAGTATTATAGGGAGCATCCATCATGTCCATTTAGTCAAGCTAAAAGGTTTCTGTGCCGAGGGGGCTCACCGGCTTCTTGTTTACGAATTCATGGGAAAAGGGTCTCTAGACAAATGGATTTCTAAGGAATGCGAGGCCAGTAAGGTTTTGGATTGGAATACTAGATTCAATATTGCTTTGGGTACAGCCAAGGGCTTAGCTTATCTCCATGAAGAGTGTGAGGTCAAGATTGTTCACTGCGACATCAAGCCTGAGAATGTCCTTCTGGATGACAATTTTGTTGCGAAAGTGTCAGATTTTGGTTTGGCCAAGCTAATGAGCCGGGAAGAGAGCCTTGTGTATACAACATTAAGGGGCACAAGGGGTTACTTAGCACCAGAATGGATCACTGACAACCCGATATCTGAGAAGAGTGATGTTTATAGCTACGGAGTGGTGTTGCTTGAGATCATCGGAGGCAGGAAAAATTACGATCCAGCAGAATCTTCGGAAAAGGCCCATTTTCCTTCTTATGCCTTCAAAATGCTGGAAGAAGGAAAGCCAGGGGAAATTCTAGACTCTAGACTAGAATTCGATGAAAATGACAGGAGGATTGTGGATGCGATCAAAGTAGCCCTATGGTGCATACAGGATGAAATGAATTTAAGACCACCTATGACTAAAGTGATTCAAATGCTTGAGGGTCTTTGCGCCATACCTCAACCCCCAAATTCCTCTCAGTACGGCCCTCAGACTAGCTTGAGCTTTTATCAAGGGAGCAGCGGAGATGGCACTTCAACTGGACCAATAAATTGGAGTAGTAACGCAATTCTCTCAGCAGTTCAGCTATCAGGTCCTAGGTAATTTTCAGATTGGTGAAAAGCGGGAGATATCTCTCACTGTTTGCAACACATGTAAGAGAAACAGTTCCTGTAATCTGTAATATATTGCCATGAACTCCAGTTTTTAAAGGTTTCACAATTTATCTTTGCTCGTTGCAATACAATGCTCTGTGAGAAGCATAACGTACGCCCAATTATCTTCTTTTGAAACTTTATTGTTCAAGGAAAATGATCCTCTGTTCTAAGAGATGGTTGAATGAGCTACAATGATATTTTCCTAGTCTGATACTTTTAAACTTGCCCTCATCTGTTTAACGTTTTGGTCATCATGTTGCCACCTTTTGAATTTGCGGCAGCTGTTGCTAGATATGAAGTCACTCTTTCTTTCTGCCAGTAACGTTCTGGTGCTTCCATCCGGGAATTCAAGCTTGTGGAAGGATAATTCTGCTAGTGCATGTGACGATTTCTCTGTACCGTGTATGTGATGCTAACGCTGTTTTGGTGCCCCAAATGTGAAATGGGGAGATTCAAGTGTTCACCCTCGGTTCAGTTTGCTGCTGAAAAATGATTAGTGGGCTTCAGTAGGGCCTAACGAACCGTTGGATTTAAATTACTTCAGGTACAGGTGGGTGGCAATTGTCACCCCCAGGCAGAAAATTCGTTTGGGTCCTGGAGGGTCTTGAGGCTTTCAAGCTTTCCATATTAAATGGATTTCTTGGAGGAAATTGTACGATTTAGGCCCCCTGAATATCTTCGTGAGATGCGTCTTATGAACCAAGAGAATTGGTAAAGTTTTCAATCAATCATGAGTTGAAACCATGGAGTCCGCAGATTACTGGGCCTCTAGCAAGACTGTCACTTTATGAGTCAGATACGTTACTGATAACTTTGTCGTTCCAACTCTCTTTTCTTTCACAAGTTATTTAAATGACTTGGCATATACTAGAAAAATTCGGTCAACGAGAGTAAACCGGGGATTTATGACATTCCATCTTTCCTGCTGGAAAAATGGTGCCTCGTGGCAAAACATTACGAACTAGAAATTGAAGATCGGGATTCGATCAAATGTGCGAAACTGGTGGCACCTGATGTAGTAATAAACAAGTACCCAACAAGACAACTGGTACCTGTTCAAAAAAAAAAAAAAAAAAAAACTGGTACAAAAGAAAATTGGCTCCCAGCAACTGAGCTTATATCCATTCCAAAAGGCAGAGTGAAAATATTTCCTGCATATTTTTTGCTTCCGTGCTGTACGGATGTTATCGATAAAGGAAAAGGTCCAATCAAATAGACTTGGGCCAGGAGAGCAAAATGCCCGGTTTGGCCTTTCTGCAGATATTTACCTTTGATATTTTCCACTCCTTCCCCGTGTGGTGAACAGTGAGCAGGCATAGATCCCAACTCGCTAAAAGGAATGTGTTTTTCAGACTTAATGAGTCAAAGACATGCAACACAAAAAGCATTCCAACCACTTGCGACCAGTACAACACCATCGAAAATTGTGGACTAATGACATCATTCCTCTGCAGCTTTAGCACCTAACTTAACCTGGGACACTGGCCGGTGGTTTTACTTAATGAGGTTAATCATCAGCTTATCACTTTGATAGAACAAGATGGAGAAACCATGTGTTCAATACTGAGTGTGACCACAGAATTGAAAATTTGAAGCCATATAAACCACAAAACAAAATCTAAAGAGAGAGATGTGATTGTTGATATTTTGTGATGTCATTGTTGATGGCCCTCCTCCCTCTTTGATTATTATAATCAATCAAAATCAAATTAGTCAATGTTGAGATCAAAAGACCTTCATTTGGAAATGAGTGTGGTGGTGGTGGTGGTGGTGGTGGTGCACAGTGTGATCAAGTGCCATAAATATCTCCATCTAGTCTCTCTCTCTCTCTCTCTCTATCTCTCGATATTGACATTTACTTTATGAAATATTCATTTAAAGAACTAGGGCCGGCTGAAAAATAGGAGCCATGTTCCGGCAATCTCAAGGGTCAAATTCCTGTGTCTCTCAGATACCAAGGACTAACGCAGACCGCAATTACAAGGGCCACACCAGCAAATATCTCGTGATTTTGTTGTTTAAAATGAAATTCATTCTACCACATGAATAGTATCTTCTCCTCAAGGGGACATTTCAACAGAAAGAAATTCCATGACAAGGACTTTAGGCCAAGAATCAGATTGATTGTATCATTGAACTTGCACCATGCATAAATATTCAGAAGGAAGAACAGAGAACCATGAGGCTTGATCAGCAGAGACTATAATTTTTTTTTCTTTTTTTCAGCCGAACGACAGTAATTCAATTTGCTCAAAATAGTTTGTCATTTATATAGCCCTAGCCTCCAATATACATTCTCATTGATTCTCAATGCATTTTTTTGTAGATAAGGCACTGTGTTCGCAGAATCAATTTACTTAGCTCAATATGCAGAAGCCAAATTGGGCCAAGAAAGGAAAATTAGAAGAGAATAATAATTAATTTCGTGTATGATCATATAGTTGCAGTCAACTTATTCATTGGCCCGAAATTACAAGAAAGGGAAGCTATTCTTTTGGGCTATTATGTTATACAACTCACATAGATTTTGCTACATCTTCACGTAAGTACGAGGGGGTTATTCAAGAAGTTGCGGTGAGAGGGTGGTGGTGAGGAGCTTCTTGCGAGAAATCAGTTGGAAAAGTATTGCCATATTCATCCTCCTCCTCTTCTTCCTCCTCAGCATCCCACAGAAATTTGGCATAAGAAGCCAGGACATAACTGCAACTAGCACTTGGCATCTCAGCAACAAAACCCACTTTTACTGGAGAATAACGATAGAAATTTGCCATCACACTTCTTCAAACTACTTGATCAATTTTTCCAACTAGTCCTAAAAAACGCCTGGTAAATTGATGAATACCCATAATTTTTTTATACAAGCCCACCAAAACCTACAATCACTTCATCACTTGAGCTAGGAATAGTAATGAGAGGTTGTACTCAAAGAAGCAGCTTATGTTGATACATACCTATCCTCAGGAGCAGTTTTAACTGCTTGATCAAAATAACTCTCAGCTCTATGGGTGTCCTTGTGTGCCTGCCATATGAGATCTGCATAAAGCGACAAGACGTTCGCGTCGTTCGGGTTAGCCAGAATCGCTCTGCTACAGTATTCCTCTGCTTTAGCTAAATCTCCGCGAACCTGGTTGCAGCATGAGGATCACTCCAGTTTCATGAATTGCTAATAACACAGACCCACAAAATAAAGAATGCCCATTTCTTCTCCTCATCAATCATTTCAGCCTCTGTTACATCCAAACTTTCATTCACATCGGCAAAACATACAATTCAGCTCAAAAGTACTTACAAGGAAAATTCTCATCAGACTAGGCCGAACCGAAGAGCTCATAATAGTGAAATTCACTTCAAGAATTCTATAGCGGCAGCAGATTTCTTTTTATAATCAAAAGAGGAACTTTCAGACTAATCATCAAGCTGTTGATACCTCTTTCAAGAACTTGGCATAGTTCCCGAGCAAAAGAGCATTCCCTGGATTGGCTTCAATCATTTTCCTGTAATAAGCATCAGTGCTTTCTCCACCAGGATTCTTGTTACTCTCGTAGAATCCAAACCCTTCATCTTCCCCATCGTCCGATCCTCCTCTGCCGCCTACATCACCGCCGCCACCGTAAATCCCGCTACTTCCGCCGCTTCCCATTCCACCACCCACAACCAGGGTCTGAAGCCCACCACCCTCTCTGTCCACCACATCACAACCCTCTTCACCAAGAAGAGTCCCATCAAGCCCGGAACTTGAGAGCAGCATCCTCATCGAAGCAGAGCCCGTTCTCGAGTTGGGCTTTGCGCCTTCTTGATCCTCATCGTTTTTCACCGAAGAAGATGGAGCTTCGGTCGGTTTGACCTTGCTGGGGCTCTGAGGGAGCTTGATCTTCTTCTTCTTCTTGAGCTTCGGAGGGTCTTGAGCTTTGATCTCAGCCAAGGCTTGCGGCATGGCGGATGTCATCACCATCTTGGTGGGTTCATCGTAGTGAGGTGGAGGGGACAAAAGCAGCGTCATCAAGGACAGCGATCTGGTCCTTGGGAGATGAAGCACTTGGAGTTGGAGGTCGTGCTCCGGTGAAGAGTCTCTCGAGAGTGGAAGCCATGAGTTGAGTATCGGTGTGGACGAGCTTCTTAAAGGCATTGTATGGCTTACGATCTTGCACTTCTATGGGGTCTTAAGAGTATCAGAGAGGAAGCATTTAGAGAGAGAGAGGAAGAGATCTTCCTCCGTTTGAGGGAAAACAGAGGAGACGCAGGGCTCCTTAAGTGTTCAATGAGGACGAGGATAACCAAAAGCGTTCCTAAAATCCGTCCTGACAGGTAGACCCGTTTCACAGCGAGGGTAAAATAAAGGTCCTAATAAACTGTTGGCAGATACCATATGGATCTGACAAGATGATAGAAAGTGACCCACCTATGTTAATAATGGACTTTACTGGTACAATGCTTATTGAGGTGATGGCGTAATGTATCACCCTTTATCTCCTGCACATTAGGCTGAAGTTCGAAGCAGCAAAATGCTCCGCACGCTAAAACTGCCTTCACACTTGACTCCCCCTTACTAATTAGGCCTATTAAGGAAACTTCTTTGGGAGTTGGTGGTATTCTGTTCATTAAATATAAACTCATGCTAATTTTTCTTAATAATGTGTTAAGCCATTTTTGTAATCGACAGTATTCGCATTCTTAGAGTGCAATATGCATGAATTTAACTTCTTTAGCAAAAAAAAAAAAAAACGATCGACCTCCATCATTATTATCCATTGTTATATGACCTGAAAAATAGAAAACTAAGTATTCTATAATCACTTACTTATTAGAAGTTCTCAAATTATTATTTTCTATGTATAGAAATTTGTGGCAATAATTACTTTGCCAAGTGAAAATCCTTTGTTAAGATTATTGTTACCAAACTTTAGCCAAAATTATTGAAGTGTTTCAATTTGTTATTTCAACATTGTATTTTACAAAGAGCAACGATTATTTTGAAATCTATGCAAAATCTTTAACTTTTTCAAGTCCATTGATGATCCATAGAGTGTTATCCATAATTCTTTGAGTTTACTCTCTTTTTTTTTTTTTTTAATGTCCTACTCTAACTCTTAGCTTAATTTTAAACTTTTGTCTTATCTTTTTTGCATAACATGAGAGTCGAACCCTACATGTGAAGCTAAACATATCCACCCCCAGCTCCTTAAAAGGACAGGAAATCAAACTCTCCACCCCTTTCTTCTCACGTAGAAAGGGTGGCCATTGGGTAATTGAGTTTAGTCTTTTGTACAATTTTTTTTTTCACACTAGAATTATGGAGATTCACGACTAATGGATTATTACAATTTGAGTTTAGTATTTAATCATTTCGCTAAACATACCTTGTTCGGTCTGACAACAAAATAAAAGCACTACCATGGGAATGAAGTTTGCTCACAATTCACTTAAATATCAACACTTGACTTAGCCACAGTAGAAATTCACCGGATAAGAAATCACTCATTTAACCCCCGGATCTTTTCTTACATATAAAAATTCCTAAAAATATATAATTATTTATTTCATGACTAATCCATGCCTTAGCAAATCAGGAAAATAACTCAAGAAGACAAATGTGATAATCGGACGATAACCAAAAATGCTTTTATAAACACATTATAATTTTTTGCCAGAGCCCAATGAATGTTAATATTAATAGTATATTATGCTATATGTAAAATTCATTCAAATTTAAAGTATAAACAAAAACTTGTACAACACCAGGTACAAAAGAAAATTATCTACATCTAAATATGAAATCAATGACATCATAATTCTCCTATTTGGCAGTGCATTATTAGTTATCACCCGCCAAACATTGGATAAGTAGATGTAGAACTCTTAGAACTTCTCAAACTCACGAACCTCAGAAATCCAGGAACCTGCGAGATCTAAACGTCTCCGTTTTCTGTTCTTTGCCATCCCAATACGGTCACATCTCTAATCACTTTCATCAACTTGCAACAGGCTTGAAATGGCTCCTGAAGGTGCTTGTCATGGATGTTCCATCACACAGGTTCCATTTTCTCATGGCTTCTTACAGAATTCTATGCGACAAAGGTGGTTTACGATCGTGGCAGGCTGAAAAGGTTAGATGACAAGCCCAGCTGTGCGTCATTCTTTATATGTCCATTCATCAATGTACACTTCAATCGAGATTGAGTCGATAACAACAGCTGAGAAAATACAAATACAGTGCTGGAGCGCAGCAAGAGAAAACAAATAAGAAAAGCGTCGCCACAGAGCTGTCGCCACTAAATTCCATTACAGCGCATGACCTTCTCCTGCGCACCCTATAAATCGTGGCAACGTGATATAAGCCCACGGCGGAAGCAAAGGACGGTGAAGAGCATGCGCCTCTAACGCCATGCACGTGGACAAACTCGAGCTCATGTGAGAATCTGGGCGGCACTGCGTTGCTCGAGCGACGAGACGATAACGTAAAATAAGTGAGACGGGTGACTTCCATTATCGTCTCAGCTGTCCTCCCATTTCTCCACACAATTCGCGACACCCGGTAGCTTCAGAAGATGTGATTCCATAAAGCGACTTGTGACAAGGATTTCCCATCTTTTGGATTCTACTGTTTTTGCGTTGCTCCTAAGTGTGACCTAGCCAAAAAGACAAGGGCGATAATTGTTGACTAATTGTTGTTATTATCATTTCCTGTGATTTTGGGTGCATCGCGTATGGACGCTTGATATTCATAACGAAAAAATCGATATCATCGGAACGATTGCTACCGGCAGGTTTCGCAAATGATCAATCGCCAGAAGGTGGACTCCAACATCAATTACTACTCTGGGGTTGACAGCGACGAGCACGATACTCTTAACCGTCGCTTAAGTTTTCATCGTCCAGAACAGTGATACCTACCTCCATGAACGCTCATCAGTCTCCTCCAAAATAGGCCAAAAGGTCTCGAACATCTTTCTGGAGAACAAAGATGCCACATTGTGTATCTTCAGAATGACTACCGACGTAATTATCAGCCATCCTGGACTGTCGACCTTCGCAATTTGGTTGTTCCAGTAGGAGTCTAGCTTCCTCTTTTAGGCGAAGAGAGTATCTTCAAAATTACATAAACCTCGATCAACTCATTTCTCGATGACTTAATCGTTATAAAAGATACTAGCTTTATCCTCGTTAGGTTCCCTTGGTACATACAAAAGGCCAAATTAAAATTGACTACAGATGCTCTGAGGTTAAATAAACAAGAACATACTTATGGAGAACATCGCAAAGCAGCGCCCTCCTCCGTTTAGGACTTGGTTCTGCTTTGTCGTCACAAATGAGATACAAACGTGACTAGCACCAAGCATAACAACCCCCCATGAACAGATCAGATCAACAGAGATTAATCAGATCACCAGGATGCACAACATCAACAGTTCATCTGAAGCTTGGCGGTTGCTATGCTTAAAAGGGAAAAGAAAAGACAATAAAATCCAGTTGGGGTATTCGTTTGGAGATCTATCTCCTCCAATGGTGTAGTAAATCAAAGAAGCTAAACAAGATATTGCTCTGATAGAAGGTAATCAAATGAACCTAAATTCTGCCAAATTGAATGTATATCTTACATAAGTCTAGCAATTGCAATTGTTACAGAACTTGGATATATTAAGTAACAAGAAAATAGGAACAGCATCTGCCACCTATTTGACTATCATTCGTATACTAAACTGTAATTACAGTCGCAAGTGGTATGTACATAACATAACTAACTGGATCATCTTCTAGATCTTGATCCTTTGCTAGGTCTATTTCTCCTGTCCCATGCAGAGGCCCAGAAAAATAGAGACATCCAGAAAAGAACTGCAAAGAAAATCTGCACACTGTCCTGAACTCTAGACAAAGATGCTGCAACGCCTGCTCCAGATGAAGAGAAAATATAAAATGAACATCAGGTGCAGATCAATAGGCTCAAAACTGATGCCTCAGCCATAGTTGCAATTCTCAGACATCTTGACAGGAAACTTAATAACAACATATATACTATATAGATCCCAGATCAGAACTTTTCCAGCCCACAATGTTGACTACAAGCAAACTCGTTCTTTTAGCGCAACAAAAAGTAGCCTACTTCTCTGGCAAAAGACTCAAAATTCAAGCCTTTTTATTCTTTTGGGGCAATTTAGCAAACGGTAATGGGACTTCATGCAGAATAAGCCCCAATTGTCTACGCCTGCCACCCTAAAGCAAAATCCACAAAAGCAGAGTGACGCTACCTAAAAATTCCACAAGTTGTTCAAATATTAGTGAGACAAGGATCAGCCAAGCATTGGTTGATCCCTAATCGAGACCCAAGAAGTCATGAGATTCATTTCCAGCTTTCATCTCCTCCTACTTGCCGATTGTGCGCTTCCTTAAAACTAGCCCACTTTGAAGGACAGTCAACCTTTAAATGTCTTTCCAACAGACTCTATGATGCTTGACGATTTGATTCTGAGTAATCACTTCCCACCACCTCCACGTAAACTAATCAGCACCAATAACATGAATACATCTAACAAAGCTATTCTGCCTCTTATAGATTTGCAGACTAACCTATCCCACGTGTCAGGTTTTGAAGTGCTATAGATGAGAAAAGAAAGCCAAACAAGTCAAACATGGAAGTGCTTAAAGTCACCATGTAATGCATACTAATCTCAACTAAGAATCAATCAGGAGATTTTACCCCAACTAGCATTTACTACGTCCAACATCTACATCATAAGAATAAGCTCCATTACAATGAGAGATGTCTTCTACAATCTGCAATCCTATTTTTATGCGGCACATCAGTTATCACAAACTCAAGCACTATTGACAAGCACGGGTAATCATTCACATTCGAACACAAGCAAGCTAACTATAATCCAATCTATACCGTGCCCAAGAACAAATTAAAAGCGCTTTCCGATTTACAAACTAGCCCGACGAATGTAAGTGATATTTCAAAATAATCGAAAAACCTTGAGCCATAATAACCTACTGAATCCTGATACTCACAGGACCTAAAAAGCACGCACCGTGTCCATATCATGGAGACGATTCAAATGATGTAATTTAAGAGACCACATAATTCAAATCAACTACCAAGCTATTCCATTTACAATGCTAAGAAATTCGCCAATTGAACCCAACTTAATACGGTTGGAAATGGTAATGGCATGAGCGACGCCGAAACACTCAGTTAAGGTCGGCATATACAGGGGCATGGAGATATAATACAAATATACGCAAAATCGAAACTTGTATACGTGGGCACATCCGGGTCAATCTAGGAAGAGGATATTTCGAGCATAGCAGAGTCAAAAGTGCATACTCCTGAGCCGGCGAGAGCCATTTTCGGACGGAGGACCGGGCTCCGGCGGCGGGGGAGGACCACGAGCAGCCCCGAGGCGGCGGCGGCGGCATGGCAGGGACGGACGGCCGAGATCGATTGGAGGAGACGAAGCGCGGTTGGCCTTGAAGGGGGAAGCGCAGAATGGAGAGCGGGGGATTGGGAAGGAGGAGGAGAAGAGCGGAGGAACTATCGAGCTCGGCGGTGGCGCGTGAAGCGACGTCAGAGGAGAGAGAATCGGCATTTTCTAGAGAGAGAAAGACGGGTCGTTGCTGCTCGATGAAATGAAAGTTTCCATTTTGTTTTGAGAGAATGGAAGCTCACGAATCGTGCTGGCTTGGGCTGGGCTGGGCCGGGGTAGGCTTGGGGTTGGGTGGAAGCTGAGGCCCAATATAAGGGCCCAAGAAAAAATTGGGGTTGGATTTCATGTTGGACCACATCATAAAGCTTGATGTTCAATTTCGTCCCCCTAAAAAAGCTTTTCTCGCTTTTGCGTAGCCTTTTTTTTTTTTGGTCGAAAAGGAAGGTTGTATTCAGATGATAGAAATTTTGCGTAACCTTGAGTTTCACCGTCTTGTGTAATTTCAGCCCCTGGAGTTTTCCGACATGAGTTGGCTTGTTTGTACGGAGTTGTGCATTGGTCCACTATCTTCTGAACAATTACTCCGTCATCGATCTGTCTTCTTTCTTTTCTATATTTGGGTTACCAGTTCAAGCCATGAACTCTTTTTGTAGGTCCGTCACTCGGTAAATTACTTTCTTTATTCCGTTCTGGATATGTTAATGAGAATGGCCACACGGTAGGGACATAATGTGATTTTCGTCCATAAATTAGGCAGGTTTAGTTGACGGTTTAGAGGCAAAGTGGCACGAAGCAGGCAAAATAAAACCTTAGGAAGTTGGATGAATAAAGCTTGGAGAGTAACACCGACCTAAAAAAATGCCTGGAGAGTAATGCTTGAAAATTCGAACGGTGAATATTCAAGCTGGGGGAAGGTGCAATAATGTCGCCGAACTGATGAAGCGATGGTATGATTCAGAGCCAGCAGAGACAGAAAAAGAGGGATCGTACTTGTGATATTGTACGTATTGAAAAGGAGCCTTCTTTGACCTGGCAACATCAAGATGCGGACTTCCAAAAGCCCTGCTCCGTTCTCTCCATGAACTTTGGTCTGCCCATGGCGACATGATGGTGTATCTCACGTCCATCCATTTGCGTTCGTGCGAATTGTATTTAGCCTCTCTCCATCGCTCGCTCGCGTAAAGTTTTCAAGTAAATTGCACTAGGATGAGAAGGAATAATACATAGAAGCAGCTTCATTACTTTAAAAAATGTTCACGGCATTTGCGCGATTAAGACCCCATACAAGACTAGGAGTTTGGACATTGCTGCAAAGCAAGCTAGAGAAGGGCGATATCCTGCCTACATAACACTAATTCCAGGAACTTTCGTTTTGCTGGAATCTAAGGACGAAAGATCTTGTCTCCGCATCTGCATCTCCACGAGAGGAGATAGTAACTATCGCGGCCTTCACCCGATGACGATGTTCTGAACCACTCCGTCTGGAAGTTCTGGATGTGATCTCCACGTGACGATGTCCGGAAATGCTTCTCCTGGTAGCCCGGAACTACAAGAGTCAGCACACAAGGTGCGCAACCGAGGCACTTGTCCACACAATCAGGAGGCCTCGAGCCCAGAACCATCTCTCCCTGCTTCAGGCTCTCAGCTAGGAAACAAGAAACAAATAAAAATAAAAATAAAAGCCACCACCTGGTGAACACTGAGTATAAAAAAAACGCTTCAAAAGAAATCTTTGATAACATGACATGATATAAGATGAAAAGAGAATGAGTGACCCAGTTCAGAAGGGAATATGATGGCCTCCTTTTTACCTGAGTTTAGTGGCGGGATTGTGAGACTGAAGAAGATGAAAGTTGCTGCAACTAGCAAGGCATGTGAATGGCCTGTTGAGCTATCCATCGTAGTTCACACAACTTCTAATCGAGCTGTATCTGAAAGTGGAATATTGCATGTAACAATGGAGACGCAGGGATTAGCCACAGGAGAGAGAGAGAGAGAAAGAGAGAGAGAGAGAGAGAGAAACGACTGCGTGAGACAATCCTTAGTGAGGGGAGGCAGGAATTTATGGGAGGGAAAGGAAATACCAGTAGAGAGAGAGAAACCAGAATGAGGGGTGTCCCCTGTAGAAGAGACACAGTTTAGATACTTCACCAATAGAGAAGAAATTCAACAAGAAAGAAAAGGAGGAGATTGGAAACTGGTGCATTTTGAAAAGTATTTAATGAAGGCCTTAATTACTTTTATCTTAATCATCTTGAGCCGATGGCTCTGACCCATTTTAGCTGATCCCAAGTTTTAAACTTTTCAGAACGTTTGGACCATCGTTGGACCATCGTCTGAGCCACATTGACGACAGTCCCGACGCCATTTGGGTGAGTAGTACCCCTCAGTGGGTACCAAAGCTCCTGTCAGCTCGTCCGGCATGTTCACAGGGGGCTCACAGAGCTTTTCTCATGCATGTGGCTACCAAGAATTCTAGTAAGGGACAAATAACGTGAGAATTCTGTTCTGGTCATTCATAGTACTTGAAAACCACGAAGAATACGGTCAGATAACAACAATCGAATGCGGGATTTGGCCTCCTAAGGATGTTCATTTACATTCTGTCGTCCCACATATGCATTTCTTATGCTGTAATGGATCGTCTCGCATTATCATCGATACCATTTATATGTATAAATTCCTTTAATCCAAAAGATTCATCCTGGTACATGAATACTGTCAAACGCCACCTTGACAAACTTTATTAACAAGCCACTCACCAACGAGTGGAGAGCCGAAACTACAAGGCTGAAGCCAGACCTAAGAGCGAGCGATCTCTCAGTCAGCCAAACCAGACAAGGTCACAAGAACCTACTTCACACTTCATAGAAACAAAGCACGCTCACTGGACATTCACTTCCTTGACATCCTTCTTCGGCTTCTCTGTTCTGGGAATGATGATGTTGAGCACACCATCCTTCAGCTCGGCCTTGATCTCATCCGCTTTAGCATCCTCAGGCAGGACTAGGCTCGTGTTGTAGTACCCATACGTGGCGGCAGACCAGTACTCGTCATCCGACCCTTCCTCTTCCTCTCTCTTGTGCTCGCCCTTGATCGTCAGGATCCCGTCGTGGACCGTGATCTTCACGTCGTCCTTGGTCAGCCCCGGGACCTCGTACCGCAGCTTGTAGTGGTCGTCCTTCTCTTTGACTCTGCCCATGAGTTGCCATGGCGATATATTCATGTTCTCGAACAGCCTGTTTATGTTCTCCGTCGCTTGCATCAGCGCGTTGCCGAGCCCCGAAGGAAAGAACTCTGAAAAATGCCGAAGAAAGGGTTACAAACCAAGGTGTTCAAATTAGCACCAGAAACATTCTTAATCTTAATGAGTTCAATTTAACGGTTTGATCCTGACTTGCTCTGTGTAGGCCTCTACTCTGATCAGGGAAGTGAAATTTCTCCTCCCGCGAAATATCCCACTAATCTCAGACCAAACAAGAGATTCTTGCCCTTATTAACATCTTTCCACATTAAAAACAACAGGAGCTGCTTCGAAACAAATACAGGAAACCGAGAATCTATAACAGACATATAAATATTTTACCATAAAGAGCAGGGACAAAGTCAGCATCCTCGTTCCTCCTCCAGAGGCTCCTCCTCCGGTTCCTCCTGGGGAAGAGCCTGAACTTCCTGCCGTCACCTTTCTCGCTCACCGCGACCTCCTTGTCATCGGAAGCCTTCTCGGTCGCTGTCGCCAGGAACCTCCTACTCATCGCCATCGTCTCCTCACTGCCGTTCCACCCCTGTCTGATCTGGCCTGCCCTGCATAAAGAAGAAGCGGAGGAAGCCGACCCCAACCTCCGCTGCACGTTCTTGAGGGCCAGACGAGCCAGCGCCATGGCTTTCGATCGTCCTGGTATGTTTGTTTCGGGCAAAGAGTGAGTTGCTCGGGCGTTTGATGAGGAGGAGCTGGAAAGGGTCGAGAGATATAGAGAGGAGCAGAGCTTGACAGCGAGTGGGATTCGAGACTGTTGAGGAAGTCTCGATCAGCTTCTTGACGCATCAAGAAAAGGTGGGTTCTTCCCTGTGACGGAGGTTCGAAGATTGTTCTTGGAGCTTCTCAAACATGCTGTCTTTTTTCTTTTCTTTTTATCTATTTGAAATTTTCCATTTTGTAGAGTGATAACAGAAGCGTTCCGTATGGCAATGCATAGGATGCCACGTCACTTCTTCCCCTCTGCTCCACCTTTTTCTGTCTTGTTCTGTGCTTATAATTACTTGAGACTGCCTTAAGTTATTTATATTTTTTTAATTAAGAAATTTAAAAGAATTAATGTATGAAAATTGATCTAAATTCTCCAGAGAACAGTAGGTTAATTTTTTTTAGTGAAGAAACAAATATAGATAATTAAACTAATTTTTTCCAAATGTTAAATTGAAAAAATGTTATGAAGAATTAATGAAAACACCCATTCAATTAATCTAAATTGAAATACTGGCACATCTTCAAATAATTTGAAAGAAAGAAAAATAAATTAGGTGTAGCGGTTCCTAATACCAATTACATACATATTACACCAAACATAATATCTAGCGATATCCCTTACTTTAATTGGAATGATATAGTGCCATTGTTGTTATCTCGCTCACATTAGCCACGTTCTTATGAAGTCAATTATTGCAAACATCATACTTTGCCATAGTCTTTTTAAGTTCTTTGCAAACAAGTTGCACCTACTGTTTTCCATGATGTCAGCAAATCATGACTCATATCCGATGAAGGTGCCATCTCTGTTCATGAAGCAAAACTCGTCGTATGGAATTAAAAAGTGCATGTAATATGTACATTCCGGAATCAATTCATCATCATTGTCTATTTCTATTACACTTGGACCTCCTCATCCATTCCCAAATTTACCTAAGAGTTTTCGAGAACCTCGAATTTGGATCCAAGACATTGGACACTCATAAAGATGGGGAATGTCCTTGTAATATTTGAAGGATTGCGCCTTCATCGTCAGTACTACTTCGTAGATGAAGGGATCACCTTTCTTACTGCGGCATCATTAGAAACAAAACAGCTTTGCTTCAGGGATAAAGACTAGTGCTCAAGACGTGTTGTCACTAAAACCTTGCAAGAAGTCCCTAAAGACTTCAGCAATCTTCAAATTTTGTTGTGTCAACGACGGGAGACCGACACTTACGCTGTGAGTGGTGGAGTAAAGCGTCGGCACACCCATCTCCTTTCATGCCTCTTCAATATTTTGTACATTGAATTCTACCTCGTCCTTACATCTTCTGAGAATTTCAGCTCTCCAACTCTTCATGATTTAGTGGAGTGGATCTAAAATATTGATCCTACCCCCACATAAGTTGGTCATAGAATCATGAAACTAGTGGAGACTGTCATGCCCGCACAAGGTAATGCAATACCCTCACCAAGCGTGGAAGAAAATCCCATTGCAAATAGGATTTAGCTGTTGCTCCGTACTCCGGATCAAAGTGGTGTTCACATTAGCATTATCTAGCTAGATTTTACCAGAGATGCACTCATTAATAGCTCTCAAATTTTGGCTGCAGCATTTGGGGAATCATGCGAAGATATTAACTAGGAGCTCAGTGACATAATTTTCATTCCTCATTGAACCAATGGTCAATACGTGTGATTCTTAGGGCTAATCCATAAATGAAAAGTCAAAGAGATTTTTTTTTTTTTGAACAGGGTCAAAGAGATTCGAAAGTTACTTAACAACAGAGATGCATCGACACTGCCCTCTTCTCTTTGTATAGTGATTTGCAGTTTTTGGCTTTTTTTTTGTCCGTGAAATGGGCTTGAACTGAGGTTATAGAGCTGTCTACCCATATTGGACTAAGCGGGGACCTGCAGCAAGACAATTCTACGTCATCTTCCGCTGATTTTTCATATCATCATACTTGAACGAGGTTCTGGCACGGGGCCTTGTATATGAAGAGCTGCCCCTGCCCTTGGCCAACTCTTCCGCCTGCCGATGCCGGTGCCGGTGCCCCCTTAAGTGGCTTGTCCCACTTTACAATATTCCTTTTAAAACTCTACAATGGATCATGTAAATGGTCATCTGGACACCATCAGCGTCAATCTCGAGCCGGAATGTCTTCCAGGCATTGGACGTTCTTCTTCGTGAAGCCGACGCTGCAGTTGCTTGGTAAGGATATCCTCGGGAGAAGCATCTTGACGGGAACTAGCTTCTAACATTCGCCCTAGAATTCCTTCCAGTGGCTGGGTCATATTGCCTCGTTGTCGTCAAATTCAGGGTATTGTAGAGATGGAGCTGGTATTCATTATCGAAGTAACCGGACAAGTCCCTCGTTAATTGCATGATAAACTCCAGATTGAATTGTGATTGATCGGACGTGATTATTGTTCCTTGCCACATTTGCAACTTAATTAAATAACAGAAGAGAAACAAAATAAGTAAAATCAACAGACAATTTTAGGGAAGCACGAGCATTTGGAAGTGACGTGTGAGTGAGGATTTAATAGTGAAAAATGATATAACTATCGTATATAGGTTTAATACCCTGAAAAATCCCAAACTGGTACTCCTGTAATAAATTTACCTTAAACTATTTTTTTGACCACCAAAAACTCCAAACTGGTATACCTTTGACAAATTTATCACAAACAGGAACACGTGTAATAAATTTATCCTTTATTAGTTTTCATTAAATTTTACTATCAAATTATTAAATTAAATGACACGTAACAGTTGACTGGTATACCAATTAAAAATTTTACACTCCGATTATCACAATTTACAATTTTTGTGATTTTTTTGTGGTATTAATCCAATTTAACAAAATATATATTTGTCACAAATTTATTAATTTGTGGTAAATTTGTTATAAATGTACCAGTTTAGGATTTTTTTTACAGTCAGTCGGAGTAAATTTATCACAGATATATCAATTTGGAGTTTTTCATGATTAAAAAAAATAATTTTTGGCAAATTTATCATAGGTATATCAGTTTTGGATTTTTCAAGATATTAATCCAATATATAAAGGTCAATTTTCTTTTGCTCCGGTGGGCCACCCAGAAGGGCCACAGCCTGCCCCTGAACGGGCCGTGGCTGGGCAGGGGTCCAGGCGGGCCGTCACAGCCCGTTGCCCAGGTGGTAGGCCTTGGAGAGGTTGCAATGGAAGCGGAAAAACCGCAGTACAGCGAGAAAGGAAGCATTCTGTATTAACTCGTCATAGCAAGCAGCACAGGCAGCTAAATTACATGAATTGATTGTTGATCCAACATTGAAGGCTTTGATTCACCCGCCATCTTGAGAGGTTTACTTTGCGAAAATTGACAATTTGGCAACGACAACTTTACCCTAAAATAATCGCCTTTCGATTCAAAAGCAATTCAATTCAATGAACCAGGGTTGACTTGGTGCAACATACATAAGGAAGATTAAACAATGCGCCCAATGATCCCAACAAAAAAGGAAGACTCGGTCAGTCATACATCCCTTCCTGTTCCCAGATGTCCACAAGAAAATCAACCATTTCCTGGAGTGAAGTGCACATGGAAAGTAAGAAGAAAAGGCCAAAAACAAATAAATAAATCACAGAGGAACTCGAAAACTTTTGAGGACGGTGGCTTACTGCGAGAGGGACACGTTGGGCAAACCGCTTATTGCTTCCGAGTAAACTTTCGTACGTTGCATTCCAACTGCAAGGCCAGGAGTAAATCATCATTCATTGATACAGTTGTCAAGAAAGAGCTCAAAGCTGGCTATGCCAAGGTAATGCTAGAAAGACATGCAAAGCCAAATGATTCGTCTCGGTCATAGAAGGCCTGTGAATAAACACAATATGAGCTGTTTTCATATTTTTCATATCTTCCTTTCAGCCCAAAGACAGGCATCAGTGCTCTAGCTCTTGGATGAACAGACAGTCCCACATGAATTTGCACCGCTGTCTGATCACTACATTAATAGAGAAAGGAATTGGGCCATGTAGTAAACTCAAGGTGTCCAGTCTTTCTGACGAGACTCTTTGAAGTTACAGCCAATCCCGAAGCACCATTAGTGATAGCATCCGAGTTCTAGCCAGAACAATTTCCTTCTGTCATCAACATGCACAAACTTTGTGCTCTTTATTGTTTCTGGGCCTACATCACAGCTAGAAAACTACTGAAGGAGCCCTAAGTTACAATTTTCTTGCCTTTTACCCCAACCAGGTCAGACTCAGTTGCACTTGCATTTATCCAGATTAACAGGGCAATCCTTTTTCAGGCAACAAGACACAGTGAAAGCCATGAAGTACTAACCTTAGTCTAGGTTCCAAGACCTGTTTTGGCCGGTTCTCGTCCTTTTTATTACCTATCCACTGCTGCCGAGTTTGATTCCAGAGAAGAAGACCTAATAAACAGAAAACATTTTGAGAGTCAGATGTGATGAATATGATACGAGATATGGTAAAAGAAATTCTTATAAATGGCAGTGAAGGATGCCAACACACAAGCACCAATCATTAAAAACTCTCTCCCTCAATGATGCGTGATAGCATCTGATACATCCTGAAAAGTGCAAACCCAAGCTAGGAAGACAAATTCAAGAAGTGGTCATAAACTTACCATGATTGACAAATTCGGGAGTTCCACCAGAACTGGTACCCACATGTGCATTGAGGGTCTGTGATGTACTGATTGACGACATGCTTCCTTGTGAGTGGACTGCACTGTGGTCCATATCAAAGGTGGTTGAACTCCAAAAATCTTCTGATTTGCTTGGTCTTTTCACCCTTTGAACCCGAGTCTCTACTTGTTTCGGTGGAACATCCCTAGACTGAATTACTTTTGGCTTCAAAAAGCATGCAAGCCAACCTCTGCTCTGTTCCGAATGTTATATCGTTCAGTCAAAGAACACATTCCAAAGCATAAAATGACAAACCACCAAGAAAGACAGTAGATTGAGGTGCTACAGCCCATTGCAAATAAGCCTATGACTGCTCCACATTAGATATGCATGCATGAAACTTCACTAAACTTCACAAAGTTGATAACATCACTAAGTGTGCTAAAGAAACCATCAGTTTCGATTCATAGAGTAAAAAGTTATGTCTGATCCATTACTTTGCCCTAGCAACAAAATGGAAATACAGCAAAGGACGGGCCCAGTTTAAACAGCTCCTAGCCAAGCTCTTTGCCTGCGTTTGAGCTTTGCATCCCCACTTACCAATCCCTCTGCTCAGTACCTAGCCGGGAAACCTCTACTTTTTGACAATTCATTCTATAAACATTGTTATTTAAGGCAGCCAGGTTAGACTGCTAATGATAATTTAGAAACTTCAGCATTGCATTGCCGGAGCCCACCTCCGAATTGGTAGACTGAATAGACCTTAACAAATACACTCATCCAAAAGTGAAAGCAGAATCGTCAGATCACTCAAATTGACAGAGGTTAGACCGTGAGCCTGGTCCTCCACAGGACAAGTCCGTGGAATGGGGGAAAAAGTTGCTATCCAAAAAGAAGCTTCACCAACATTGCTTCTTATGTAATATGCAGGACTAATAGACTAGAGAAGACACAAGAAACATCAAACAAAAGATAAGGAAAATCGAAGTCACTTGTCTGCCAGTTGCAGGCCTGCAGCCCAAAGGTTTAAGAGTGCTAGTAACATGTCCATTTAAGCCATCAAACAGAAAACATAGGTTATATTAACAACAAGAAGCTGACATAACATAAACCAACCAATGCATCGTCCTAATCTTTCACACTTTTCGAGCAAAAATGTAAATTAATTAAATCACATCATGAAAACGAGAATATTTAGATTGGCCTGGCATATTTTATGTCAGGCCGCCACATCAAGTCACCCTTACAATTTCTCATTGAATCCGGTCTAGTTGACCCATGTAGATCTTTGGTTCACGAGAAGAAGGGGCACTAGATCTTCTATACCAGATTTCGACCAAAAGCCAGGACTAATAATCACAGCTCCTCATTTAAGTAACAATAACTCCATGATATCCAAAATCGGCAATATGAGCAATCTGGATTTTGAGACCAGGGGGGCTCAAGATTTAGCATCAACCAGGTACTACATCCCATCGTTTTATACCCAAAAAAGCACAGGTCGGTTCAACTTCGGTTTAATGGAGCAAATGCAATATAAGGACAAGCCCCCATTATCCCCGACCCAGATGAACAGAATCTCGAATCTTTTTCCCCCCACAGCTGAATCATTCCAAGTCCCGTCGACTTCCGAATTCAATCACAAATTCGGGAACCCAATCAACAGTTCCACCCCAGCTCCCGAACAGACCAAAGATCGTCCCAAAAAACGAACTTGAAAAGATGGGAATCGGACAACTTACCCCATGTGCAAATACAATGCAGGAAGAAACGCCGGTAAGCTACGAGCAATCCAGCCGGCGAAGAGAGATTCCTCGGAGAAGAAGAACCAAATCCAACGAGGACCCGATTCGGGGGAAGGGGAGATCAAAACCGAAGGACCCTGAAGAACAGATTTCATAAACTCGCCGGTCAAAATTACCCAAAAACCAGAAAAAGGACCAAAAAAAAAAAAAAACGCCCGGCGCAGGAATCTGCCGCCGGGGAATAAAGAACCGACATTTCTGACCTGCGAAAAAGAATCATGGGTTCAATTATATCTCTCTCTATCTGTATCTTCCCCTGAAGCCGCCGCCGCAGCAGCAGCAGCAGCAGCAGCAGCAGCCTGGCTATGGAGGTGGGCCGCCCTCGCTGGAGCCTCCCCGGCGTTCTCGTCGTCTTCCCTGGTGCTATAATTGAAGAGGACGAGAAAAAAAGAGCCAGACCGCTTCGATTGGGATTATATAGACTGGAAAATGAGCACCCGGCTTCTATTTTTTTTATTTTTTTTCTATTTTATGTTGTTTATTTTAAAAGTAGGGTCCGAGCTGTGGATAATTATTGGACCTTCTCTCCTTCTTTTCTCTATTTTTGGTTTTTTTTTTCCCGGGGCTGGCCCACGCGTAATAATTGCACATTACAAATCCTTTTTTCCGGATATATTAATAGGGGGCAGCAGGCAATGGATGGAAATCGGGAATCTTTAGTCAAATTCGGCCGGAGAGATGGAACGAGACCGTCCGTGATTAGGTCGGAAGTCGGTTCAGTTATTTAAAAAAAGGACATAAGTTTCTCAATTTGTGGTCCAATTAAAAGGGTCGATTGAAGCCGAAAGACGCGTCGTTTTACAACAATTACATACGATGGGCGCGCTATATAATGATCATAAATTGACGTTCTTATGATGCCCTCATTTTGTAGTGCGGAGGCGTTGGAATTTTCAACCATTCATTTTTGTCTGCCAATTAAGGGTCGAGGGATGATGATGGGGAGATCAAAAACTAAGCTAGACATGTAAATCTCTATGCTAGAACATCTTTGCATCTCTCCCATTCACGTGATATTCCTTTTCCTGGGGACCAGATTGAGATCCCATAATGGATTCAGACGAAATTGGGTGGAGCACGCCATCCTCTTTTGCATCTGGAATTTTGCTTCTTCCCCTCTCAGTACTCCTTCTCCTTCTCCTTCTCCTTCTCCTTCCAGCCGCCGTGGAACTAGCAGGAGAGGATGTATCCACCGTCCTTGTGGATTTTTCTTTTCCCGTCCCATAGATTTGAGGTAGAAAAGGAATTGATAGGCAGCGGAAGACCATTGGCTCAGAAAAAGATGGCGGTCCCTTGATTTCCCAATAATTTATCAACAACTTACTAGTGCTTATACGAAAATACTATTGAGGTTGTTTTTTATATATCGACTTTAATCTTTCTTAGCAATAAATTAACTTCTATAAAAAAATTATCAATCTTTAATTTAGTGACGTGTCAACTTTACGGTTGAATTACCAACTCTCATTTGAATAACTCACCAATGTTTATTTATCTTTTTATTTATTAGCTTTTGTTGTTATTACCAATTTTTATTCATCTCCAGTGCAAACATCTTAATTTTCTCAATTATGGCCTACCGATTTTCTTGCATTATAGATGCATATCGATACTTATTATTTTTTTATATTGATTAATTTTTTTATTGAGTTACCAACTTTTATTGCATCACTTATTAATTATTATATTAAATTTCTAACTTTTCTTTTAGAAATTAGTGCCTACTAATTTTTATCGAATAAGTTATCAACAAAATATGGTGAGTCCAAGCCTCATCCAACCATCATAAGGTCGACCTCACCCAACGACGAGCTCTCACTCACGAATTCAACCTTGCCAACTACTATAGGAAGAAGAAGTGAAGGAAAAAATAATTTATTTATTAAAATATTATTAAAAATCATTAATGTCAAAATCGATCTTCTTATATATTACGGCTGACATATATGTTCGTAATTTCAGATTAAAATTAACCAAATTAACTCAATTTGTAAAATATAAAAAGATTAATATTTCCATTAGCAAAATAAAAAAGGCTTCAAACTAAATCGACAAAGATGCAAGGACTTTTTGGACACATTTCTCGCTCTGCAACATAAGAGGATTGATTAGGAGGATTCTGAAAGGTTTCTCAACGTTGCCAAGCAGGTAAATGTTAAATCTGATATTTGCAGAATTTCTCGAGCTCGCTAGGAGATTTTGATTTTTCCACTTACAAAATCCTTCTTGACAAGCATGGAAAGGATTCTTATTCTTCCTTATGTACATAAAGATTGACATGGGATGGATCAACACGAGCACTCAATCCTTGAAGCAACTCCATTACTCTGCATCCCCACCATCTCTAGCTCTTCAGTTTTGCAGCTCCTCTCAAGCTTCTTCGACTCCTCCGTGCTTGGTATGACCGAGCAATCTTCCTTCACATCGTCGACGAATTTCACCCTCTTCTTCTTTCTCTCCCCTTTCCTCCCGTCTGCACACACAAAACACAAACGCCGCTTGAAAAAAACAGGGGTCTTGCCCCTGTTAAGATACGAAAGGAATCCGCGCCAGGTTCGCTCCAACGAAACTTTTTCAGTCATGCACTGTCTGACATCATAGAAAGAGTCCACACAATAAATTTCCTATTTTCCCGAGAGAGAGGCGAATCGAGAACAAGAACCTGAAGATAGCAAGCAAGAGCGAGGTGCTTCCACTTGATGACGCTGCAAAATGTCGTGCGCAGGAGGAGGCACTCTCTTTCTAGACAAAGAGAGCAGGAGGACAACGATCGAAGCCAGCATGGCAGTGCCCAAAACCAGATTACCTGCATAATTCATCGTGAGAGTTGGTAATGGATTAGGACCGAGGATTTTTTTTTGTACGTCGAAGTGGGTGTGGGCTCGTGCTCAGAACACAGCAGGGCACCGCAGAATATCAGTCAGAGACGAGGAACTCATGAGCAACTAATTTTGCTGGTGCTGGATTTTAAAGGGCACTGATGGAAATCCAAATGCTTTTGTGTGTGGGGAAGTTCGAGAGCTTGTGATGACGACATGGGCGATAAAGAATTTGGATGGAGTGCGCGAGGGGATGCTGGAAGAAAAGTGTGCGAGGCTCTGGACTCTTCCATCTTGGCTTTTCCCTCCTGGTTTTGGCTTTGTCAGACTGAGAAGACTGCAGGGAGCAGTCTTTTTGCTCAGTCTTTGTTTCTTTCGTGGAAAAGTTCAGAGACCTCGAAGCAGTCCCCTTGGCGGGTCGTTTGTTTTGCTCTTTCGGTTGGCGTGGCTTGGGGTCTTGGTTGGTGGTGCACCGCGCGCACGGCATGAGGGAATGGAATTTTGGGGTCAACGGTGAAAACCCGCTGCGTATTTTAGTGGCATAGAGTTTGGTCGGATTGGAGATTTGATCGTATGTAGTTTATATGGAATTTTGTTGTCCACCTTATCCTGAGCTCTGAAGTATATGCTTCCGACAAATAAAGCAAGGATTGGCAATCCAATCGGTAAGATGATGATATTCAATGGATTGATCTTCTTATGAATTTGTCATTGTCTCAAGGTTGCCTATGACCAAAGGACCGTGCTAGAACACTCTCAAAGACAGACAATACAATAATTGTCCCGAGTTTTAAAGTATTCTCATAATAATTATAAGTAGTTGGTAGATAAAGTAGATAAAGAGATGTGACATTATCAATTACATCTAAAGTCAATTAATTGTTGTAATATAAAACTTATATATATATAGGAGAGTTATTCCTCTCATTTGTGTGCATTCAAACATGTTAGCAATACAAAGCATTATCTCCCATAACTTCTCTCTCTATCATCCGAGCCAACGAGCTTGATCCTAAATGATTGTTACAGGTATGTGTCAAAAGTAAGATCCTCTAGTAAAGAAAAACAAAGGCAATTTCCACTTCCAAGGAGAGCTACCCCATAAACATGATTTGTAGACTCAAACACGCTAATTCTCATATGAAATGAAAGGTGCAGATTTTATTTTATTTTTTTGAAAAGCCACGGATTGATTTCCTAGATTATTGTCTTGGACTAGTTTTGGGAGTTCTGAACAATTGAACCTGATAACCTTGACCTTCCATTTTTTTTTTCTCAATAACTCGGCGGAAATAACATTAAATAAGGGTGATCGGCATGCTCATCTGCAGATAGACGATCAAAATAAACAACGGCAGCATTGGCGACATTGTTGTTGCTAACGAGAGGAGATATTAACAGTACGCACAGTAATGGTGTCTTTTCAAATTTGATCAACACCAAAAATGGGAGGTGATCCAGTAGAAAATTTTCCAATTAATTCCTTCCATGCTTCGCCATTAGATCACCTTCAAAATTCCATTGATTTCACAAAATGGCTTCGATTGTTAAATCTCACTAGTCTTTACAATGTTGTCAGCCATCGCCCATTCAACTTGTGAGTGATAGAGGTATAAACTGGCGCTACGTCATCTTAACGTGGAACTACGATGAATCTCATAGGTACAAGCTCCCTCCACATCAACATCTAATTGTTTAAAATACTGCATCAGCTGCTCTACCCTGAAATGCTACATGTTAGAAATGGACGGACGTTCTAACATACAAAGTCGGGCCAATACAGCAGATCTTCAAGGTAGGGAAGATGGAAAGAATCAAAATTGATGCTAGGGTCATCATTCAGAGACAAACGGAGAAGGGCACGGGCATTGCTATTAGCTTGGCTTGTGAAGAAGGCTCGAGTTTCTTTTCCATTTAAGCCACGTCCAAGCCTTCACTTCCCAGAAAGGACAATTATAGGCTGATTTCCAAAGGAACCAACCGATGAATAGATTCACTTTGACTTTCGGACAAACCTTGCGTTAGCATAAATTTTTTAGCTTGCATTTCACTAGCTTCAGAGAAAACCTAGGACTCAAACTAAACGGTGTACAATACGAGAGTCATCTACGGCAGTAAGAAAGATACAATGTACTTCAAAAGACATACTTTTACCAGTCAACATCCTATTGTCATAAAATCCCTGCAACATAATATATATCATCTTCACGAGATAGGACGGTGAAACACTTTATTGCACTGCTACAACAACCAGCGATACCAAAAGGGACAAGCAGGCAAACTACTCTTAGTAATCGCATAACCAAGCAGATGATAAAAGTTTTAGGGAAAGGAGGTAAAACGTTTGAACTATGTAGTGAGGATGGGAGGCATGTAGTCAGATTTGGTGCCAAGAATCGGAGCCTTTGTATCAGGGAAGTGCTCATATCCTGGCAGTTCAGTGATGACTCCATCACTGGCAACCCCGACAGGATAGCGAAGCAGGTGACCAGGCAAGTCACGCTCGAGTGTCTCGCTCGAGTAAAGATCCCAATACTTTTCAGCGATCTGATTCACCATTCTGATACATTCCTCGCCTTCAGGTTGGAGGAATGAGTCATTAAGCATTCCCAGGTGCTCATACCACAAAGCCATACGGAAGCCATGGATCTGTCCACGTGCCGGCTCCCTTGTGGCCAAATGATGTGCTTGGTAGGCTCCCATTGCAATCTCTGAGTCTCTGGCACCATCCATCGATCTCTGGTTGATGTTGGCAGATCCAATTATGATGTACTCATCATCAACTGCACAAGAAACATCTCAATACAATCATTTCCCAAATAAGAACTTAATGCAAAAGAAAAATTTTAGGACATCAACCAAAGTAGAATAAAATACCGTGCACACATGGGGCATTTTAATTGGATGGACACACAATCTTGTACCTTTTAGGAGGATTTCAACTGTAAGACCATACCCCAAATTGCTACAACTCTGAAGATTTCTCTTCTAATGTTGAATATACTTGAACCTAAAAGGGAGAGAAATTATATGACAAACAAGAAGAAAGATGCAAAACGCTCACCAATCATCATCTTTGCGTGAACATAGATCATGAATCTCCTGGCTTCCTGGGCTCTCAAATAATCTGAATCAGGTTCAGGCTTCTCTGAAGGTTCGTATTCTCCACTCCTCTTGACCTCCCGATTTCCAAGACAGAAAAATGTCAAATAATTCCGAGGGTCCTCCTCAATGCCCTTTGCTTGCAGAGCTTGGATAATATCCTTGTACATCATCTCCATTGTCCTCTTCTGCCAATCTAATATTGCCTGCACCGATCCACTCTCCGGAAAGCCCTCAGGCCACATTGGGACTACAACATAGACACTAAACCTCTCCCCAGCTTCAATCTTAGTAACAATTTTAAGTGAAAGTTCCTTAGGAATGAGATGCAAGGCATTAATTTCCTCAGGCTTTATACCATCAGCAGACCAATCAAAAGAGCTTCCAAGGAAATACTGATTCTCGATATAAATGAAATTTTTGGCACGTCGGATTGCATGAATATAAGCATCCTGAATGCTTCGATCGATGATATTATCCTTCCCACTGATAAGCCCAGCCCTAGCAGCATCTTCAGGAGTATCGGGGAAGCCAAAAGCAGCTCCACCATCTATCGATCTGAATAACTGAACGTGCCATCTGTCAGGGTCATCGGGGAACATAACAGGAGAAGGGGGGATCAAATCATCAAGCTCCCTTAGCGGAAGAAGCAGGTCCTTACCGCCCTGCTTTCTCCATCGCTGCTCGAAATTATATAACACATCCCAAGCAACGGGTCCTTCAAGCCGCGAGTGAATATCATGCCAAGGTTCCCGAGGACCACCCTTGGTGATCGAAGCACCCGCAAAGTTTGGTTGGTGGAAGTCATCATGATGAGCTGTGTCCAACGTCCTGAACAGAGAGTGGAAAGGAGTGTCATATCTCCCATCACAGAGATCAATACCACCTACAAAGCTCACAATCCTTCTCCTCTGTGAACCCTCACTAGGCATCTCACTGTCCACCACAACAATCTTCTGGTGATGAGTAAACATGGTAGAAATTTCTAGATCTTGAACAATGCTTCCACCATCATCAGGATTACGAGGGCACAAGACACAGTGCACCTCAGTATCATGGAAGTAATGTTCAGTTTCTTCATCATGAGTGGCCATCAGTCCATCCTTTTTCAACAAACCTACAGAAGTCCTATCATCCCAGACAAGCATCAGCACCCTAACACCTTCATTTGCCTTCTTTTTGAGGAGCTCCCCGATAGTGATGTCCCCCCCAGGCTTTGGCCTCCTTGAGTCCCTGACAAGGGAGATTTCAGTATACACTGACCAACCAGTAATGTAGATCAAGTGCTTTGCATTGCTGATCGCATCAAAGATATCTTCCCAACATCTGTGTGGCTCATAATATTTGCCTCCGGCAAGAGGAATTTTTGGAATGAAGTTGTCTGGGATATGAGAATCCTGGTAAAGAGATACTTTACATCCCTGTCTCTGAGAGAAGAATGTATAAGGAACTCCAGGAAATTTCGCACTTCTAATACCCCTGCCATAGATACGGTCTTTGCTGATGTCAAAGTACTGCAGCTTCACATGAATCTTTGAACCTATAGGATTCCTGTCTTTATCCAAGATTTCAACCCATCTATCCAGCTCTTCCCCGCCCAACAACTCATCAACAGGTACATATGCTCTTCCAATCAATGTTGCGCCGATAGGGTTGTCATCCTTGATGGTAAATATAACATCTGAGGCCATGTGGGCACAATAGATGTGGAAGGACTCATACCAGCGTGGGTTAGAAGGTTCCTTTTCGAGTATTCTCGTCCTTCCAACTCTAGCCTTTCCTAAATCAATCGTGGCGTACAGTTTCGACACTCCCTTGCCTAAGCCAACGGTCTCTTCAATATTGGCCATTATCTGCAACGAAACGAAAATGAAGTTTAGCAAACTTTGATGATTGAAGATAATAACTATTTCAGCTAGAACAAAGATCCCATCAGCAGGGATGCTTGACAAAGATGCACATGCATAAGCTTAAACTCTCTGGCGATGATAGTCAATAATAAGCCTCTTCGTGTAAGATGTTCCCTCATCTGGTCTGCCATCTAGGTCGATTGACATGATAAATATTTAATCAACCTCTATGAAGAAATTAATATCATGACTGGATTTACAGCATCTAGCCCCACAGTCACTCCTAATAATCAATCTTAATCACGTGTCTCTAGAAATTAGCATATGAGACCATGCCCGTCGACAACATCAAGTGATCCCCTGACCAATCCTCAAGTCCCCGCCATTATTTATGTTTGTC
Organism: Eucalyptus leucophloia subsp. euroa; assembly: GCA_017140325.1. Classification (NCBI taxonomy): domain Eukaryota; kingdom Viridiplantae; phylum Streptophyta; class Magnoliopsida; order Myrtales; family Myrtaceae; genus Eucalyptus; species Eucalyptus leucophloia. The sequence continues at coordinate 33,598,944 of CM029473.1, forward strand.
TTCCTTACAAAATAAGCTATTCACATGTCGTTGAAAGAACATGGATTAAGCTTTGTCAGGGCACAAGATCACTGATGTCAACGGCCGCAAAGACAAGATAATCCATGAAAAGACGAGAGTTCCACAACTAACGCAAAAGAGATCGCCAACACGTAGTGATGTACGATACACACAGGGAAAAAGTCGTATAGAGATCGTGAGTGACATCGCCAATGCGAGCCGATCTCCGTACTATCATCACGAAAAACACTTATCTTTTTTCAACACAACCGGCTAAAAGCGTCTCCAATCGAGCTCGAGAGACACGTGACAACGCGCCACCTTGCAAAGCCTAGGCCCTCAGCAGAACCGAACGATCGGCGACGGCTCACGGAGATCGAGGAGACGTACCTTGCGGAAGAACTTGGGAGCGCCGCCGTGGTGAAGCTGATCCACCTCGTAGATCGTGGCGTGGAGCGTCCCGTGCAGCAGTATCTGCGCCATTTCCTCACCTGCGCACGGAGCCAAAAAAAGACCGAATCACGCGACGAGATCGCGAAAAAGCAAAGACCAAAGCCCCTGCGCAACCAGGAGGCCGGCAGAGATCGTACGATGTCGAGGGAAAAAGGAAGAGGAATTTGAGAGACTCACGAGAGATCTGATGAGCTTTTTGGGAGGGAGGGAGAGAGGGAGAAAGAGAATAGAGTGTGATGTGGGGAAATGAAGCGGGGATGGGATCAGGGGAGATAGGGAAGATCTGATCGGGTATTTTGGTAATATCGATGCGAGGGTTTTTTTTTTTCTTGGTCGTAATATTGATGCGAGGGTTCAGACGGATAATTTATGCGAAACCGCATTGGTCCAACTGCACTGGTCCAACGTGGCATTGCCAAAGCACGCGGAGATTGCGCGGATGGGGAGGGAGAGGTAGGGTGTTGAGCGCGAGCGGAGGAAAAGGCAATCCACATATTCAGCTCCCCCTCATCGACGAAAACCACCCCGCGTTTGTTCGACAGGTTGACGAGACTTTAGGGGAAATTAAAAGTGAAGCCCCCCGGAGTTTCGCTTAATTCCTTTTCCTGGGGAGGTTCTTTTTGCTACTTATCATGATTTTGCATCAAGGACCATTGCCTTTTTTTCTTTTCTTTTTTCCCTTTTCCGCCCTGTAACAGTTTATCCAAGGCCAAACGATGGTGGATCGCACGTTGTGGAGTGCGATAGTAGTACCCACCTTTAAGGGTCTCCTATACAATTATTACATGATTCACAGAATGTGATCGAACAATCATATATTGTTCACATAATATGCATGTCATTTTATACTATCCTGAATGCTGAAAATACTCGATTCGCAAAGTCTAACTATCACGTGAAATGCATTTTCCTTGATAAAACCTCTTAATCACAAAACTGTGTTGATTTTTGACTTCTAAGAGTGCTTGATAAATAAAACGATAATGAAGACTGAAATTGGATTTTGCGTTTCTTGAGATAGATAGTCGCATTGTCCTATCATTGCATTAATCGAAATGGGATTCTTTTTATCCATAAAATCAGCGAGAGGTTGAAGGGATAGCAGATGGATAAGTTTAGTGAAGTTATCGTCAAGGATAATGGTGGATTTCGATCGATTAAAAAATTATTTATCGAAAATCGCTAATGGCCGTATGTTAAAGTCCAAGAACTATTCAATCCATCTCAATTCCAGTCCCTAAAGATTATAAATGCATGGCTAAATTAGGAGACTATACTTTTAATTAGTAGGAGTAACCATAACAATATAAAAAGTCAACATATGGATGGAAAGCTATATTGCTTTTCTAGGCCAAACTTGACATCTTCACATGCTCGTTAATGCAATTCCGGATACGTTGTTATCAATCCGAGGATTTGGTGGCCACCTAAATTCATAGGTGCAACTTGTCAAAATGAAAATGACTCATCCTAATCACCCCACATAAATAAGAATACTCTCATCGCTTTATTTTTGTATGAAAATGAGTTTATTTTTTAATTGTCGCAAACTAGAGACGATGATGTTGATTATAATATATCTTCCATTTTCTATGACCAAATTATAATATATAAAGCAATTCGTTTCTCGTGATGAAAGCCTTAATGAGTCGAGAGAATCAATGAAGTTGGAGCAGATAACGTGTTGAAAATACTCTACTAAAGAACACCACAACTTAGATTAAATTGTGGCTAATTAGTAATTATGCCAATTTAAGGAATTAGAGGGGTGCAAAAGAAAGAATGGTCGGGAAAAAAAAAAAGAAAAAACTTACAGGAGGACAACTGCAAAAAGTACAACCACCGAGAAAGTGAAATTCGTACAACTCAAAAGTGGTCCTAACTAATCACCGCACCTGATTTTTCCAATCGCATCATTGAAATTTTCATTGACATCGCTCGAAGCATGAAATTTCTATATTTTTTTTTTTCCCACCGATCCATTTGGATAAGGATTCAACATAGTCCTATGGAGAAATGTTGGCGTGGTGCTAATGCGATACTAATGGGTCGTCTAGAAAAATTTGTGAATGAAACTAAAATAGTCAAATATCACAAAAAACTCAAAATTAGTACTTCTAAAATAAGTTTATTCTCCATTAATTTTCGTTAAATTTTATTATGACATAGGATAGTCGATGAGTGTATCAATTTAAATTTTAGTATTTAATTATTATAAGTGTAATAATTTGTGTTTTTTCGTAAAATTAATCCAACTAAATGGATATTAACAGAAAGTAGATTTATCATAAATACACAAGTTTTGAGTTTTTGTTAATTAATATACTAGTTTGGAATTTCTCATAATATTAATCTAAAATGAAAAATCTTGTGAAAATTTATAAAATCAAAATTCAGCGACCGGATTGAAATTTACCCTTTAGCAGTGTCTTTTAGCGAGGAACAATTCTCTCCTTCTTCTTCTTCTTCTTCTTTTTTTTTTCCTGAAAAGAAAGAAACAAAATAACAAAAAAGCAAATTTTCTCTGCCGTAGTCGCGAGGTCGGCAGACATAACAGATGGCAACGGACGCGGACTTGAGAGCACGTTCCCACCCGTCGTGCACTGCACGTTACCGCCCATGAATGTCGTAACTTCATCGAATACATGGATGGTCAACTGATTTGTAAATGGATTGCAGTTTGATATCCTTGATATAAAAATTATCAGCGTAAATCTCAATTTACTATATGGGGTACTAGGTCGATGACATGCCTTAAAGAGGAAATTACCAAAAAAAATCTTAAATTATTTATGTCAATCTAATTCTAAAATCCTAAACTTAAGTTGGAAATCACAAACGTGAACATCGATCATTTTACACGACATGATTAATAGTGATGTCGAAATTTTTTATAATTTTTTCTTTGTTTGTTTGTTTTTTTTTTTTATTTTGTTCCAAGCTCCACGAGGGTTGGCCAGTGACTCTTGAGAGAAAAAAAAAAGGAAAAGAACATTAGAGAAAAAAATAAAAATAAAACATATATTTAAATATATATATATATATATATTATCAACGTCAGCATTAATCATTTTATAAAGCATTATTGCCATTCAAGTCAACAATTTTTTTTTATCAAAATTGACTTTATATACTCAATTAGTGAAATGTGAAAGATAAGAATTAAATAGGTGCAATGAATTTAAGATTTTTTGATAATTTTCTCAATGTCTCCGCGTAATATTAGAGGATATATAACGGGTGATCTATTGCGTCCTTTTATATTCTTTTCATCAATAGAATGTAAGTTTTCCTTTTTTTTTTGGTTGGACAAATCAATAGAATGTAAGTTGAAAAATGCCAGGTCCTAAGCAAGACCTTAAAAGGCTCTGACCACTGGAAAAGTTTGGGTAGAGGCGGATTCAAGCCTTGAAAAAGATTTTGACCCCATTAGCTAATCAATCGTATTCGGTGGCACTAGAAATAATACTCCATATTAGATTTTTTATTGCTTTTTCTGTTAAATTACCGATTATACAGGGGTTAGGGGCAGCCTGGATCTCCGCGACGCCTTCTTCCTTAAAGCACAAGGGTGTGGTACAGGAAAATGAAAGGTCCGGGGGAAACCCCCGGGTGGACCTATTCCGGTTCACATGGACCGAGCCTGTTGCAATAGTTAATCACGTAGCGTCCACGACGGCCGTCAACTTATTTATCAGCGAGGGGGGAAGCTGGAAGGACCAAAATGGAGCAGGAGTGGGAGTGGATAAAGCAAAGATTGATGGGGCCCAAAAAAGTGGTGGGGGGAAATTAAAAAAAATATATATTAAGAATAAGATATTTGCTTCGGCCACAGCGATCGGATCGTTACGCTGTCGGCAACATTAAGATCGCGCCACGTAAGCTCGAGGTTGAGGTCGTAACTCGAATTTGACGATGGATGACTTGCGGCCTGTGGGACCCAGGAGACGCGTAGAGCACACGGCACGTGCGTCCTCTGGTTAATGCATCACATCACATTAACACGTGGACGGGGTAATGCTAGCGACGCGATCGCTGATCCGATCCACGGCACCGAATTCTGTATTCTATTTTCTATAATAATGTTAAAGAAGGAAAAAGTCATCAAAGAGTGCGTTTGGGAGTGGTTTTCCCAAAATCCTTGGGCGTCCAAAGTCCTTTAGATTTAATAGAGAGTGTTCGATAAATTATTTTAAGTCTCATTTCTCAAATGCAAGTCTTTCAGAGGCACCAAAGACAGGTGAGGAGATGCCTTGACATTTCACCTTCTGGACATGTTGAGTTACTATTCATCTTCTTTGTTGAACATGATCAATATAGTTATGTAAAAGGCAAACAGTCGCGTGGTGAAAGATAGATAGTCAGGCAACCCCAGACAACGATCGTGTCGACCTAGATTTGTTGCATGACCTTCATGAAGGGCTGCAGCTTGCGCAACCTACCTTTGACGACCTAGATTTAGGTCACAGCCACTTGGTTGCGCCCTTGCAAGGGTCGCCTAACCCTCGCTGGTGGTCTTCAGGAATTGCTTGAGGTCTTGCAACCTCATAGGTCGGCCATTGGCGAAAGATTTCAATTGTTGGTGGCGCTTGCCCTTGTTGGCCAACTTTTTCTTTTTTTTTTTTGACAATTTTTTTCCTTTTTTAATCATAAAAATCATTTGTAAATATAATTTCTCTAAACGCTATGCTTAAAGGTACTTCACAATGGATTTTAAAATTACAATTTAACAAACACAATTTGCATTTTGAAAAACCTCTTTAATCTTAAATCCTTTATATATATATTTTTTTAAATATTTTCTCTAAAAATCCAACCAAATGCACTCAAAAAACATTAAAATTTGCTTAGTATGACAAATTTATCCCTGACTTTTTTTTATTATACAAAAAATCATGAACTTTACCAATCGTGACACATTTATCTCAATTTTTTTCGCGACATAAAAAATTTTAAACTTATATTCGCATAACACATTTACCCAAAATTATATTTGCGTGACACTTTACCAAAGAGAGAAGAAGAAAAAAGAAAAGAAAAATGAAAAATGAAAAACATAAAAATGAAAGAAAAAGGAAAAAGATTTAAAATTAAAAGATGAAAATGCCATTTAGTCATAAATTTTGGGATAAATGTGTCATAATTAGTAGAGTTTTGGATTTTTTGTATCACAAAAAATATTTAACTTGTAGTCGAATAATGATGAAGATTAGTTTTTCTCAAATTCTCACCTTCCGATATTTAAGCAGGTCCGGCAATATTTTTGTAAATTATGTTTGAGTAAAGACATTAAATCCGAAACTACAATTCCCTTCATGAACAGCATTTTAACATAAACAAAATTTCCACTAGAAAACATTTGAATTTTTACAAAATTTAAAGTTTAAGAACTATTCGTTGGATTTCAATTATATACATTAAATTACTCTCTCTCTCTTTTTAAGTAGCAGGAGTAAACATAACAATACAAAAAGTTGGCATACGAGTTGCTATATTATTCTTCTAGAACAAACCCAACACCTTCAAATTATCGTCGATGCATTAATTACTGATGTGTCATTATCAACTATAGGAGGAATTGGCGGCTTCCCAAATTCAAAGCTATAATTAATAACGTGGACGGACGAGGGGGTGAACCTGGGCATGGGGGAGAACCGACGGTTTTCTCAGGAGCAGAGGGAATAAAAAGTAAAGATTGATGGGGCCCAGAAAGGGGGGGAAAATAAAATTAAAAGTAAAGATAAGATGTGTTTTTAACGGCTACTGTTATGGGTACGTTTGTCGGCAACAGTAGATCGCGCCACGTGAGCCCAAAAACCGAGATAGACTCGATGAATTTAATAATGGACCGACCTGGGGACCCAGGAGACGAGGCGAGCACAAACCCAGAAAGGAGAGAGCGGCGGAGCGTAAAGCGCGTCGTCGGGCTACGTGTCATCACGTGAGGACGGGTAATGGTAGCGGCGCGATCGTGGATCCGATCGAAAGGCATCGAATACCCCATTATTTTTATAACAATAACTATTAATCATGAATAAGTAGGAGTGGGGGCATTGGCAACTCTGAATCGATTCCGAATCAGCACAACCCTCTTGATCTTGATTCGGTTCCCAAGAAGATTAGGTTACTCCTTGATCTTAGAATTCTTGGATCGGTAAAAAAATCTTAAGTCAAACGATATTTACAACATTAAACGGCTCCTTAATGAGGAATCCAAATAATCTTACGCTATTCTTCAATAACTCAGACTTTTAATTTATTTTACGATATCAACGGTAATAATTTATAAAGAAGAAAAATATATTTATAAGAAGTTCTTACGGCATTCAAAACGGTGTAAACATCTCCTCATGCTATTATATTTCAATACTCTTTTTTTCCGTCTTTTTTGTTCTCCTAGTCTTCAATTTGCTAATTTTTTTTTTGAAAAAAAATAACTTCCACGCTCGCCACTCAACAGTTGTCTTATTCGTCGCTTGCCTCTCTTCGCTAACCTCACTTCTTGTTGAAGGTGTTGGGAAAAACGGATCCCCGAAAATAGGATTCGATACCGAATCGAACCCCTAAATCAATGCGGAAGACGAAGCCCGGGAAAACACGCATCACCGATCGTAAAGCACACCACGGATTCGAGCGTACGCTTGTTAGCCATAGATTAAACACCAACGCCGAAGAGGAAGAAATTAAAGCCCCGTTCGATCCGATGATGACTTGAAGGGGAGTAAACAGTGCCTTGAACTTACTGTTCCTTTTGGAGGAAGAGAGAACGCGCGGGAGAAGACGTACGTTGAATTGCCAAAACGTTCTCTTCTCTCTCTCTCTCTCCTCCCTTTTATACCTCTCCCCTTCCACGGGCCCTTTTCCCGTGGGCCGGACCTTTTTGGGCCCAACTTGAGCGGATGGGCCTTAAGCCCATCTCATAAATCCATCATCTCCCACTCGTACATGGTGGTGCAAAACCAACATGGGCGGACGTGCCCTACTCAGCCCATCGAGAGAAAAATCCATCATAGACTCTCACTTAACATGGTGGGTTGAACATAATCCTCTTTTCCTCTCTTCAACATTCATACGGGTGAATAATCCGTGCGACCAAAGATACTTTGAGAGCTCGTTCCATACATCTATTAGGAATATATAGCGGCTCATAATGGGCATCACACTCAGAGTAGATTTAGTATGCGACTTAAATCGATCGATCACATTTATATCTCTCTTGATCTCTTTTAAACAATGATATATATATTGTATTCACAATTATGATTATCACAAAGACAGTCATAATTGGTTAACCGGTGAATACAAAATTATAATGTGATTCTCCAAAATCGATCTTCCTCTTTCCTTCAAACTCTCAATTTCAGTCCAGCTTGCTTTTCTAGAAATGCCCCATTAGATCGAATCACTCATGACCATTGGCAACATCCTAAGATAGCAAACACTAAATAGAAATCTTGAGAATAAGTAAGAGTCATGAGGGGACTAAGAAATTGAGGAACTCTCTTCCTCAAGAGTCACACACGACATAAAAGTTGAGATCAAACTTTTGTCACTATTATTGGTCGTCTCATGCATACGTAGTATGAAATACGTATTACAGTATTAACTCCTTTCCCATGGAGCGTATGTCTACACTTTTCAATACCGTACAGATGATAGTTCGGACATACCTAATGTCTAACTTGAGTTCACGTATCTACTCATTCACAAAATTCATCAAAACTCACATCTGGCATCATAGACAGATAAAGTAAAATATGTGGGTTATTTTACTTTCGGACATCTATAGTATTATGTCCTCATCTTAACACTCGTTAAGGCGACATACGTATTTTAAGCTTGAGCTCTCGATTATCACCTAGATAATAAGCTTAAAAACAGTCTCATCTCTATTTATCACACAAGAAAACGGCGATTACCCGTGTGAGTGGGCTAATCTTATATCTGTCCGACATACTTCTCAACTTAAAATAATGCACTAAGCATTAAGATGCATAAAGATCACACATAGATTCATAGGCATTAATGATGAAAACACAAATTCATCAAATTGTGAACACTTAGGGAAAAAACAATATTCAGTACATCAGTCTCTACGCAATCCTAGAGATTTCATACGGCCACAAAACACATCTCTAGGTATTGACTTTGTCATAGGATCTGTTACTATTCTATGCGTAGTATGTACTCTAAGTTCACATCTTTTCGTGCAACTATATCCATAACAAAATTATACTTGGTATCTATGTGTTCGGTCTTGCCATGATATTTTGGATCTTTGGTGTATGCTTTTGCTGCTTGGCTATCACAGTTAACTAACAATGAATCTGCAGCACTTCCAATAACACCTAAATGATCCAAAAATCTCTTAAGCCAAACATCTTCTTATATTGCTGCTGATAATGCCACGAACTCAACTTACATCGTGGACAAGGCTATACACTTCTGTTTCTTACTACTCCAACATATGGTGCCATTATTCGGTAAGAAAACAAATCCAGAGGTAGATTTCCTTTCATTTAAATCTCCTCCCCAATCAGTATCTCAATAGCCTTTGAGTTACAGATCCTTTCCTTAATAACTCAACGTATAATCAGCAGTCCCCTTTAGATACCTTAGTATTCTCTTAACGGCTTTCCAATGTGCTTGACCTGGATTGAATTGGTATTTGCTCACCATTCCGACTGCAAAGCATATGTCGGGTGTTGTACACATCATAGCATACATCAAGCTCCCAACAGCACTAGCATAAGGAACATGTTTCATTTGTTCCTTCTCTTGTGGAATCCTTGGACACAGACTATGGCTCAATCCTTCACCTTTTTGCAATAGGAGTGTCTATGGGTTTACAGTCTTGCATACTAAATTGTTCAAGAACCTTATTTATATAGGTTTCTTGCGAAAGAGACAACGATCTCTTCAAAACGATCTCTTGAAGTCTTAACTCCAAGAATGTATGCAGCCTCACCCATATTCTTCATCTCAAAGTTAGAAGACAACTATCTCTTGACAGTATTAACCAATTCCATATTGCTTCCGGCAATTAGTATATCATCAACATATAATGATACGATCACAAATTGATCATTGGATCTATTGATATATACACAATGATCATCGTCAATCATTGTAAAATCATATGCCACTATGGCATTATGAAAATGTATATACCTTTGTCTCGATGACTGCTTAAGGCCATATATCGGCCCCCAAAGTCGACATACATTTTCTTCTTGGCCTTTCATCATGAAATTAGCAGGTTGTTCCATATATGTTCCTTCCTCTAATTCTCCATTGAGGAAAGCAGTCTTTACATCCATTTGATGTAATTCAAGATCCATACTAACCATTGTTGCCAGAATAATGCGAATCAAGGTAAATCTCACTACAGGAGAAAATGTATCTTCATAATCAATTCCTTCCTGTTGATTATACCCATTCGCCACAAGGCGAGCCTTATGCCTTTTTATCGAGCCATTAGCCTTTCGCTTTATTTTGAGAACTCACTTGTTCCCATTAGCTCTGCGTCCCTTTTAGAAAATCAACCAATTCCCAAACTTTGGTTTGATTTCATTGACTCCATTTCCTCTTTCATTGCATGAATCCATTTTTCCTTATTAGGGCAATTCAGAGCCTCATTAATATTTCTTGGCTCATCCTCATCTTGTGGAGCAACCATAAAAGTTTCCCTTTCAATGTCAAAACATCGATGGGGAATACTTTGGCGACTTGTTCACCGTATGGGAGATTGTACACTTAGCACATCATTCCCCATCATGCTCCCACTTGGATTAGGTAATGATGATGTCGTCACATTGAGGTGGTTGCAATTGAGAATGAGTTGAATTCAATTCATTACATCTCATATTACTCCCACTTGGACGAACTCCACTGACATCGTTATCTTGATCCAAGATTTCAAATAGGGAGTTATTTTCCCTTATTTCGCCCCTCTTAGAAAATTCATCCACTAAGGATGTGACATCCCGTGATTCAAATTCAGTTATACTCCCACTTTCCTGCTCACCTATGAACACATACCCTTTTGAGTGTTCGCAGTATCTCATGAAAATACTCTTATTTTCTTTGGGACCCAATTTCCCAAACTTGTGAGAGGACTCATGAGTATAGGCAGCACAACCCCATGGCTTAAGAAAACTTAAGTCCGGTTTTCTAACTGTCCATAACTCATATGAAGTGGAAATAAGCGATTTGGAAGGCACCCGGTTAAGTATATAGGCGTGCGATTAACAACACATCACTCCAAAAAGTGATAGGTAAGTTAGCATGCGCCATCATGGACCTAACCATTCCAGTAGGGTTCTATTTTTCTCTCCGCAACACCATTTTGTTGAGGAGTATATGGAATAGACAACTATCTTTCTATTCCTTTTTCATCACATAATTTTCTGAACTTATCAGATAAATATTCTCAACCTCGATCGGATCTCAATACCTTTATTTTCCTGTCTAATTGATTTTCTACCAGGTTCATAAACCTTCTAAAACAACTTATGCTTGATTTATGAGAAATCAAATAGACATATCCGAATCAAGTAGAATCATCTATTAAAGTGATGAAACAAACAGCCCCTTGCCTTCCTCTCACATTCATTGAACCACGACGTCCAAATGGATTAAATGCGAGGAAATTCAGCTCTTTTACCTTTTCCAAATGGTCTCTTGTCATTTTCCCTACTTAGGCAATGCTCACATATGGACAAATCAACTTTTTCAATATTGCCCAACAAGCCCTTTTTGGCTAGTCTTTTCATATGTTGTTGGCCCATATGACCAAGTCTAGCATGCCATCATATTCACATCGTTATCATATAAGATAGAAGACGTGAAACAAGGGGATAACATATTGACATCATCACAGTCAACATTTAGTACAATAAAACCATTCAGTAAGTGACCACAACTATAGTAGTTTGTATCTAAACACAAATCTACACATTTATTATGGAAGTTCATACCAAAACGAAGCTTAACCAACGCTAAGACAGACACTAAATCTCCAGAGCATATAGAACATCAAAGGTGCGTCCACCACTCATGTTCAATTGGCCGGTGCCAATTCCTTTACATCAGCTCTAGAGTTGTTTCCCATATGGATCCACACAATTCCAGTTGGTACTCATCGGAATTCCACGAAGGATTCTCTATCCTTCCCTCTATGGTCTGTCGCTTCTGAATCTACATTCCACAAAGGATTGGATTCAGCCTATAATGTAGAACTTGACACATAAGCAAAGTTCTCAAATGTACAAGAGGTGTATTCCTTCTTTGGCTCACGACAGTCGCGAGCATAGTGACTTCTCTTGTCACAATTGTAACACATCACCTTTGACATTTTCTTCACTTGGGGACGTTTTCCTCTCTCTTGTTAGTTAATTCTTGATTTCTTGCAATAAGAACTTGATCCTTTGCATTCTCACATATTGAACGAATCAATACGTTTGCGCTTAGAGCTCAAAGTCCTTTATGAGCTAGAACCAGCATTGAAAATATCTATTTTCGGCTCACATGCCGTCAAGCGGTCCTCTACCAGCTCAAGGTGGCGCATGTCATCCTTTTTCCATAACATGGTCAAGAGCTTCTAGTGCTTCTTGCTTTTTCAGCACATATTGAATCTTCATATTTAATATTTCATAATTATTGCCGTTCATATCAGCAATTACATTCTTAGTTCTTTGAACCATCGTTCTAAACACATCGACATACATGCACGAATAATTAATGCCTATCAATTTATGCATCCCTATTTGCATAGACCCATCATATTAATAAATAATTTCAAGTAAGACTTCGAATCAAAAGGTCACTATGTTTCCAATCATCCTCCAAAAATCCTAACTTAAAATTATTATTAATATAATTATCTTATGCAAATAAATTCTATGAAGTTACAAAAACTTCTATTACTACCCACACTAATTATCCACAACCAGCAATAGCGAAAGCAAATAAAATCTTAACATCTAATAAAATAATAATGCTTTCACATGATACAACTAACATATCGGTTGCTACATCAACAACAATCAGGTAGTAAACATTACATAATCAATCAAAGAAATAAATAGGGAATGTCCCTTCTAATCTATCAGTCAAATCATCTGAGAAAACTGAAGGCACATTTGCCAACCACGGAAAAACTTTTGGAGAGCTTTCATGTCGCCTCCAAGGCGCATTCACTCGACGCCATGTGGCGCTTAATCTAAGGGTTGGATTTTTGGCCAACTCAATTCTATAGTGCTCTCTTACAAAAGCTTCCACCAGCCTCCTATAACCCGGGACCACATTGACCTCCCATAGCCGATCCAACACTGCTTGCCATTCGGGTGGAAGAGTGTTCATCAAAGCCGTACCTTCTCAAAATCCGGCATAAGATAATCATTCCGAGATGATTTCTGTATCATCGATTGACCCCGACCACATGTGATACTAAATCACCGTCATGCCACCGATAATCGAGCTAACTCTTTCATCAGCCTCTTAAGTCTTGCATTTCCCTCGTCCGTTCTCGGGATTGCAGGTATCCTTGCATAACGCATCATAGTTCCTGCAACAAATGCAGAATTAAAAATGTATCACTTATAATCCATAATTAATATAAGAGAAAATACATAATTTTTCAAAATTCATGCAACAAATGCAGAATTAAAAATGGATTACTTATAACCCATATAGGCATGACTGAAAAAGAAAACAAATTCTTTTTTTTTTTGGGTCAACGGTCAACGGTTAAAGTCAACGGTCAACGGTCGGTCAACGGTCAACGGTCGTCGGTCAACGGTCGATCAACGGTCAACGGGTCGGGTCAACGGACGCGCGGGTCTGACCGGTCGGACCGGCCGTGCCGGTCGGATGAACCGACTGCAAGTGCCGCGCGCGTGCGGTGGATGACGTCACGCAGATGTCATCCAGCACGTGTCTCGCGCGTGAGCGTGCCGGCGTCACGCGAGACGTCGCCGCACGTCGCGCACGCGCCCGGCTGATCGGGTCGGGTCGGGTCGCTGTCGGGTCGGGTCGCCGGCCGGTGACCGGCTGGCCAACCGTCGTCGTCGGCGACGTCATTAATGACGTCATCCCCGACGGTTATCGACCGTTGGTGACGTCCACGATGACGTCATCGGGTGACGTCGGCACGCGTGCGGTCCGCGGACCGGCCGTGCCTGTTCGCGGCGCCCGGACGCGTGCGGTCGCCACCGGCACGTGTGGCGCGCGCTCGGCCCGGCGCTTCCAGCGCGTCGCGCCCACGCGCAGCGCCTTCCGGCTGTGCGTGTGGGCGCGTGCGGCGGCGTACGGCGGCGATCGACACATCGCCGAACTCGTCTCGACGTCGCGCTTCTCGCAGTGCCTTCAGAATTTGATTTCGACTTACGAAAACTCAGAAAAAAGGCCGAAAAGCGCTCGGGTGTCGGGATTTTCGCCCGGTTCCGTACAGCGGAAGTTCCTTTTGCGAAAAATCAACCAAAACACATCAAATTGATCGGGAAAACGTGAACTAGGGCTCTGATACCAATGTTGGGAAAAACGGATCCCCGAAAACCGGATTCGACACCGAATCGAATCCCTAAATCAATGCGGAAGACGAAGCCCGGGAAAACACGCATCACCGATCGTAAAGCACACCACAGATTCGAGCGTACCTTGTTAGCCACGAGTAAACACCAACGCTGAAGAAGAGGAAGAAATTCGGCCCCGTTCGATCCGATGACGACTTGAAAGGGAGAAAACGGTGCCTTGAACTTACTTGTTCCTTTTGGAGGAAGAGAGAACGCGGGGAGAAGACGTACGTTGAATTGCCAAAACGTTCTCTTCTCTCTCTCTCTCTCCTCCCTTTTATACCTCTCCCCTTCCACGGGCCCTTTTCCCGTGGGCCGGACCTTTTTGGGCCCAACTTGAGCGGATGGGCCTTAAGCCCATCTCATAAATCCATCAGAAGGGTTTGGTCTTTGGTTGCCTTTTCATTATTAGTTAGTTTCGAATTAATCTGGGAATCGAACGGAACTCATTGAGTCAGTCCGGATCCTCAATTTTAGATTCAATAGGATCGGTTCTCGATTACAAAAATTGAGAATCAATATCATGTGAGTTGGTCATATGCTCAAGGAGTGGATCGGCTTAACTCGGATCATACTCACTTTTATATTGGTAACAATATTATCTACATGCTTGCCGTAGGTACGACATGGCAATCATTTTGAATTGTGCCCCCCATCAGCGGGGAGTGGTTGGCTTGGAGTCGAATGATGATGGAAGACTAGCTTCTCTCCAATCCTCATCTTCAATCAATTAAGCAGGACGGATGTGATTTTGCAAGCTGTTTCCAAGTAAAGACAATCGAAATGCTTTGTTTTGTTTTTTTTTTTATATACTTATTTACCACAGTCCAACCCGAAATTATTATATTCCGTATGGACTCTTTCAATTGCATTATAACATAAATAAAATCTTTTAAAAAAATCTAAGTGTTAGGATTAAACATACAAACACAACGAAAATAGATAGTTAAGGCGAAAATAAGAAATTAAGACACGAGAATTATCCTAATTCATCATTAACTGGGAATTTTATTATAATTAGAACTTTTGATTATAAGAAAAAGTCATATATATTCAATGGTTATTTATGGATTGGTGCCTCTTTCGCACCCCGCATCTAAGATCCCCTTAAAATAATTTTTCTTTTTACAAAATATTTAGGAAATGCCTAGATATCCGCATGGTGGTGCCGAACTTACGGTGCAGGCCCCCGATAGCCTCTTCCAATGGACCGAATATGTTGCTAACCTTTGACCAAGTCCGATTGGCACAATGATCTCTAGAGGTGTTAAATGGGTTGTGCAACCCATTTATGGACCCATTTAAGCATAAATGGGTCGTTAATGGGTTAGGCCTTGAGAAATAAGGTACGATGGGTTTTAAAAATAAAAGAACTAAAATAAATGGGTCTTAAATGGGTGCCCATTTAAGACCCATTTACAAACCCATTAAAGTCTAAAGATAAGTTGTGCAACCCATTTATTTTTCTTTTCTTTTTTTATTTTTCTTTCTTCTTTTATTTTTCTTTCTTCTTTTTTTTTCCTCTTCCTCCGGTCGCCGGCGCGGCGACGGCCGGCGACCTCGAGGCTCGCCTGATCGGCGAGGCTCGAGCCTCGCCCGACGCCGGCGAGCCTCGAGCTCCCGGATCCGGCGAGGCGGAGGCCTCGCCGACGTCGGCGAGCCTCGAGCTCGCCGGATCGGGGAGGCGGAGGCCTCGCCGACGTCCGGCGAGGCTCGAGCCTCGCCGATCTGGCGAGACTCGAGCTCGCCGGCGTCGGGCGAGCTCGAGCTCGCCGGATCGGTGAGCCTCGAGCTCGCCGCGTCGCTTGGCGCGGGCGAGCTCGAGGCTCGAGGCGGCCGCCGGCCGTCGTCGTGGCCGGCCGCCGGCCAATGAAAAAGAAGAAGAAGAAGAAGAAGAAAGAAAAAGAAAAAGAAAAAGAAAAGTTATATTTAAAAAAATTAAAAAAATTAAAATTTTATTTTAAAAAAATAATTAAAATTCGATTTTTTAAAATATTTATTTTAAAAATTGTCAATTAAATTTGTGTTCTATAAAATTATTTTAGCAATACCATTTTTTTAAATAAATATATATATATCTATATATATAATAAATTAAGTTTAATTAAATGGTTCGGGTATGGGTTGAGTATAGGTTGGGTATGGGTCGGGTCGGGTATGGGTCAAAATTTTTGCATTGCATTAAACGGGTCATAAACGGGTTAAATGGGTCGATTTGGGTCGGACCATTTATGACCCGACCCAAACCCGACCCGACCCACCCGTTTAACGGGTCTAATGATCTCACAGCTTTCTCGAATAAAAATACAAGTAATTATATAAAAAAAATAAAGGCTAACATTTTTTCCACCTCAAATATGCCACCTAGAATTTATAATATTATAACTTTACTAGTCCCACTTTAGCATGCTATTAGAAGTTAATTTTTTTTTATTCTAGAGTTAAATATGTGACCTACTCTTGATTTAAGCTTATTTCTTACTTTTTAATCCCTTCTTTTTTCTTATTCATTTGGAATAAAACTAGTTGATTTATTTGGTAGATAGCCAAGGAACTATTGCATTAATGAGTTGTATATCTACGCTTTATTCTATACTAGTAAAACATCACCGTGAAAATAGCCCAAGCACAGGTAAGAGTTCATAAAATCATCAGCTAGTTTTAGTGAATGTGTTTCATTTAACCAATACTATGATATATGTCATCACATTAAAATCTGTATATTTTAACGGCTAAATTTCACTTTATTCAATGAATCTAATAGTCAAATTTGTATCTAGTTTTCATGTCATTTATTTCTTTGCATGCTAGATGCTTGCTAAGATTATAAGAATTGTTTGAATTCTTGGACAATAGAGAATGAGTTTAGAGGAAAACGATCATTATTAAAAAAAATTCTTTGAGAGGGGACGGAATGGTTAGTTTCTAAGGGGCAAGGTTAGGTTCTGAACAGAAAGAGTTTCCTTATTTATCTTAACAACTGTTTTTTGGTACTATCAGTGTCGTTGGTGGGGGTGTTTCCAGCCATATTTAAGATGAAAAAAGCATGAACCTATCAAAAATCTTTATTGCAATTATAAAATCCAATGGAATGGGAATTTCCGACGTGGAATTTCCTATTCTTTTGTGTTTTTTTTGGGGGGGGGGGGGGAGGGAGGAACTCCACGCTCTCTTCTGAACCCGCATGGCCACCCAAGAATATGGGCCGGGCCGTCTCCCCCACGAGGCCCATCTTCTGGCCCAAAATAAGGCCCGCGATAGAATTCCTCATCTCTTCTTCAACCATGGTGGCGGTACAGCTGAAACTTCCATCAACTCTCTCTTTCACCGGACGCAACAGAAGTTCAGGGAAGAACGAGAAGAGAGAAACCGTCGGGGAAATCATGCTTCTCGCAGTTCTCTTCGCTAACTCGGAAGGAAACATTCTCGTCGAGAGGTTCGAGCTCGTTCGGAACCATTTCTGTCGTTCTCGTCTCGTCGTTTGATTTTTTTCCCTTTTTCCGGCAGCAAGATCCAGCTTCTCGTTTCTTAATCGGAGCTGCCGATGTGTAGCTTCCCCGTTTGGATTTTGATTTATCCGATCCCCTTCGTTTTGATCGGACGCGTCGTGTTTGCCGTGCTCGATCGGCGTGCCCATGCGGATCGGGGTCGATTCCCCACTTCGATCTGCGGCGGAGTAATTCGCCCGCGTTTTGCAGTTAGGCTCGATTGGGTTTGCTCAAATTTCGATTTTTCGCATTCTTTTTTGGGAGTTTCGATTATTAGTTATCTCTGTGGAGGAAGAAAACTTGGAACCAACTGATACATACGAGTAATTCGTGACGATCGCCTGATGGATTTCGAGTTCTTTTTAATTTTTCTGGGGCTTCAGTCAAGTGCCTAGACTACATAAGCATTTGGCACTAAATGGCTTTTGATCAGGCATGGTGGTAGCTATTGAATCCAGTTAGTGGCTATTTATGTGAATGCTGATTTCCCTCCAATTTTGCATTTTGCTTAATGATTTCGGTTCTCAAGCACTTCCATTTTACTTGGCAGCTATGGTATTTTCTAATTCGTATCTGCGATGATGTGTGGGCTGTAATTTATGTTGTCTTCTTGGCTAGGTTCAATGGAGTTCCAGCCGAAGAACGGCTCCACTGGCGATCATTCTTGGTTAAGCTGGGAGCCGAAAACCTTAAAGGTGCAAAAAATGAAGAGCTCCTCGTTGCTTGCCACAAGTATGTGTCGCCCTTTTCCCCTTTATTCTCCATATCTGGAAGTGCCGTTGAAGGCAGTAAAATTTGGAGCCTTGTTGGAGGGTTTAATAAATTACTTAAAAACTTGGAACCTGACTGCGTCAATGGCCAGAACTTCTTTAATTTTGACTGACCTTAGTATAAGTCGTGTAAAAACCAGCTTCAGATACAATTTAAAAGAAGTGAAAAAGAATCAGCTCTAATCCTATGATTGGTCATGCTTTGCTGCTTATTCAATCTGATGTTATTCCGGGGGCTTGTATCAGCTCACAATGTCTGCCGTTTACAGTCCTAAGCATAATCATTCAATGTGCTGCATCTCTCTCTTGATTTATTTCTTATATACTTTCTTATGTTCCAACATCTCCTGTCCATGGGTCTTGGCATCTCTTTAGCCACATCAAAATCAGGCTTAATCTGATGTTTGTTGAGTTCCACTCAATATGGCATGTTATGTTAAACAGAGGTCAAATAAACAGAGCTTCCTCGACCTTTTACTTAGTGGAAATAAGAATGTCTTTTGGCTTTTTGAGGCACAATTTGTTAAAAGGATGTTGGGCTTTGAGTCTGTTGGCAGGTGCATGATGCAATATCTCACCTCTCTATATTGATTGATTGTTCACTGTTCAATAGGTCTGTCTATATCGTATATACAGTGCTTGGGGATGTCAGCATCTATGTCGTGGGCAAGGATGAATATGATGAACTAGCATGTAAGTATTATTTTCTTTTAATTTCTACTTAACTTCAGAAATTGTCTGGGAAAGAAAGAAGGTTCTCACGAATCAAGGCATTGGGGATCTGTATTTGCATTTACCTGTTTCTTCAATGGATCTAGTTTATATTCGTCTAAGTGGCAATTCTGACTTCCTTTTTTAGAATGAGCTTGTGACCAGAATAGTTCTTCAGTTGTATAATGGATATGATATATGTAATAAGTTGGCTGTCGATGAACATGTTCACATGTCCTACCATCGATATTTATTTAGAGATATGTCACCATGGACACCCTGTGAGACCTCTACTGGAAGGTCCTCCTCCTTAAAATGTCAATTGAGCATTTTTGTCCTTTTTTGCCATAGGATGATAGAAGAGTGTGTTGATATCTCGTTGAATTATCTTTTTTTCCTGGTCTGATTTATGCTTCTTGCTTCTGCAGTGTCAGAAGTGATCTTCGTTATAACGTCAGCTGTCAAAGATGTATGTGGGAAGCCTCCAACTGAGCGCGTTTTCCTTGATAAGTACGGAAAGATATGTTTATGCTTGGATGAAATTGTTTGGAAGGTAAGGGGGATCTTTATTATAAACAAAGGGAAACCTGGAAACTACAGGATTGTTGGTGCTTCGTCTCTATTCTGTTGGCAAATTGATTTAGATAACCATAGATGCAACTAAATAGTTTTCCTGCAACTTAATATTGGAGCCAATTTATTCTTGGAAATCAAATTTAGGACATTTGCTCTCCTCTTAGTCTTATAGAACATGGAGGGAATATTGTTGTTAGACATGGGACATTGACTTGCGTTGTTCAATACTTATTTGGCAAGGTTAAGTAGTTTTAAGGAAAGCTATTATCAGTCCCTTTAAGCGATACGGTCTAGCATCACTTGAACAAAATTGTTTTAGTCTTGCATGATTAGACATGTGGATGTTCAAATGCGATCTTTTTATCGGATTTCTTGTTTTTGAAATACTATCTATTACCAGGCAGAATTAGATGAAATGGAATATCAGTCTATAACTAGCGGTTAGGTTGCATGTGTTCTACTTTATGTATGTGCAATACATCTTGATTGCTTTCTCATCTGCATCATTCCTTGTGTTTTGAAGGGTTACCTGGAGAACACAGACAAAGAAAGAATCAAAAGGCTAATACGCTTAAAACCTCCAGTGGATTTCTGAGTCGAGTCAATTGCTTGTAATTGATTGAAGCCACTGAAGTTTCTGACCTATGGATGTTCTCAATGGTGTTACCAGTATCCCAAAGCACAGGGATTTCCCTAGAACGATTTGGGATCTTGATCGAAAGATGTCGTGTTTGATTCTTTATCTCAGACTAAGGTGTTAAGAGTTCATGACGAAGGATATATCTTTTGACTTTCTAGATGATGTTGCTGTTGTAATTCTATTGAAGTGATAGCGATTTCATAGTATACGAGGAAAAACACCAGCATTCCAGCCATGGCTTTTGTTTCATTTCCCCAAACGGGAAGACGATGTACGATAATGAACAATGAGGCTTTCCGTATAACCTTCTGGCCTATATTACGTCTGTGATTGGTGCTCGAAAGTTATAAAGTGACCCAAGATTCAACATCAGGCCGATGTAACATCTGCTTTTGATGCTTGAAAGTCATGATCACGACCAGCATTAAGAGGAGACTCTGATTTTGGTAAAAAGCGTCCCATCGGCGCTTATTAAGCATAAGACACTCAGATTAGAATCGTTAGAACCTCACAATCTTGCTCATCACATGGAAAACACAATTTCTTGCAATTTGGCATCTTATGTGATCTGGGTTTGGCCGTCAGGTGATCGTGTCCTTGCATGGAGACTAGAAGCAAGCAACGCATGTCCCTTTGTTCTGATGCATGGGCAATGCGTGCCAGGATGTGAGCACGGGTGGAATAAGGCGATGAACACACGTGCCTGCTCGCTCTGAGAGCCCTCACACCATCTTTCTTCACAGGATTTGATGTTTCGGAGGCGTCTTATGACTCATTCCCTTAAATTTGCAGATATACAAGTACCATCTAGTTCGCTCTTTTTCGCTACCTCTCTGCTCAGCAAACTAAAGCAATAAGCTTGCAAAATGATCATGAGGCTGAGTTTCGTGCTGTGCTTGAGCCTTTTGTGCGTAGCATTTTGCGCTCCCCGGTCCATCATCTCGCGACCCCATGCGCTCAGGTCCTTCCAGGTCAATGACAATTGGGTACGAATCATTCAGTAGTTAAAGTTTCCTTTCTCTCTCTCTCTCTCTCTCTCTCTCTCTCATATGCATGTACTGTGAACGAATAAGGGTTCTAATAAAGAAGCTGTGTGACACAGCAGAATGAAGGGACCTGTACTTATACGTTATCGGTGAGGACGAGCTGTCTTTCGACCAGCTACACCAGAGATCAAATCAGTCTTGCGTTTGGAGATGCCTATGGCAATCAGGTACTTAGTTGCAAGCTCTACTTTCTCGCTAATTATTTCAACCGAGTAAACACCTGGATTGTGCTAGTTTAACGCAGTGGAATACTCATTTAGAGTCTATATATCAATGATGTAATCTGCAATACTTTTGCATGTTTCGATGATGATGAGTGGCGTCTTCTTGTGAATAACCCGGATTATCATTATCAGGTGTATGCATCCAGGCTGGACAATCCATCCAGCAGAGCATTCGAGAGGTGCTCGACAGACACTTTCCAGATAAACGGTCCGTGTGCGTACCAGATCTGCTATCTCTACCTCTTCAGGAACGGGCATGACGGTTGGAGACCCAAGCGAGTGACGGTTCAGGCTCATGCGTCCTCCTACTATGCTCAGTCGCAGCCCGTCACCTTCTATTATGGCACCTTCATCCCCAGGGGTGTCTGGTTCGGGTTCAATCACTGCGCTGGTCATTATGTAGCTCCTTCCTAAACCTTAGCGAACTGCCTTGATCATGGCAACAATAGATCGATCCGACCTTATGTGGCGTGCGTATCTTGTTAGCCTTTCTGTCTTCTGAATTTTTGCTTATATCTTGAGCTTTCCTCGAGCTTTCTCCCATGATTTTTGGCCTTTGTGCATGTCGGCAATGTCAGCATGAAATATGCGTTCAAGTACGAATAAACATTGAAACTGGAAAGTGATGTTTTGAAAAACTTCTCAGAAGATGCATTGAAAGAAAGGACCAAGAAAACCCACTGGCCTAAAATCTATTCTTAAACACCAGCTCAATTGCGACAACAATTTGTCTGCGTGGACTCCTGCTAATAAACCCTCTTGCATGCACCTTCTATACTTTAATTATATAAGAGGGAAAATGACACAAATGTTCCATGAACTCTAACTTAGCATACAATATCATTTTTAAAATTTGAACTTGTACAATTTAATGGGAAAAGTGCCAAAAAAGTCCTAAACCTTTTACGCTTTGTGCGATTTAGTCCTAAACCTTTTTTTTGGTGCTTATTCAGTCTAAACCTTTTTAAGTTGTGCCAATTCAGTCCTTTCCGGTCAATTTTGGCGGATTTTCTTGATTGGACGCGGGCGACGACATGGCTGTCGGGCGCGTGTGACAATTTTTAATAATATTTTTTGTTTTTTTATATTTTTTTCTTTTTATTTTTTCTTTTTGTCTTTTTCCTCCGGCCGGTCACCGAGGTCCGCGACCGGCCGGAGGAAAAAGACAAAAATAAAAAATAAAAAGAAAAAAAATATACAAAAAAATATTAAAATAAAAAATATTAAAATATTAAAATATTATTAAAAATTGTCCACGTCAGCGCCGATTAGGCCACGTCAGTCGGCCGGCGTCCAGTCAGCAAAATTCGACCAAAAGGACTGAATTGGCACAATTTAAAAAGGTTTAGGACTGAATCGGCACCAAAAAAAGGTTTAGGACTAAATCGGCACAAAGGCAAAAGGTTTAGGACTTTTTTGGCATTTTTCCCCAATTTAGTCCTTAAACTTTAATTTAATATGTAATGTTGTCCCTGAATTTTTAATTTGTTCAACATCAATCCAGAACTTTGGTACATGTTTGATTTAGTCCATAAATTATGAAAATATTCTATGATATCATATCAATTATCTCTATCTCTACCTGGGGTATTAGTAAGAACATAAAAAGTTTTTGGAGAACTTTATAAAATAAATAAGAGTTGATCTTCAATGGATGATATGACCTTTTTGTAGGCTATCTACGTAATTGAAATGTTGAATAAGAACTTATGACTAGTAAAAGTTCTAAATTATGATGATTATAGAAGATGCAATCTATAATTTGATAGATATTATATGGATTATATTTCAAGTATTGATAATGATAGATAACATTGAACATTTTTATATAGTTCATGGATTGGATTGAACATGTATTGAAAGTTTAGGGATCAAAATAAATAAATTAAAAATTCAAAAATGATTGAGATAAAATTCAAAAATCATAATTAATTAAAAATTTAGGAACGACTTATATATTGAGTTAAAGTTCAATGATCATATGTATAATCATCCCTATATAAGAAAATGGATTCGTCCTTTATCCACGGGCAATACATTAGATCATGCGTGCACCATGGGATCTTCTTCTTGATAACCAGTGTCGATTTCATCAATCCTTGTTTACCCAATCAATTAGGCTGTCATTGTCTTTTATTTTCTTCGCATATTTTTATTTGGGAAGATCGTGTTATTCCCCTTTTATTTCTATGAATCCGTTGGGAACATGATAGGAAAAGGGTCAAATGTTTCCGGATAGTCCGAACGATCTTAATATAAACAGCTATCGATTCATGAACACAAGTCCATATCGCTATCCTCAGCTGCATCTAAACTTGACATCTAACGCTCTACATTTATTTGCACAATTTAAGGCCGTTTTGTTTTTGCGAGAAAATTAACAGTTTGAAAAGCCCATTCCAAAATAATGATTGGTTATATCGCTCGGAATATTTCGTCAATCAAAAATATTTTCATTATTGACTGCAATTTATACTCAAACACTTTCGTAAATGATGGAAATATATTTTGTTCATTTATTTTTGTAGGCAATACTGACAAATCATTTTTAGGAAAATATATTCCAAAATGTAGGTTTTATGTGAAACAAACGGACTCTAAAATAGAATATCTACAATCTTACAAAAGATAATCGTGATTGAAGAGTTGGCAAAATAGAATATCTACAATCTTACAAAAGATAATAGTGATTGAAGAGTCGGCATGTAATTTATTTTTGTAAATAAAAATTTGAGATGACCGAGGGTCCATTCGTTTGACGGAAAATTGACCATTTCTGGAAAATATTTTCCCAGAAGTCATTTTTCCAGGAAAATGACAATATTTTCTGGTGTTCAGCTAAAACCTGAAAATGTTTCGGAAAATATTTTCTGGTGCTTGGTAAGGAAAATATTTTCTAAGACTTCACCACTTAGGCATGTATTATTGACCGATCTATAAATCAATCAAATATGAACTTGCTTTTAAATCCAGGCAAACTTATTTCATATCATTATTCCCTCATTGTCGCCAAATGCTCATCTACTTTAAAAAATGTTCGTATGGATTTAAAAAAAAAAAAACAAAAGAGAAAAGAAGCAAACATGTACAACCCTCATGAGAATATTCTAGTTGAGTGGGTTCTTCTCCCCTTGCGTCTTTTGTATTCTAATAAACAAAAGAAAAAGAAGCAAAGCATGTAGAGCCTTTTGCTTGAGTTGCAGGGTAGAATAAATAAAGAAAAGGATAAGTAAGAGTGCAAAGTGCAAGCTTGAGATCGACGGACTCGAGGTTCGCTTGGCAATGGTTACGACTAGCTAAGAAAGAAGAAGATAGGAAACAAAGAAAAGAAAAAGGAAATTAAAAATAATTCGAATTAAAAAAGATAAAGAAAATTAAAAAGTAATTCGAACAAAAAAGAAAAGAAGAAAAAGAAATGGGAGGAGGAAGTGGGGATTTGTAGAGGTGTGAGATAAGAGAGATCAAATGAGGAAAATGTTTTTCACTTTTCAAAAGTGAAAAATATTGTCCCTTAATTTAGAAGACTTTTTTCCTTTCATGGAAAACATTTTCCCCAATAAATTTATTTTTCGTGAAATGAACGTTGGAAAATCCAGAAAACATTTTCCTGGAAATTATTTTCAGCGAAACGAACGGGGTTTTGGAGTAAGTGTGATGATGTTCCAAACTTCCGCTGCTCCACATGAATGTAATATGTCGTTGGTTTTCTTTTCTCCCCTTCCTTTTACTTGAATAAAAGAGAGCATTTTTTTGGAGTAAGTGTGATGATGTTCCAAACTTCCGAGAGAATAATACCATTTAATTCGCTTTCTCAAGCCCTTTCTCTTATAGTCAAATTGTTAGTGCGATTTCACACGTCTGAAGATCAAGATCACAACAGATTATCACATATTCCTTAATATAATAATTTTTTTCTTAGATTTCATTTCAGTTTGTTTTTATAAAACGAAGTGAACGATGATGATACCGGATCCACGTCCAGACATTGTGTAAAATCATAGTCAGAAACAGTGGAACACACAGGGCAGCTGCTCTCTCTCTCTCTCTCTTGCTTGATTGGATGGTGTGCATAAGTTCGATTCCTTCTGCTCTGGTACATTTTACACATGGAAACTGAAGATTATACTTTTGAATTTACAATCTTTTTCCCCTTAGGAAGCAAAGCAATGATCCACTTTAAATCAACCTCTCGCATTGCGTCCAGCAATCGCTCCATTCTGCGTCCAAAGAAGATAGTTCAACAGTTCTTCTGCTTCTTTGCCTTGCCATTTGTTTCTTCCCAGAGGAAGTACTTATGGTAAACAACATCCCAAGATGAGCCTCAATAACATGTTCCTGGATTCTTTTCACCCCTCATGTGACTTTTGCATGCAGGGTTTCTCCAACCTTCCTTGGCCCTGGTCTCTGTGCTACTGTTGACAAGTAGAATCAAGGTCAGTGCTGTCATGACCACGTTCAGCGTTTCCGACTATGGAGCAGTTGGTGATGGGCGCAATGAGGATTCCTCGGTATAATTTTCTATTTGTATATTTATTTAGACTTTTTCGCGATCAAGCGACACCCTTGACTAATTTTTTCATATCAGTTCATGTTAATAGCTCATGTAGAAGATTTCCTCGTGACTCAAGAGGAAGAGATTATATTATTTCCTATTGAAATATGCGTATGCATTTAAAAGGCATGGAATGATGTGTGCAACTCAGAGTGGGGGCATCGACCTTTAGCGTTCCATTGGGAAAGATGTACCATTTGAATCTTATCAAATTTCGAGGTTTAGCAAGCCTTACATCAATCTTGTAGTAAATAAAATAAAGACCACATATCTCCTTTTCCTTTTCCCTTATATGGTTCATTCAATGACCTATCAAATACTTTTTGAGCAAATAGAGGATTTACCTCAGTCTCTCTCTTCTTTTTTTGCACCGGGTGTCAATTCGAGTTTTTTAGATTGTCATTTTTGAGATAAGATATCAATAGAGTGTGACATCCCGATTTTCCGATTCTATTTTCAATAAATTGAGACGGGCATTTCGTTGGCACGCATATAGTTCTTTTCCTTGAGTCGGCCACTCATGTGAAGCTAGTCTATCGGGTGAAGTCGTTAAGAAATTCTAATGCATCGATTCGAGAATTTGGCGAAGCGACCTTTCGACCGAGCTAATCTGTCTAGGTCATTACGGCACAAATAAAAGTCGATTAGAGACCGGAGATAGGTCGACTCGACGAGGCATGTGATCGATGTGGGTGATTCCACCAGATTGCACAATTCTTGTTGATCGGCCTGGACCGACTTTTCTATCGATTGGGTACCCGTGTTCGTATTTGAAACCTTGGGATTACCCCGACAACCGAAAGTCGCCAATGTTTCAAAGATGTACATTGTGGCTTGAGATGATCAACCACAAGGTCGAATGCATGAAAATTTCTAAAGGCTACCCGTAGGTTGGGCGCACTAGTATCGTGCCAAAGTGAAATTAACTGTTTGCAATTATATATTCTATAAGGACGTGTGTCTCAAATCATTTTAGGATAATTGACTTATCTTCAAGATTTTTCATGGATCAAAGCCGAGCTTCTCAGCAAAATAATCAAGAAATGGCTAATTTGGCTCGAGAAATTAGTAGGCCGCTTTTGGTCGCGCTTTTGGGACTTAAGTTGGTTCTATGGACAAGTGAAGATGTGAATTGAAGTGATGTGACATTGGATTAATTTTATGAACTTCAATTGGACTCATTGGAAGAGAATTGATGAGAATTGAAGAAGTTGAATGTACAAGAATGGGACCGGGGAAAATGGAATTGAACCCATTGGAATAAGATTGTGGGAGTTTTGAGTGAGTGGAGTATGACATCATGGATGATGTCATGGTGGGCCATTTTGTGGGATTAAAGAAAAGGAGAAAGAAAAGAAAAGAGCCCCCTTCTTCTCTCTCCTCCCTCTCTTCTTCCTCCGAATCGTGCGACTCCATCTTCATCTTCTTCAAGCTTGAACCGGCGGAAAGGAGGGGGGGGGGGGAGCTCGTGCGTGCAGCAGCCCGACGGAAGCTAGCCGTTCACCGTCGCCGCACGCCGTCGTCGCCTCGCCTTGGCCGCGCGTCCTCCGCCTTCCTCTCTCCCCTCTTGCTGCTGTTCGAATAGCTTCTTCTTCCTCTTGTTAGTGCTCTTCAAACCCAGAAATTGCAGAGGAGAAGCTGGAGCAGCCATGGCCATCCGCCCGCTCGCTCGTCGCCGGCCGCACCTCCGCCCGCTCGCGCCGCTCCTCTTCCCTCGTTCGCCGTCGTCCTCGCTTGTCTTCACGTTTGGGAGGCTGTCCGACCAGCCTAAGTCACGGATCAACCATCGTGAGCTGCCGTGCGCCCCCGCCTTAGCCCGCCGGAGCTTCGCCTTGCCTCCGCCGCCCTTGGCCGCCCGAACCGGCGCCGGATCTGCTCCCTCTCGGCCCCGATCAGCAACCCAGAAAATGGGTATGGCAGCCTCGTTTTGGTCCGTTTTGACCGCCTTCCCGAGCCCGGATGCTCGGCCCGCTTTGAGGAAAGTTGTTCTCCTCGGCGTCCTCGTCGTTTTGGTCCGCTCGGCTCGCTAATCCGGTGAGTTTAACTCACTAAATCTTAATTAGAGGGTTAATGATGCCTTAAGTGTGCTTAGCCTAAGTTAAGCAAGTTTAGGTGGTTAGATTAGTTTATTTGGTTGATGATTAGATTAGGATGTTTAATTAAGTTAAAGTGTGTTTAGTTTAAAGTTAAGTATGTTTATTTTTAAAATAAAGCCTTGATGTGACATAAAAGGGTTTTATTTTTGAATTATTTAAAGATTTCGAATTCTGGAAATTCATAACATTATATTAATTCCGAAATTATTAAAATATTATTATATTTAAAAAAAAAGGAAAAATTGTTTTCGACCCCGGTTGCTCAGAATTTCGTGCCGATCGCTGCTGTGTATTCGGATTTTGAAATTGATGGTTGGATGTTATAAATCGAATGTGGATTGCGAAAAATATGGATATTATTATTTAATTAATTTTCGGAATAAATTTAATTATTTATTAAAATTCGAAAATTTTGTCGGGACCCTAAACTCTTAGAATTTCGTGTCGATCGCTGCTGTGTATTTAAAATTTGAATTTGATGATTGATTGTGGCAAATAGAGTGTGATTGTGATAATTAGGGATTCTTTTTATAAAGTCCCAAGTGTCGAAATTTATGGAAGAGTTGGCCGTGATATGCCACCTATTAGAGGTCGCGCCAAGGGGCCGTGATATGCCACCTATTAGAGGTCGCGCCCCAATGGGGCCGTGATATGCCACCGATAAAGGTCGTCGCGCCTGGGGCCGTGATATGCCACCTATTAGAGGTCGCGCCCGCAGGGCCGTGATATCTTGCCACCTGATAAAGGTCGCGCCCAGTGGGGCCGTGATATGCCACCTGATAAAGGTCGCGCCCAGTGGGGCCGTGATATGCCACCTATTAGAGGTCGCGCCCAGTGGGGCCGTAATATGCAACCTATTAGAGGTCGCGCCCAGTGGGGCCGTGATATGCCACCTATTAGAGGTCGCGCCCAGTGGGGCCGTGAATTGCCACTGATTCTAGTTTTGCCGAGTGGGGCCGTGATTAAGAGTAATGATTGATTTGCTGAATTGACATGTAATCGGCCAGGTCGATTGATCGCTGAGACGATCCAAGTGGTTAAATTGTTCTGATGATGTGATGGTGCCATGGTTGTTTGGTTATTATAATTGTACGTGGTTGAATTATATAAATTGTGTTAACCTGCAGATGAAGGCTAATGTGAGGTAAGTGTTCTGTGTGATGTGGCTAGGCCACCCGGGGCGTATTTTCTTTCTAATAGGGGTGTAGGGGGTTGAATTTGCTGAGACATCGTCTCATCCTGGTTGTGGGATTAAAATTTCAGGTCCCTAGATGGCGGTCGTGGAGGACCCGAAGCCCTAAGTCTGGAAAGGTGGAGATTGAAGTATCGGTGATCGTGTCTTGCTAGTTGGTTTTGGGATGGTTTCCCTTTTGTTGAGCTGGTCTATTTTATAGATAGTCCAGAGTTGTATTTAAGCCTATGTGCTTGTAAAGGAGTGTTTGGTATGCTGATTGATTGCCTGCTTTTCTATCCCAAGTTAAATATTGTTAGGGGATTTGTTTCGCTTCCGCATGCGTAATAAAAATGAATGGGTCGGCGACGTATCCTGGGATGTTGCATATCTAATCGACCGTAGTGGGATGTGCGCGCGCTCGGGGTTCGGGGCGTGACATAGAGGGTGGTTATGAAACAAAATCCCAATTCGGTGAGATTAACTGTTTGCGGACTTATGTATTCAGATCAAATATACTTAGTGATTTTCAAAGTCCTTCGATGCAATTGCAGGTGCCAGGGAAAATCATAGCATCAAAAGATCCAAATGCATGGAAGCGGCAAAATCAAAGTGATTGACTTTCGAGAATGTGAATAGGCTCACCATAAGTGGGCAGGGCTTTTGATGGTTATGGCGGCGCCTGGTGGAACATCTCCTGCAAATTGAACCCTAAGCCTGTAACCAAAAATCACCCCCGTTTTCCAAATTTTAATTAAGAATTGAACACTCACTTGTATATCAAATTTCCAGATTGCAATGCTACTTCTTTTTGTCGTTCTAACCCTTCCTTCTCTTGTCCGATGTGTGGGGAGCAGGGATGCAATATGCTCGCCCCAACAGTAAGTCTTCCGCCATATTCATGGTACTTTCTCCTCTAATGAGGATTCATTTGAAAAAAGAAACACAGATGGACATGTACATATAAATTAAGCCAGTCTTTCAACATAACAATGCATAATGTAGCTGCCTATGTCGTCCTCTTGTTCATGTTGACAAATTGAGTCTTAATACAACTTCAACCTGGGAATGGCCAGATTCAAAACTGTGATGAGCGACAAATTCTTACCTAGACTAGAAAAAGTTTCAACTCATCGTTGCAAATTCAGCCACTATTCTGCTCTTTGGGAAATTCAGCTAATTCCTTGCAAACTTTTCCTCGTAAATTTGTTAGCAACAATCATGCGGGAAGATTTCATGTACCATCATTTAGAATTTGCTCATCGCAAGGATAAATCAATAGTAGGCGACAATAGCTTATGTCTGGTACATGAATGTCATGGATTATTGCAGATGCTGGGTTTCTACAGCTGCAGTGGAGTATATTTGCAAGGTGTGGACTTCAAGACATGTGTAACTGTTTCTGGAAGTGGTGACGTTCATCTCAAGTTCTTGACCATTTCTGAACCCGAATGGAGCCCCATACCGACGAAATGCACATCAAAGATTCTCATGCTGTCTCTGTTCATGCTTCAATCACAGGCACCGGTGATGCATTGCTTTCTCTTTGAGACTATCTTTCCACGTATTCTTTTGTTGCTTGATGTTTGCTTCTGGAGAGAATCAATCCAATTATATCAGGATTTCAGACATTGCAACTCTTTTTCTCTACCTTTACCAAAAAAAACTCTTTTTCTATAATGGTTTCAGTTGAAGTACATGACATGTTGGGTTTGTGAGACTGATTTTAACAGTTCATCAACTTCTGGTGTTTGATTGACAAGTGATGATTGCATTTCAATCAGCGATTGGACCTCGAATATCAATATCACTTACATAGACTGTGGACCTGGTCACGGCATAAGGTAAGCACACCATTACTGTACAAAACCTAAACACTCAAGAAAATATTAGGTTGACTCATTTGCAATAGACGGAGTCAAACACGGAAAAAAATGCGAAGCAATTTTAATGGTTTCGCAGCTAGTTTTAAGCTGTGAAAACGCATTAAAGTACCTGTTTTAGGTGCAATTTTGTTGGGGACAGCATTGGAAGCTTGGGAAGGAGTGGAAGCGAATTAAGGGTGCAGAAAATCAACGTGGGATATATTAACTTTCATGGGACAACTAATGGAGCTAGAATTAAAATTTGGCAGATATGTCCGAGTTTATGAATAGATTCATTTATTTGTGTGATAGTTTCTAATTTGATATTTAGAATGTATGAGTTTTGGGTAAACTGGCGAAGGAAAATATACGTAATTACAGGTGGGAAGAGGCTGAGTTAGCCAAGTTAGTTTCTCCAATCTCAACTTCGCCAAAGTGCAAAACCCATCATCATTGATCAGTATTACTGCGATACTCTGAGAGGTTGTTCCAAGACAGTAAGACTAAGACAGTTGATGAATAATCAATAAATGATTAATTTTGATTGAGCTGCTGAATATGTTAATACTAACAATCACAACACATAGATTCGAGGATTATATTTTCCATTGCTTCTGAGTTTTGCCTTGTCATCTGAATTGAACTTAATCATTTGTGAACGTGTTGACAGAAAAATGGGGTTCAAATAAGCGATGTACAGTACTGAATGGCATTCGGGACATCAAGCATGAAAGTGGCCATCAACCTAAATTGCAGCGACAATGTCCCATCCACCAACATCAACTTGGACACTATAGAACTAGACTCTGCAATCGGAGGAGAGGAACCCATTTCTAGCAGCAACAATGCCTTTGGAACTGCTAAAGGAATTAGTCAAGCCCAAGTCTTTGCCTTTGATGATCATGAAAAAGAAAGCCGCCAGTGGTCGAGAACCCAGTAGTAGTTTGAGCATATCTAAAATGTGTACATATCAAAGTGAAAAGAATTGGAAGCTTCATTTATTGCATTGTAGATTTGCAAATGTCTTTAGCGCAGACTGACCATTGTGTATGGATGCTCATCACTGATGATAACGCCAAGGAAGTTATGTTTAGAAATGATTATAAAAGATAGTGTTTATTTTGAATAATAAAGTGTAGATTACAATATCTTAGGCGTCTATTTATAGGGAGGTTGTCATTTAGAAAATAACCAAATAAAAAGATATTGATAAAATGGAAAGTTATCAAAACATGACTAGAAAATCTACAAAACGTGTCTGAAATCTGTAATATCTTGGAAATCAAGGTAAACGCGTGAATCAAATATTGTAACCCATTTATAATCTCAAAAATCATGTAATCCTCTTTAATTTGTCTTTAATTTGTGGGACTACCTGTCTTATGACGCTCCAATGTTTCTATAAAGACATTTGTATGTTGTTCTATATCAGATGACTGCAAAAATGAAAGGTGAACTTCCAACTCCAATGAATAAAATCGAATGCTTCATTTATTTGCTCACTAAATATAGTTCGTCCTCGTGATAAAGTCATTTTGATAACTTCACACAGCTTCACGAAGTTGTAATCACACGATGAAATAGGAATAGGTTAGCGGTATCCAGGGACAGGAGGACTCACATGGGAACAAACTATTAGAAGAATGCCAGTTGAGGGAAAGGTAAGTCAATTTATGAGCTGAAACTCTTGGAAAAGTTTATGTTTCTTGTTTGTTTTGTTTTTTCACTATTATCGAACGGTACATTTCTTCATAATCTCATCTCTTGTTGAGAAGTTCCTGATTGCATACCGCGGGCTAACCCGAGTAATTGCGGTGAGTTGATCCAGGAATCACGACTCGTTAACTTTACTAGTGTTGGTGTCATACACTTAATGTTTTTCCTTGCTTGGCGTCATGAACTTGTCTAATTCATTCACCTCATCCATTTTATCCTGCTTGATAATGCAAAAAGACAGGAATGGCAAGGCCATAGACCATGAGAACACATCTTCCTTCTAGCAGTTATTGGGAGGTTTTGTTCATTAAATTATTTTCTGTCGTTATATCTCGTTCGTCGAAACTGGTTTAAATAGTAACACAAGCATTATATCTGCGTGTACAGTGTATATGTTTTGTGCTGTCTGAATTTTTGCCGACCCTTACAAATATTTGTAAAATCATTATATCTGAATAAGTCCTCACAATTTTGTTTCTCTTTGATATTACCCCAAGACATCCTCACAAATGTACAATTAGTATATGTTTAGAGGGACCCATGGCCTTATAAGATGCCTAATGTATGTACAATTAGATTTGATTTGGCGATGTGGGATAAGAGAGAGACTCCCCGCAGTTTCTGCATCCACTAGTTTGAATTGTCTCCCTCTTCCCCACTCACCGCATTCTGCATTCCACGTGCTATAGGTCAGTTTGTTAGTTTATGGCCTTCCGCCGTGAGCTTCTGCTCGTTGAATGAGTGCAATTCTTCATGCGTGGCCGGTCTTTTTTGCACGTTGCACGTGCCCATTAACTTATTAGCCCGTAGTCAGCACAGAACGGGATAATCTACCTAATTTGCGAAAATGTTGAACGGAAGCAACGGGACGGATTCTCAGTTGACTATATTTAAGCAGGCATTCGTATTCATTGGGATGCATCTAATATATCTGGATTCTCCCCTGATAATTAAGTAGGCATGTGTACCTTAGACCTAAGGATGCTAGCACGTCTGAGTCGAGGGTAGAGGTTCTTGACCCAAGTAACGGAAGTTGGACTTGTCTTCCTGAGCGGACATTCCCTTCTTTGAAATCTCCTGATTACAGATAATTTGATGAGTGCTGCTAGGAAGTTTCAGCTGTTGCTGGACGCGACATGAGTACTCTTTTGTTGATGTTCTGAATGTGAGTGATCCCGACGGAGGATGGAAGCCACAACTCGAGACCGCACCTTATTCTATGCGGCTCACATATCATGTCGTTGGGCTATGATATGCTGTTTATCTTGCATCAATGACATGGAGGGCTTGCGATTTAAGACTTGGGAAACCTTTGGTTGAGGGAATCGATGTTTTGCATAACTATCTAGTCTGACTAGGGCAGGAAGTGGTTGCTGGGGTCAGAGGGCTTAGACAAAGAGCGGCCTCTGCCAGGCTTCAAAGATGGCAAATGAGGCAGAATGAATCAAGCTATGTATAGAACAGGGGAGAGCAATTTCAAGATATATATATATGAAAGCTAGAGTTAACTTATGGAGGTGTCTTCTAACGTAATGGCTAGCTTTGCTTTGGAACTCCAAAGTGAAGTGAGCTTAGGTTAGAGCACTAGAAGAATAGGTGAGCTCCCCAAAAAGTGTCTATTTGAACGATGAAGTACAAAATGTTGAGGCTCATTACAGGATGGAGTAAAGTGGAATTAATTTAGTGAGTTAATTTAGGGATGTTGCATTTTGAATTTGGAGCCACCATCGACCATGGTGTGGTACGAGTGTAAGTGGCAGTTGGTTGATATGGGATGCGGATAGTTGTGTAGATTGTGTGGTGGTTCTAATCCAAGTCCCTACTTGGAACATGCAGGCTATTATGGCTCTAAAAAAACTACAGAACATAAATTTAACTTGGAAAAACAAATTTATTTGACATTACATAAACATAAAAAAACATAATCGCTATCATCAATGGAACGTTTATATCTAAGTAGTTTGCGTATTATACATCATCACAGATGTTAAAAAAAAAAAAAAACAAAGAAGAGAAGAAAAAATGAAAATATTATTAAAAATTATCAATGTTAGTATCAGTCATGCTATATAGAATGACTATATAGAATGACTAACGTTTGCGTCAGCAATTTTTGACAAAACTGACCAAATGGACTTAATTGACAAAATGTGAAGAAGTTAAAAATTAAAAGGTTTAACATTAAATTTGCAAAAATGCAGTGGCTTTAGGATTTTCTGGATAATATTCACCCGATTCTCTTGATTATCAATTTATCTTTTTATACTTTGTCTGGCTAGTTTGCTAAACTATCTCAGTATTTTATGGTCGAAAGTATTTTATACAGTCTAGTTGCGATGAAACAACAATCTTATATTGTTTGCAAGAAAAAAATCAATTTCAATTTTCATCAAACTTTACATATTAGTCTACTCTATTGCACTTTCAAATTTTAACTAATCCGTTTCGGGATTGGAAAGCTCATTCACAGCGTTGTCGATGATCCCATGATACCATCCATGAAACAGTGAGAGGCAAGATAACGCTTCATTATAAACTAAAAGAACTAGATACGTGTCAAAATTTTATTCTTGATGCCTGATAAATAAACAAGGGAAAACAACGATTTTAACTAATTTTCAAACCATTCGCAAATCTGTAAATTCCCTACGAAAGGCTTCAAATTATTCTCACTTTGATTTGTGTACATTTTAGATATGCTCCATCTCCGATTGGGTTTTCAAACACGGGCACTTGGGCTTGACAATTCCTTCAGTAGTTCCAAAGGCATTGTTGCAGCTAGAGATGGTTTCCTTTCCTTGTATTGCAGAGTCCAGTTTGATGGTGTCCAAGATGATGTTGGTGCATGCAACGTTGTCGCTGCATTTTAGGTCGATGGCCACTTCCATGCTTGACGTCCCGAATGCATTTCGGAAATGCACGTCATCTATGTGTACTCTAGTATTCTATCAACACATTCACAGGTGATTAAGTTCATTCGAGGAAGCTAAATTCGGAAGCAATGACAAACATAAACTTTGAAGGTATATGTTGTTTGTGATTGTGATTACTAAGGATAGTGAGCGGTTCAAACAATGTTAATCATTTAAGGATTATTCATTTTCTATCTTCGTCTTACCGTCTTGGGACCTGGAGCGTTGCAGTAGTACTGATTGATGATGATGGGGTTTTCCACTGTGGTGAAGTTGAGATTTGAAAAATCAACTTGGCTAACTTGGCCTCTTCCCACCTGTGAATTTCATAAATTTTACTTCACAATTTTACTCCAACCTCATTTTTTTCGAAATGTCAAATTAAAAACTATCACACGGATAAAAGATTGTATTGTCAAACTCGGATGTACCTGCCAAGTTTTAATTCGAGCTCCATTGGTCCACCCATGAAAGTCAATGTTGTTCACGTTGATTTTGCTCACACTTACTTCACTTCCATCCTGTCCAAGCTTCCAATGCTGTCCCCGACAAAATTGCACCAAAAGCATGTACATTAATACACCTTCACAGCTTATAACTTGCCCCAAACCCATGATGATAGCGTCGCAGTTTTTTTATCGTGTTTGGGACCATCTATGACACAAGTCTACATGATATTTTCTTT
This sequence comes from Eucalyptus leucophloia subsp. euroa, assembly GCA_017140325.1. Lineage (NCBI taxonomy): Eukaryota > Viridiplantae > Streptophyta > Magnoliopsida > Myrtales > Myrtaceae > Eucalyptus > Eucalyptus leucophloia. Next base: position 33,635,423 of record CM029473.1, read on the forward strand.
GATGTTTAGGTTTCATTTAGTGAGAGTGCATTTACCTTATGCCATGACCGGGTCCACACTTGATGTCAGAAATAGTGATATTTGAGGTCTGGTCGGTGATCGAGATGCAATCATCGCCTATTGATGAAACACCGTAAGGCGATGAAATGTTACATTCATTTTCAAAAAAAAACCCAACATGTCCTCTAATCCAACTGAATTTAAGAGAGGAAGGGAATTGTGATGTGTAAAAGTCCTAAGATAATTAGACCAATTCTCTCCTCAAAGCAAACATCGAGCAACAAAAGAAAACACACACAGATACTATCAGAGGAGGAGAGCGATGCACTACCGGTGCCTATCGTTGAAGCACGAACAACGACGCCATGAGAACCTCCAATGTGGATTCCGTCAGTGTTGGGGCTCCATTCTGGCGCGTAAATGTCCAAGGACCGCAGATAAATGTTGCTGCTTCCGGAAACAACTAAATGCATCTGAGGACTGTTCTTGAAGTACAGATTTTGCAAATATACGTCATTGCAGTTGTTGATAGTTAGCGTCTGCAATGATCCATGGCATTCAAGCACCAGACATTAGTTGATACTTCGTTCGAAAGCACTCTGGTTTTAATGTCATATGGACGACTAATAGTTGGTTGAGCAAATTATTGCCGCCAAATATTAAATTTATCCTTACAATTTTTCCAAGTTCTAATCGAGAGTACATGAGATCATCCTGAACGATCCCCACTACTCACGAGGAAAAGTTTCGTGAGAAATCGGCTGAATTTCCAAAAAAGTGGAACAGTGGCAGAGTTTGTGACAATGGAGTTGAAACTTTTTCTAGCCTAAGTAAGAAATTGTTGCTCGCCATGATGATCAGACTCAATTTGTCAGCTCCAACTAGAGGAAGACAAAAGCAAATACATCATGCAATGTTATATGGAAAGACTAGCTTAATTTTTATATATATAGTAACAGAGTAGAAAAATCCTCATAAGATTTTAACTGTATACAATAACGGAATAAAAGGTATCATGAATAAGACGCGAGACTTACAGTTGGTGAGTGCTTATTGCATCCCTGGTCCCCAAACAAATCGAATAAGAAAAAGAAGGGTTAGAAGTACAAAAAAACGTAGCGTTGCAGTTTGGAAATTTGGATTCAAGTGTTCGGTTCTTAATCAAAATTTGGAAAAAAGGAATGATTTTTCGTTACAGGCTTGGGGCTTAAACTGCAGGAATTGTTCCACCAGGACGCGCCATATGCATCAAACGAGCCCGGCCCACTAATGTTGAGCCCATTTACGTTGTTGAAAGTCAACCACTTATCCTTCCCCTTCCATGCATCTGGATCTTCTGGTGCTATGATGTCTCCTGATACCTGCAATCGCATATAAACGAGGATTTTCGAACTCCCAAACTCCAACGAGATCTGAACATGTAAATTCACTCTATCCTAGATCCAGTACTTTTCTGTGGAATAAGAGTTAATCTCATGAAGTTGAGATTTTGTTTCATTCATAAATGAACAATCATTTGTCTTGATATATTATTTTAAAAATGATAATTAAAAAATCTCAAGTTGACCCTAGGAGTGAAAAAACAGACTATGGTCTATCTCCTATTCACTTGAAAAGCATTTGATAGGTCGATGGATGGACTAAATGAGGTGAAGAAAGAAAAAAAAAAATATGATTATTTTATTTCATTTACTATGAAATTGATATATGATTTGCAAGAGCCCACAAATCGGATACGGTTCAAAAGGTAGGTTTTTCCTTGTGGAACTGTGATGGTCGATGTCCCTCCATTTGTGTTGCATGCATCATACCACGCCTTTGTGAATGCCTACGCATATTTCGATACGAAATCATGAGATTCATTGAATATAATCACCTATTGTCAAGTCACAAGTAAATCTTTGCACGACCTACTGGCATGGATTGGTACATAGAAGTAGTGATGGTATCACTTGATCTCGATATGTATAACTAAATAGTCCAAAACGCTGAGGAGTACATAGACTAAAAATTATACCGAGGAGTCATCGGTGATCCCATTGCCAACTGCTCCATAGTCCAAAACGCTGAACGTTTTGTCGGCAACACCGACCTTGATTTTACTTGTCAACAGTAGTGCAGAGACCAGGATCAACGAACATATAGAAATCGAGAACCCCTGTGCGCCAAAAATGATATTAGGCGTAAAAAGAATCCAAGATAACACTTTATTTGCAGCTCATGTTGAGATGTTCACCTTAAGTACTTCATCTGGAAGAAACAAATCGCAAGGCAAACAAGCAGATAAAAATGTTGTAAAATGTAGTGATTGTGTTACTCCAGCCCCCGAGGGGGGGGGTATATATTTAAACATGCTGGGAGTTAATTTAAGCATGCTTGTCTTTCTAAGCAAAGAAATGTAAATTCGGTCAGTGTAATCTTCAGTTTCCATATGCAAAAGTGCCCTATAGGAAGGTATCGAACTCGTTCATGTCATCGAGTCCAGCAAAATTGGAATTTCTTTTATTTTTAAAGACAGAGAGGTTGTTCTAACTCATCCACCGGTGGATTAAAAGATCAATGTTTACTTTAATTGGCAACTCAAAAGTTTCAGGTAAATCCTCAATTTTGGCAATTATTTTATATTCTATAATAGCAAAAGGCTTAATTCGGCTAATTAACTCCCAATTTGTCTACCATATCAGAGCAAAGCGCGTTATGGTATGTCCTCTTAATATTTCTCTCTATATTCAACGTGAACTAGGAAACTATCTTGACCTTTTGGCGGATTGTGAAATTCCAAAAACGAGCTCCGATGCTTTTGGGGAACCTATGTGCATTTCCTTCTTTCTTTGCTTGGTCTTTTCCTCTCTTTTTTTTGGCAGTCCATCACGATCGTAACCGCCTCTAATTAGTAGAAAGAAATCTCGAATTCAATCATATTAGAAAGAACCATTCGAAATCATGTCGTAATTCCCAAGCGGATGACAATTCAGCTGAAAATGTGACATGTGACAGCCAGCTCGATATTTCCTCGTATAAGACGTATGCTTGCCATGCATTTCTTCATGTAACAAAAAAAGTCATGCAATAGGGAATAGTGAAGGAAGGGGTTTCTTCAACTCCAAGGGTGTTGAATCTTCCGTATGACTGTCAACCCTCTGCTCGGCTCATGATCTTGACCCGGCGCAATTCAAGATCTTACGGTACGACGCCAATGTTTTATAGGTTCGAGACACTCGTACTTCTTTAAGAATTAAGCAAGGAATTGAATAATCAAATGAGAATGCACCTTTGTTTCATTCTTACTAAACCGTTTCCAGATCCCTAGGAACCCTAGGCATGGCAGCGTTCTTCTAATATCAAAGCTGGCTCAAACTTACATATGTATATATATAGTCTAGCAACCGACACATGTTAGGTTCTATTTTCCTGGTTGCTGCTTGTAGAGGCTTGGATCTATTTTCAGTAGGTTCGTTCAAATAAATTCACATCTTTGCTCGGGACGAAAGCAGGTCTATGTACTTGAACTAGGAGTTTCCTGAGCCATCACCGTTACTTCCTTAGTAGATCCGAACGCCGATCATTTCGTCGAGAAAAATTAGAGATGACTGGAGTGGTAACTCAGCGTCTCCCTGTTGCCTTTGCATGCATTTGAAGCATTATCTTCTCTTCGTGACCGAACTTTGATTTCAGGTCTGTTTTCATTCTTGCAAAAGCTCATATTTGCGGTCTAGTGATGAGACTCTATCCATGCAGGAACATTTCATCGAGTGTTTGCTCTTTTTCGTCGTACTGAGCATGGTGAATTGTGGAGCGAGCACAGCTTCTTTTGATGTGTTCAGTTATGGAGCGATTGGAGATGGAAAGACTGATGATTCCTCCGTAATAATCCCCTCCCTTTCTCGAATTATGTATGTTTAGATTTCGTGACAAATCGACGTAACGTTGCTAGTTAATTACATTGCATTACACGTTCAGTAGTAGCAGTCCATGCATGTGTTTCTTCTTCTTCTTTTTTTCTTTTTTTATTTTGGTGAAGATGATGTGTTTGTGTTTCTTCTCGCTAAGACTTCGTTTCGAAGAGCATCTTATATGAAAAACATTTTCCTACTCCATCTGTTACACATAAAGAAAGTTACAGACAACTTGGTGATATTCTTCGACTTGGAATCATATGAATTGTAGGCCTTCCTGGAGGCATGGAATGCCGCCTGCATATCCTCATCGAAACTGTCCATTCTCACCGTACCGGGAAAGAAGACTTTCTTGTTGAAGCCAGTGACGTTCAATGGCCCATGCCAACCTAAATACATGTATGTTCTGGTAAGTCGAGACTCTGAGCCTTCCCTTTCATTCCTTAATCCTTAATCGCTCATTGCAAGCGAAATATTTATGCAAGACCTACACTAGATGGCACGGACCGTGCTCAGATTCTTTGAATTTGCCTGATTTTTGTAGCTTGTTGTACGGTACGGTTTCTTCAAATGCTAAATATTCTATTTTCTCAATTTCACTCGACCAAAGGTCTCTGGCAACATTGCTGCGCCCAACTCAATGACAGATTACAGTGGCTACCACACCAACAGTTGGCTCGCCTTCTCTAATGTTAGTGGTTTGATAATCACCGGCACTGGAATCATCGACGGGAGGGGTTCGGCCTGGTGGTCACAGCCTTGCATTGGAAATGCATCTAATGTAATTCAAGATATGACGAATTGGATTTTCACAGTCTTTTCTTTCTTGATATTTTTGTTCACATGGACATGAATTTTGGAGATTCTCACATTGTTTTCTTGTTTATATGTTCACCAGGCTGCAACATGCACAGGACCAGCAGTAAGATCTTCCTCTACATATAAGCTTTTATATAGTGCTTCAGTAGCTCCTTTCTTTCGGGAAAACTACAGTCAACAAATTCATTCAACTAGAGCAACAGCAATTTTTCCAAAACAACGGTGTAAATGTTCAGTTCTGCTTCATGACAGTGCTTTATGGTGCATGTGCATACCTTGTACAGGCATTGACATTTTACAGATGCAAGAGACTTGTGCTCAATGGATTGAGACATGTGAACAGTCCAAGGTCACACATCGCCCTCACCAGCTGCCAGTTTGCCACCATCTCCAACATCCATATCTCTGCCCCAGCAACAAGCCCTAACACCGATGGGATCGATATCTCCGGCTCAACCTATGTACATGTTCGGGATTCATTCATCGGAACTGGTAATTTTGGTATCAGCTACAGCTAATATAACTATTAATCTGTTCCTAACAGAACCTAATGGTTGAATTGGACTTATGCAATTGAAGGTGATGATTGCATCGCTATTAGCGCAGGCTCATCAAACATCAATGTCACTAGGATCACATGTGGACCTGGCCATGGTATCAGGTGAATATTGTGAATGCACAGTCTATACTTCCACATAAATTAGAAGTATTTGATGTAAAGACCAATTTTTCAAGAGGTACATGTGAAGCAAAAACAGATTTCATGAGAGAATTAATACTTCACCTCTAAAGCACGAGAAAAGAAAAGGCAAAACATGTTTAATTATCTATTGGTTGAGATCGACTATTGTAAATGCTGAATTATACATCGTTCTGCTGAATTTGGGATCTGATTATGACAAACAATGTGTCTTTTAATAATCGATAATCTAGCATTGGATCTTTGGGGGCACGTGGAGAGAATGACACAGTTGAAAATGTGACCGTGCAAAACTGCACATTGAAAGGTACGATGACAGGAGTGAGGATCAAGACATGGCAGGTATGTGGTCAAAGAAGCACATTCTTCCTTCATAAAGAATCTAAGCAACCTTTACTTTTGACAGTCTCTTAATGAATACGTATCGATTACATTATATAGGGAGGGATTGGATATGCAAGAAAAATAACCTTCAATAAGATCAGATTCATTCGGGTTGATAATCCAATCATCATTGACCAGTATTACTGCCCCAACCAAGTCGGTTGCCAAAACGAGGTCCTTTCTTCAACCGTAGCATTCCCTTTCTTTGCAGTTTATAAGTTCCTAATTAATTGCTCACCCTTGCATTTTCTTGCCTTCTGATGGTGCTCAGACATCGGGAATTAGGGTGAGTGACATCTCGTATTCGGTGATATATGGGACGTCAGTCACGGACAAGATCATAAACCTAAGCTGTGACCAGAACTTCGGTTGCAGTAACATCGTCCTGGATCATGTATACATAACATCCACTGTTCCAAATAAGAAAGCTTATTCCTACTGCTTCAATGCTCATGGAAAATATAGCCACACCAGACCTGCAGTCACTTGCTTGCTGAAATAATTGTAGGCTTTGTATCAACTTCTATATGTGAAATTTACCTTACGCTCCTAATGTAATCGCTAATAGCTATCCATATTATTACAAATGTCATTACATTAGGTATCTCTATATACTGATGCCAACGTTTCTCTATCAACATTGAAATTTTCCTTTATACCATCTGTATTTAAGTTGCAACATTCACGTAACCGTACAACATCGACCACTATTAGTAGCTAAATACATGAACACCAAACAATTTCTTCACCCCATACCTCGAAGCTTTACTTGTACTAAACGCTTCAAGCACTTGCGGAGGTCATTCGCCACGTTGTCGTATGCACAGTCAAGTAAAATCTGCAGAGATAAACACAACCTTTAGCCTTTTCGGCATTAGTTTGATAGATTCAACGTGCAGAGAGATGCTTAATCAGAGGGTGCAATATACTAGGATTTTAGACAGAAGTTTGGACATTTTAAAAGAATCAGCAAGATTTGAGAAACAAACTAGGATTCAATAGACGGACTATTCTCTCTAGAGTTGGCTGTTGGTAACCTCTGGACGATGAGCACATCAATTCTTCTCTCTTTTTTTGAAGCTCACAACGGCTCGAGAAATTTTAACCTTATAAACTCGCATGTGATAGAACAGATCAATCTTGCATCAATTCCCACCATAAGATGGTCACTTTCTGAAACTTCTGTCTCATACCCCAAATCTGTATCCAGAATTTAGGGAAGCCGGTCATCCTTCATATGAAGGATAAAAATTTAGCCAAAATTAATTTTTTACGAAAAGATATCAATCGGGATAAAACCTTGCATTAATGGAGATAACCATAGGGTCCAAAATGCCATAAATGTACCAAACCAGAATTTCTTCAAACTCAGTGTAATAAGTTTTGTTAATATAGTTAAATAAATCCTCCATCACGCGCTCTTCATAAATTCGCCACTCTTGACCATTCGGGTGAGCAAAGCCACAGCCTATGTTGCAAGTGCCAATCACCACTTCTATGTCGTGTCCGACACGTGTCAGAGCGTGTCGGACACATCGACATGCTCGGACATGCTCGGACACGTGTTGACCACGTGTCGGATTTGTCGACAAGTGGTCAACTTTTGTTGATACGCTTCGACACGCGTTTCCAAAAGGGTGGAGGCGAGGCAAGGCGAGGGCGAAGGAGCAGAGATGAGGCCACAAGCGAAGGCGAGCCCGCGACGGTGAGAGACGGCCACAGAAAGAGCAGAGACTGAGGCGAGGGCCGTGAGGAGGAACTTCCCGAGGGAGGCGCGCATGGGGGAGGGCATCGTCGTCAAGTGGGGCGGCGGCGGCGGCAAGGGGGAGGAGGAGGAGGAGTTCGCAGCGGTGTGCAACCTCTCAGCACACAAGGACCGGGCGTTCCGCCTTCTTTTCCAATCCCTTTTCACTGAAATTTTTTCTGTGTTACCCTTTTCCGCTCCTTCGACGAATGCTGGTGCTTTTCTTGATTGAGTCTTTGATGCTTTCGGAGATAGGTGTCGTGCGGCGAGCACTGAGGAGGAGGAGAAGGCGCTATGGGATTAGGCGATGGATGATGCAATTTTACAATAGTTATGCAATGTATAAAAAATCACACTGATGTTAGTATGAGATAGCGCTTATCACTAGTCAATTCAATTTCAATATTATAAACAGACATAAATATCAAATTCGTTGTCCATGTCAAAACATTACGGTCACCCTAATCACATGACAAGGTCTGAGAATTACATCAGTTGTAGGTAAGCTCCATACATCACATCGACTGTGATCATGTCCTGGAGATCACATCGAGTATGTGTCGTGCCATAATATAGGATTTTCCTTTTGGTAACCATGTCATGCAAATTTTATTAAAGCATGGAAGTGGTAAAACTAAACATAATTTCAGGCCCATTATTAGAAAATATTTACTTAGTCCAACAAGTAAACTCATGGGCCGAAAGCCCCCATTTTTAGTAAATATTACGAAAACTCCCTCCGAGGATCGTTAGGTTCGTGAGCCCGGCACATATCCAGATAGCTCAAAAACATTTGAAAGTTAGTAAGTTCCACATAATTTTCCAGAGAATGAATATTCCCGTGAAATCGTCAAAAAATCGAGTTTTTCCACAAATTCCTATCATTTAAAATGCTTTCCAAATTAACACCGGAACTTCCAAAGCTCACTCTTCAATAATTTTAGAGATCGATAACGAAACGATAAACAGAGACATTTTTACACACGCAAAACATAACTTTCCAGAATTTAATTTAATTTCTTATGTATCCACATGCACAAAATTTTCATTAAAAAAATACTTCGACATGCCAAAATTATACCCTGTTATTTTTCCACCTAAAGAAACATAAATATATAACTTTCCATCTAGGAGAGCAACAAAATTCCAAGTATGTTATTTTTATCAGAAATTTGTAATATTCCAAAAATCTCCGAAAATTGCAATACTTCCATAAATTTCAAAAAAATGACACGACCAGCGTCACTATCCAATACCAGAGTAAGCTATACGAGTCCTTCGAAGTTACTGCTTTTGCAGAGAACATAAAATTTCAAGATTTTTAGACTTCTAGAATGCGTTTAGTAACGATTCTGTTCCCGGAAGTAGATTCTAATCAGAAATGATTTTTTTTTATTTTATTCCCGAGAACTGATTTTAAGTATTTTAAGTCATTTGGTAACTATCCAAAATTTTTTATTCTACAATAGAATTACATTTGGTACCGTGCTCATTAATTCTGTTCAAAATCAATTTCTTTAATTTTTTTTTTAATTTTTTTTAATTTTTTTATTCTTTTTTTCCTTTTTCTCCTATTCTTCTTCCGTCGGCCCTCGTCAAGCTGAGCCTCACTGGTCACCGAGGCCGGGCGAGCCTCGCGAGGGCTAGGCGGGCCTCGCCCGGCCTCGGCAAGGCACAGGCCCCACGGCAAGGCTCGGCCTCGCCAAATGCGGGGAGGCCGAGCCTCGCCCGTGGCTGGGCTTGCCTCCGGCGAGCTTGCTCGGCCCGACGACGGCGGCCGATGGTGGCGGCGGACGGTGGCGGGCAGTAGTGGACAGCGGTCGCAAGATGGCCGAAAAGAAGAAGAAGAGTTGTTGGTTTTGATTCTCAAATTTGTTCTCAGAATAAGAATCAACTTTTTTTTTTTTATTCTTGATTTCACTCCCAATCTGTTCCCCTGAACAAAAATTTTATCAAACGCGATTCCAGGCCCAAACTGATTTTAAGAATAAAGAATCGGAATTTAGCTATGTTTGGATGGTTACCAAACATAACCTTAGTTTTGAGTTGTCCAATTTAAGGGGTCAAATCTCACTCCATAGCTAACCAAATTAAGGGTTCTAGGTGTTTATGGAAAATCTCGCGTAACTCTACAAATATATAACAAGGATCAACCATAAAGATACTCCATAGAGATTGTATATTAGTCAGGAATTTACTTATTGATCAGCCTCATGGGGTAATCTTTCGTACGAACTTCCCCCTTTCTTTAATTTTGGGGAACATTTTCATTCCTTTTTTCTGCCGAATATTGCATTCTGTAAGTATGAAAGATCTGGCAACCCTCCTATGGAATTTCCGTCCTCAATTGACAATATTTGCAAGAATTCCAAGTCCTCCAAACCTTCCATCTCATTTAGCGGCGGGCAACTTTTCACTGACGACACCTAGAGCTCCTTTAAGCTTGAAAGACTGGAAAGCCTCCCAAACAATATACAAGCTGACAAATCTAGATGATGCGCATTCTCTAGCCGCCCAAGCACATCGTGAAACTGAATCTCTCTTAGCCAACATGTACAAAGGTTTAACCAGCACAAATTTCTCAAGTTCGAAAAGAGCCTCCATTCTATAGGTGACTTGACATCATACAGACTACAGAGTCAATTCTTCAAGACTGGACATAAGCCATGTCATAGATTGTGGGTCGAGACATGTTACTGGGACTAGTGGGGGCTGAGAAAGGGAACTCAAGTTAGTCGGAGGCAAGTTGAGATTTGGAAAAATGAGGCCCAAACACTCCTGTTTAAATAACCTCCCAAGCCACTCCATCAGTTGACTTGGAACTGGTCCTCCACTCATTAGGGTAACTACTTACACCGATATGAGCTAACTTAGTCGGTTTTGAGAGATTGGGACTGTCTGCAATGAATGATGAAATGGAACACTAAACACTAATAAACTCATATGGAGTTATGGCACAATTTGAAGTCCACTGCAATTCAAAAATAAAGTTATTTGAGATGAGAAAGCTTGACAAAATTAATAATCCCCTAAAGTTGCTCCGTGAGAAGTCTAGGATTCTCGACAAGGATTGTTGCCCAATTTCACTAGGAATTTCCTCCATATCGCCCCCAGCACAAAACTCTTTAAGATTCTTCAGCATTCCAATGGCCTTTGTTAGCTCTCTTATATCATTTCCAATCTTTGTACATATTGATCATTTTAAGATTTCTAATGGAATTGGGGAATTTTTGAAATGTTTGCTTCATATAAATCTAACTCAAGCAGTGATTCCAGTCCTCCAGTTGAGTCGGTAGCTGTCTTAACTTGCAATCAAATAAATCTATCACCAGCAACCTATTGAGATTGCTAGTAGATTCAAGTAACTCAATGAAACATGTTTCACACATATCCAACTCGAGCAATGACTCAAGTCCTCCAATCGAATTTGGTAGCTCTCTTATCTAACTCCCATGCAATTTGTGTAATCCATTGTCTCCAGTCTTTTCAGATTGCTGATAGAATCAGACAATTTGTAATTTTTGTATCAAGTAGTTTAATCTCAATTAGCGATTCTAGTCCCCTAAACAAAAACCATAGACTTCTATATATATGTTATGCAATTGTTAGTTAGACCATGGTCAATGTTCTTTTTTACTGCGTGTTATTCTTGATCTAGTAGTTCTTGGGTTACTTTGTGCTCTTGAGTGCTTATATTGTTGAACTGGATAGTGATGTACTCTGCTACCTCGTATTCATGCTGGTGATCTGTTATTTTCGTTTCCCTCAGGTTTTCACCGCAGTACATAGTGACAGAATATATATCTGGATAACTAGTTGTGTGGATATTTATGGATTCTGGTAGATGAATATCCTCAGAACCATACCTTGTCACAGCAACTCGCCACCTTTACTTAAAGCATAGGTATCATAAAGTCATTCCCTGTTCTAATATCCATGCAAGACAGTTTTACAGGGTTCAAGTTGGCATACAATCACATATCAGAAGTACTCAATGGATCAAAGGGTGTAAGGATCTATTTGGTGAATGCATCACATTTTTAGCCCTCCAATCGAAAGCTTTTGGTATTCCGATCTGTTATATTTTGGGTTGTTGAGCTCTCCAATCGGAATTCTAGCTTGCCATTTACTCCAATTGTACCTCGTGCTTCCATAAATCATTACCTGATGACTTTGTATTCCTTCAAGGACCTCCACTATATATGTGACTTAGCTAAATTAATCTCCCTACCCAAAGACCAGTTGAAGTGAGGCTATGATATTTACACTTCCTTACACAACTACTACACAAATGCCTTCGACTATGGAAAAAGTTACTATCTTCAAATATAATCCAAATTGTCTTAGCAAACAAGTCCCTATAAGCATTTCTTAAAGAATGTAGACAACCATTTTATTCCATCAACTAGTATTTCTATAGCCATCATCCCATAACGAACCCCAATATAGTTCCCACAATAATGTAATTAATAATCCACTAATCATGACTAAGACCTTCCTTTTCCCTTTCTCTCGAAATTCACGGATATTACAAAAGCATTTGGTGCTTAATTATTCTAAAACTTAAGGTGAACATTCGCGTCCTTCTATAGTGAATATTTCTATTGGAACAAATAGAAAATTGCTCAGGAAAAGAAAAATAAAAATAAATATAGGGGAAGAAGAAATAAAAGGAAATTTCACCGACCGTAAGAGGATATAAGATAATTCTCTCTTTCCAGAGTTGGCTGTTGACATCATCCACCCGCTTGACTGAGTCCTTCCACTCTTTGTAAACGCCATCAAAGGCAGGAGAAATCCTGCATCCGTTAAGTGTCAAATGACACGTGTCTGGAAGACATAATTCGGGCAAATTTTGCAGTGGACAATCTCACAAACTTGTAACCAGCTGCCTTCATTTCCCCATTACCAGCCTAGTATGCTAGGAGAAGGCAGAGCAGTGGATCAGGCCCAGGGGGGACACCAAGTTTGGTTACAAGCCCCCGGCAGTTTATCATTACCCTCTTTTTAGGTTGGAGGGTTGACTCCGAGAGAAACCACTCGAGTTTACGTCTCCAGTTTGACGGAGCAGTTTAAGGACCTGCTCAAGTCCAACCAGCTGCCTTCATTAGTGTGTTACCAGCCTAGTATGCTAGGAGAAGGCGGAGAAGCGGTGGATCGGGCTCGGGGAACACCAAGTTTGGTTACAAGCCCTCGGCGGTTTATCATTACCCTCTTTTTAGGTTGGAGGGTTGACTCCGAGAGAAACCACTCGAGTTTACATCTCCAGTTTGACAGAGCAGTTTAAGGACCTGCTCAGGTCCAATGTGCGAGATTCACTCGCCGCAGTTTATTTAATTATGATAGATCGGGTAACCTCTCTAAGGAACTACATTTGTGAATAAACAATGCCTCTAGAAATTCCAATTTCTCTGTACCTTGAATCTCCATTATCCCCGGACAAGCAAGCACAATCAGATCTTGAAGCCCCTTTAATCTTGATACCGATAGCCTCTCAAGCAATTTACTAACCCTCACATCCAAACTATGGAGTTTCTCCAGCTGTTGTCCAAGTGCATTATCGAAGTCCACCTCCCTCAACCAACATTTACCAAGGTTCAAAGTGGACAGATTTGTCAAGTAGGAAAAGAGTGACATTCCTATTGGTGACTTGACATTGATTAGAGAAATCTTTCAAGATTGGACGGGAGCTCCATCAAAAAGTGGGGGTCAACACAAGTCATCTCAAGAATCTAAAGTCAAGAAGGAGTAGCCAAATTAATAGGAGGAAATATGACATCTCTCATGCATAGTGTCAATCTCTCAAGTTTAGATAATCCTTTGATCCACTATATATTTGGAGCTCTGTGTGCAGTCTACCCACTGAGTGCTGCCCCATATATGGAGGTTGACTAACTCAATTAGGTACGAGAGGTTAGGGGCTGTCCATAATAAATGAGGTGGGAAATCCAACTCCTTCAAACTCATAGGGAGTTATGGCAACTGTTCAAATTGATCACATTGACACAAACAAAGTTGTTGGAGATGAGAAAGCCGATTCATAGTTGAGGGTAATCTCCTAATTTTACTACTTCTTAGGTCTAGCATCCTCAAAAAGGACAAATCTCCTATTTTAATTGGAATTTCACCCTCTAGATTTTCACAAAATCGGGCTTCCAAATCTTTTAGACTCTCTAGCATCCCTATGGCTTTTGGTAGCTCTCTTATCACACTCCCATCTAGACGTAAAATCTCTAACCTTTTGAGATTTCCAAACGAACATGGTAATTTTGAGATACATGTTCCCCTCAAATCTAGATTGAGCAAGGACTGTAGCCCTCCTATTGCGTTTGGTAGCTGCTTTATCTAAGTCCCAAGAAGACTCATATTCCTTAACATTTTGAGATCTCCAATAGAATGAGGTAAACCTATGATTCTCGTGTTATTCAATTCCAATTCAAGTAGCGATTTCAATTGTCCAATAGAGTCTAGAAGTGTTTCAAGGAAACAAAAAGAAGCTAAAGACAAATACTCTAGATGTGTCATCTCTCCAATGGAATGATGAAGTTCTTGAATTTGCATCCCTTCCATTTTAAGTGTTGAGAGGGATTTTAGACCACCTAATACGTAAGGTACTGCAAAAAGGTTGCAATTGTCTCTCTTTGGGAATTTCATCGAGTTGATTTGTAGGTGCTTTAGGTGCTCTAGTTTAAAGAAAGAGCCATCAACCATTAGCAAGGTTGTACAACCTTGAAGAACCAATTTCTTCAAATTTGAGCATTTTGAAAAGTCAAGAGTCCTTCTTAAGCTTGGGCAATGAGTGATTCGTATAACTTTCAAGTTCTTGCTCACCTAGAAAAACAAACCAAGAATCAACCAAGTCAAGAAAGGCTAATTGGTAAATTTGGTTAGCAAGACATATGTGAGAATAGGTAAATTGCATAGTGCGATTTTGTACTAGGCATGACCTCCATCCGGCCCAATCTTCAGTAATGTTGCTTCCTAAAAGCTCAAGCACAGCTAATTTCTCAAGACATAAATTCATCGCATTTAATTTTGAAGGGCAATCACTCCAAGAAAGCCATATTAACTTGGAGAGAAGATTCTTAAAGTCCCCTACCAAGTGCCCACCCTCTAATTCCAAGAATCTTACATTAGAAAGGTTGGAAAAGTCTTCACTTGTGAAAATGTGCACTTTGGAGAGTCTCGTTAGTTTGAGTGCTATGACTTTGCTAGTCCCCTGACATAAGTGAACATTTAAACTAAATGACAAACATGATTTTGGACAAGTTTGAGGAGCTTGATTGTGGTCAATAATGAAACACACATTATCGTGTTGCACATATCTAAATTGAGAATAGCCTAAGAAAGAGTTAACATAACTTGTTCACACAACTGCAAAGAGTTCTTCGTCTTGTATAAAGCATAATAATATCTCTAAGGGTGTGTTTGGTAACGATTATGTTCCCGGGAGTAGATTCTAATAAAAAATTATTTTTTTTCTTGGGAACAGATTATAAGCATTTTAAGCCATTTGGGCTACGCATGACAACGCTTCTTGGCTGCGGAAGAGTTTTTTTTTTTCAGAAATAGTTCTTTTCTACTTCTATTCGGGAACATTTGAGTAAAAAAACCCGTTTGATAACTATACAAAATTTCTACTCTTGAATAGAAAAATAATAGAAAAAATGCGTTTAATAACGCAACAGTTTCTTTTTTGTATTTATTTATTTATTATTCTTACTCACGGATTGCCGACCGCCGAACCGATCACCGCCACTCGTCGCCGCCCGCCACCGCCACGGCACGACTATCGGCCGCCGACCGTCACCGGCAACCAGCGGTCATGCAACGACGGCGGCGGCGCGAAATGGCGGCAGCGCGGTGGCGATCGGCGGTGGCTCCGGGGGATTGGAGGTGGCCGCGGCAAGTGAAAAACAAAAGGAAAAAAAAAATTGGCTTATTTCTAAAATTGTTCCATGGAACAAAAAACTACTTTTTTTTTTTCTTAAAACTGTTCCCAAAAACAAAAAAATAGAGAAATTGTTCTCGGGAACAAATGTTTTACTAAATGGGTTTACGTTCTTTTTTTGTTCCGAGAACAAAAGAACCAAAAATTGAGAAAACGAAACGTTACCATGCACAGCCTTGGGCACTGCGTGACAACGTTTCTATTCCTTAGAATTTTTGTTCTTTTTTGTTCCATGAAACAAAAAAAAACAAGAAAAGAACCCAAACTTCGTTTGGTAATGCCAAGTTATTTTTTTTAGTTCCGGGAATAGAAAGTTAGTAGAATTTGGAGCGAAACGAAAAGCAAAAAAAACATTGTCACTTCTTATTCTCGGAAATAATTTCTAAAAATAAGCTAATTTTATTTTTTATTTTTCTTTTATTTCTCTCTCTTGCTGGCCACCTTCAATTGCCGGAGCCACCGCCCATCGCTAGCCACCATTGCCGCCGCCGTCGGTCGCTGGCCCTTCCTAGCAACGATGGGGAGGCGGCGCGGCGGGGGCTTAGCCCTTAGCCGTGTGCCTCCTCTATCCCTTTTTCTTAAAAAAAAAACGTTTTGAATAAATTTAATTTAATTAATTTTTATATTAATTATTTACCATACCAAAGATAAAACAATGTCGTTTTGTCTAGTCATTTCAACGTCAACGTCGTTTTGCACTTACCTCGCCAAAAATCATCATCGATTTTGTAGCCATTTTTTGTTTAATCATGTCAAAAATTGTTGCAAAACAACGTTGTTTTTGAATGAAAAACGCATTTGGTAAACTTGTTGCGAAAAAAATCATGTTTGGTAAATTTGTGTTCTTTTTTTGTTTCTTTTAATTTTTTAATATTTTATTTTTTTCTTTATGATTTTTTCTTTTTTTCTTCTTTTGGCCGGTCGCCGCCTCGACCATAGCCGGCGAAGTGATCCATTTTACTTCAATTTTGGCACTTAATGTTAATTTTTTAATTTTTGGCAAAGAAAAGAAAAATGAAAGAAAAAAAAGATAAGAAAAAAAGAGAGGAGAGAGAAAATTTGTTCTAAAAAATTATCTATCAAGAAATATGTTTTTCTTGTTTCTTGTTTCTGTTCCCAAATGTTTTCCTGGAAATAAAAAAATAGATTTAGAACAAAAACGCAAACAAACGCATTTCTATTCTTTTTTTGTTCCCCGTTGTCACTTTTGAAGTTTTGGCACTCTAAGTATCCGGCACTCATAAAAGAAATGATTAACAGTGCTTGGTAGAAGTATTTAAAAGAGAAAAAATGAGAGAATTCTGTTTCTTATTCTCAGTTTTGCAGAGATCTGCAGAAAAAATAACTCTGAAAGGATCCCAATGGATAATTCTTTGTTTTGGGGCAGTAAGCAGTTATGATATTACACAGAGGAAAGCATCGTGAGTACACGTTATAATCTCAATCCGAAATGCACTTTCTCCACTGAATGTAACTAGTTGCGCTTTTAATTGCCCGGAAAATAGAAAAGAGAAAGCAGATGCGGAACCGACACTTTTACCCTATGTTCTTCAAGCCCCATCCATTGATTTTTGCGACCTCTGTCAGAGCCTTCTCCCCTTCTCGAACATCATCACGGCCAAACTTCTCCTCGTGCTTCTTCAAAGAGTCAAGGTATAGATATCGTCGGGATTTACGTTGTAGAAAATGACTAGGATCACTTTGTTGTTCGCTTTGCCCGAGCACTCCATCGTGTGCTTCAGCTCCTGAAAAGACCATGCGCTAGATGCATAATTCCTAGAGAAGATGGGCACGTAAGCTCGCCTCCAATCTTTTCGCCCTTTCGGATCTCTTCATCATCTCTGAAGACACGAATCCAAGCTCCAACCATGGAGTAATAGAGGCAGTCGGCAAAGCTGAGACAGGTGTCAGGACCTCTGAAACTCAAAAACACCTCAAACTCGGCCCCTGATGATGAATTGCCGTCGACATCACTGTCGACACAAACGGACGTGGTCACAGCTGCGTCTGGGGAGTCCCTCTTTCTCTTCATCCTTCTTCAGAAGTTCGAGATCTTCACCGGATGTGATCGCACGAGATGTGGAGTCCTTCCCGAATCTGATCTTGGGTTCTCTCAAGAGGATTCAAGGAAGCGACGGAGGCAGAAGAAAGAGCAATGCGCTTTCGCTGTACTTTCTCGGAGACGTT
This sequence comes from Eucalyptus leucophloia subsp. euroa, assembly GCA_017140325.1. Classification (NCBI taxonomy): domain Eukaryota; kingdom Viridiplantae; phylum Streptophyta; class Magnoliopsida; order Myrtales; family Myrtaceae; genus Eucalyptus; species Eucalyptus leucophloia. The sequence continues at coordinate 33,653,104 of CM029473.1, forward strand.
TGTTTTCGTCTTGGCACACACCAAAAACAGAGATGAGAAGAGCGACGATTTTGAAAATCAAGCCAATGAAAGTCGATCTCTAGCCGTCCGGGCACATCAAAGACGACTTTTTTTTTTCTTTGGTCTGGTCAGATCATCAAAGACGACTTTAGATGGCATTTTTATTTTCATTTTTTTCATTGTTTTTCATCTCATATGTTAGATTTCATGGTTATGGATGTCACTTTATAATTTCACGAATAGTATATACTTCACACAAACTGAATGCAAAAGATTTCAGAAAGAACTTCCAGGAAATACAAATTTCTCAAAAAATATATAAAAGGCAAAGTCCATGTTCATTTTGGAATGAACAATGATTTGGAACATAATCCTCTAGTACATCAAAAACGATTTGTCGAAATCAAACTTTGACAATTATTGATTGTTCCTAATGCCATAGTATCAGACTTCAAACTCATCTATGCAAACAACATAATATAACAAATATCCTTGATTCCTCACCGGCATTTATGTTGCAATTGACAATATCATTACAAATGTTATTAACATCAGTGAGCTGCAGATACAGAAGCGGTACAGAAGCTGAAGTATCTCTTTCAGCGTCGGCTTTTACTTCATACATCTGCATAAAAGCCACAACATCCGATCACTATTTGTAGCTAAATACATTGAAGACCAGGACAAATTCTTCAATCCGCAGCTTGAAGCTTCTGCATATCAATCCCCATACTTTACTTGAACGCTTCACGTATTTGATGAGGTTGAGGCTGAACCCATGCTCACCCTCTTACTCGCACATCAACTCAACAGGCCTATATCTCACATGACTCTGAGCGGCCAAAAAATGCATAGCGATTGTTCGCCACGTTGTCATATACAAAGTCTCGTAAAAATCTGCATAAAGGATAAAAGATAAAAATTTCAGATTGCTCCATCAAGTTAAAATCACAGGATGAAACAGGAACTGGTCAACATAAAGGAGATGGGAGGACTCACATGGGAACAAACTGCAAGAAGAATGCCACTTGAGGGAAGGGTAAGTCAATATACTCCATTATCTTCAGCACAGCATCCGATTTTATATATGACCTGAAATTCACAGTAAAGTTTATGTCTCCTGTTTCTTTTTCACATTTTGTGACATTTCTTGATATTTCATTGTTAGCTAAGCATATTCAAATCAAAGGACTTTCCCATCAATATAAATGACCATGGCCTCTGTTCTTCAGCTCTTCAAAAGTCGCGACTAAATGGACAGCTTGAACTTGTGATTTATTCACAATGACCCGTGTATTACCTTTCCTTTTCAACGAGTACAACACTTGATATATCATCCGGATCTCTTCCAGATCTCCTCAGGAGCTTCTTTCCTGCTTCACTCTGGAGTGCCTCGAACCTCATTCTGAAAATCACCCAAAAAAATGGGGGAAAATGGTGGGTCCATGACAGAGCTAAGAATTAAACAGGATTCCGTGTTTGTAAGCAACTCGAACAGAAAGAGAATGAAAAAGTTACAACAAAAACCATGCAATGTTACTTCCCTGCAGCACCAAATAAGCTTGACTAACTTAATGCTGATAGAAATGCAAACTGGATGCAGCTTCAGATTGCGTCATCAACATTTGTAGCAACAGCTAAAATGTGTTTACAATGCTTTGGTGCACAATCGCTCCAGAAATTTTTAAACTTATAGACATGGTATTTGTATCTTGACAGCTAGCACAATTGAGCAACAAAGCACCCATCCCTTAACTGGGAAAAGAAACAGATGCTCACCTGTTTCTGTCATTTGCTCGAACAAACCTCACACCTCCATTGCACAAGTTGCACACACCTATCAAAACACATGTATTCCATCATAAGAAAGAAAACAAATTGGCTTTACAGCACATCATTCAGCTCATCCATTTATGAACATTCTACTGCAATAACTTAGCTCCCCTTCAATCATAGTTCAATTTACTAATGAGAAAAGGCAAGCAAGCCTCTTGGCAATCCACTGCACAATTGTAAAAAGCATCTCGGCTTCTAACCCAGCTCAACACGAGTAGGAAAGCAAATACCGATCGACGCGAAAAATGACATGAACTCAAGTTAAATCTAACCGTTTAGCATGTTCGACCAAAATTATAGTACTTAGCAACGACACCAACGCCAATTCATAGCCGGAATCTGCCGCGTGAACATGGATACACGTAAAAGCGGAAGAATCCACACGTCCTGAAAAGAAGAACCTCTAAAATCGTTCTTTTGAAGCACAAGACCGGAACATGACTCTGCAACATTCGATAAGCCAAGGACTCAACTTCGACCTCTAAAACCATACGGCTCAATCGAATTTCAGAGCTCACCATCGAACAACATGATGGGTCTCGAGTCTCGCTCGAAGAAGCTCGAAGTGGCCTCGACCCAGTCCGCCGCATCCTTCTGCGGCGTCGACAGAGCAGCGAACGCGGCGAATCTCGGATTCCTTACTCGCAAAGAGCTCGACGGGCTCAATCTTGCACACCCACCAGGAACAAGAAGCGCCATGATAAATCAAAGTTCTCTTCCTCGCACGTTAGTAATGAGTTCTGGGTCCAAGATTTTTTCTTTTATTGGGAATTCCTTCTTCTCGTGGAGGAAATTTTGCAGGGTGTCCAGAGACAGAAAAAAAATATGGCGGAGGGTTAGTCCTTCTTGTTTATGTGGCTGAGGATGCTTCGTGACGTGGAGATCTTTATTACAAGTGTTGGGTTGAGAAGGCCGAGATGATCTTGCAGACATGAACAGGATTTGACTGTCTTAAAAACCTTATGTTTTGGCACAACTACAGCAATTTTTTTGGTAAGAAGTTTGGGTACTCAAGAGTATTTTTCTTCACTATTCTCTCTGATATATTCATCTGAATTATTAGGTGACATGTGTATTAAGTTTATCTTTTGTATGTCATGTTTCTTTATTTTATTTTATTTTCGGATTAAAGTAAGATAGCTGATGCCCACCAAGTATTGATGATTAGGGTGGATTTTATACTATAATTGGCGTGCCTAGATTTTATTTTTTATTACTTAGGAGAGGAAAAAAATGCATTGTAATGAACGAACACTAGTATTTTAGAATACTGACAGCAACATTTCCTACAAATTTGTCTATTTCTCATTCAGATTTTAACTTATAGCAATTTTATAGACAGTAGGCAGCACATGCTAAAGTTTCTATTCCTCCGAATTTCTGTTGTTTTGTTTTCTAGAACAAAAAAAGAATAGAAATCCGTTTGGTAACACAAAATTATTTTTCTATTCCTAGGAATAGAAATTTAGCCTGGGAATAGATTTAGAGCGAAAGCGAAAGCGAAAAAAAAAAGTTGCTTCTTTTCGGAACAATTTTTAGAAATAAACCAATTTTCTTTTTCCTTTTTCTTTTATTCCTCTTTCTTGCCGTGGCCACCTCTAACCGCCCGAAGCCACCACTGACCGCCGCTGGCCACTGGCCGCTACCATCGTCCGCCGCCACCCACCACACGGCTCGCCACCAATCGTCACCGCTCATCACTGCGCCGACAACCCATCGGCCGTTGACGACCACGGGTTCTTAGGGCTATCAAAATGGCAGGCGATGGCGGTGACAATCGGCGACCAGCGGTCATGCGGCAGCCGGCGGTTAGCGGTCGGCGATCTGTGAGCAAAAATAAAAAACGAATAAATATAAAAAAGAAACTATTACGTTACCAAACGCAATTCTATTCTTTTTTCAATTTCAAGAGTAGAAATTTTGTTTAGTTACCAAACGAGTTTTTTTACTCAAAAATTATTCCTCGGAATAGAAATAGAAAATAACTATTTCTGAAAAAAAAAATATTCCCCAGCCAAAAAGCGCTGTCATGCGCAGCCTAATGTAATAAATGTTAAAAACTTTCCCCTTCTCTCTAAAAGGGAAATATGGTACAATAGGCACCTATTCCATATAATTTTACAAGAATATTACAATCATAAATAGGGACCAATAATAATGTGCGAGCTTTTTCTTCAATATACACATTAAATAACAAATAATATGTAGCTCGATCATCGTGATATAAAAAGAAAATTAAATAGCTAACAAAACATCAAGTAAAGGGAGTGAAAAAGTCATGAGTGATCTATTCTCAGTCCGATTTAGTTCCACTTAGGAACCGATAAACAACCCGGAAGAATCGGTTCCTAATTGTTGGGATAGGGAATCGGACCAGACCTACTAAACCACCCTAGGATTGATGGACCCAATTACTTAGCAAAAAAAATTAAAAATTAAGAAAAGTACAAGAATTGTTATTATTTTTAAGTTTTATTGCTATTTTTAAGAAATTAAAAAATATATTTTAAAAAATGGTCGGTCTGATTGATCTGATTTGATTTGGTCCGTTCCCCTCGGAATGGGGAACTGGACCAAATCAGCCGTCCGTTTGGTCAGGGTGGTTTTAGGTTTGAGCGTCCGACATGCTCATCTCTAGGAAAAATCAAAGACCTCGGTGAGCTTGGAATTCAACTTTATATCCTTAGAGAAAGGTTAATATATGAAAAAAATTAAGATAAAATTAGCATACTATTAGAAATACTAATCAGTGTATTCGAGGTTTTCTTTTTTATTAATTTTTTTCCTTTTCTTTTGCCTAGGGAAATTGACGAAGAAACGACCCCTTTTTGTCCGAGAGAGAGGGAGAGAGGAGACGGAAACGGCAAAAGCTTGTGTGCGCATACCCTGCGTCGCCGCTCTTTCTCTCTCTCTGCACAAGCCGTGAAGCGGAGGAGGTGAATTAGCAGCTGAATTTTCTGCACAGAGAGGGGAGGCGGTGAAGGGGAGCGAGAGAGATCAGCATGGGTTGGATCGGAGAGACCGTGGACTCCATTCGGAGTATTCAGATCCGTCAGCTCCTCACTCAGGCCGTCAGTCTGGGTTCGTCCCCTCCAATTTTTGTTTTTTCTTCTCTTTCTTCTCTCCGTCGTTCGGAGTTCTCTAATTCTTTTCCTCCGTGCTGCTAAAATTGGAGATGGGATTGGAGGATGGTCTTTCCAAAGTTTTGATTTTTGATCCGGAGTAGGCCTGATTGGAAGTGAATTCGATCTGGGTTTCTTTAAAGCTCTCCGTTTGTCGATTCTTTTGGAGAAAAAAGCGTGCTAAATGTATTGAAAACGGTGGTAGATAGATTTTCATGGGGTTTCTGTTTTGATTACTTGGATGTTCTAATTCTTTATATATATTTTTTTTAATCTTTTTTTCTTGTTACGATGGAGATATTGCTCTCATAAGTTGTGTATCTTTTTTCTCTATTTTTGGTTTAGGCATGATCGTCACTTCTGCACTAATTATCTGGAAGGCCTTGATGTGCATCACTGGCAGTGAATCTCCTGTTGTTGTTGTTCTCTCTGGGAGCATGGAACCAGGGTTTAAGAGGGTATGTATGTAATTATGTGAGAGTTACTTCGAAGATCTTTCATTTCTAGTTTTGCTTGCTTAAGTGTATTGGATTTGGTTCATTCTCTACAATCTTATTCCATATATTCATCAAGCTCGTGTAGTGGATTGTTAAACCTACAGAGCCTATGAGTTAGAATTGTGAATATTATGGATCACTGGTAGTTGTTCTATGGTGTCACTTTTCACGTCTTTCATTTGTATCCCACTTTCCATCAAAGTCGCTTTAGGTAAATATGTGCCATGCCATATTGTGATCATTGAACACATGGTCACTTGTGTTAAGTCCATGACATTCTGTAATTAATTCTTCTGAACCTCTGTCATTATAACATATTATCTGATGTTTTCATGACATGCTTAGAGCTCCATATTTGGTGGTCATCTACGTATTGTTGCTCAACACTTCTTAGAGGTCACAATACTTTAGAGTAGGCATGTTAGTAGTTACTAGTGTACATGATTATCGTGATCACTTTAGCTGTTAGAACCATGGCCCAGGTTCTCTGTATTGTTTTTGGCTTTCCAGTTCATGTTGCCCATTACTGTTTGTATCTTTCCCCTCATGCATCCTTTGAAAAAAGTTGCAATAAATATTGCATCAGTCCACTTCATTGTCAACGCTTTGATATATTTATACCGCCTCTCTCACTTCATTTGTTGTACCATTAGACATATATGTACATATATCAGTGAAAGAAGTGAAATTTACTATGGAAGTCATCTGATTTTCTCATCTTTAAGTACTTGACTTCCTTACTAGCTTGCAACCGGCAAATGCATTGTTTAAGTGCTTTTGTTGAGCTGCAAAGTTCTGCTTTTCAGATGCTATGTATTTCAAGTTTTATAGATTAATTTTTTTTTTTGTTGCCAAACTCTATGTTGAGAGTACAGACCTTCAAATTCATTTGTTTGTACCATTTCTCGCCTTTGTCAGCTAATGACTCCCTTAAACCTGATTTGTAGGGAGACATATTGTTCTTACACATGAGTAAGGATCCTATTCGAGCTGGAGAAATTGTTGTTTTTAATATTGATGTAAGCTCCTTTTTTCCCTCCATGTTTTGCCACTTTAGTCCTTATTACCTCAGAACTACCAGCATCTATGCTACCTCCTTTTCTCTGATAACTTGTGATTCTTGCTTTTCTATATTTCATTTTTCCACTGCATTTTTTGGTTCATTCTCCTCTGATAATCTTTTGTCGTGTTCAGGGCCGTGAAATTCCAATTGTGCATCGTGTAATAAAGGTATCTCTCAAAGATCTTTAACCTGCTTATTGACTTATGTGATTTCTGGTTTTAAGCAACTTGAGAATTTGCCTAGAAGGAAGAAATCCATGCCCAAAATGTTCAATCTTTGAGCTCATTGTCTAGAAGTAGTTTGTGATTATTTTTTAACGTACTCATAATCTCCAATTTCTTAGTGGACATTTTTTTCCCAGTTTGAATGTATTTTTTCTGTGTATCAGGTACAATTTTTTTCATATCTCATAGCCCAGCCTTCTTTTCTTAATCATTTACTTTGATTTCCATTCCAATTTCTTTTTGCATAGTAGCTAATTAGATCAGCTCATAGTTTCCTTGCTTGACATTCAACCTCATTTATGTAAAGGCTTTACGTCATTTTATGTTGAACCTTCTAGATTAGTATGCTTGAGTTTGGGTCCTGAAGAATGAGAAAATGACCAATTGTCCCTGCAGGTACATGAACGCCAAGATACTGGAGAGGTTGATGTCCTCACGAAAGGTATCAGTTTCTAAACTAAACGTTTTTTGCTTAGTGTTTTGGTTTTGTGTGGTGAGACTACAGCTAGGTTCATTTGTCTGTTCAGGTCTTAACACTTCATCTTATTTCGTTTTATGTTGACAGGTGACAACAATTATGGAGATGACAGGCTCTTGTATGCTCATGGGCAGCTGTGGCTTCAGCGGCACCACATTATGGGAAGAGCTGTTGGGTAAAGCTTTTGTCTATGACCTCCTGTGCTAGAGTCTCTTGCTTTCAAAGCCTTCTTTTTCTGTTCTACACTCCTCATTTCTAATATTTCTGAACCTGATTGTATGCAGGTTCTTACCTTATGTCGGTTGGGTTACCATCATAATGACTGAGAAACCTATAATCAAGGTACATCTTAATAAAATCATTAGCAGGCTCAAGAAAAATGGTTTTTCGCTCTAATACATTTATTGTGGATACCCAAGCGGATTTACCTTCTGCTGGTCAGATTCACAGTTATGTTGCCATAGGATTTGCATTATGGACGGTGTCTTGGCTTTTGCTAGCTATGTTGGAAGATAAGGGAATTTTTTCTTATTCTGGTTATCTTGTTCCTTGCAGTATATACTAATTGGGGCGCTGGGGCTGCTTGTAATCACTTCAAAGGACTAACGGAGCCTGTTGTTCTGGGTTTAGTGATGCGAAGGACAATTGACTCTGGCTGTCATTCTGCTATTGGGTTTCAATTTTCCTTGTATTTTGGTAGTTTTGACAAAAGAGCGGATCTCAATATAAAAGCGGAAAGCAAGTTTAAGGATTTTGTTTTTCATGATGGATATTAGTCGCAGCCATAATACTCCGTATTTAACTGTTGTTTTCATATCATGACGGATAACTCTTCCCGGCGACACCTAATGATGCTATGTCTGGTCTCACCCGAATTTTCATTTGATTTCAGAGCAAATGGCTGCATGAAACTATACTGATGTCTGACAAAGCTTGCTGTCATTGTTCGGTGAACTATTTCCATGGTCAAAGAATCTCAACAGCTTCTTGTGCATAGCGGAATTCAGGGGCTAGTTTTTTAGGAGCTATTTCATCAACATATCCAATTTAAAGATCGATCACTTGCACAAATTTGTAGCACGAAGTGGCATAACCGAGAAGGACGTGTGGAAGTGGTCAAAGTTTGTGGAGTCGAGAGAATTAACTCGAATGGAACCTCTGGTTGCTACATTGATTAGAGCAGTCTGAACAGTTCTGGCCAATGACCCCAGCAGTGTATGAAATCTTCATCTTCTGGTAATATGACTGATTAGACTTTGGTTTTTGTTTGATGACGTTCAAAAATGAATTTCTGGATGTCTAAATCTTCCATTCTACTTCGTCGGTGTTAAATAAATATTTCTGCAAGATGTCCACATTTTAAACTTTCCACTCCGCACTACATAAAATTCCACAATTTTACAATCAGCATGGTCAAAACTCAACAAAAAGTTCCAAGAACATATGGGAAGGTAAAGAACCTGCTCTCGAGCTAACTGGGGTTAGTGTTGACAAGGATGGTACAATGTTCTTGATGCTACACTAATAGAGAGACATAGGGAAAACTTTTCGAAGTGCAGACATCAAGATCACAATTTGAACTCGCAAAAGCAGTCGGGCAATGCAGATCCTATTCCCATAACAAAATCATCTCTATGAGCGTCCCAAAGTGCTCGCATCAACCTTTTACCTCTCAAGCCCTTATAAATAAGTTCTGAAAATGCTCTTCTGCTCAAGAAAAGAGTCTTGTACAAACCATTGAAGGCGCGCATGGCTGCAACCATCTTGTCCATGTTCCCAAAGTACGTAGCGATGTAGGCATCGCTGTTTATAGAAACATAGTAATCCAAAGCGGCTTTTGTGTTCCCGTGCATGCTTTTGAAATCTTCACCACTGAGAAGCACAGATTTGGTGACCACATTAGTGTAGACAGATGTCAGCCCTTCAATTTCCATGATGCCATCACCGGCGGCTAGATAAATATGTGTATCGGTGGGAATCCGAAGAGCTTTGAGTATAAAGGCCGTCTCTCTTGGTGTAAGGGGGCATTTCCCCCGTCTCCTCCAAATTTTGGCCAGATCACCAGTCCATGGTTTTTTATCTCCACGAGCTGCTTCAATGGCTTCCATGGAGGATGGTGAGAGACCTGAGTACTCACATTGGCTGTAAGCAACCATGTCGGGTTCAAAACGGAGGTGAAGCGTGAGAAAGGGCTTGGGTATGGCCAGGAGAAGCTCAGAAGCTTTCTTCTCCAATGATTTGGTCAAGCGTAACGCACTGTAACAGCCTTGACAGAGAGCAGCCTTTGCATACTCTGGATATCTGCAAATTATATGATAAGCATCAAAAGAGAACGACCCAAAAATAATAAGGGCAAAGCAAATTTCCATGAAATAGGGACAAAGATTTACATCTTTTGGTTTCTTAAAAACAGGTTGACGAAGGCTTTCTAAACACCAACAAAATGAAATCATCCCAGAGAGAAAGGAAGGGGAATAAAAAAAGCGAAGGATGCTGTGGACTAACCGAAAAATTTTTTGTTTAACCATGAGACACATAGACCAAGAAAATGCCAGTCCATCAGTGTTAACTTTGCCATGGTTGTTAATCAGTTCGAAGACCTCATGGAACCAAAACATCCATCATCCACTTAAGACTACACCACTCACACGTGGGAAACTATGAAAGAGCCATACAAACATGAGAGGTGCAGAATCATACCTATCCCGTCTTTGGCTCATTGCTGGTGTAATAGAAATATAACGATGTTTCAATAAAGATGGAAGGACACTTTCAAGGTAATCAAATTGGCCTTTGCGTTTGCTACAATCTACTGGAAAGGGTTCCTTTGATGCAAACTCTGGGGGCAACTCTTTAGCAACTCTCACAAAGCCAGTCATTTGTTGAATGAAGTAATCAACATCAAAGACATCTGCAAAACCGCTGAAGAAGAGGAATTGCAAAGATAAGGTTTCTGTATAGTGAACTTCATAATCTTCTTCCCCAAAATCTTAGAAGACATTAGTCATCGTGGTAAATTCTTACTATGCTATCTTGATATCCAAAAGATAAAATACAGAAAGGTGTGCATGTTCATTTGAGATTAGCTTAGCTGCATGCCACTTCACTCCCTTACAGTTTCCTTTTCTTTTATTTTTGGCCAACTAGCTAGAGGACCAATTGAACCTCTGTTTATGAAATGCCCCAAGTTCCCAAAAATAACCTTCGCCTCTCTTTCATTTTCTTATATTTTTCTTCTTTTCCACATTCCATAACATGTGTTCCACAAATACATCTGTATTTTGCTCGAGCTACAATTCTTCCAAACTTACAAGTTCCAATGCCATGGAGAAAAGCAGATATGGAGTAATACCTTGATTCGTTCCAGTATGCAGCAACTTCAAATTTTGGCATAACAAGCGTGGCGTTCAACAGACGGGCAATGCCAACACCATCACATAGCTGCAGATATCATGTTTAGTGAAATTAGTGAGCGATACACGAATCCTACACACGAGGTTATGAAGCTTGCAAGCGTGAGATTTACTAAGCTCTCACATCTCTTCTCATCTGATTAAGGCCACCGTAGCAATCGATGCGGATGTATCCATTACTCTTATCTCGTAGAGCTGCAGCAATTCAACAAAAACCAATGCAATTGTCTGCAATGAAAGCCAATTAAAGTGGTTCTCAGAATATCTAGAATTGACCGGATATCCTAATCAAGCCTAACTGCACCCCTATCCCAAGAAGTGTCAGACCCGAGTCTCAACAAGGCCAACCAACAAACAAGAGCTCAGTTTCGCATTCATCCTTAAAAGGACACACAGACCATCCGAGACACTTGTGGTTTTAATAATCGACCCCAGCAAGAGAATAGCATTTTGAAAGTTCAAGTTCTCTGCCACGTTAACAAAACTTGTTTCCGGACCTCGTATCCATCCAACGTCATTGCTACTTATGGTTTCGACAAAGAAGAAAGATCAAAACTAACCGGTCAGATGCCCTTGAAGCCACCATTTGCAAGGTCTCCATTCCACCATCCTCCTCACGCTCCATATGTCGAATCCCTCTCTGCGACAGATAACCGTAACTCTCAAATTTCCGGAAACCGACTTTGCGGTGCCAATTCCGACACGCCGCCGACGCATTCACGAGGCGTGCAAACGAATCCATTCGTCTCGAGCTGGATTCGAGTAGCTCAAATCGAGACAACAACGACAAGCTTCGACCGAAAATCTCCCCCGCGGATGCACCGAACTAAAGATGCTTTTTTTCCCTCGACAAGCACGAGGAGAGAGGAGTCTACAGATTTAAGTGTAATGCGTACCTCGAAAGGGAGGAGAAGGAGGTCTGGGAGAAGATGGAGCGAGGAGCGAGCACGGATATGGCGAGGAGGACGGAGAGGCTGACCACCAGCACGCCGAACAGCGGTTTCACCGACACCGACGGGATTTGGATCATTGCTGCCGACGGTCGGAGACGCGACGCCTCGCGCGGTTCCTTCACTGGACGCGATCCGAAGCCGGCGCAACACCGAAGAGAACGAAGAACGATCGACGATCGCCGTGCGGGGTAGACCGTGGAGATCGCAGAACCGAATGAAGAAGGAGAAGGAGAAGACGATGATGAAGATGATGAAGATGGCCGTGGATCCTGAGGCGGACGACCGGAAACTCGGGTGCTGCGCAAGGTTGGGCTCAGGCCCATATAGCTTCCTCAAAGCCCAAATGATCGTAGGTCACGACACGAAATACCCGCGAATTTCTTTTCATCCCTTGCCTTCTCAGATATTTGCAAAAACACCCTCCTATTTGAACACATCGCGCTAATGTACATGGATTGACCATATAACGGTACTATTTCGAAGCGTGATTTTACCCATACCAGATGTATAGAACACGGAAGATTGTTATAAATGATTCGGCCAAGTAAATGAAAATGATTAATACAATGAAAAAATTCAAGCCAATAAATTTATGATAAATTTATTTCAAACTAATTTTTTTTTTACTTTAAAAAACCTCAACTTTATAGGATTATGATAAATTTATTCTTTATTAATTCATGTTAAATTTTAGCAATTTATTAATTTTTTTAAATTTTATCATTAAATTGCTGAATTCTATTGAATTCAATGACACATGAACTCTCCATTTATAAAAAATATACCAGTTTGTAATATCAATCTAATTTAACAAAAATAACAAAAGATAAATTTGTCACAAATATAACAATTTCTGATTTTTGATGATCAAAAATTAATTTTAGATAAATTTATCACAAATCCATCGATTTATAATTTTTTGTTATATTAACCCAAAGAAAAATTGATTCACAAATAAGGGTGCCATAAATTCGTGAAATTTGGTAAAAATAAAGCAAAACCATAGAAAGAGAGGAGTTTGTGGACATTTTCCAGAAATTAAGAAAAATATCATCGCATTTCTTGTACTACGTTTGTTTCATAAAAAACAAATAATTTTACAAATATTTTCCTATAAATAATTGCTTATACCACTTGAAATAATCAATAAAAAATACAATAATGTCTAAATAATATTTTAACATGAAAACATTTTTCATTCATTCGTTTCTATAGATGATAGAAGCAATAGAAGCAACGATTATTCAAAAAAAATATATTTTTAGAATCATTCTATTTCCATGAAACACACACTAAACGATGAAATAAGAGAAGAGGAGAAAAGAAGGAAGCCCACTTGGTAGTCTGCATACGGAGTGGGAAAACAAAGCAAAAACCAGCATCACATGGTCGTAAAAAACTCTAGAATAACTATATCAATTGAATAGACCCTAAACCAATGAAGTGTAACACTTTGCATGGCTCGTGCTTGTTACAAAAGACCGCTCGATAAGGGGTTGAAAATCGCAGCTAACATGTAGTTCTTTTTAACTAACTAAACAAGCATATCTGAGAGCACTCAGTCCAAGATATCCGCAAAACCATGCGAACCCATTCATTCGGCAACACGCATATTCAACATAAACAACAGATATGCGACGAGCAAGCACCAATACATCTTCTCAGCTCTGCTCCTCCGCCTCCGCGGCTTCCCTCTCTTCTGCAGCAGCAGCCATCAATTCATCAAGTTCGCTGTCTTCCCAAGTACTATCTCGATCTGAAACGAGCATTTCATGACAGCAGTTCAGATAAGTTGACAAGGGAGCTCGGTATAGAAACTTATGTGCAGATATCGGCACTGATTCATCGGCAGACAGAGAATCAATCGATCATTATGCGATATCGAACATTAAATCACAGAAAAAAGCCAGCAAGCAACAACAAAGCAACAACAATTTTTCCTACTCCAGTACTAAATAAATCATGTCTAAAAGGCAGTGAAAGATTTGTTAATAGTTTCAGCTACAGTGTACAGCTTACTGTAATGGATTTTCTCTCGACTATGACAATCAACCTCTTCATCCCTAAAACCAAAACTTGCCATCTTACACTAACAAATTCAGCGAAGATCAATCACATATCAAGTTTGAATTTATTAGACAAACTAGTCTGTGTTTTCCTTTTCTTTTTTCCTCTAAAATTGTGGAGGAAAGTTATACATATCTCATATGCCCTAGCTGCTTTCTTCCAATAAACTTGTGTTATGTGTACCTTAGCCTTCTGCACCGGTCTTCCTCTGGAATCATCCTTGATATCGACAGTGGATGTCATGATTTCTACATTCACATCATGAACAACCATTACTGACAGTCCTGCATGTCCGTAATCACATATACATAAAAAGGCAACTTACTCTTCTCAACAGCCAGCCCATTGTTCTTCAGAATTTCCGCCACTGTTACCACTGTTGCAATAGCTGCAGAAGCAAGATGAATTTCCATGAAGGATACGTTGAATGAAGATAGCACAAACTGCCAATATGAACTCCGTCCATAAAAACAAAGAGATACAAACTGCCAATATGAACTCCATCCATAAAAACAAAGAGATTCAACTCATCTTTTCTCCACATAAATGATTCCTAATTCTAGATTTGGAAACACTAAAAATTTAAATTACGTGAATAATAAGAATCTCAGCATTCACAACTAAAAGTTAGTACTTCAACCATTTTACATGCTACATAGGCCCTCCAGTGACACATTTTGTTGCGTTAGTAAACTGCAGGATTACAGTGGATTCCCATAAACTTAGGTATACTTGAAAGGCAATGTCCCGACTTATAATATATGCTGATGCATAAACACCCATTTGAGTTAACCACCTCTAATCAACTGTTCTTCTCTCTCTTTCTAAAGGCTAATAAATAGAAGGACTACTAATACTTTATTTAAAAAAGCTATTATAATGAAATACAGGGATGTGAAATTTTACGAAGCAACAAACGGCTATGCCATGGACACCATGAAGACAAAGCATGAAACCAAACAAGGAATTTAAAAAGAGCGAAAGATGATTCTTCTCAAATGACTCAGAATAGCCTAAAGACAAAGAACCATAGCTATGTTCCAAACTAACTGGATCTGCAAGTGTACATTAAACAAATGGCACGATCAGGAAAATTCCTGCAGAAAGGTCTGACAAGAAACTGCTCAGCTAAAATCTCAAGGGAGGCAAACGAGTTAAGATGTCTATTTTGAATCTCTCTTCATACTCAAGCCCGTGTACATAGCTCAAACGGATGAAGTAGTGTAAACCAAGACTTCTAAAATATCGCGCATACAGAAGAAACAAAACCGAAAGGCTAAGAAGAAACCAAGACTTCTAAAATATCGCGCATACAGAAGAAACAAAACCGAAAGGCTAAGAAGGGTCGCTCATACAGCTTCCAACCATTTCAGCCCCAAAATACCGCAGGAGTAAGCAAAGCCGCAAGTTGATCGACCACCGACGCAGCACAGTATGCATGCACACGCTAATCAGGCTAAACAAATATAGAAACGAACGAATTACAGACATTCAATAAAATGAAGAGGAGCACAAATTTCCAGCAAGACGCCCATATTCAGTCAGGCTGATATCTGGCAACTGTTGCATCCACAAAACCCGCAGGTTGAAAAAAAAAAACTAGCATGTAGAAGCAAGATACAGGGTCGAAATACAGTACCCATTCCCAAAGCCGAGAGCTCGACCTCATTGTGCTGCTGCATATACCTCTGCAAAACCGACCAGAAGCAACGACACGTCAAACCCACGACGCTAGAACTCAAATAGCAATCGATCAAACAAGCTTGTGAATCCCCTCGAAACGCGAGAGGGGAAAAAAGGGGAAAGCGGGGGTGGGGTGTACCTTGGCGAGATTGACGTAGAAGAAGAGGGGCTTCTTGGTGTTGGAGACCTGAATGCGGTTCTTCTTGTGCGCGTCGGTGATGGCGATGTTGTTGATCCCCTCCGTGACCTCCTCCATCGGAACCTCGGGATTCTCTTCCTGGCAAAAACCCTAACCCCCGAATCGCAACCCGCGCCCTCGTTGTCGTCTGTCTTCTCCTCCTCCTCCTCCTCCTCCTTTTACTCTCCTTCCTTGCGCAGTTACCTTCCCCTTGAAGGCGCGATCTTTGAGCTAGGTTTTCTATAACAAGGCTCCAACCCAAAAAACGAAGGGCCGGATTGTCCGGTGCGCCAGGCCCAATGGATGGGCCCATTGGGCCAATGAATGTTGCCTGAGTCATAAAGAGAGGTCTCGTGAATTGGGCCTAACTTCGACCATAAAAGAATTGGATTTACCAAACTCCTTTCGACTTGGTGTTGAATTGGCCTAAAAATTCGAAACGCTAGCGCAGTAAGGAGAGCTCCTCTTTGTTTGCGCGTGCGGGACGGAGGTTGAGAAGAAGGGATCGATTTGTTGAGGGGGGCACGTTTGAAGTATAGTTTTTATCGTCGGGTGGACCCGGATCTTGCCCTGCGCTTGACCGGGCCTAACCTGCTGGTCAAGCCCGTCCATAATGCGAGAACCACCTGACAACTCTTGGGCCGAGTCGCGGCCCAAGCCATGTATGAACGGGTCGAGAGTCGATGGCGATGGCGATGGTGATGGCGATGGCAATGGGATGGGCATAGGAATGAACAAGGAGAAGGTGGCAGTTGCTTCCCTAGAGATCGTGGTGGCGGCTGACCAAATTCGAGGAGATAGAAATGTGGGAGGATTGACGAAAGACCGAAAGGTGATTGGAGAGCTCCTTTTTGTTCTTCTTCTTAAATTAGATGTACAGACCTTAAATTTTGACTCGATATTCAATTTAATCTATAAGCTTTTAATTATTATTGGACTTTACCAATAGTTTATGAATCGTATTGAACAAATTAAAAATCTAAAATAACATTGCATATTGAATCAAAATTTACGGATTATGTTATTCCATTTAAAAATTTCAATGATGAAGTTATATATTAGATTAAAATTCATAAATCGATTGTAATATTATCCCAAAAAACAATTATCTATGCTACTCTTTGCTTCCCAATAAAAAAAAAAAAAATTGAAACAAGACTGGGCTCGGGATAGTCATCGAATCATGTCATACGAGCGATTTTTTTTTTTTTTTGGTTTGTTAAAAAAAGAGCTTGTTTCATTCAACTAGGAAAGGTAGCCGGCCCCTCATCGAGCGTTTGTGGTCCAAAAAACTCGGCAATTTTGGGTTCCCCTTTTTCAACCGCTGTCTCGAGATTCAAATCGAAAGCGATCGCTTCTGATTAAGTTCCAAGCATCTCCTCCTCCTTTACCTTCAAATTCAGATCTTCAGCCGATTTACATACGACATGAGGTTGAGGAACACGTGAGCAATGTATCTAATCCTGTGGGCTGAAACCAAAACAGCTGTTTCGCATCACCGAGGGAGATGTTTTCTTTTTTTATGTTGCCCTTTTCTGCCTCCTTAGGTTTTGCTTTTCTGAGGCTGGATATCTCACAAGTTCTCTTTGTATTTTCCAGTTGATTTCTGCCACCGAGTACTCTCCTTCCGATCAATCCAAATCCCAAATCCAGTTCGAATTGATCCTGGAAATGCAGGGTTCGACAATGTTTGAAACGTGCAATCACTCTCGCACAAGGATAAATTCCGCCCTTTAAATAACTCAAGACCTTCTAAGGAACGTGCTCCTGACTATTTAAGTAGAACAAAAACAACAAAATGGCATAAACAAAGAACATGGAAAATTCAGTCTATGCCGTGTGAAGTACATATGTAGTAGAAAGTCAAAAACTTCATACCATGCACTATACGAAGTTCAATTGTCTATCGATAGTGGCTGGCTATTGGCTAGTAAAAATGTCATTGCCTTTTGAAATATTTCTTTCGATGCAACATACATTCTCTAACAGTAAGAAAGACTTCCACTTCTATCGTATGGGAAGACTCAACCCTTTTAAAGCAATCAATAGGAGCACTACAAGTTGATATCTTTCTTGAACTAAATGGGTCGACCTACTTTGATTACAAAATGACCTATTTTCATGTGCACGTTCTCTCCCTCTATCCACCCATCACAATTTTATTTTATTTTTAATCCCTTTGATTTTGTTTGGTGGGATAGATTTGAGATTGATGACATAAGACTGAACAACTAAACTAATCCGGCAACATTGAAGGAGAATCAATTCGTGGATGACAGATAAGCCTGGCATTACTTAAATCAAACCGGCCAAAAACAAAACAGGGCAAGTTGAGTATAATTATAGCTGGGTAAAGCAAGTGACTACTAAACATGCCTTCTTTCGAGTCTTAATCACTCCTCCAGTTCGTCTAATCTTATTTAATATTTACGGGTGCGGTGTCGGGATCCAAAGAGAGCAATCGTGTAATGCACTTTCACTAGGACCCCAATCTCCATCGGTCGCTTTCACTTTGTTTGTTTGCATCGACACAAAAGTTGGTTCAACTCAATATATATATATATATATGGTCAGACGGCTAAATAGTTTACTCTGTATATACTATGCAAGACATGAAATCAACAATCTCGTGCACACGTTGCACCCCATTTCCAATTCCCTGGTGCAATTACACAAGGTTGCTTGAGCATTTTGTTCAATTTCACTAGGCAAGTATCACATCACGAGTTACTTGTCACATTGCTTAAAAAGAAAAAAAAAATTAAGTGCAAGCGATTTTGGGTCGATCTAAATTTACTTGGAATATGAAACGTATATGTTAGAGCTCAATTTTTGGAATCTAGAATTGACCCTACATATCTCGAAACCCGAATCTTATCTCATATAGATTCTAGGATCTACTCAAGTTCCATATATATACTTAAATAGACAATTGCATTGAATCGCCACATTTAATGACAACCATTTATTATTACTATCCACTACCACAATACATATTCAGACACATAAAAATATATGAAATATCAATAAAATAAAACTCTCAGTTATGCAAATTACATGAAATAAAAAACTCAAACTTGCGATTTCGAATCACTCATTCATTATTAGACACACTAGAATACTGCAAACTTTTTTTGCATTTTAGGTTCCAAGTTCTAGAAACAAGAATAATACTCATTGTAATAAGTTTTCCAATTTTTAGAATTCGGAACCTAGCTATAATCGGATTTATTCTTATTGGTCTTGACTCTATTTCGGGACTATGTTCACTAAAAAACAATTAATTTAAAAAACGTTCTTAACGCGGCTCCTCGACAAGTTGGTAGTGTCTGTACGTCCCTCTACAGTTCGGACCACCAGTTGTCAACCACTATTCGAACCAATGTTCAACTTGTGTGATTAACTGGTCGTGATAACCAGGCCCACTTCGAGCACAAGGGTCCAATTACCATAATTAAACTCTAGCTGACCGTTCGCTCGATTCCTCTTGCATTTTCTCTTTAGGGTCAGTGACAAGGACTAGGAACAGCACCATTCGATCGGGCAGAAGAAATTGACGAGGATCCAATAGTCTTCCAATCGGATGCTGCGCATCATGAAGGAGGATTAACGATACAAGGCCAGCAATAAAATATTGCTCTGAGCTGAGTCAGCATAGCATGCATAAATGATCAGGGGACGATTTCTTAATACCAAGAGGACAACGTCAATGTGATGTCCGCTGTCGTCCTTTATAAGCCTCAGGATCCTGCGGTCTCGTTTGTTCATGCATAGAAAGGCCGAGCTGGATGCACAATGCGCCCGGACAAAAGAACTGTCGAGGAGGGGGTTGAGTAAAGCGATGAGATTAAAACTTTATTTATTTCGGACAAAATGAATAATTTAAAATAATAATTTTCTAAGAATAATTCCTCATATAGATAATTAATCATTTCAATCAATACAAATAATTATTTTTTATTTTTTTAATTATTTATTTATTACGAAATAAATGCGCATATATTTTAACCCATGAAAAAGACCGATGAGATCAATTACAAACGTTTTTCTTTCTGTTTTTGTGTGCAGTAGGCGAGACGCAGCAACAAGACACGGTCGGTGAAGTTCCTCTTCTTGGCTTGCATGATTGGTCTTATATTTGTACTTGTCCGTGAAGAACTTGAAGAATCTAGGCCGTACACGTGTCAGTCCCAGAAAAAGAATGAAAGTACTAACGCGGGCCCTCCCTCCCAATTTCTCTTAATTTCCACGGGAACCAAGTCGAAAGCCCTAGAAAGCTCTTAATTACTAATACCGAAAATAAATAATTATCCTGCTCACTAATGATTCAAAATTCTTAATCACTCGTGCGTTCCGAAAGAGGAAGGTTTGAAATTGAAACATGGACATGCGAGATATAGTTTTCTATTCTTGACAACTTTAGATTACGATTAAATGTCCATCCTGCAATATATTTTTATTTGTCATCTGACGTTTCTAACTGGCGAGGCTCTATCAGAATTTTTAGAGAGACGTCTGAAATTTAAATGGGCAGATGAATTCGTTGCCTTTTTTTGTATGGGGAGATAATTATTGATCACTAAATGTACGGATCGTTCACAACGTATTACGTGAACAATTTGAACACAGGCTTGCATCTCAGAGCATTAATTTGGTACGGCACTCCTCGATTTTCCTTCAAAGCCAAAAAGAGAAATCCTTTTTAATTTTGGGAGGACAATAAACGTTTCGTGAATTTAAGGCTCGATGGCAATTATGGAATAAAATTCCAAAAATTCCAAATTTGAAAAGATGATAATCAGGAAAAAAAGGAAAAATTAAGTCGAAAACCCGGACACGTTTTCTCAAAATCTCCCCGAGACGACAGGGAAAGACGGAGGGAGGAGGGCCGAGTCAGCACACGTGTAGCGACGTGGCATCCTCATCAGTGCGGGGCGGGCCTCGCGTGCTGACACGTGCCATCCACGCCCACCGGTCGTTCGTCGCTCCTTTATATGCGGGAGCCCTCCGATACTTTCTCCCTCGCTCGTTTGCTCACTCACCTCCTGGCAATTGGTCAGTTTCTCTCTCTCTAGGAACAGAGCAGTTCCTGGAATTCAGTCTTGTCGTCGGCCTTAGATCTCTCGACCCTTTGGGCGTTCTTGTTGAATCCATGAACAAGATGAAGAACAACCCGTTGCACCTCAAGTCCCTGAACCACATTTCCTTCGTCTGCCGATCGGCCGAGGAGTCCATCAACTTCTACCAGAACGTCCTCGGCTTCGTCCCCATCCGTAGGCCCGGTTCTTTCGATTTTGATGGCGCCTGGTAATTCCTTCGATCGCATCACGACCGCCCCCGAAAAGAAAAAAAAAAAAAAAACCGACCGATCTCGCTTGCCCTTGTGACTGTCGTCGTCCGTCTCTTTTTCCTGGTCTTAAAGATTCGAGCTTTTTTTTCGATGATTTTGTTTCGCTGGTTCTATATGTGTTTTTCAAGATGCGTTCACGACTACTGTTCTTATGTAGGCCCTGGACCATTGGATTTTGATGGGGGGAGTGTGGTAATTGCATTGAAATGAATTGCCAAATTTCGCCTGCTTAGTTTCTTGATCGACAAAACTCATGCCTTCCTGTTTTTTCTTTTGTTGTTTTCGTCTCGTGGGGTGCGATCTGTTTCCAGGCTTTTTGGTTTTGGAATCGGAATCCATCTGCTGGAGGCCGAGGACCCCGAAAATATGCCGAAGAAGACTGAGATCAACCCGAAAGACAACCACATCTCTTTCCAGGTTAAAATTCTTTTCCGCCAAAGGAATCGTAACTGCTCCTATGTATTCATTCTCGGCAAAGCATGATCTGATTTTTTTGAGTTTGATGGATGGTTCTTGGTTTGCAGTGCGAGAGCATGGGGGCAGTGGAGAAGAAGCTGAAGGAGATGGAGATCGAGTACGTGCGGGCGACAGTGGAGGAAGGGGGGATCCAGGTGGACCAGCTCTTCTTCCACGACCCGGACGGGTTCATGATCGAGATTTGCAACTGCGACAGCCTCCCTGTCATCCCTTTGGCTGGCGAGGTCGCTCGCGCCTGCTCCCGCGTGAACAGCCTCCAGATGCTGCAGCCCCGGGTGAAGCAGGTGCTCCAGCAGTAGGCAGCATCCAGATCAAGGTCCCCTCTCAAAACAAACATACGAAAAAAAACAAAAAGAAAGAGCACAACTTCAATGTAAATCTCGTGGTGATACATGTTGATTCTTCAGTTTGATTGGATTACCGGGGGTAATCTAAGAACAGGGAAAATTGAAGGAAGAAATTTGAAGAGCGTCTCTTTGTTTTTGGGGGAGAAAGAACTGAGAGACGGGTCCTTTTTTGCTGTTTACTGTCTTGTTCTGTCTTTTTTTTTTTATGTTGGATTGAAAATTTGAAATAAAGGAAAACGTGAGGGTTTTTTTAACTTCGACGGACAGCCATTCTCCTTGGCACTTTTGCCGTGTGTGATACTGCGGTGAGCTCTTTGATTGCGATTTGGGTCTTGGCGTTTTTTTCGGGTAGGCCACGACCAGGGACGGTCCGTTCTCTCTCGTCTTGGGTTTGTCTGCCTTTTTCGCTCCCTGCGCGATACACCCTAGCAACCTTTACCGGGATCAGCTAGTGCTTCGTCGACGAACTCACCGCCTTCAAATCGAGAGAGAGAGAGAGAGAGAGAGAGAGAGAGAGAGAGCGCTCGTGCATGTATTTACTAACAAGGGATTGTCCTGGACATCGTCAAGAGTGAGATCACGAGATCAATCAGCACGTGAAAGTATGAGACCTACGTACAGAAAAAAGGGATTCTCAGGTAAGTGTCCTGATCAGGAAGTGGTCCCTAAATCCGCTCGAGTCGGGAGAGAAGATCGAATACGTATCTCGGTCAAACGCGATTTGTTCCAATCTTTATGTTGTAATATTCTGGGTGTTTAGTGAGGATAACCATTTGATCTGGTGGAGGCTTATCCGATTAGTTCATTTCCATGTTCTTTACATAGTCTGAACATAACAAGAGCTAAATCTCGACGTGGCAGAACTACATTTTCCCCGCTTGAGTTCGCCCTTCTCAAAGGGAGAACCTGAAAACAGCGCGCAAATGTACGATCGATGGAACAACTTGTGTGTCCATTGATTAGCAAATAATTTCTCGAGTAAATCCGTGTTAATGGGCTTGTTTATCGACTTTCACGGCTCTAATCCCGTTCATTCTAGAATATCCAACGGATGTTTTTACGTTGGACTAAGTTAACTGATTATTTCTTCGGGACTCTAGCCCCGACTTTCACCGAGAAATAGAAAGAAAGAGCACTAATCAGAAAACCTATTGCTGGGGAGAAACAACGACGAAGGAGGGCAAATCTACAGGAAAAAGCCCACATGGAAAAAATTATGCTACTAAAGAATTTCCACTGATCACTAAGAATGTGAATATACACGATAATTCAAATTTAGTCTCATGTCTAGGGGCTCAACACATCAATATAACGGAGGAGCAAGAAAGTCCTAACCAACTCCCTCCCCCTTTTCTTTTCTTTTCGTGCGCAAACGTCTCCCTTCTCTCTCTTCACCATCAAGAACGTTCGGCCCTCTTTTACTCTCCTTTTTCGACTTTTCTTCCTCTTCTCTTCTTGAGATTTATTGGCCCCGTGGAGCGGACCTACCCCATCACCAACTCATGTCATTATCGTCAACTACTCGCAAGAACGTCAAACTTAGGTCTCCTTCGATTTTGGGTTTCACTGTGGGGACAAAGAAGCAGGGAATTCGCTGTAAGAAATAAATAAATCATATGCGGAAGCCAAGATCGTTTGTAGACAAACCTCCAGCCATTGTTTGCATTCACGTTCGTCGAATCTCCTGAAAATCAAGCGAATAAAAATAGGACTCTCTAACCAAATCTCCTCACGTCTGATGGTGTATTCTAAATGTGAGGATTTTGTGTTAGGCCTTGATCGCCCGTCGAAATGAACGTACGTTCCTTATATATATCGTCTCCCATCAAGACGGCGGTTGTCAACGAAAAGGCACAAAGCGTGGAAAACTTCATGTCGAATAGTCATAACCTTTAGGAGAAAATTTGGGTATAAATGTGGGATCACAAAAAAATAAATAACATTCTCCCACTTGATCCCATCATTTTCATCATACGAATCATTCAACTAATTCCACGAAAACTTTATGCTTAAAGAAAAGAAACAAAACACATGAATCATGGCGACATGTCCTCTAAGAGTGAGTAATACCTTCCATGTATCACAATGCATCTCATTTCTTTAATGTCAGCCAATATGTGACAACATATCTTAATGAATAAACCTCATGTTTATTCCAGAACCAAGGATAAATGTTATTCTCATAAACAACAAAATGTGTACACAAAAATTGAGAATCAACATTACAACTGAATAAGAGTTCCATACAACAAAAATTGTTCATATGTCGACAAATCACATAATGGGACCTATTCCCATACTAGTTACATGATCCTTATACTTCATCGGTGGCATGCCTTTAGTTAAAGGATCAGCTATCATCAATTTAGTGCTAACGTGTTCAATGACCACTTTATTCTCCTTAACACGCTCCCTTATGGCTAAATATTTAATGTCGATATGCTTACTTCGACTGCCACTTTTGGCATTTTTAGCCATAAAAATTGCAGTTGAATTGTCACAATATATTCTTAATGGCCTAGAAATAGAATCAACAATTCTAAGCCCATCAATGAAACTCTCCAACCATACACCATGCGAGGTAGCCTCAAAACAAGATACGAACTCAGCCTCCATAGTGGAAGTAGCAACAAAGTCTGCTTGGCACTTCTCCATGACACGGCTCCGCCCGCCTAACATGAAAATGTATCCAGATGTTGATTTTCGTGAATCAATGCAACCCGCGAAGTCCGCATCCGAATAACCGATCACTTCCAAGTTGTCGGTCCGTCTATACATAAGCATATAGTCTTTGGTACCTTGAAGGTATCTCAACACTTTCTTTGCAGCTCTCCGGTGGTCTAAACCTGGATTACTCGATATCTTCCCAACATTCCAACAGCAAAAGCAATGTCGGTCGAGTGCAAACCGAGCATACATCAAGCTTCTAACAGCAGAAGCATATGGAATGTTGCACATTTGTTCCCTTTCTAGATCGTTCTTCGGGCATTAGTTCAAATTGAACTGTCACCCTTCACAATGGGTGCTATACTTGGTGAACAATCTTTCATCCGAAATCTCTCTAGGACCTTATTGATATAGGTTTCTTGAGATAGTCCTAAAATTCCTCGAGTTCTATCTCTATGGATCTTAATGCCAATGACATAAGATGCCTCACCCATATCCTTCATGTCAAAACTCCTAGAGAGAAATTTTTTCACCTCATGTAGCAACCCTTTATCATTGGTTGCAAGTAGTATATCATCCACATACAGCACAAGGAAACAAATTTTGCTCCCACTAACCTTCTGGTATATACATTGATCCATGACATTCTCTATAAAACCAAATGAAGAGATAACATCATGAAACCTTAAGTACCATTGGCGGGATGCTTGTTTCAAGCCATATAGAGATTTCTTAAGCTTGCACACCAAATGCTCACATTTACTAGAGGAGAATCCTTCAGGTTGTTTCATGTAAACCTCCTCCTCTAGTTCTCCATTAAGGAACGCCGTTTTCACATCCATCTGATGTAATTCCATATCAAAATGGGCAACCAATGCCAAAATAATACGAAGAGAATCTTTCTTAGATACAGGAGAAAAAGTCTCAGTATAATCAATTCCTTCCTTTTAAGTGAATCCTTTGGCAACAAGTCTAGCTTTATATCTTTCAATGTTACCCAATGAATCTTTCTTAGTTTTGAAGACCCATTTACAACCAATAGCCTTCGCACTATCAGGTAACTCAACCAAATCCCAGACTTTGTTAGATGCCATAGAACTCATCTCTTCCTTCATGACATTGTACCACAAATTGGATTTATCATTATCCATGGCTTGTGAAAACGTTTCAGGATCATTCTCAGCTCTAATATTGTAGTCAGACTCTTGTAAATACACAATATAATCACTAGGAATAGCCGATTTCCTTGTTCTAGTAGATCTTTTCAATGTTAGATTAACATTCTCTTGAGGAGCATGTTGCTCAACCGGTTGTTCAACGGTTTACGTAATTGCTGAACAACCGGATCTCTTGGATCAATATCGCAGGTTGTGGAACTTCAACAATTGGTTGTTCAATAGCCGGCTGAACTGTAGGGGCATTATGAGCAACAACCAATCTTAAACTTGAAGTGGAAAGTTGAGTGTCTGAATGATTTTCCTTAGGAACATGATTCCTTGGTCGATCGCTCCCACTGATCAAGTCATTTTCAAGAAATTTAGCATTTCTTGATTCCACAATCCTAGTGGTATGAGATGGACAATAAAACTGTATCCCTTGGACCTTTCGGCATATCCAATGAAATACCCACTTATGGTCCTTGGGTCCAACTTCTTTTCTTGTGGATTATAAATTCTTACTTCGACGGGCATCCCCAAACGCGCACATGATGTAAACTCGGTTTCCAACCCTTAAATAACTCAAAAGGTGTCTTTGGGACAGCCTTGGTCGGAACTCGGTTTAATATGTACACTGCCGTCTTAAGTGCTTCAGTCCATAAGAATTTAGGAAGTTTGGAGCTACTAAGCATACTACGCACCATGTCTAATAAGGTTCGATTTCTTCTTTCCGCTACGCCATTTTGGTCCGGAGAGCCAGGCATAGTATATTGGGCAACTATCCCATGCTCTTGAAGAAATCTTGCAAATGGACCAGGTGCTTGTCCATCTTCGTGTATCTACCATAGAATTCTCCACCTCTATCCGATCTCACGATCTTAATTTGCTTATTGCATTGTTTCTCTACTTCCGCCTTAAATACTTTAAAGGCATCTAATGCTTCATATTTATTATGAATCAAGTAGAGATACATATAACGTGAATAATCATCTATAAAGGAGATGAAGTATTTCGACCACATGAGTCCATATCCGGACTACAAATATCTGTATGTATGATTTCTAATATTTACGTACTCCTCTTGGCACCTTTCTTTGACTTGTTAGTCTACTTTCCCTTTATGCAGTCCACACAAGTATCACAATCAGTAAAATCTAAAGTATCGAGTACTCCATCATTTACTAATCGCTTAATTCTTTCTATGGAGATATGTCCCAATCTCCGGTGCCACAACATAGAGGAATATTCTTTCACAACATATCGTTTCATACCAGCTTTATCATGAACATGCATCGCATCATAATAGGCATTGTCTTGTAAATTAATTCGAAAAAGACCATCGAGACAAAATACCACTCCCAACAATTTCAGATTTAAATGATAAACTAAAGTTTGAATCTGAAAAGTTAAAAGAATATCCCAAAGGTACAAGTCTTGAAACTGAAATTAAGTTTCTAGAAAAACTAGGAACATAAAATGTCTTTTCCAAATCTAAAACAAAACCACTATTGAGAACTAGTCTGTATGTCCCAATAGCTTCCACATGTGAACGCATCTTGTTTCCTGAATAGATGCTTTGTCCACTTTCGACTGGCTTCCTGTGGTTTTGAAAACCCTTTAAGGAATTCGAAATATGGATTGTAGATCCAGAATCAATCCACCAAGTGTTGTGACTTACATCAGTCATATTAGATTCATAACAAACACAAGAGATTGGATTACCTTTCTTCTTGAGCTAGGCCTTAAATTTGACACAATCCTTCCTTATATGCCCCTTCTCTTTACAGAAGAAACACTTGAATTCTTTCTTAATGTCAGCTTGGGGAGGTATTTTACCTTTTCCCTTATGCTTGCCATAGCCCTTATTCTTTCCTTGTGTTGCCAAATGAGCACTTTCTCCCAATTCCATAACCAGTCTTTCTTGCTCTTGAACACACATGGTCATGAGTTCATTAATAGACCATTTATTCTTGTGTGTGTTATAAGAGATCTTGAAAGGTGCATACTGATGTGGGAGAGTGTTCAGAATATAATACACAAGGAATGATTCAGATATCTCAACCTCAAGGTTCTTAAGCTGAGCTGCAATGTTCCTCATTTACATGATGTGCTCACGCACACCTCTAACACTAGTGAGCTTCAATGATGAAAACTTCATTATCAGGGTCATGGCATGCGCCTTCTCAAAACTTTCAAACTGCGCATCTATAGCCTCCAATAAAGCCTTAGCATTGTTATGCTGAGCAACTGAACCACGAATACTTGGAGATATCTTAGCTCTTATAAACATGGCACAAACGCGGTTGGACCGCTTCCATTGGTTATAAAGAGCTATCTCAGCTGGAGTGCTCGAATCAGTAGGAGCAGGTGGTTCATCTTTCCTTATAGCATAGTCAATGTCCATCCACCCCAATTGAAGAAGAACTGACTCCTTCCAAATTTTATAGTTCTCACCATTCATCTTTGGAACATCAAACTTAAATTCGGAGAAATTCACGGGTTGCGAAACGCATATCAAATAATCATGCTTATGTCACAAAATTTGAGGCAAATATAAATAAATCATGTTTTACCAATGTAAACATGTCACAATATGAATCACATAACATAAAAACTACCTGTGGGCTAAGTTTTTAATTTAAATAGATTCATAATTACATCATGAAGAAACTACCATATTATATGCATTTTCTTAATCCCTGTGGGTAAATTAAGAAAAATAATATGATATTTCAACTCAATTAATCATATTAATATAATGAAAATTCCTGTGGGATAAAATTCATCATATTAATATAATTAATTACAATCAATGTCCATTTCTAAATATGATCCGGAGGCTTTTAATATATAATTTAATTAATTAAAGATGCTGTGGCCACTCCCTAATTAATTAAATATATGGACCATTGGACATTTAATTTCATGCATAAAATATTCATAACAATGCATGAAATGATATAATAAATAAATACATCAAGGGCAGAACAGTAAATAAATAAATTGGCCAAGGGTATGATTGCAAAAAATTTTAAAAATTGGGGCAAAAGTGAAAAAGGAACCGCGGAAGAGGGACGTCGAGGCGCGTGCTTGCACGTGCGCGTCAGCCGCACGGCGCGTGCTCGGCACGCGCGAGAACAGCCTTGGGGGCGCGTGCCCGCACGCGCGCCGTTCGGCCACGCGGGCGCGTGCATTGCACGCGCCCGGCAACTGCCGCGCGCACGCGTGGATCCCACGCACGCAGCGGTTGCTCGTGCGTATGGGCGCGTGGCGCGTGGGTCCACGCGCCTGCAACTGCAGCGCGCGCGTGGAGCCCACGCGCCTTCTCCCTCGCGCGAACAGAGGCTTCTCTGTCGGTTTTTCGCCATTTTCAGCCGCCATTTCTTCTCCGTTTCTTCTCCGGCAGCCCATCTAAGACCGAAATAATTCATGGGTTTTGAAGAGAACATCGGCACGACCACATGGGTCCAAGATTCGGCGAAAATGAGCAAAAATTGGCCCCAAAATCAAACAAAAAACTCCACAAACGCAAATCCTCAACCACCACGACTTCCGCCGCCCGATTAGCCTCCGGCAAACTCCGATATACCAGAAAAACTCATAGCTAACGTTCCTTATGGCGGTGCGACCAAATGGGTCCGAAATCAAGGGGTGGGTAGTGCGGATTTTGCCCAGAATCGTTGAGTTTCTCTCTCGGCCTCAAAATCCGCGTTACTGTTCATGTACATAAATGGCCGAAAATTCAATGAAAACACACCGAAAATACACCAAAATTTAACAAAACAAGGCAGAGGCTATAAACACGCTCTGATACCAAATGTAAGACATAAATAATTCATATGCGGAAGCCAAGATCGTTTGTAGACAAACCTCCAGCCATTGTTTGCATTCACGTTCGTCGAATCTCCTGAAAATCAAGAAAGCAATAGGCGCACTCTACTAACCAAATCTCCTCACGTCTGATGGTGTATTCTAAATGTGAGGATTTTGTGTTAGACCTTGATCGCTCGAAATGAACGTACGTTCCTTTATATATATCGTCTCCATCAAGACGAATGCGGTTGTCAACGAAAGGCACGAAGCGTGGAAAACTTCGTGTCGAATAGTCGTAACCTTTAGGAGAAAATTTGGGTATAAATGTGGGATCACAAAAAAATAAATAACATTCGCGACTCTCTTTTTGAATGGTGGAGCACATTAACGTCATACCCAATTTCTAAGAGATGGGTCACGGAGCAAAGAGCCCAGCTCCTTTAGTAGGCAGCACCGACGTCCAAGTCATTTCCTCAACGAGCCTTCACATGGTCCTAGAAATATCAAAAACTTTTGTCTTAAGCAGACTCAAACGTCCGTTCGTGAATTATTTAATCAATTAAGGTAATCAACATTTACAAATCATTTTGTTGTTCGAGCGTCATTAATTGCGGTCTGTATTCCTCTTTCATATCATCTTTCTTCATCTTCTATGAGAAGGCTTGTCATGGGTTTTTAATTTCTAATTGATATGGTCTCCTTTTGCCGAATTCTAATTCGATATATTCACTACTATAATGTTGTGCCTAATTGAAATACATATTCTAGTTCCTTGTTAGGTAAAGCATAAACCCGTCCCTCAACCAAAAGACATAACTTTATTTGAGTCTAAATGTAATTGAGACAAGTTAGGGACTTGATTATCCTCAACCCTTTATTTCCTATCCGGACTAAGGTTAGCCTAGATCGGAGGATGATAATTTGTGTATTTCTCAAATTGATTTAATGTAAAAGGTCGTATGACCCATAAGTTAGGAAATGCTCTATTTTACAAAGTCAAAATTTGAGAAATTGTATAAGAAAAATATTCTAGATATTTTCTCTGATACACAAATGGATCGATAGATAAGCGAAGCAAATCATTACATTGACAAAAAAAAGTATCCAGACCATAAACCATCAAGGTATCAAAGAAAGAACCAAACAATCTATTTTCCTAGACATATCAAGCTTGTATGGCATCTTTTGTGCTTATCAAAACTGGTGGAAACATAAAGGGGGCAAAACTTTATCATGCGTGAAAATAACCAATTGAGGTTGTGTTCATCACAATCCTCTTGTAGGTAGTAACTAATCAAAAAATGGTGTCCCCAGCAACATGCATGAGATTTCTAGATTAAACGAGAATCGAAATTTTACAGAATAAATTCAATGATTGTCTAGATGAGTGCGTGCTCACACACACATAAACACAGAGAAAGATGAGTGTCAGAGCCCTCTTGCCAGCATTTTCTCGTAGTTCTCAATGGACTCCAGCCTTTGGATCATCAGCTGTTGCCGGAACTTCTGGATGAATGCTTCCGCGCTTTCGTTGATGTCCTCCGTCGTCTTCCTCTCCAGCTTCGTCATAGCATCGTCCTTCTTCGCCGTCCCTATCGCCTTCCTTTCATCCGCCGCGACGAACCTGTGATCGTCCTTCTTGTTCCCGAAACCGACGTTTTCTTCCGCCTGTTCTTGTTTCTTCGGCCTCTGGCCTTCAGATCTCGGTGGAGGAGTTCCTGAGCCGATCTTCTTCATTCTCTGATCTCGCTTAGCTTCTTTCCTTACGCCTCTGATCTTGTTTTATTCGGATATGAGGAGGAGGAGGAGGAGGCTTTGTCTCTTGCTTTTTCCATGCTCTGTAAGTTTCATATTTATAGAGGAGATCGGGGGGAAGAAATATTCTTTGAGTTTTATAATCTGTCTGCTTCCACCGTGCTTCCCTTCCTTCATCAAACGGTCTCCCCGGCATATTATTATGCGTGCGTATGTTATGCAATGCACTCGCAAAATGCAGTTTGACCAAGTAGCATGGTTTGAACGGATTCACAAAACCCTTTGTCAGCTGAGACCACGCCGCTGAAGAAGCGACCGTCTTTGCTGACTTGGTGCTGAAGCCACCGAGCGGAAGTTATCGACTTCATCACCCCCCACACGCATGTGGCTTTAGACCATTCGAATTCTTAGGTGCGGCTGAAGGCACGGTGGCCCTTGGTTTGGCCACCGGGGAGGTCCTCTGCTCCTGCCTAGGCGCCATTTTTGGCCGAGTCAAAAGAGAGGGAGAAAGGGAAGAAAGTTACAGCTTGCGCCTTGTCATATAACCGCATAAAACACGCTTAGAAAGTATATTGTGGGATGATCAGAAGCTTCTGGGCTCGTATTGTATTAAAGAATAGGGCTTGGCATCTATGCCTAACTGTCAAAATAGATTGCTTCTCTTCGGGGAACTCTTAGAAAAAGCTTGCTTGGGCAGGTCGGTTTCATTGCAATCTCATCTTCATCTTTTATCTACTTCCACATTACATCGCGAAAAGGAAAAAGAAAAGACCAGAAAATTAGGAGGAGAAAAGAAGCTTGCACGTGCGGAGCATTGAATGTCTATGTGTGTGACAAGCTATCAGGCATATGGGGTGACCTAAATTGTCGATGCGGCATCGTTTTCAGGCCTCTTGTCTTTCCTTCCTAGGGAGGGAGTTCCTCCTATTTTGAGTTTTTAGGATCGTGTGCAAGTGAAGGCTCTGATAATGGGTTAGTAGCCAACGGGCTTGAAAACCAATTCAGTGATGGGCGAACCGGGATCTTTAAGTTAAGTCGAACCTAATGATTCACCCTATCTCTGTAGATAATTATCTTTATGTCGTGATATCATGAAAATATTCTCTTGAATAATCTTAATAATTGGGAGTTGAATTAAGATTATGAATAAAGGATGCTGTGCATAGTTGCAGCCCAATACTCCTCACGTGTCCAGCGGATTTGTCTCCCTCTCTTGCTGATGAGTGATAATTTCAGCTATCAAATTGCCGACCGTAGCAGTTATGACAGCTTTAAATGTCAATTTCAAATGAAAATCATGTTGAGTCATTTGGGTTCTAATGTTAGAGAGAGAGAGAGAGAGAGAGAGAGAGAGATGGACATTCTTCAGCCCTGTCCGAACTAGAATGCAGGCCCGGCAACGCAACTGCCGAGCCCGGAGACTTCATCCGATAGTCCTCCGCTCGAGCCAGCCGGACTGAACTCTGTACCCGAGCCAAAAATGGAGTCCCTCCACAGAGCCTCGCTCCAGCTCCGCCTTCTCCCTCTCTCCCTCTCCCCAGCTCCCTCGAGAACCCTCGTTCTCTGCGCGCTGCTCGAGCCCGCGGCGCGGCGGCGGCGGCTCGGGCTCGGCGCCGACCCGCCTCCCAAGTCCGGCCTCATCTTGCCTCCTCGGAGACGCTACAGCAACTCCTCTCCTTCGATTGCGAGGGCGGGATGGCTTCTGGGTCTCGCGGGGGACAAGAAGAAGAGCGGGGGCCCGCCCGACATCGTGAAAGCCGGCGACCCCGTGCTGCACGAGCCGACCCGGGAAGTCGACCCGGCGGATGTCGGGTCGGAGAGGATACAGAAGATAATCGACGGCATGGTGGCGGCGATGAGGAAGGCCCCCGGCGTCGGGCTCGCCGCTCCTCAGATTGGCATTCCCTTGAGGGTCGGTTTCATTCCGCACTGTTTGTGTTGTTGTCATTGCATTTTCGAAGTGGCACTTCTTGTGTTTGTGATGATGCGCGGTCAGTTGCTGAGTTTTATGTCATTGCAATTCGAGATTTGCCAAAGTAATGGCTTTTCTAAGGTTTACTCTCCTAGGACCGTACACTAGCATTGTTGTTTTTTTTTTTTTTTTTTTTTTTTTTGTCGTGATTCTCTCGAGTTGGGGCGTAGTCAATGTATCTCGTGGATCATGTTGAGATGCATTCCGTAGGTCCTGTGGCATGAACTACATGAAGGGAGGATCTAATTCTTTGCCTTTTTGTCTGGACTCCTAAAGGAAGGTTTAGCAAGAAAGTCGAACCCTTTACTATGGATAAAGGAATTTTTTTTACCCCATGTCACGGTGCATATAGTCCCTTGCTTCTAATCCTGCAGGATGGTAATTGTAAGAGTTCCTTCGATTCTTCTTCTCGAGCATCTTAGCAGAAGTGTTGCTTATGTTGCTTCTGTCCATCACATAGTGCCCGATTAGTTTAACAAATACTTTATCTTGCACATTGTTTCCTATGCAAGTTATTCAAGTCATCTTCTTGCAAAATGCTGAGAGTTTACCAATGCGCTCATTTGCTATAGTTTATATGTCAAGGACTTGTCCTTCAACTAAACCATTATAATGGCTGCAAGCTGTTCCCTGGTTGCAGCTGAAATTTATGGAATTTACTGATTTGGGATTGGTCTTATATTGTGAAAATTTGCCTGATTGAGACTTATTCTGTAGTGGACACTTAGTTAAATTTTCAACTGTGGGAAATTTGATCCACCATTTGTTGTGACAAGAACAGCTAAATGAGGTCATCTTCAAATGGAGGCTTCAGGCAATGATTGATCTGGTTAAAACCAAGATTTGTTTGGGAAAATTAGTGGTGGAAGTAATATCCTCTTGATGAAGAATAAACTCTCTGCAATAAAGTTCAAACCTAAGCAGATTGGGTAATTTCAAATGACAAATTTACCAAGGATGATGGGTTACAACCCAAAATTTTTTTCCCCTAAATTTGACTGGATATGGCTGTTGGAACTCCGGACTAAAATGATGCATTCATTTACAGAAGATTTTGAGATAAATCAACAGGTCTTGACGAGTGCATGTGGTTGATTGCATGTGTTCTGCAATCCCAAAGTCATCTAATATATCATCCATTTTGGTTGTTATAGAAATCAGTCTGCTATTTTAGGGTAGTGATCTTCTTGCTTTGCAGATTATAGTGCTAGAAGATACCAAGGAGTACATAGGTTATGCACCTAAGGAAGAGACTAAAGCACAAGATAGGCGCCCATTTGATCTCCTGGTATGAAACAATTTTGAGCTGAATCACATCTCACCTATTTATTTTACTGACAATGTTCTTACTTTGGCTCTGGTGATTTTCCGGTTTTGCTGAAACAGGTAATCTTGAACCCAAAGCTAAAAAAGAAGAGCGATAGGACCGCCCTTTTCTTTGAGGGCTGCCTGAGGTCATAATCACGGTTTGAGAACTGGTGTCTTAAACATATTCTTTTCATTCTTCTATGATGATCTATTCATGGAATGAACTAGAAATGTTTAGGGGCCAATTGATTTTCTGTTATGGCACACATCAAGGAAAAAGGAAAGAAAATCCTTTCTTAAGGCATGATATTGATAAAAGGGATGGCAGATATTGACCCCTTCAGAAAGTGTCTTTTGATTACTTGAAAAATTGTCTGCTGATGTTTGAGCTTGTATTCTTTTTTTCATCTATCATAGAAAAACACCTATGTTGCCAAGGTTTCCTGTCTAAAGGGCACTGTCATTGCCAATACTACAAACAATTTTACTGAGCATGAGAGGAATGAGATTTCTGCTATTTTTCAATAGGAAAATAAGAGTGCTCTTGTGGAAATCTGACTAGTAAAGTCACCTCAAGAAATTTTTGTAATCTCACCAGAACTCCATAAAACTGCAAGATTCTAAAATGCATATTGAGATACCAATTTCATTAATTTTTGAGATTATTGTTTTCCCTTAAAAGAGGAAAACTTTGCCTTTTTAACTCACATGGTCCACTGTTTTCCATGATACTTTTCAGTGTTGATGGATATAGAGGATTGGTGGAAAGATATCTTGATGTGGAGGTTACGGGATTGGGCCGTGATGGTAAGCCTATCAAGGTTGATGCTTCGGGTTGGCAAGCTAGGATATTACAGCACGAATGTGATCATTTGGATGGAACGCTCTACGTGGACAAGATGGTTCCAAGAACATTCAGAACTGTGGAGAACCTGGACTTGCCTCTTGCAGACGGGTGCCCTAGACTAGGTGCACGTGGTTCATGATCATATCCAAGTAGGAAGTCAAAATTCTGAATACTCAAACTCAACGATGTCTTTTTTTATTGCAATTAACAAGAGCCATGCGTGATACTGGGAGGAATCATTCTTAGATCACAATCACATAACTTGGATATAGCTGGTGTCTTGAGGATGTATAACCATTCGCTTGTGTGTACCATCATCATTTGTGGAAGTGGAATGAGTTTTAGTGGAGAGCAATCCTTCCTATTCCAGTGCGTTAGCGCTTGGGTTAGTCAGGTAGTCTTCAAGGAACCATTGGCATATGAGGATTCTGCAGAACCTAAGAACTTCAAAATTCTCTGCTGGAATGGAATTCGTTACTTCGGCTTTGATCCCCCATTGATTGTACTAGTGAAACATTATTGTGTAGTCATTTTTTCTTTTATATTATTTGCGGCTGGTAATAATTGCTGTGATACTTACGACTTCCTCATGGTTACAAAGGTTCTTTAACTGCTTGTTGTATGCTCGAACATTCACATTTCTTGTGAACATTGTATTGCACAACTTATATTCATCATAGAAAGGCTTGTTTCAGCATGTGGAATGGATGCTCAATTTGCAATGTGACCCATCTAATAAGATTCCTATCTAGGAAAACGTTAGATTTACTAAGACCGGTTTATAAATTGGTTTACTAAATGTGTGTCAAGCTATGATTGCTTCTTGAACATTGCCTAGTTGTTTAATGGGTCGCTCATCGTCACACACATCACTTAGTAAGCCAAAATAATTTTGTAAATCGGTCTAAATGAGCCTAGCATTGCTCATCCAATCTAATGAGGTTAGGGCCTTTTTCTGTGTGTTTGGCTGAAGATTGCACAGAAAAACCTCACTAAGGATTCTTTTGATTAGACCTTGCCATTATGTGGCATGGCGCAGCAACTTATGAATGGTGCCCGCTGATTTACCGAACAAAAAGGAATTACTACTTTTGGACGAACTAAAATACGGTATAAGAAATATATGAAAGCAGTTCTGGAGTGTATTTGGTATATTTAGTCTTCACGGCAAGGCCTTCGCAATTCACTTCTCGTGGTAAAAGCCTCGATGAGCCGGATTGATGTATCGCAGGTAAAGATGCACACCTCAACAAGATGGCTGGGGGGACCTTGCGCATGGTCTAATGTGGGTGCTGAGTACACACACACGCATTGACCCCACGGCAGACCAAATATGTATAATTGATGATCATCTCCAGGCATGTCTTGCACTCGCATTCATCATCGAAAAGTCCATGCCAAGAGTGCCCCATTTTTCCAATCTCAAAGGACCTTTTCTATTGGGTTGCTTTCAGACTGCAATACCGAATTCATCGTCTCGACGCGACTCGAGTTAGAGAAGCTGCCTCTCCTTTAAAAGAACGCGCACGCGCCCGCTCATTTGAGAGGCAAAGTTGACCCGTGCCGAACTGGGGGAACATTCATACTCGAGATTCCGTTGCACGTGCAGTAGTCCTCCAGGCTGAGAATGGAGTGGCTGTAATGTGGGTGTGACCAAATGCACTCTCCTCTCCCTGTCTCTCTCTCATCTTTTATGAAGGTCTTTTTTTTCTTTTCCTGTTTTGAAGATAAAATTTGGGGGCTTTATGATAATGGGTAGGATTGGAAGGTGGTGGTGGAGGCTCCAATTGAGGTGGTCCACAGATGAGACGTCCTATATAATACCGATCACATTGATTGATTCATAATGGTTTTCACACATTAGTGGGGGGTTGGCCCCCTTGTGGTCCTTCATAATCTAGGTCCCCTTCAATCACCATTGATGATGTTACTCGAAAGAAAGAAGGAAAAAATCAAGATGAACAGGAGTCACACAGCCTCTCCCACTTCTCTATCTCCTAGATTTCCCAATTGGAAGGAAGGGAACCTAACAACTTTTATCGGTATGCCGATAATTTTCTCTGTTTTCTAAGTAGAAGAAGAACTCGACCCAATGTTTATAATCCAGGAGAGAGAGAAGAAGATGACGAAGGAGTAGAGAGCTTGAGAGATTCCAAATTTAGGAAAGACTTCCTCAAAAATTAGATAATCTCTCAGTTTCCTAATGAAAGAGAGAATGACCATTAAGAAAATACGACAGAGAATGAGATAGTTCTGTTCATTTTGCTGTTGTGGGCACCTCGTCGTCCCTACTTCACATGTTTTCCATGGTACGTGTTGGATTCTGGGTCTCAAGATCCTTCTGGGACTGTCTAGGCGTGAAAAGCGGTGACGATCACATCATCCGACAGTCCCGAAACGATCTCGGAGCTAAGATGTGCAGCCACACGAGCGCTAGGAATAGGATGTGTCAGAGAGGAGGATTCCTGTTCCCTCCCAGCATCAGCTTTTCAGGCAGTCGCGGCAATCTCAGGGAAGATCCTAAATTTAGTCAACAATCGCATTTCCTCCATATCAAACCGGGTAGCATCTTCTTTCTGAACTACTTTAGAATTGTCGATACCCATGCGTACCAACTGACCGCTTTACCTCTAGCCCAACCTCAGTTTCGTATGACTATTGCCTCTCCTCCAGGACCACAAGGATGTCGTTGTGCATATCGATACCCATGTGTACCAACTGATCGCTTTACCTCTATAGCCCAACCTCAGCTTCATATAGCGCTGCCTCTACAGGACCACAGGGATGTGGTTGATGCACACATGAGGGATCTTAAGAAATTCCACATCTCAAAATCGGAAATTTGTCTATAGGAAGTTGAACCCTCGACCCCCTAAGCTATCATCTCACTCCAACCGGTAGCCACTAGGAGGGACCGAGATCTTAATTAGGCATTCCATCAACTCACGTTGCTCTCAATGCATTCCAATCGATGAACAAACACGAGACTGTTAACAGGAAGACGCAATAATCCGGGTGTTAGAGCGCCCTTTTTCCTCTCTAAGCTGAATTAGTTGATTATTTCCACGTTCTCCCCATGAGTTTTCTGACCAAGCACGCAGCTTTCAGACCAAGCTTTATTCACACCGAGGCTGCGCAGCGCGGACAGAAACACAGAGAAAGCGAAAGAGAGGGAGGGAGAGAGAGAGGGAGGAAAGAGTTCACATTGAACTTTGACTTTTGTACAGAGAATAAATTCACGTAAATTCCAGACAGATATACACACGATCGCGTAAAGAAAAAGGCCACCACCACCACACGAACAGGGCTTATCTAGAATCTAAATCCAACCCGAAAAAGAAGAACAACAAATCGTGCTCATAAGAAAGAACAAAGGGGGTGGGAAAAAAGCAGAGAAGAAGAAGCAAAAGTACCAAACTTTCCCACTTCTTTTTCCCAAAAGACTCCCACAATCTCGGTTTATTGAGACATAGACCACACTAATTATCAGCTAAATCTGATCTCATATGTAACTAAATTCCTATATTTCTATCGATAAATAAGAAAAAGAGAAAAAATTTCACCTCCTGAAGCAGATACACCATGGGTCCATGACCAGTCGTCACCAGCAGAGCACCGGGAGCAACCCAGGGAACCCGATCCTACCTCGATCTGCGCTTCCCGGGCTTGGCCTTGCGGTTCTTGGGTTGCTTCCCGAAGGCGCCGCAGAACCCACATGCAGACACCTTCGGCGACGGCGGCTCGATCGCCGGGGACACCTTCCCGGTCCGGTACCCGCGCCCCCCGGCGGCGTTGCTGGATCGGCTCCGGCTCAGAGTATCGATCGGGGGAGGAGGATCGGCCGCGACGCCCCTCGCCGGCGTGGACGAGGGCTTGTCGTCGCCGGGCGCGGCCCTCTCCTGATCTTGGTCGAGCTCGTCTCGTCGCCTGAGCTCGCCGGACAAGAAGCGGTCGTCCCACACCAGCCCCGAAGAGCCCTGCCTCCTGAACGAGATTTCAGATCTCTGCAACCCCTCCATCGCCTCCCTCTCTCTCTCTCTCTCTAGATGTTTCTTTAGATTAGTTATTGGCAAGTGGTTTTCAATGCTGGAGAAGTGATGCGTTCAATGCTTTTCCGTTTGACATTTATATATCGAGAGAGAGGCCGGGGAAGGAAGGCAGGAAGGGAGAGAGGCCGGGGCAAAGGAAAAGGTCATAATTTGTCTGCTAGTCAAAATTGAAGTCATTCTCATTTTTACTTGCGTTTTATGATGTGCGTGTGTCGCTCTCTCTCTCACGACAGAATTATTTATTTATAAAATTTAACGGATGGTGAAAGTGAAATAGGATGTTTCGTTCTGCACGTCAGCCTTGCGGGATGCTACGTAAGGATAAATTAAAGAAGTCATGACTGAAAAAAAAGGAAAAAAAGAAAAGAAACCTCAGCAGCTTTTTTTTTTTTTCGCAAGAGATTTAGCATTTGATTGCATCGTTAGGAACGTTCAGATTTGAGCGCACATGTGTCGATCTTTCATCTATTTGACAATCAGAATGACCAACTTAATCAATAATAACATAGTGTGATAACAACATAAGTTATTACTAGAATGAACAGTAAACAACTCGAAGAGCATTAGTAGCTGCCAAGGAAGTTGTCAACCACGATAAACCTTCCGTTGATGAAGTCATCCACATCAACTTGTAACTGCTAGGTAATGACATTTTTGGATATCCAAAAAGTATTACTAGATAATAGGTAACTGCCAGATGATTATGTTTAGTAATGTTGTTTTAGGATTTTTGTAATTGTAGATAATAGTAGGAACATATTTATTTTGAATATAGGATAAGAATAAACAGATGACCCTTTACAATTATTGTCGATTCACCCGTTGATATATATATATTAGAAATGTATTTAACCATCAATTTGATTCCGTCACAACATCTTTTTGGACACATTTAAAAGGTAATGCAACATTGATTGAACTTTGGTGAAGCACAACTAGGCGTGGTGGCAAATGTTGTGTCTTGTCCAAAGATGCATCGAGACACTATTTGCAACCATCCAAACAAAGATCTCGATTCTAATTTTTCGTTAACCGCCGAATCGGTTTGGGAACGAATCGCGTTTAAAATTTTTTCTCGGGAACAAATTTACTCCTTAATCGCTTTGGACAAGAAGAATCGAAAATATGATTCTCCGTCCGAATCAAAAAAGAGAATCAAAAGTGCTTAGAATCAAAAAAATTATTTCTATATTTTATTTTTATTTCTTCCTAGTATGAAATATATATTTGTTGTATATAGAATACATATTTAATTTTATGTTATAATTCAATATTTTTATTTATTACATATTGTAGGGATATTAGTATAGTTTGTACTATGGTTTATTATTTACTATATAATAAAAATTGATTAGTTAATATTTTTATTACTTAGTATAAAAATATAATTAATCGGTGAATGGTTTATGAAAATTCAATATCAAATTTATTTTAATCTAAAAAGGTAATTAAAAAAGAATTGGAATAGAAATTTTATATAGTTACTAAACGCGTTTCTTTCTTCTTCTATTCCGGAATCGTAAATTTTATTTGTTACCAAACGCGTTTTTTTACTCAAAATCGGTTCCTAAAAATTAGAAATAATCATTTCTCGTCAAATCGCCCCTAACGTAATCGTTACCAAACGCGTCCTAAGAATATAATCTCATTTTACAAGCAGAGGACGAGCTCCTGACTCGAAGCGATCCTTGTTTTTCTCCCGGGCCTTGCAAATCGTTGAGTAAAATCAACATGTTTAAAAGGTGAAAACGCAAACCATTTCATATTGGGAACATGCCACTCACTCCATCAGACAAACGACTCGAAATATCTCGGATCAAAATTCGAGACGATCCTAGTTGAATTCCTTTTGAGTTGGGTGCTTGGCCAACTCCTCCAAGAATCGCCATGCTGACAGATTATTGCAATTGCTTTGTAAAGTTAAGCACAAAAACCCAACAATCGCGATTGATGATTCTCTTTTTGATAGTTAGTTAGTGAGAGTACTTTTGATAACCATTTTGTTATTGGAAATAATTTATGCTCAACAATGATTTATTATGATTTTATTCATTGGATAAGTTTTTGAACATTTGAAGGCGTTTAATAACTATTATATAAAATTTTTATTTTTGGAATAGAAATACGTTTGATATGATCATCAATTTTTTTTGTGACTTAGAATTACTTTTTACTTTTTAATAATTTTATGACATTTTTCTCTCTTGTTTCTTTTCTCTTTGTCCTTTTTCCTTCTTTACTTCTTCTTCCTCTAGTTGGTCGCCGAGCTTCACCATGGTTGGGTGAGGCTCGACCTAGCCCAACCACAGTGAGGTCGGCCTTGCCATGGTCCTTTCCGGTGGTTGGCAAGGTTAGGGCGGAGTCAAGGATCGGCGACCAGCTAAAGGAAGTACAAAATGAAGAGAAAAAGAATGAAAAGAAAATAATTCGAGCTCAATTCTTAGGTTGTTCCTAAAAACAAAAAAAAACATTTTTTTTAACTTTTTGATTATGTTCTAAATTTATTATTGAGAACCAAAATTATACTAAACGGATTTAGATTTTTTTTTAAACAAAATAACTGAAATAATTACTATTTGGCCGGTTACTAGATGAGCCCTAAAAGATTTAAAGTTTAGCCGTTGCTTGTTAGGTAGCGTTTGTCCGTAAGCGCTCTTATCATATACTTATCGAGTTCCACCGCTCGCTCTTTCTTTCTCTTTCTTCTTCTCTCCCCCTT
The DNA here is from genome assembly GCA_017140325.1 of Eucalyptus leucophloia subsp. euroa. NCBI lineage: Eukaryota > Viridiplantae > Streptophyta > Magnoliopsida > Myrtales > Myrtaceae > Eucalyptus > Eucalyptus leucophloia. The sequence continues at coordinate 33,695,079 of CM029473.1, forward strand.
CCGATTTTCAACACTGCCCGGGGCCGATACATTGACTTTCTGAACAAAGACCAGTCCAACGTTGGATGGCTGCCAAGGTTTGAGGAGCGTCCATCCCGGCGAAGGTCGCTTGCGGAAACATTTTAAGAATTTGCTGCTTCCTTTTACCTTGATTCGCTTAAATTAAGATGAGCAGTACACGATCAATCATTAAAAGATTGAATTGAATTGAATTCCTGAGTTCCCTAGTCTTCCCCGCGACCCCGAGAAAGAAGGGAAAAAGACAGGACGAGAGAGAGGGAGCTTCGTACGTGAGGTTTATAAGTGCGTTCCGACTCAGTGGAGCACGAGGTGCCGAGCCCAATCCGAGCCACGCCAACTAGCCGATATCCTTTTTGAATGGATTAGGGTAAGGTCGCTGTTTGCACCAAAGAACTGACCAGATCATCGATGTGTTGTCATAGATCATAAGGACTATTACCGATATTGATGGACATCGATGGCCACTCTTGATTGGCTGTCGATGTACGACGACAGATGATTGGCGACAAAATTATCGATCAATAAGGTCCACAGGTCTTCAATTAAGGCCTAAGGAGAAAGGTGTAAAATTTAGCGATAAGCGGGCTCGTGCAAACCAATCGAGAAGTGGATCTCAGGACAATGGCTGGGGTACCATCTCCGACTGGAGAGAGAATTGAATGGAAATAAAGCAAGGCCCATTTGGCAAATTTTGAGCAGCTACCAATCTTCATCTTCCATCCGGTGCCGAGAGATTTCGAACGCAACATTTGAATGACTCGATCAACCGCCCGCGGGAAGGCTAAAGTAGAAAGTCTCATGTGTAATGCCAAGTCAACGCGAACAGAGCAGAGAACGTCGTATTGACTTTTCATTTTTGGTCTTTTGGAACATTCAAGCTTCCATTTTAGACAGCTTTCCTTCGTCAAACATGGCGACTCGCTCTGCTCTTCGTCGAAACTTCAAGTTTCGTTGTGGGCTCTTGATGACGCTACCGCTAGCGCACCATTCAAACAGCGCCTCCCTTGGATGAAAACCGTAACGCCACGGAGCATATTTTGACTAATCAGGTTAAGTGGTGTGCAATTCATCACAAAATAATTATGGACTTAGCCATCCGATTGACTGATGTGCGGAACATTTAAGGTCTTGTCGTGGATTGTTACATGTCGAATCGACATTTTTGGATGGGAGTGTTAATATTCGTAGTTTGCTTTCATAACGACTTTTGTTTGTAATTATCATCATAACATTTTATTCCACAAATTTGAAAGAAAAAACGCACAGGCAACACTGAACCAATGATGTGGGCAACATTGAACCAATGATGTTGGCACGAATTTATTGACAACCAAATGCAATCACACTCCCCTTGCATTGATTGCGAATATACCAAATGATTTTTCGCGAAAGATGCGCGGAACAAGATTTTTGGAATTGACAAAAGAATAGATTGAAGCTTTCGAATTATAAAGTAGTTCAGAAGGTTTCAATTGGGGCGACCTTGTTCTGTGAATCCCCGCGCCGTGGTGGCTGGACCCGGTCGGTCATTAGGCCCAACGGATTTCCCTAAATGGGCCCGGCCCGGCCCGGAGGCCCGACGGCGCGCTCCATCCCGCGTTTCCTTCGGAACTTCGAACGTTAAAGACGAAAATCGAAAGCGGTCTATTTCGGAGTCTCCGTAAATTCCCCCGCCAAAAAGTTGCAAAACGCATCTCGCCATCTTCTCCTGTCGGCGTCGTCTCCTCGATTCTCTTCTCGCCGCGAAGCGGGGATAAGGAGGTGGTCTTGCCGCGTTACCTTTCGCAAAGCACGATTCTTTTTCTTTGTCATGCCCGTTTTTGCCTAGATCCTGAATCAAGATTGCTCCTTTCGAGCGCGCTTTCGCGTCTGAGCTCAGATCCGGAAGATTTCCTGGGTAAACCGACGTTTTGTGACTATTCGGCTGGATTTTTCATGCGGGCGACGTGTTCGATGAAATTACTGATTTTCTTTTTGTTTTTGGGGGATGGGTTCTTTTTAGGGATTGCGAAATAACTGAATTGTGAGCTTCTGGCAGCTAGAGCGAGATGTACGGGAGAAAGGCGAGCCAGTTGGTGAAAGAACTCACTGGCGGCGAGAAGGGGCAGCTCAAGGCTTTTAATGTGAGTTTCGTATTTGGTATTCTTATACTCTAGTGATTCGCATTGGGTAGTTTCGATGCGAATTCGGGATCTGATGCTGTAGCAGTTTGCGTACTTCCCGCATTTATGTGTGGCGGATTCCAGATCTCGATATTGGAGTTCTTTGGTTCTTTTGTATGCCTTTTCATGTCTTTTGGAACTTTCACTGGGGTTTCAAATGCTAAAACCCACTTTTATTTTGATATTTGTTTATCTTGTTGCTTCTGCCTTATATATCGACTCATACTTGAAGCGGGATGTGTTTGCTTGAGAAAGGTGCTAAAGTGAAAATATGACGAGGATCGGAGCGATAGGGAGGTGTAGTGCTTCTTTTTACTGTGATTGGTAGCTCAGTCCTGCTGCGATTGCACCACCCATAAATTCTTGAGATGGACTAGCTGTTGTTTGATTGATTATTTCGTTCTTGACTTTATGAACGTGTTACTATAGTAATATCTCTGCACGAAAACACCATGGCCATATTGGACAATTTCTATTCATAATTCATGTGTTGAGTTTGGTTCTAAAACATATTGTCAATGTACCATGTATTATGTCGACTTTTCTAGGGAGACATATAAGCAATACATGCCTTTATGCTTAACTTCTCTAACATGTTCATGGCCGATATCTTGTAATACTAATGTTGCTTTTAAGGGTTTCTTTTTGCCTTTGCATGTTCCAGCACTTTTAGTTATTGTCCTTTTGCCAAACCCTACCTGCATTTTCAATCAAGTTTTATCTTCTTTTATTAAGGCAAGATTCAATGATTCTCTATTTTTCTCATCTTACTCTGGAATATGTGTGTGTTTTACTAGATCAAATGGCTTTCACATGCTACATATAACCATACTCTCTCACTATAATCATGCAGGATGACTTATTTAATCAAGTAATTAAAGAATGTAGTTCACATCATGCTGGGCTTCAGGCCTTGTTCAGGTAATCCTATTTCCTCTAGGTTTCTTTTAAATTTGGGTCATTCTCTTTATGTGGTGAAGTATTGGCTCTTAAGCAGATCATTTTCATTTACTTCCTCTGTCTTTACCTGAGTTAATTTTTAGCCAGACAAAATTTTGAGTGTATAAAATCTAGCTGGTATGACTGCCACAAATGCATAGGATCATCTTATCATCTAGTATGGGCATGCAGCAGAATTTCATGTTTTTACCCTTTTCAATTCATAAATTTACATATTGACTATGGTAGTTATAGCAGAGAGGAACTTTTACCAGTGCAAGTGTGTTTTACTAGAGTAAGCTTACTGGATTAGTTCGTGATGATCTCAAGGATTCACATCTTTTTACTTTCTCATTGTCACTACAAGTTAGGCTCTAGCATCATTTCAAGTTGCTCAACTGCATTATGCAAAACTTTGGTTGCATCAGACTTTGGATTTACATGAATATGTTGCAATAGGAATATGCAGGAAGAAGGCTTGGATATCCAAACAACCAGAAATGCGGATTTCTATGGTGCACTGATTCATCATCTTTCTCTGACTCGAAATAAACGCTGCCTAATGGCATACATGTAAAAATTATAGTATTCTCTGTCTTTTCCACTTTTCATTAATTGCTCCCTGTAATTGTCGTTCGACTCTTTTACCCTAACATTATTTTGCTTAATGATTTTGTGACTTTAGGTACAATAGAGCAGAGGTTATTAGAAGTTTGAGGTGGAAGTTAGGGCGTGTGCTTCCCAATGAACTCGTTACAAAGTTAAGCAACTCTGAGAAGGAGTACGTTAAGGTTTACTCTGCTGCTCTGGATGCATATATGAATGAAATGAATCTGGATTTGACAGTGGTAAGCCCCACTCCTCTCTATCTGAATATGGTCCTCCTGATTTGAAACATCTGTTGAAAAAATGTCAAGTCAGTGTTAGTGTGGTTTTACTTGAGAAGTTTGGCTTGACGAATACTCCACACGTTCTTTGGTATGGTGCGGAAAACAAGGGATGTACTAATGAGCATATAGGAAAGGGACATCAGAGCAGGATTATATTTAATGACTTTGTTGTATCATACAGTCGTGAGTGACAATTACAACATTTTTATGCAAACGGATTGAAACGTTCATCTTGAGATATGATCACTGCATCTCAACATATCTAGTTAATGAAAATTTGGCAATGCGTAATTCACTGGGAAGAGCTGAGGGATATCTTAAGAATCAGTTTCATGTAAAGATAATCAAATGAGTCAAAGTTCGCTGTTTCTTGTTTGTGGCTAATGGGAGTTCGTCTAATTAAGTGATTGTTTCTCTCCTTCCATCTGTTGCATTCTTTTCATATGATGGTTAAGTGGTAGATCTTAGTCTGTGGTAATGATGCACTGGTTTGCCTGCTTTTTGAACTTTCAGCCCCATCCCTGTACCATTGGCGGCGATCTGGATTTTGCTGCTTTCAACCAGAAATTTCCAATTTTAAATCCTTTTTTTAGTTATCCACAAGCTTCAATACTTGCAAATCTTCACATAATACTCATTGCCTCAGTTACATCCATTGAACAGTTATAAGCCACAATATGCATACAGTAATCAATGCATTATTTCTTTAAGCTATTTGCTTCAGAGTTTAAGATGTTCATCACGTTAATTTATTTAAGGGATGTAACTGCATTCACATCTGATTCCAACATCTGTTGTCAAGCTGTGTGCATCATTCACCTCTAGAGTTGTTGGAGTTTGGACCTGCAAATTAAGTCATACTTTTAACTCCTTTCATGTATTTTGATCATTGTTTGTGTTGCGCCTGGATAGGGTGCCAAGGGGTGGCATTATCAGTATTGATTGCGAGGAACATGAAGATTTTCTGAAATTCTACTTGTGTCTACGTTTTTGCTTTTCTTATAACTGGATGCAAGCATAGAATTCTCAGATGAATTATGAAGTGCTATACACTAAAGACTAAAGAGCACTTGAATAATTAATTTCTTTGAGAGAAGATGAGTAAGAACCATGTGCTTCTTGGGATGTGCAATGCATGATTAAAGTCTTTGCCAGGATACGGTGCCACCGAAGGATCCCTACATTCAGGTTAGAGTTCTTGATGATATTGGTGAAGTGTTGCTCACGGACCGGTCTGCCAATCTTGCTCGCTACTCGATGCACTTTCTCAAACGAACTGACGCTGAACAATATATTTGTCAGGTTTGTTGTTCTGTCAAGTTGCTCATATTACCTGGTCTCATCAATTTTTCCAATCAATCAGTTGCTCTGGATTCTGTTAACAGGGTTTAATGGAGGAACTCTTAAGCTGACCAATGGAATTAACCCAGTCCATGCACTCTCGATGGGCATCCACAGGCTCTCTAGCTGAAATGTACTTGTATTATGTCGCTGCTCTATGCACGAGTTAAGCAGTTGGTGGAAGAGCAAGCAGAAGTGAGTCAGATCAGAATACTGATTATCTTGCCTGGTCAGACAGCTGGACATAGTAAACAACACCCGAGAGAAAATATCAGACATGATCGCTAGTTTAACTTGCAGAAATAAGTGTAAATCATTCTAGCAATGAAGATCACATGCCTAATTTTTTTGCTATTGGCTTTCAGCAAAAGAACATTAATGGCTTTTTAGATGTAGAAGAACTCATTTAAGAGCCAGAAAAAATATGACTACCACAGATGTACAAATACATGAAACTTTGGATGTATTTGAGAGTGCTGTTTGCAGGATGGATTACGCAATAATGGGGAATTATTGTTTTTTTTCTAGAGGCTTTGTGCATATGAATGGTTTTGGTCCCTGTTGGTTTTTTCAATGTAATTTAGCAAGTGCAGCTGCCTCTCCACAAATTTATTGATCACCAAGTAGCCTTATGGGTAATGCATCTCATCACATAGCTGTCTCACTTTTTCTTCCAATGACTTTTTTTGTGGAATGACAGTACATTGGTACTTGCAAATTACTGTGGAAATGAAGCTGCATGCAAAAATTTAAAAGGGATGCATTTTTACATTTATTCACGTCCACACAATTTTGATGGTATGCCTCTGTGCTTTCCAGATGAAGTATATTTATGTAATTGTGCTGTAGATCTTTGCATTTTAGTCTTCGCGCTCACTGCATATATTCTATAGTGGTGAGAAATAAATTTTTTTTTTTAAGTCTTTGTGTCTTCATGACCTGCACCAATTAATTATCCTTCTTACGGTTATGTTGCACGTGCTTTAGACTCCTTTTCTGAGAGTTAATTGGTAAGGTAAAAGCTTCATAATTTCAACTGCAGTTGTTTCTAAATGCTACAGTACTGAAATCACATCAGCCATACTTTGAAGTCCATCATGCATATAATGTTACAAACTCAATAATTAAGAGGATACTTGTATTCAGAATTTGGTGATCCCACGCATTGATAAGGTAAGCAGCTAATTCGAGACTATTTCCACAGCCTGATCATCCAAAGTGACAGAATATCCTTGCTGGATAGTTCCTTGAAATATGTTGTGTCTGGTCTCCCCAGTTAATGATGCAGTATAGTCTTTACTGTTCCTACTACTTGAATACGGTTGAACATAGATTATTTTCGTATCAAGTTATATGAGGGGAAAAAACTAAAAGAACTCAAAGGGCAGTGCTTTTCTAATTTATTCTAGATATAGTCTGTTGCAGTATCTTTTCTTCTATTTTATGGAAGATATCATGTCCTGTTAGTTAGTATTCAGTTGGTCATGTCCTTTGGATTGTTACCATCAGTAGTATTTGTTTGTCCTTTGAGGTAGAGATTCATGAAATCATCGAATTTTGGCTTGCATGTGGCAGGTAGAGGGATAAAGAGGCCTATCCTGATCTATATACACACAGTAATTGGCCTGCTCCACTCTTCTTAAAGACTGTCAAAGCTGCTCTAATGAGAGCATCTTTCATGCTCCCAATGGTTTCACTTTGTACTTAGCAAGGAATCATATTGACGTTTTCATAAACTGTTCACAACCGTTGAGACTGCAAGCTGTAAAAAAGTTCAATTTCAGACAATAACGTCACCTTATCTGTTTGAGAGCTGGACAGTTTCCAGCTGTCTAGGTATACTTGAGAGTATTCAAGGCCATCATAATTACAATTTACATGATATTATGCGAATTAAAAGTCTCAGAGCATGCTATTTTCTAAGATATTGATCTGGTATGTGGTTTCTCGGCATTCATATAGGTAAAGTTTCAAGGTGTTATCCACTGGCCAAATCATCAAAATCCCGTGGATGGACTGAACATGGAAGAATAATTTTGTTGTGCAAGGACTCTCGATATTCCTCGAGAAAGATGGAAGAAAACTCTACCAACTAGTTAGGGCAGCTTAGGATGCTGTATACAGCTTTGCTGAGACAAATCTGATAAGTGAGAACCATTGTTGCAGAACCTTCAGATGATACTGTATGGTCGATTAGTTCGGGTTGGGGATTTTTGACACCCGTAGACTATCCACCATACCCCTCCCACTCAGATCCCCAATCATATTTTGACAAACAAAGGTCTACCATATGAGCCCTTGTAGTGGCGTATTATGCACTGAAATAAGATCATGCTGGGTTTTAGTAGCAGTATTTTTGGGACGACTTTGAGCACCATATGACTTTCTTAATCCTTCCCCTGACTGATCTTCTCAGCTGAAACTCCTCTCTGATAATCAGAATTGCATCATGAGAATCAGGAAGACAGAGTGGAACCATGGAATTGTCCGTCACTCAACGTGGCTCAGCCACACCACCCTTGGTGTGGGCCACTTGAGAAGAGCTACCAAGTATCTATTACAGGGCGCCAGAACTTTGCCTCTGGTGCCACAGCTTCAGTTTTGAGCTTATTGATTTCTAATCAATAAGAAAATGCTCCACCTTTTGTTCCATGCACCATCGACTATAGAGCCATATGCGCATAATCATAGTTTGGTTGCAGGGATCCTGTTTTATAGACAGCCTGCATCAAATCTTCAACGACATCCTGAGTTTTTCCTGTTTAGCTAGCTACTCTGAGGAGCAGCTTATCAGTGATTTCACTACTGCAGAACAGAAATGAGTAATTATGGAGCAAGCAGGACTAATATTTGATACAGATAAACATCAATTACATTTTATACAAAATTTCGCTTAAAGAATTCCTCAGGAGATAGGACATAGACATTATGACCAATGCTTGGCCAAGTCTACATTAATTGAGGAAGTGAGATGGAGCAAGATTCGGATGAAGGAGCACTGGTCTTATTGGGAAATTCTTCACTTTTTTGCCTCTGATAGAATAACACCCTTCAACCCAAAACCATTCCCATCTTCCCTTATCTTTCATTTCCCTCCATACAACCATACCTGACCCAAGATCTCTATACAAACACATAACCCCATCAGTACCCACACATTTTGTACTGCCCCAATTCGACTTCCCACCTAACAATTTCAACCCCAATTCACGTGGCATTTCCTCAACCAAACTCCAAACCTCACCTTCACTGAGCTCCCACACGGATACTGCTCCGCCGCATGTGCCACCAACTAGTGTCAGCCTCCCGTTTTGGAGGATCAGCGCCGCGAATTCTAGCTGATCTGCTAACGGTACGCTTAGTTCACGCCAGTTATTTGTCCCGATCTCGAAGCCCATGATGCTGTAGGCCCTGGCTGAGGTCATCCAGTATAGCACCCCATCACAGCATACACTTTCATCAGGAGTCCAGACTGTTAGCCTCACCGCAAATTCCACTGGCATCGGCCCGATAATCTGCCACCTCTCATGAACTGAATCATAGGCTTCCAACGTGGACTCATAGGTGCCACAACCGCGGGGGGCATCGGACATTCCTCCAGCGACATACACCCTGAAAGCAGGGAATGAAGCACCTCGGCTCGGCTCCAACATTACAATTCCTGTGGCCGGATTGGTGCGCGAAACGTTCAACTTCGGCAATCGCTTATATTGCCTCGTAAAAGGGTTACATAGAGCTAATTGGTGGACTGTAGTACTTGTGGATCTTAGCAGGATAAGACCAGCACCAACAGGAGAAATGAGCCTCACCGGGTCCGGCAAGAAATCAAGGGGAAGAGCATGCCAATTATCCGAATTCGGATTGTGGACATAGCAGCATCCACTGAGGCTGCGAATGGGCACTGCCACGAACCACGGTGGATGCTGCCATGTCACCGCCGATCCGGTGCTCAGCAGGTAACCTCTGCCGCACTTGTGCCAATGCCGGCAAGCTGAGTTGGCACGGGCTAACGATTCCGGCGAGAGGAAGGAGAAGATCTTGGCGAGGATGTCCAACGGAAGGTTGTTCCACATTTTTTCAACAGAAGATGGTGAAGGTTTTGTCCAGCTGAACTGAGCGGCTAATATCTATACATGCTTCGATCCAACAGCAACCAATGTGGTCCCGTGCAATTGCAGGCGGTGGATCATTGACGATGTGTATGTCATAGGGATGCGTGACCCACATGGAGCTATTCGTCTGACCCACATGTGATGATGTGATGATTTATGCCTTCACTGTACGGGTTTTTCATTTTATATGCGAGGGGGGTTGGTTCTTGGAAGAGCCCAAAGGGCGAGTTGCTGTTTCACTGAAAAATGGGGCTACAATCTCTGCGCCGCCTCTGAGCCAGTCGTTTGCATATTTAATTTCTCGGCTGCTTTCCTCTTGACTTTTTGTGAAGGTGGTAGGCCTTCAGAATGAGATGCTCCGATCGTTCATCATATATTACTCTCTGCAAAGGGTTGGCTTAGAACTAACTAAAATCCACCAGGAAGCCATTGACCTCACTTTCTTCCTCCTCAGATGTTCTCTGCCTTTTTCTTTTTCACGGTCTAGTGCAAATTCACAGAAGTTGTTCAGTTGCTGCTTTGCTCCTTTAGTAGACTTGCGTCCCCAAATTCACAGAAGTTGTTCAGATGTTCTCTGCCTTTTTCTTTCTCCCAATAACATGTCATCACCTACTATGTCTTTTCCACAAACAATCTTTAACACCCTAGAAGCATAAACCGGCGGATGTGGTCGATAGTTCGGTAGAATATGTGGGATGAGAGAATTGTCATGCCCACTAAAGATTAAACGATGGTCAAAACGCCCCAACAATCCGTTATAAACAAAAAGAAATGAAAGAAAGGAAACGATAAATGGTATATGCCTCAGACGAGAATGAATTCCTTGAATTTCTTGACCGAGTGCACGTCACATGCTCAACGCTCATGAAAATGGACTATACGTGTTTGTGATCTTCATTTTCCAAGGGTTTTTAGCTCACGAAACTTATCACATCTAATCTTATTGCAATTTGGTATGGAATTTTTCCTTTTTTTGTGTGCCGCCCCCAATAGAAATGTACGGGGCATGAGAGAGAGCATAATGAGGATGAGGGGAGCTCTCACTCCTCATATGTATTGTCAATTATGTTAGGTGTGGTGACATGAACAGTCTTTGATTTTTGACCAAATGCGTAATGTATTCGTAAACTTTTAATTTGTTTAATGTGAATCTTAAATTTTACTTCAATGTGCAATGTGATCTATAAATTTTTAACTTATTCAATGTGGTTCTTAAATTTTTTGTACATATTCAATTTAGTCCTCAAATGATATAAAAATGTTAGTGTTGTCCTATTAATTTAATTTTAAGGATTACATTGAGTATTTTAAAAGTTTAGGAGTCATATTATAAATTGTGTTAAAGTTTATGAATTACACTAAACGTATCAAAAATTCAGGGATTATATTACACATTGGATCAAAATTTGAAGATTATTTTTGTCATCAGCTTGACAAAGGCTTATGCGTCGGTAAGCTAACGTATAAGGATCTGAACGCCAAAACTAGGCATCTTGTCCTGTATCCTAAAATATAGATTGCAACCTAACATTCTCGAAAAAGTCGACGTGGCAAGTGGCTACCAGCAACGACAAGTCGTTTTCGCGAAAACGGCCAATCGAATAGGAACGGCGAGCAGGGGCGCGCGGGACCGCGAAATTTGCAATTTTACCGCCACGATCTCCCGACGACCTCTCCCGCTTCGACTCGTTTTTTCATGGGGTCTCCTACCAAGATCTTCTCCTGGTTTTTCTATTCGCAAATTTTCGATTTTTTTCTCAACTGTAGGCAAAATGTCCTCTTCCAGAAAAAGGGCTCGAGCGATTTCTTCCGTCGCTGCGTCTGCATTCTTTCTCCTCATCATTCTTCAGGTCCCTCTTTTCAGGTAAATGCCCATTGTTTATCTCCCCACTTGCGCTTCTCTTTTTCCGGTTCCCTCTCATTCCCTTTTTGGTTGTCATGATATGATGAACGTTGGTCAAGAAATGAAGATTATTATTAATTATTTTTTAATGTGGGAAAGATTAGTGCAATGATGTCGTTTTCTCGCTCCGCTATGATTGGGTTTTTGCGTTTGGGGATCCGGGTTGGTCACTGGTGCAAATGGGTCGTTCGTTTTTGGGTCTTTGAAAGGGACAAGAGAACAGATGCACCGACGATTTGTTTACCCTTGTTCCGTAGAGAAATTTGCGGTTCTTGATGATGACTGAAGCGATGTTATGTTTTCTTTGGGAATGTGACTGATGGGTTCGATTAGAAGCAAACCTCCATTTCCACAAAAAATAAAAATGTGACCTCGATGATTAGCTTCTTCCGGTTTTTCATGCCCCGCTATCAATGCTTTTTTATGTTTCCATCTGGACTACGGCAGTGAGAGAGGGAAAATGAACTACAAGGAACGGGAATCGTTCCTAATTCAGCGCTGGTTCGAAGTGAATCCCATGATTGATCAATCATTGATGTCGTTATAGTTTTCACAGTGGTTGATCATTAGAGTGCCGACAGGCAATTACCTATGCACTGATTGCGACCAATCAGACTATCATTTAGTAGATTCATTTTATATGAACACTTTTGAGAATGTTATAAAACCAGAAATGGTCGGTCTATTGAAAGGATAAGTAACGAAGAAAAGATCCAAACATGTTCTTCTTTTAAAAAGAACCAGCACATATAAGAGGGTGGATTTGAGTTGATGACAGGCGGATGTGATTACGGGTCTGGTTTGTTTTCTCTGTTATGTGGCTTGGAGGAAGTCGCGGCATGTTTTCAATGTTCTGCATCAAATATGTTGTTTTTCTTCTGGCTCTACAGGGTTCCATGTAGGATTGGAATGTGCACAACACCAATGCAGGTGACATCCTCTCAGTTGTTTGCGAGTGAACTCTTCCCTCAATCTGTAGTTAAAGCTCTTCTTTATCCGGGAGCTGTTGCCCATGCTTTTATGAGGAGCAAGACCATACCAACCTATGATGACTTGCTAGACACCTACAATTTCGCCAATTCTAAGGCGGTTTCATCAGCTATAGATCTTCGACGCATTGAGGTCTTCACCGTTTCTCTAACAATGGCATTTTTAATTTATTAGTTGGGGTATTCTGTGTCATTTGGAGTTTTGCTTCATCTGCTGAAGGTTAAAGACTAGAGAGCAGGAAACTTGGAATGATCTGGAAGCTCCTCGCGTGCCATCTATTCACACATCTATGTTTTCGTCCTTTGCACCATATTTGTCTTATGTAGGACCCATGATCTTTCATTTTCATTTTTGCTTTTTGCATTAGTTGAACTCTGGCAAGCGTGGCCAGGTATTGAATAAATTCTCTCTGGAGCCTCTAATTATAGGTTCAACACTTTCTATCACAGAAAAGTTGCATTGCCACGCAATTCTGTAATGCAGAGTCTACATAACCTTTTGGGTTTTAAGCTGAGCTCATTTTACAAGTTGAAAAAGCCTTTTGTTCATTTGTCATGGTGAGCTTATTTATAATTTCTGCTTCTGATCCTGGCCTATACAACAGGTCCTCGCAGGGAGCTACTTAATGGTGGCAGGAGCTCTTCTAAGTCTCGTGAAGCCGGTAAGGATGAGCTTTTTTGGTGCACTTTTAGTCATTTGGGGCCTGGCAAGGGAAGTCATGCTCGCGACTACTGCTCACTCCAATCCGACAAAATCCATTAGTATGTACCCAACATTGTTCTTTGCAGCAGTTTCCGCTTTTGCCTCAATGCGGAAGGATGTGAGAAAGATCGTACGTATGTGCAGAACTGGGGAGGTCGAAATGTATAGACTGAAACATGAGAAAGCAAAGCACAAATGAAAGATAGTCATATTCATCTGTATATGACATCTAGTATAATTCTTTGCCAAATACAAAAACTAGAATGATTAACTGGGAAATCATATTTTTTTTTTGTTGGGCAAACCAGCCTTGTGTAAAGCAACTCTAGAAGAAATATGACAGGCTTAGTAGCTGCATCAAGCATTTCTTCAAGTGGTTGCCCTTTAATTTTGTTTATCTTTTTGATTCTATTAGTTTCCAACTTCTGCCGCTGGTTTTGTCATACTCAGCACCTTCAACTTCCATTCTATGCTATTAGGAATTGCAATTACAGTCTATCAAGCTTTGTGCTCCAATCCTGTTCAATCTGGTTGACTAGAATAACGTCAATCATACAGATTTTTAAGGCTATCTTTATTAGAGTGCATCCACTGGCCATAAGTAAATGTCAGAGAATGCAGGAACAAAAAATATCAGCACCTAATTACTTTTCCCACCCTCAATATACGATTGTGTGGCGATGGTTGTGTGGCGATGGTTGCAGTGCGAATGTTGTGATCTCTTATTGTAATGTTCTGTGATAAACTGCTCCAAGTAGTAGAAACTTTTATGTAGGAGGTGCTAAAGGAACTCGTGTGATGATGGTTAGAACTAAGATGTCTTAATGATCTTCAAAGGATGTGATCATGGATAATAACTCAGTTAAATGACCATATCATTCCCCACCAAATAAGAGCATGGGAGGAGTTAAGAGGACAGGATAAATGCAAAGTGCCCAATTATTGCAGAGAAGTGGAGACACACTAAAGATCCAATCATGGACTTACAAGGGGCCAAATGAAAAGGTCATATCTTATTTGATCCAAGTCAATAAGAGATTCAATCAGTTAGTGCAGATAATTTGAAATTGGAAGAAAAATTTCAGAAAAACCATCTACTGCAACATCTTTATTTCAGGTGAATATGGAAGAATGGTTATGAGAGCATCCTCGTATCCAACCGGATCTGTAAGATGAACACAACGAATAAAGAGATGAAGAAAACTCACTAGAACTGGGTGTGGCAAGAAGAACAACAGCAAGTTTAAAAGTAAGGTACCTCCATCCTCCAGAAGGATTTTGATGACCTCTCCAGATAGATCAGCCTGTGGTTAAAAAGAGAAATTCACCATCTGAGACCGCAAACTGAATTTTTATTGTGATAAAATGTGCTAATGCATGTGAAATGGAACTCAAAAGAACGTAAGAGCAGAAGAAAGAAGAAGAATCCTCTTGACCTTGATAGGCATCTCTCCACCGAGTTGATCGATGTAGCAGACTACTTGTCCTTCCTTCACAATTTGCCTCTGCAGGATGAACGTGAGATTTTAGTTTATAAGATAGATATACACTAAGTGTAAGTTGTTATGTGCAAGAAGTTTATTTCCATTTTGGTACTCTCGGTGACACCATCCAGTTCAGCAGAGCTCAATCTTTAAATAAGCCGGTCGAGTTTGTTTTCCATGTCATCTATTCATGAGAATATGTACATGGCTAAGGATGGAGGTTTCAGTCGAGCTCTGTTGGCTTTCCAATGGTAGGCCGGGCTACTACTGAGTCGCTCATTTGTCTTTGGCAGGATTGGAGTATAAAGAAGATGGTTACTCACTCTCTGAACCAATTACTAATAAGAAAATTAGCCGATGTTTTAAGATCCTTTCTGTTAATTTGCTAAACCCTTTTCAATAACTCGGATGTATAGAATTTAGACAAGAAAAAATAATGACAATAATTCATGACGCAATTCGGAACTTATAAACCGGCCTTATAACCTCATCTTTTTACCTCTTTACATGCAGGTGGAGCACGCTTCCCTTTTATAGTACGAGATCTTTTAAAAAACCCCACCTGGTTCAGGTGAAACTTTGATGAGTAAGCTCAGAAAGAGAGAGAGAGAGAGAGAGAGAGAGAGAGAGAGAGAGAGAGAGAGAGATTACTTACAAACATGGACTTACCCTAGGAGACTGGAGTACAAACAAGCCTTCATTAGCGGCTTTCTTTAGCGTTATCTGCCATCTACTCATGGAGAATATCGATTTGGTGATAGCTAAAGAAGTTTTTGGGAGTGAAGCACTTGCGACATGTTCCTCAGGTGTTGCATCGGCTTTAGGAGGAGCATGCGACTGGGGAGATGGAGGTAATGTGGTAGTCTTTCTGGTCGGATTTCTTGCTAGATATAGCTGAAAACCGCTGAGCTACTTGTAGAGAGGAATAAAACAAAGAGAACTTTAATTGGATCTGAGTATCTTTAAAGACTCCGACAAGTTGGCTGGAGCCCAAATTGTAAAATCTTCCTAGTTTACATGAATTTGTGAATCCAACCCAAATCTGCTTACCTTTATTTCAATTTCTTCAACTGAACTTGCCTCGCAAATGCCAGTTATCAGAGATCCAACCTGCAGATAAATCTCAACTGACTTAGCAAGGTAACTACTTGTAAAGTTTTCTGTAGAAGGGTGCTCCCATTTCCAAAATTCAGAAGAAACTTGTCCCTGCATTAAGTGTGCCTATGAATCAGAGCAACATACTTTGCATTGGAGTTATTATGATAAGCATAATCTGCAGCCTCCTATCAAAAATTAAACTGATAATTATAAGGATGCTTAGATCTCAACATACTTTGCCATGGAAGTTAATGAGATTATCAAGTAGGGAAAAGATGGAAGAGACAGGAAAATCTGGTCAGCAGAGGCTAACACATAGGAATGATGCATGTTGGAAGTTGACCAGAGTTTCATGTAGTCAATTTCATCAATAGGGTTAGGAGTGGTAGAAGTAAATTCTCTGTAAGCGTCATATTCAGGCGAATGACATTATGAACAAATGTTCAAGGCAGAACAAATATGAAAATAAAGCATTATTTCTTCTTTTTATCTTGAGTATGCTTGTCTGTATTATGCCCCAATCCACTTGTACTTTACTAAGGAGCTTGGGTAGAAGAAAAGCTGTATATAGTCTTAACGAAGCATAAGAGGAAAACTGGAGATCAATGAGTTGTGCACCAGCAAGAAGGAACTTAACCTCAGATAGATCTGGTGTGTGTCTCCTCATGAAACCAGACGTGTTGGAACCATCTACATGTACATAGAAGCAATCATGGTCAACAGTACTCGACCATAGCCAGCTCACAGCAAAATTAGTCTTCAAATAGGACAATTTTGTTTAGTTTCTCTCTTTGACCATGTGCAGATGATTTTCGGATTATGAGTGCACAAAAAATTCATTGAGTGAAACTCCGGTAGATCAGGATTTTTGAGAAGTTAAAAGCACAGGATAGACATCAGTGATGAGTACATACGTTGGCTTCCAGAAGATGAAGTACAGTATATTCTCCATTGGTCATCTGTCCTGGAAGATATCCTTAAACCTGCATGATTCTGTAAATTGTGTACTATCCAAGTTATCCTCAAATTGGATTGATGTGCTTCACTAACTCTCGCTATATTGAAGTTGAGATTTGATATATGAACTCTTGAAGTTCCTAAGGTACCTGAAAGAAGAAATGCCAGGACATACAACTATGATCTTGAAGAATGAATCATTTCTGCTATCAGAATCAGACTGTATAATTTGATGCCAATACCAACCTCGTTTGTTGGACATAGGTCATTAATACTAATATGTCAGGCGCTATTCAGAGGTTCTATGTCACAGGAGAACACTAACAGCACCCTCCAAAGGTCTGGAATTGCTCAAATTCATACTCATCAAGAGCTATGCCGATACCTTATGCAAAAAGAGATTCGTGTAATCTCTTCCGACTTGTGATAAATTAAAATAGTGCCAGAGCGCCAGTGTTCAAGAAGTATGACCCAGAAATTCCAAAAAATATCGCCTGATTTCCTTAATGATGGAGTAT
This sequence comes from Eucalyptus leucophloia subsp. euroa, assembly GCA_017140325.1. Classification (NCBI taxonomy): domain Eukaryota; kingdom Viridiplantae; phylum Streptophyta; class Magnoliopsida; order Myrtales; family Myrtaceae; genus Eucalyptus; species Eucalyptus leucophloia. The sequence continues at coordinate 33,712,196 of CM029473.1, forward strand.
CCTGTATGGTCCTGGTTATTGTTTCTAGTAATCGATGGAAGCAATGATCATTCTAATACAGCCACAATTCATTAGGGGATTAAACAGCGCTCGTGGGTTACACAGCTGCAGTGAGATATTGAGGACGATATGTAATGGGTCAAGGGTGTTGTGGATGTGAATCTCGATCGAACACCCAGAAGTTAATAAAAAGAACTTCCGATTTGATGAATTCTGAATGGCATTTAATAACAGAGGAGGGATATAATTACTAGTGCCACCATTTCTGATGCACATCGATCAAATAAGACAGAGGGCAACCATCCTTCACGAACGAGAATCACATAGGCAAGATGAAAGATTGATGCCTGACCCGACAGACAGAAGTAAGAGAGACAGAGACATCACCAGAAGCCATTTACAGTGCCTTGACCTCTGCGGCAGCCAGATGAAATTTTGATGACGTTGATGTACAAATTTAACTCTGAAACTCCAAAACCAAAGCGAAAGGGAGACAAAATCTTTCGTGAAAATGGCAATGTATGTTCCATGAAAGTTGCATCATAAACGTATAAACTAAAATTTTTTAAGGGAAGACGAGAGAATATTATTGGCAGATCGATCGTTTATACTGTCTCCAGCTTGCAGAGCCAAACAAATGACGACCGCTGCAATTGTCCAAATGAATTGCCTTGCTTTGTTCCCACTGAAAGAAAAAAGAGAGACGGAATTCTGCAGTTTGTCTCATGTGCAAGAAGCGTAATCAAGGCTGTAAGAGCAAATTGTCTATGCATGCTCTGACCTAGGGTAGATTAGACCTTGGGATGTGGATGCCTCTTCGGTTTCGCGCTTGAGTTTAATTTGGTATGCTATTGGCTTCGACAGAAAAATTAACTCAAGTTTAACGCGAAGAGAAGAAATCACCCGAAGAAATCAACAAGTAAAATAAGGATGCCAAAAATTTACATGACTCTATTCAAATGTTAGTATCTACCCTACGAGAAGAGCCGCACACCAAAGATTTATTATAAATTCAGAGAGTACAAGGTTTACAGTCGCTCAATCACCTAGTGTTTCCAAGTCCTAGATTACACCCAAAGCATACTCATAGAGAACTCAAGAAACACTCCGAAAGAAAGGCCTAGCACTCGTTTTGTTAGCTCTAGCGTGTACAAGCGAAATCCTGTTTTCATATGTTCCAATATGACTTGCCAACCTAATCCCGTGGAATGTAATCTGATAGTTTTTTCGCTTGTTTCGACATCAAACCACACAAGTCCCGTTTGAGTTTGGAATTTCAATTGGATCGGGGTTTTCACGTGCTCAAACTTGAGACGTGATTCAACACAACTTCTGTGAGTATGCTAATGGTACTTAAAACAAAATTTTCAACTGATGAAAGGGAAATATTCATCTTTCACTAATTTCCTCACACCTGGTAAAAAAACAGAAGAAAAATGTCCTATCCGAATCATCACTGTCGAAGATTAATCTCAGAGACGAATCGCAGCATACGCATCATATATTTCAATATTAATTGCTGTATCCTCACCGTTAAATGTCAGTGACTATTCATGGAACGTACCAGAGAGTTCAGGGCTTACAGTTAATTACACAGCTGTCGATTTACATTGAAATTTCAAGGGCACCCATTAATCTCATCAAGCTGGATATTGCCGTCTGATGAGAATCGCTCCAATCATATATGACTACATAATCTCGTTATTTTCGACAACATAATTTACTTACCAATGACGACAAAGTGAGAGTATTAGGGACGGTAAGTCTTATGATGAAGTGAAATTGAGATGACAACAGAGCAAAAGTCGAGGACAAAACGACAAGAGAAGTTGTGTTGACGGTGCGGACATTCATAAGAGATCAAACGACACAAATTTGCATCAGATCTCGTTGTTTGTAACTAATTATCAATTTCCTTAAACATAGTTTAATCTTTTAGAATAGCGAATTGATTAAATCCACCGACTAATGTTTTTGATGAAATCAGGTAACTCTTTTGCTCAAGTGAACAGAAAATCTCATCGAGCACCACCCCCCCAGAAGAAGAGGAAAATCTCGGTAGGAGATTATAAAGTTGTTAAAAAGAAGAATTAAATTTCTCAAATTGAAGATAACATTAGAACCATTGTCTTTTACACTAACGAAGATACTATCGCACATTTACATGGATTCTCTTTGTGTGCTTGGCTAAGTTGGTTTGAAAGGGCCTTTTGTTATTTTGGATTTTTGAGATTCGGTAGAGGAAATTTCACCATTGTTGGACAACTGAATCGCCGTAACTGACCCCTTTTTGATCTCGCATCTTTGATGAATGCGATGAAAAATTAGGTCCCAGCCTTTCCTCTCTACTTTTCCTTTTCCACGATTTTGAAACTCTTATGGAAAGTATCTAACTTTAGCGGTTGGTGTAAATAGTTCATTCGTGATAATTTCATCCATTTATTTATCTAGAAGTTTTAAAAGCAAGTTTTCCTTTTAGAAACTCCAGACATAATATGAAAATACACTAAATTTTGCAACCGTATTATTTTCATCTATATATCACAAACATATTGTTATAGAATACATTCGATTTTGGATTAATATACTTCGCCTGAAAATTGCTGTCCATATCCCATGGCTTTTTTTAGCTTGAATAATATACTTGGATTTATCTCTTAAAGTGCAACAAACTATTTTTTATCCAAGTTCCGGTCTCCCATATTTCCCAGATTGCAATACGTGGTCATTGTTGCACCGTCACTGGTACATGATAATGGTACTATTCAGCTAGCAATGCTCGAATAGAAGCATCCGACTCTATTCTTTGAAAAAAAAAAAAAAATCCTTCATAGAAAAACATTGTACTTATGAAACCACGTTAAAATGTTATTTCCTTTTAGTTTGAATCACTGCCACTTTTACATTGGGAGATCATCTTTTGATTTTTCTCCTTTCACTCTTATAAAAGGACCATTGGAACATGAATGGACAAAGGCTTCTTGTATGAACAATTCATTTTCCGTTGATGCTAATCAAATTGATGACAACTTAGTATCCGTTTGTTTTGCAAAAAATATTCTTCAACGTTTGGATCATTTAGGAAAATGATTTGATGGAAAAGGTTTTTCTAACCAATAGAAAATATTTTCTTACAAAACTTAAATTTAGGCAAATGATTTCCTAAATAAAAAAGCAAAAATCAATTTTCAAAATATGATTAGGTATTAGTGTTTAGACTAGAAATTTTACACTTGGATATGGAAACCCCAATACTTGTTCCCTGGCCATTGGTAGCGAGGCTAAGACTACGCATGCGTTTGGTTCAGTATTTTGAAAGTTCATTAGGAAAATTCAAAGCAATTTATCCTACATGACTTTAGACAAATGCAAATGTCATTTGGTAAACTATACTTTGAGAAGCAACTTTGAGAGAAATGCTGTTTGAAAAAACACACATTTAAAAAGCCGTTTTTTTTTTTAATTTCATTTGTTTAGAATTGAAAAAAAAATAATGTATACAAATTTTTAAATATAAATTTTGACAATAATACTAAAAAGATCAAATACATTTATAATTTTTTTTAAAAAGACCAAACCCTTCATTGGAATTTTTTAATTTTTATTTGTTTAAAATTGAAAAAAAAATGTATGCAACTTTTTTAAATATAAATTTTGACAATAATGCTAAAAAAAATAAAAAACATATATATATATATATATATATTTAAAAAAAGGCCAAATCCTTTGTTGAAATTTATTAATTTTTATTTGTTTAAAATTGAAAAAAATAATGTATGCAACTTTTTAAATATAAATTTGAAAATAGTGCTAAAAAATCAAATACATACATACATATATATATATATATATATATATATATATATATATATATATATATATTAAAAAGGACCAAACTCTTCGTTGGAATTTTTTAATTTTTATTTGTTTAAAATTGAAAAAATTAATGTATGTAACTTCTTAAATATAAATTTTGGCAACAACACTAAAAAAATCAAATATACAAATAATTTTTTTTTAAAAAGACCAAAATATATTTATTTTTTTTAGTATTTATATAATTTTGATTTTTTTAGCATTATTTTGGCATTTAAAAAAATAATAATGAGGGAAAAATTAGAAATTTGAAGAATAAGTGATGATAGTTTTGAAAAAAAAAAAGTACTAGCATTTGGCCAAATGCTTTGAATTTCACTTGAAAACTATTTCAAAATAGTTCTTAAATAGTCAAAGATTTCCCCAGGAGCTTTGAAGGTTGAAAGCCCATCGAATCTTTGCTCAACCAAATACACCCTACATGTCAGACCTAGGTCCCCACTACCCAAGCCTAGGTCCATTGAAGTTGGGCCTAGAGCCTCCTTAACTCAGCTCGAGTCCACCTAGGCTGTGTCCTAGACCTTAGCCACCATGACTAGGTTCATCTCGAGCACTAGACACAAGTACTGGTGCTTGGGATGACGAGCCTGATAACATCAAGACCAAGCCCAAGTTCTCAATACTCGTGCTCAGGTGATGGGTCCATCAAGGCTCCAATGTTTGTGCCCGGATCCGTTGAGGTTGAGCCCGAGACTTTTGTGCCCATGCTCAAGTGCCTTGTGCCCTTGTCCATCGATGTTGGGCTTGGGTGCTGCCTGGGGACCCTAGCACCCAAGCTTGTGCCCATCAAGGTTGTGCCTTGGTCCTTGACACCCAGGGCCGAGTCCCTTGAGGTCGTGCCTTGGACCTTAGCACTTGTGCTTGGGTCCCCAATGCATGGACTCCCATCTGTTGAGGCTAGGCCCGTGCTCAAGATCTCGGCCGCCCACATTAATATCAGAGTCCTGGGCTCGATTTTGATGGACTTAGGCTTGGGTGCTAGGGACATGGACCCATGCTTGGGCATTGGGAACCTAGGTCTACCCTTTGTAGACCCGAGCTAGGGTGCTGGGGACTTGCACTAAGTTCTTGGGCTTGGTTTTCGATGGACTTAAGACTAGTGCTCGTGTTTATGCTCTATAATTGAGATTCGAGCATAAGATCACGTTGCCTATGCTGGATTCCTTGGTTGCCCATGCGCAAGTCACTAATGCTCGAGTAATGCATACCTATTTAGAAAAATAAAATGAGATTCCTTACCAAATGAGGAAAAATATTTTCCAGGTCTAAACTAAACACTGGAATATATTGTTATTTTTTTAGAAAATGACTTTCTGGATTTTTTTTTTCATAAATGTCATTTTTTTCGTGAAACAAATGGAGCCTTGAAGAAGTTTTTTATTTTTTATTTTTTATTTTTTGGGAATCTTTCATGGTTCACGAGCCAAGTAGAGATAGAACTTGAGATAATTTCATATTAATGTAATATTTGGATCTTTAAGGGTCATCATATAAGCGATATATACTAGCCGTGCATAGAAAATATTCACTGTTAAGAACCCCAGAACTTTTTATGCTGGATTAATGTGTTTGCTTTCTATCATCAGATAAATCATACTATTCCTCGACAGGGTCATAAAAGTTTGCTTTCTGATAAAAGAGAACACTTCCAGATTCTAATTGATACAAATTATGGAAGAGTACGTGCAAAATGGTTCTTTTTACTATATGTTATTAGTTAAACTTCCAAACTTAAACTATAGATGTATCAGTTACAATATCTAAGAACCTTTCCAGGATACAAATTACTATCACACTAGGCATTCAAGATTAGATTAACCCTCTAAAATTTACAAAATTTAAGTCTTGATAGTGTATGATTCCATATACCGTCGTGGATAGAAAAGGAGAGACTCTTATAGTCCCCATGCGTTTCACAAAAAGGCAAAAGATTTGGAAAATATTTCCTTAAAAATGATCATTTACAAAAATGAATGAACAAAAAATCTTTTCATTGTTTATGAAGATGTTTAGACATGAATTTTTGCAGATAATGAATATATTTCCATGGGTCAATTATTTCAAGCGATACAATGATCATTTTCAGCGAAACAAAAGGAGCTTTAAGCAAAAGAAAATGGTCATGGGGAAGTTTTGACTCTAGGAACGGAAAGTTGTCCAACGACAGGCCAAGATTGCTTCTGGTAGGGAGAGAACTTGATAACATGGATGAACTAAAGCTATTGGTCGTTTGGGATGGTTGTATACTCGAAAAAGAAGAAGGAACACGCATGAGTAACTATCGACTTTGTTGCATGCAAGCAACAAAGATGATGAAGACAGCGGACTAAGATATAATGACAAGTAACAGCCACAACAACACATGATGTAACACAAAGCTTAACTCGAAAAGAAGACAGGAATCTTTCTTTAAAGGCTTCTCAATGGGCGTCTCTGGCCTTAAAAGAGAACCCTTTCCTTTTGTTTATCCAGCGAGCCTTAAAGAGCCACTTTCTGTACTCATAGTGGCATTTTACTAAGCACAACGATTCTCAAAGTCTAAAGGAAAAGACATTCGGTCAATGGAAGAGAATCCTATGTAGACGCCCCTCCGACATATTGTTCTTTTTTCACTTTCTTTGACTTGCGATACGTATGAGATGCAATTAACCTTTTAATTTTGGGGGTGTGGAAATGGCCCACTGATGATCTAAAACATGTTTTGTCTCCATTGATGTAATTCCTCTGGTAAAATCCGGGCAAGCAAATCATTTCACAAGCTGATATGAACTTACGTGGATTTGATTTGCGCATTTTACGAACCCGTTGATGGTCTTTGCGTGATGAGGAATTAGTACATGACTGTAATATACGTACTAAATCAAATCTGGACCATTTAAAAATTATGGGTCTTAAGTGAGTATCAAATAAATCCTCCCAAACCTAATAGTCCGGTTTCATTCTTTGAATAATGATTTCTCCTTTGTGATTCATTTTCTTTTATCTGTAGTCTCTAGAGTGTCAAGAATCGAATGAGCAACGTGTATAATGTAAATTTGGATAGGAGATACCGTTCTTCCTAATTTGGCTTTCCCATAGAGGTATACACATGGAGAGAGAGAGAGAGAGAGAGAGAGAGAGAGAGAGAGAGAGAGAGAGAGAGAGAGATTCATTAATAACAAATTTCCACTTAGGGGAACAAACTCAACATAACAATACGATTCTATAAGAAAATACTACAAAAAAGGAGGAAAGAACCAGAAGCACGTGAAGTGCTCTTCTCTCCTCTAGCTCGAAAACTAGTAAGTAGATTTGCTAGCACTCACACACCCAAATAATAAATGGAAACAACGATTAGCCTTATGACAGAAGACCTAAACAAATGTTCTTAGAGACACAAATTATAGGGTGGACATGCTTCTCTGCCAAAAGAAGATTTCGCAGCCAATTAGAGAAACATCCCAAAAGCAAAAGTTGATGCTCCTGTCCCTGGTCTCTCTTGGTGGCCGCAACGCCTGCAAGCAATAATAAAGCATTCACCTTTACATCTGCAAAATGAATCATAAAATAATCTTTCAAGAACCTAAGGTTAGAGCAAAACTTAGGATGGAACATATTCGCATAAAATGGGCATGCAAATTTCTATGTTGCTTCGCAATACGGAGGCGACAATTTTTAAATGATCGCATCAAGTTTTGTAATATGTAGCTTTACTTGCAACTAATTAGCATCAAAGTGTTGTTGCATACCCAAAATTGAAAAGCACTTTGCACGACCTAGTAAGATCGGTTGCTAGAGTAGTCCCGAGGGGCATTGCACCGGAAGCATTCCATTCTGCTAGCGAAGTTGTGTTCATTGCAGCCAAACCTGGTGAAATGGGAAAAAACAATGAGTGAAATTCAAACGTTAATTTGGTTTGGGTGGTTTAAGGTGTATGCTCTACTTTTCCATTTAGTCTTTCATTCTTTTAGCGGGATTATTTTGCAGAAAGCAAAATTTGAAAAGCTTATAGAATTTTCGTGAACGTCTCCTTTCTTTAACAATAAAATGTGTCTGTTGATCTAATATACTGCGTCGAAATTTGGTTTACCTATTGCAGATCCAATCGCCCGATTTCCATCCGGATCGGCTTCCACCAGCGCTGTTGCCTGCACCTCTAGAGCGCGGCGCGTCAAAATCATAGCCACCGGCCAAGTCTTCCTTGAATGCACCGCATTTGAAGCAGGTCGAGCGGCTGGCAAAGTTATGAGTCCCGCAGTTTCCAACGGTGCAATACCAATCTCCAGGACGGACATCGGAGCCAGTGAACCCGAACGAGGATCCACTCCTTCCGCCAAAACTTGCAAAGTCGCCGCTGCACTTTGCATCCCCGCAGCGTTGGCACGAGTCGCGCCTCTGGAAGTTGAGGTGCTGGCACGATTTGCAGTTCCAGTCTCCGGGCCTACTCATCTTTGCCGCTAGCAATGAACTGAAAATAACCACCGACACCGAATCAATGAGAGAGATTGGATAGACTTACTTTACAGTTGAATTCTTGCTAGCTTCCATTAAAAATATGTGCAGTAAGCGCATGTACTACACATGACCAGTTACGTAGGCCCCACGAGACACATATGGTACTTCCAAGAGTAAAAAAAAAAAAAAAAAAAAACCTATCAAGCATGCCAAGTACCTAGTCAGAGTCCGACCAGTGGGGTCCAAATCGACCACACTAATGACCGAAGGTAACTAATGGATTCTGAAGCAGGGAAGGAGAAGTGCTGGAACGAGAGAGTTCAAGTTCTGTCCCTATCTATGGCACTTGGGAAATGGCTAGGCTTTCATCATGAGATCAAGAAAGAGAGAGAAAGAAGTAGATGAAACTAACCTTAACAAGGCAAAGCGTGTGGCTGCGGATATAGCAAGAGAGGAGAGGCTGCTGCTGAGACAACTGCACGACGAGGGTGCGCTTATATACAAGCACCGGACACAGATAAAAGGGAATAAATGGAGGGCCGTGTACTTTCTTTTCTCTGTGTTTGTTCAACCTTGCCTACCTTGAGAAATGGAATTAAAAGAAAAAATCGGAATCAAAAAAGAAAAATCAAAAGAGGTTCTTGGAATCTACAAAATCTAAAGGAAGATAAAGCAATAAAGCGGCAAAATTCGACGTACAATTCCAAAGACAGCAAGTTTTTGAGATTCGGTCGATGCCCTTCCCAACCATTCTTTTGGATTTTAGGGCCATATCGACTACCGGGTGCATTTGCTTCGTTCTTAAGCCTACACAATCTGCTGGTTAGTTGCAAAGCTATAGCTTTTAGTTGCCTGTTTCAGCCGCATCTTCAGAATTCCAAGCATTCTGGTTCACACTCCTTCAATGGAATGAAGCCTACATGTTTGAACAATTCCTCGAGCTTGAACTCACTGATAATGTGCGGAATGACCTCAAAGTAAAAAATATTGAATGTCGGACGAGAAGGAGATTTGTAGGGTTAGACTACAACTCGAGAAAACATCTAATAAGTTAAGACACATGGCATCAGGCGCTCGGCGTAGCCTGATCGAGCTTCGGATATAAGGTATTGTCAAATGTTCTGTAGTTCAATATTGGATATGACTAAATTAATTTGACAAGAACATGACATAGGGAGAAGTACGAAATACGGAGGGAAACTTAGTATTTGACATGAAATGATATGCATAACCATATGCATATTTTCACACAAGTTAACACGAGGTTTTTATGAAGAATCAATTATTTGTCAGAAGTACAAGTTATGTTGGCTTAATACTAACATCAATGGCGAAATCACGAACACGGTGATGACAAAGCATGAATGGTCAGTCCTGCCGACATGTGATCAGGTGCTCCGGTGACACAAACAGCCTAGCCAAATCTAGCTAGTAGGCTTCTCTTTGAAGATAGTGTTTATTTTTTTTTTTTTTTGGTGAAAAAAATTATGAGAACTAAATACCGTGTGAGATTAATGGATTTAGCATTAGTGAGACTTGAGCGAACTAACACTTGAGAGACATTGTGTGAAATGTCTATCAATAGCGAAATGTTTTTGTTATATGGATCCCACGTAAATTCTATTTGTGACATGTTTTTTGGCCCCCACTTCTCACGCTTTGATCTACATATTTCCTAACAACTTGGTATAGAGCCTGTACTTAATTGAATGGGTCTGCAAAATGTGTGTTGGTGACTTTAGATATCAAGAAAAGTATTTTTTAAAAAAAGTCATAAACCTATTATATTGATACTAATTCAATCATAAATTCTTCAAGTGAACCAATTTAGTCATAATTTTTTTTTGCATTTATGTCAATAGTCTATCCAATCAATTTTGGTCAAAAATAATTGACATAGATGCCAGCTATCCTACAATGCATGATTGGTATTGACGTGGACATTTTTAATAATAATTTGAAATTTTTATGGATTTTTTTCTTTTCTTTTTTGTTCTTTACTTTTTTTTTTTTTGTATCGTATGCCAAGGGCAGTTGGCTGGTGTTGCGGCCTTGCCTAGACTCAACAAGGGCTGCGGCACCCTCGCTTGGCCCAAATTTGGTGAGGGCATCGCGGCCCTAGCCAAATTTGGATGAGTGGCCGTCACCCTCACTTTGGCCAATGAGGGCGTTGCGGCCCTTAATGGCCATTGTGAGGGCCTGCGATCCCCTACCTAGTGGCTGGCAAGGGACACCGGCACTTGCTTGTTGCTAGCGAGGGTTGGATGGCGACCCTTAGCCAAAAAAAGAAGAAGAAAAGAATAGAAAAAATTAAAAAATTTATTATTAAAAAATGTCCATTTCAATGTTGACCTTGCCCAGTAGGACGGTCAATATACATGTGAGCAATTTTCAACTAAAATTTGGTGGACGGATTGAATTAATATAAATGCAAAATGCTTGTATTAAATTGGTCAAATTAAAATGTTTATGACTTAGTTGACACCAATTCAATAGGTTTATGATTTTTTTTTTGATACTTTTCCCTTTAGATATCTTCAAGGAGAACGAATGTCATGGATCATTGTGATTGCCTTCCTGAGGACTGCCATCTCAAGTTTGGTCAAGCAAAAAAAATCCATAAATGAAGGTCAGTAAAGTAGAGACAGATCCAGTTTGAGTAAAAATATGCTGATGCAAAAGGATGCATGAATGTGAGACAACCGAACGATACAGGACGAGCATGAAAGGCTCGTAGATGAGATGGGCATATGGGTTTATGTCTATACTTATCAGGTGATGGTGTGAGTGGAACAATATCTGATCAAATTATCAAAACATAGGTGGTCAGCTCATAAATCATTAGCACAAAGAATTGATTCAAAGAATTCTTTACTTGGTGACATGGAGCATTGAGCCTGTGTCGTATGTCAAATTGACACATATATCTCCATTCTTTCACCATTAAGCGAATCGGTCGGGTTAAATTTCATTTTGCAAAATGAAATTGCCAAAACTAAAGCACTTGTAAAATGGAAAGTATTGACCCATCTTGTATATGGACTAGCGAAGCCTTTGCCATACTAGTTTAGTACATTTATGACCCTGCTGTATGTGAATTGAGCCTTTTGTTATATGTATAATTGACAAGTATATGTCCATTCTTATAATGTTAAGCAAACCCATCAAGTTAAATTTCATTTTTCAATATACGAAAACTAAAGCACCTGTAAATTAGAACGTGCCAACCCATTTGATATCTAGACCGAAGAAATCTCTTCCATATCTAGTCTAACATATACATGACAATGGTGATAAGAGCATCATGCTTAATCAATGCGTAAGATATATGGCGATGTTTTTTACTATGGTCGCTTGATTACCTACCTAAAGCACGATAGGCAATCTCAAAATATAAGATGATTTAGAAGCTGTTCTTAATTCATTAAAAATGGACAAATCTGGTCAATCCAGTTATAGCCCACCCAACAAGCAGGATCTCCCCAACAGGATATGCTGTAACCCCTCAGCACAACACACTTATTCCAAAATCCTGTTCAAGCAAACTGTGCATCTTAGAAAGGCCATTTTGACCGAGCCCTGGTCGGGTCCCTCCACTCACTGTTCGTGCCACTTCAAACGCTCATGTCCCACCACGGGGACAAGGACAATTGACTGAGGCATCTGAATTGCGCATTATAATGATTGCACAGTGCACACAAAGCTCATATTGAGTCATGTGAGCACATTTTGTTTACTGTCTCCATAATGAATATTCCCCTGCACAAAATCCCAAGCAAGCATATAGGCCAATGTGGGGGGTGTGTACACATCAACTGTGACCACGAGGAGGATGTCTCTTTCGAGTTTTGGCTTTTTGAATATTGGATGAACATCCCTTGAATATCCTCCGTGATACTGTCTTTTTTTTTGGCATGCAACTCATCGCTTAACATATATGATGAAAATTCTGAGTATGCAGAGATAGATTTAAGAATATACACATAGGAAAATCAATAATTTTAAGTCGTTTAATCAATAGATTTTATTAAGAATTCACCAGATTGAGATTAAATTAGTTTTGTTTAACATAACATGATATAGTATATACTTCCTCATGCCACATTTGATTCTTTTCTTTGAGGGGTTAAAGCCGCACCACTCTCCACTTTATCACTTCCCAACCTAGGATCATAAACGAAGTAGAAAATGTCTACAGATTGGATATAGGGAAGGAAGACCTAACCACAGAAAATGAGGTATCCAGAAATCTTGGGTTTTCCCATCGCAAATACACAGAGGGAAACCAATGATATATGCACGAATAACAAAGAGATGAGCACGACGAGGAATGAGCGAAAACCAACGTTTTGCAAGGATTAATGAAGTGAAAGATAGCCAAATTGATGAAAAAGAGAAAAAGCAAAGGAAAATAGGGAGTTTCAATAAAGAAGGCATGAAGCTGATGATGAAATAACAAGCCTTGGAGGTAGGGTTTTGACCACCTTTTGCTTTTGCTCCTCTCTTTCTTCTTCATTCGCTGCTGCGGCTGAACAATTCCAAATTCTCTCTCTCTCTCTCTCTCTGTCTCTGCTCGCTTTAGTTTTTTCTTTCTTTATTTTTCTTTTTGTTTTCTGAGTCTGAGCACACAAAAAACAGAGAGAGAGAGAGAGAGAGAGAGAGAGAGAGAGAGAGAGAGATCTGGCGTCCATTCTCTTGGGGAAGGGTAAAGAAGGAGGACGCGAACTGTAAAGAAAGGGGAGAGAGAGAGAGAAATTTGGGCTGATTCGATTCTTTTGCTTCGGGAATCGCTTCCATGCATGACGACCACGACCAACTTCGCACTCTCCCTTTTCTTTTCTCACTCCATGCTCAGTTACGTGTGTGATTGATTATTCACCCCCTTCTCCCTTTTTCGGTTCTTTTCCTCGTTTTCTCGTTTAAGGATTTTCTTTTTTGATACGAAACGACTAGATACAAGGCCCGATATCCTTTTTAAAAAAAATCTCGAATTTTGCAACTTTCTTTTTTAAAAATCTTGATGTCGCGCAACCCTTGTTGAGGTACAACTAGGCTCACGCATCCCTCGCCACGGCTCAATGAGAAAGGACGGGAGTAGCTTATTTGGATTTCATTCATTACGAAGGACTCCTGTGAGGATGTAATATTTTATGGGGAAGTGTAAAATACGTTCCCAGTTTAAAGAATTTGCACGAACAGCTTTTATCCACCTCTGAGGATCGCAGCTAATCGCTTTCTCGGTAACCATCAAATCAAAGGCAAATGAAGCCGCTCTCATTGAAGATCCTCTTTACACCGGCGGTATGTGCTACGGCTGCCCTCATTTTAAGACCCATCTTTGGAAATACATGGAATCGAGTTGAGGCGTGAACATGACTTGCCCAATTGAAATTCTCTTGACGCGAGTCGAATCCAAGCAAACTAGCAGGATGCGCCTGCGGTGCCTCTGGTTTGCCATTTAGCTTTTAGTTTATCGATGCTGAGCGATGTTCTTCCCACTTAGAAATTCGCTTGAATCATCATCTTGGGTACTTCAATCGAGAGGGAGAAGGCAAGCGCAAGCACTATGTAGATAGGCTGGCCCAACAAGGATCGAAAAAACTTCGATGTCATTTGGATGGACACCACAAAGAATCTGGCCCATTAATCCTTTATCATGTAATAAAGGATGCATGGCTTAGACAAATTTAATCTAAAGGCCTCGGCCTACCACTAAGCAGCCGTAACCAAACAAGAAAGAAATCACAATTTCCCAAGAATTTGTCCAGGGACCGCTTGAGAAACGTTACAAGAAATACACGAGACGATTCATTATAAGATCCCCTATCGAGACACCAAGAAACGGGAAATATATATCAATAATATGGATTAGGGGAGAGAGAGAAAAGTTCAGACTCTGTAGGCCGGATTGTTGGCGGGGTAGCTGGGATTGTTGGGGGGGTTGACGGTGGCGGCGGCATCGCCGGCGGCGTCATTATTCATTCCCAAAGTGCTCTTCACTGCTTCGGCTGCTCCTTGAGCCATGCTCTTCACTTGCTCTCCTGTCTACAATTCAAAAGCCATCCTAGATTCTCAATTCAAGGACCGATCACCAGCTAAGACCAAAACAATATCGTGTCATGCGAATTATTTAACATATATGTGAAATGCGATCTTCATCAAGTCGTGGCATGAAAGCTGAAGCCGCAGCTAACGAGGAAATATTGACGGCGGCATGCGATTCTGTCGTAGGAGCAACATTCAAGCCCGGCGAGGCGTTCGTCTCTCAAAATTCAAGAGGCAAAAAGTGAAAATTCTGAAGGGTGAACTAGCCTGTTGAAGGAAATTGGTGGCCTGGCCTTTGATGTCATAGCCAGAGTTTGGAGTGGTGCCAGAGAGCCTGTCCATGGTTGCCTGGTACTCGTTAGACGCCTGGTCCATGCACTCCTCTTTCTTCAGCTGCATAGACAACCCCAGAAAACTTACATAAGTAGATAAAGTTCGCGCGATATCTAAGCGCTTCCTGCTAGGACGCTGCAATGGCGATGATATATCGATGGAATGGGGGAAAAAAGAATAGATAAAGCTCGCGCGATATCTAAGCGCCTCCTGCTAGGACGCTGCAATGGCGATGATATATCGATGGAATGGGGGAAAAAAAGAACAGTCGACAGACCTGAGCTTGACCCGTCATTTGGCCAGCCTTGTATCCGATGTCCTGACCTTGGTTTGCCATCTTCTTCTTGGTTTCGTGTCGTGGTTAGAACTTGCAGATCGTGTTGGTATCAAGAATAACAGGAGGCGATGCTTCCATGGCGTTATGAGATTTATAGCATGCCCGGCCGCATTTTCGCCCCCATATTCTGCCCAATACGTACGGACGTTTGGACACATGCCGGATGATGTTTAAAGTTCCATTTGACCTGGGCTTCGTGTTTGAATCCTTCAAACTCGCTCGGAGTTTAGGAGACACCAATAGCATGAGACTATGAATCTAGAATAAATAACTGAAGGCATCACGAAAAGAGGAAGGATTCAAATCCCGTGTTTGGTAGTCCGGATCTAAATTAAGATAGAATAAAAAATTATCCTTTTCGGTGTTTGGCGATATTCCTCCAGCTGAATTAAAATACTGGATAAGAAATTCAGGATAGGGATACAATAAACCCATTCTAGATAAATAAAAAATAAAAATAAAAATAAATCTTAGCAAACCCTGTTATGTCTCAACGATGGAGTGATGAAGTAATGCATTTGAGTATCACTTTGTTGGTCACTAGACAAGGACTACCACCACTATAGTCGATCATCGACACTTCCCACCATTGCACCATTGTTTTTGCCTCTGACCACTAACGATTGTTATTACCAGCCAATTGATTGTCTGCTCACGATTGAGGGTGAAAAGGAGTCTGAAGATGATCGTCATCGCCTCAAATCATTAGGTCAATTTGCAAGCTGCTAGATTCAAAGTTCCCAAATAATGACTTTGTTCTAGTTGCTCACCAACGAGCTTCTTGCTGAAGTCGCTATTTGCTAAAGGGAGATAAAGCTTTGTCGTTGGGGTTGTGTTTCCCTTTTGGGCGGTCCAGTTTGGTTTTTGCCAATTGTTTTACAGCAGTGTCGTTACTTCTACGAGATGTCGAATGGGACAACCTTTATTGCGTGGAATTCTACTAAAGACTTCCCAAAGAAAAGATTACTTTCGAGTGGATGAGAAGATTTTGAGAGAGCTTTCTACACCTCGATCACACAAACAAAATGATACCACAATTTTGCTTATTTTATGTATTTCCTTCTGGGCACTCTTGTTTCAATGTCAATTTATATTGGATGAGTTGCTTATTTTATGTATTTCGTTCTCGGCACTCTTGTTTCAATGTCAATCTATATTGGATGAGTGTAAGAGGGAAAAGTACCAAAAAAGTCATAAATCTATGACATTAGTACTAATTTAGCCATAAACATTTCAATTAGACCAATTTACTCCTAAACATTTTCAAATTAATACAATTTCAATCCATTCGGCCAATGTTAGCCAATTGGTGCTAACATGGATGACTGCTGATGTCGGACACTAACGTGGCAATTTTAAATATATATATTTAAATTTTTTCAAAATTTTTTATTGATTTTTTTCTTCTTCTTCTTTTTCCTCGACTTTCTTTATAGTGGCTAGTGAGCCTTGCCAGCCACTGGGCAAAGCAGCCTCACCTGCAGCCCTAGGCGAGGCCAAGGAAGGGCTTGGTAGCCCTCACCTAGTGGCTGGCAAGCCTCATTAGAGACTCGTCGGCCACTGCAAGGAAAGTCAAGGAAAAGAAAAGGAAAAAAGAAAATTAATAAAAATTTTGAAAAAAAATATTTAAAAATTACCACATTAGTGTTTGGCTACTAGCAAGCATCCATGTTAGCGTCAGCTAGTCAAAATTAATCGGATGAACTGAATTGGTACTAATGTGAAATGGTTTAGAACTAAATTGGTTCAATTGAAAGGTTTAAGTTTGAATTGGTACCAATACAATAAGTTTAACATTTTTTTGGTACTTTTTTTTAGTGTAAGATGCTCATTTTTAGTTCCTTGAGTGAGCAATTTAGCAACAACCCAAGTGGCAGACCAGATTTTGAAACAAAAGGCAACTGGAGCCTGCCCCTTTGAGCTTTACCTCTCTATCTCTCGCGACCCTCGTGCAAGGTTTGTATAGACAACGGTGACCATGAGGAAGTCGATTGAGAGGGCCATGGATGGGATAGTAGACTCAGGGCGTTACGAGGAGCATTGGGGCACTAGGTGGAGGCCGAAACAGCTAGACACAACGGAGAAATTTCAAAGATTTTAATCCTATCTTAGTTTGCACCAAACAAATGATGGGTTTTCTATAATCCAGATGATATTTGGAGAATTTCTAATTCTATCTGTCGGGATAATACCTTAAAAAACCCCAAACTGGTACATTTGTGACAAATTTACCCCAAACTATTTTTTTGACCATGAAAAATCCCAAACTGATAAACTTGTGACAAATTTACCCCAACTAATTATAAAAAACCCTAAACTGGTACATTTATGACAAATTTACCTCAAACTAATTTATTCGACTGCAAAAAACCCTAAACTGGTAAATTTGTGACAAATATACCCTATGTTAAATTGGATTAATACCACAAAAAATCATAAAAATTGTAAACTGTGACAAACGGAATGTAAAATCCTAAATTGATATACTGGTTAACTGTTACGTGTCATTTAACTTAATAATTTGAGAATAAAATTTAACGAAAACTAACATAGGGTAAATTTGTCACAAATGTATCAGTTTGGGATAAATTTGTCAAAAATATACCAGTTTGGGGTTTTTGGTGGTCAAAAAAATAGTTTGGTGTAAATTTGTCATAAGTGTACTAGTTTGGGATTTTTTAGGGTATTATCCCTCTGTCTTATTCTATTATATCTCAATCCCAATTAAGCGACCAAATGCAGCCTAAAACTACGAGACCCTCTTCTTGCTTATGTTACTCTAAATCAGATTATGGATTTAGAGATCTGTCAAGACTTGAAGTGCAAATAGGGGGCCATAGGCTTGAGCCCAACAAGCTCGGCCACCTACGCCCCATTCTACGCTTCGGCCCATATTTATTGTTGATGCTTTGTTGGCTAGATGTTGTTCTTGTTCTGCTTGGCTTGCTAGTTTTGACTATGATTTCTTCTTTAGATAAATGAAACAATTGCATTGAGGAAAAGCAATTTCAAGCTAGTATTACTTACTTAAATTTCGTGAATTGTAATTGGATTAAATAATTGTAGGTTTGGGGGAGGAAAGTAAGGCCGGTGTCGAAAAGGAGATAAAATTTTGAATTTTTTGTGAAGGCAAAATTTCAAATTGTTCCTCATTTTGCACATCCGCTTCTTTACTTTCCTCCCTCCCTATCTTCCGAAACAAAGCATTCACGTTGAGATCTCTATTATTTAACTTTTATTACTTTGATACTGCAATCATTTTGGATAATTTTTTTAGAAATTACATTATTTTTTGAATTTTGGCAGGAAAGTCAAAAGTAACCGAACCAAGAGCAAATTTGGCTTTCTTGTCAAGACTTTTGATTTTACCGTCAAATTAGAAAAATATCTTAATTACTAAGAAATCATGCTATCAATATGAAATGACTTGTAGTCTTCAATAAGTGCCTTTCCTTCTGTGCATTCACCAGTAAATAGAACTCCGTTTCGATGTAGTACTCAGACATGGATTTTGAACTGAATTGACCTTAACAAAGAACCATTTGAGAATCTTTCGCTACAAAATTAAGCAGCAGTACTGTAACATGATATCTAATAGGACTAAAGGCATTTTGCGTGTTTATAAAACCATTTTTCCTAAAGTAGAATTTCACACTAAGCGTGGTAAATTTTGAAACTTACTAATAACTTCAGAACGTATTATCTTCACACCCTGCGAGCCTTAAGAAAGTACAGGAGCAATTTCAGCAAAGTCTGCATGTGTTTATTTAAAATAACAAGGAATTTGAGATCCTTCTTCATTCACAGGTTATTGGTTGTAGTGTACAGTAGGTAATTTGGAACGTAGTATGTCCTCCAAATTTCAGAAATTTCTCTTGGCGAGTTATGAACAATGTTTTGGGAACTAATTGTAATCCATTCTATAGAGATATTAAGCAGATCTGTGAAGAAACTTAATCAGTAGCGTGCATTTCATTTTTAAGTCGGTGGAGCTGATGCGTTAGGAGTGGAATATTGGGAGTGAACAAAGATTTCGACCATGGCTAGGTGGTTGATGCAGATTATAGAAGAACTGTAGATGCTGCTTAGTTGGAGGTAGCAGTGGGAAGGTGTTTGCAGTTGCGGAGCAGCCTTCAAAAGGTTGAAACTTTTGCCGGTATGGACAGAGATTGAGACCGACTCTTTGATTGTTTTCATCTGCTATGTGACTTTGAGGACTGAGAGAGTTGAAATTCGAGATTGGAATCTGCAATGATGATGTAAAGAGGATGGAGGCAGAGCTGAAGTGTTGTGTAAACATTAGATAGATTATGTAACGAGTATGCTGATTTGGTCGCTCGTCAAGTTTGAAAAGTGGTGTGCATACAGGAAATTGACTTGCTGATACACTTGATGCTTAAGACTTGTTTCTCGCGAGCCGATAGAATGCTAATTGTTTGGTTATGTTGTTGAAATCCAATGAGTACAATTTTGTGACAATAGGAGATTGCTGCTGTTGGCTTGTGTGTTATCATATGCATGCAAGATTTCTTTAGTAAAAAATTCTTGACTATGGTATATCATGTTGCCATAAAAGATGTTTCACTAAATGATTTGGAGAATTGCCCATTCTTCACATATTCTGTGTCTATGAGTTTCATAGAGTTTTGCCTTTGTGAAGATTATCAGTCATCTGCACGTAAGTCTGAGTTTTATTTTGTACATATATCTGACAGAGCTATAATACTCGGAAAGTTGACTTGAAGGCGGCTGAGGTTTGAGGGTTGTTCTTTAATATGAATCAATAAGAGTTTCGATTTTCGAAGAGGTGACAACAATTGGTTATGTAACTTGGACCTAAATGGAATCCTTCTATTTGGAAGGGTCAATAATTTGATGGGGGAATATTGATATTCTGAGGTTGTTCTCACATTGAATCTAGCGGAGTTTCGATATCTCGGGGTGAAAATTGCAAAATTCCTTGTGTTTTGAACTATGTAGAGATGAAGATTGTTAAAGTCGATCCAACCGAAATTTGATAGAGTAGATAATCACATATCTAACTGAAGTTCGATATTTCATGCACCAGAGTTACAAGAGTTCGACAAACTTTCGAGGCCTAAAAGGGTGAAAATACTGAGGATTTTCTGTGACTTATATGTGGTGAAGATTCTGAATTTCCACAGGTGAAGATCACTAGGTCTGTTGATTCAAGTCTAACAGACCTAGTGATCTTGACGGGACCAGTTTTTGCCTTATAATTGAAGTTTCTTGAAAGATCCAGAGAGTTATCGCTCATCAGTAAATGGGTTCTTCCATGACATAGCTTCAGTTCCAGACTTACCATGGTCGACTGAAAGAGGGTCCGTCTCATTTTAAGCTACGTCGACCAAGTATCAGTATTCAGAGAGTATGAAGAAACCCAAAAGTTCATGTGCCTTAACTGAGATTCTCTTTTTAAAAAAAAAGATAACTTAGAAAGAAAACCATTATTCAGATGCGGAGGGGAAACAGACCAGTTTCTTCAAGATTGTGATTGCATGAGAAATAGAAGATGCTTTATTAATAGAACATTGCACGTACATTTTGAGAACTTTTATTGCCAGAGCAAGGCATGAGAAGATGTAAAGAGTGACTACTCTCTTTTTACTACTCTCTCTCTCTCTCTCTCTCTCTCTCTCTCTGATTTCAAACAAACACCAAGAATTCGCTCCAAGATTAAGAACGAGATCCGTCAAGCCCCAGCCTTGCAGTGATCCAATTGGAGAGATCGCTCATCTCCCTAGGCACCGTGTAGTGGCCGATCCTGCAGATTTGGGCCATATGTTTTAACGGTTATATTAATATATGACATCTTAATTTGTCAAGATTTGCACGTCTGAAGTATCAAGAGACGAAAACCAGACCCGTCAAAGGATTTGAATGTAAGATAACGGAATCCTGCAGAGCTCAAGTAGCGAGCCGACCTCTCTCCATAGTTATAGGGCACTAAGTCATCACCTGCAGCAATAGCACTTGTGTGGGTCAAGCTGCCATTAAGCATTGAGCAGGACTCAACTTCGTCTGGGCATAACAAAAGAAACAGGATTCGAGATTGTTGGCATTTACTGAATTAGATCGAAACATAGACAGTGCTGCTTACATGTTCCATGATAAAGCAGAATCGGCAAGAATGCAGCTCTTCTTGCGGCCTCACTAGACCCTTCAATCTTACTCCTTAAGCTCCTGCATAGTCAAAAGCCTTTCAGTTATCTGAATCTGATCATTCAGCAAATAGTCTCAGTTCATGCTAATTCCTTCTGACAGTACACAAGTTTCATTTGAGGTTCGAATTCCCAGTCTACACAAATCATAGTAACTTAAGAATTTTCTGAGAAAATTGACTGAAAATCAAGCAAGAATTGTTTTGTCAGTCCCAGTACTTGATGCAGCAACATTTAAGCTGCATCTCAATTGACTGACCCTTGCAACATTCTCAATCTTCAAGATCGAAAAATGCTTTTGAAGAATTAAAATCACTTCAAAAGAGTCTGAACAACAGTGACATTAATCTTTTCTTATAATCTCATGGACTTCTAATCTGATTGAGGGAAAGATGCTCAAGAATTAATCACCTTGAAGCAGGAAGCCAGCCACTGAGACCCATCACGGCCCTTAAGTTGACAGGGTAAGGATAGCCATTTCCATATTTGCCCAATGCCCAGCAAACTGCTGAGTAGAGGGCCGTTGCCCCACCCATACTGAAGCCTCCAATCCCGACTTTAACTGCCAATAAACGGTGTGATTGAATTCAAGAATATAAAAATTATTGTCCCTTCATCTACCATAAAATTTCAAGAGACATTAACTACGATTCTATCTCCTCAGAAGAAAGGGCCTATGGCTTTAGTCTTGTCAAGTACGAATTGAGATAGGATAGCTTGAGGAATGTGTATGATGCTCTGATCCGATCGGCTTTATTCTCTCATTCCCTCTTTTATTTATCATTAAGCATAATGTCACAACTAATGGCAGAGGCTGGCTTATGAAACAATCCTTGGAAAATGGCACCTTTTATTAGCATATACAGTGACAACAATAGGTCTCGACTTGGATGAGGAAAAGAGCACTTGAGCCTGATAAATCGTAAGGCCAAACAAGGTCATATGTATGAAAACTTAATTTTTTAAGAAATTATTGCAACTCTGAAGCCATCATTTCTGTGCTTCTTACCGTCAGCTGGTTCCGCTGACAACAAGTTAGCAATGTGTGCTGCTGAAGCATCCAAATTTTCCCAATCATCCGGACCATCTTCTGAAAGATCTCCAACATCAAACCCTAAAGCAATAACAAATGAAAAAGTTAGTATGATAACAACAGAATAACAGATGAAAAAGTTAGTGTGATAACAACAGAATATGCTACAGGAATGGAGTGAAGCAGAATATGCTGTTAATCTTACATGCAGTGCAGGAAAATCCTCCTAGCAATGTCACAGGACGAGTAGGAGCAGTAGGGCAAATCCACTTTATCTGCTTTATGGAAATTTGAAGCAAAAAATAAAAAAATGAAAAATGACAAGTTTGCATAAGGAGAGCTAGAATAGGATGTGCAAACTCATAAATAATAGATGATTTTTCATGCTTACATTTGGAAGAGGAAGTGAGTCCAAAACCTGGGACCAGCTGCCACCAAACAAAGTAATACGTGAGACATCACCTCTGCTTTGAGCTCATGACTTGTAGTACTCATCAGCAAACTGATTTTTCTTTTTTCTTAATCATCTGGAATACGCAATAGTAGCAGCAACTCCGTGAAGCAGAGAATGCATATATTCCTTAACTAAAGAACCAGTTTATTAACTTATGTTATTGGGTTTTTGTTTTTAACCTGAGTGATTGAGCTTACAGAGCATAATAGTAGCATGAAGAAAACATGGCCACAAAAACTTACCAGAGAAGAAATTGCAAGTGCAGTTTGAACTTTTGAAACAAAAAGAAAAATGAAAAAAAAGGAACACAAAACTTGTTATGTCCTTCAGGAGTTAAAGCATCATCTTTTAAAAATGTCACATGTGATCCTTCAATTACATGAAAGTCAACTGAATTGGTGGATGGTCCCAACAAGAGTAGAGCATATACTTGGCTTATGAGTCATGTTTTTTTCCCAATTAAGCTCAACTTGAAATGAGACAAGACAAGAAACCAGAATAAATCATTCTCCTAAGATAAAAGATATACTTGAAAAATGTCCTGCTCTGGGTTCTGTATGATGATGATGAGTGCTGATGAGATTCCCCTTCAAAAGCAAAACTAATGAAACTTAAACATCATGTATGGACCACCTGCACCCTAAAATGGAAACGTCCAATTTCTTAAGAAATTGACATTTGCCCATTCTCTCGTCTTTTCTAGTTTTTGGAGGCAACAGTCCACAATCCCATGGTCTCTCCCTTGTCATTACAGAAATCTAAGTGCAGCATACTTTTAGTGAATATAGTGGCCACAATTTTATCGAACACTTCCTGTGCCGTCACTTCATGGAAGATTTGCAACATATCTCACTGACAATGCACGGTCCAAGACACCACGAGAAGTTCAGAAACAAAGCTTGCAGATTCAATATGAGATTCAACTTGATCACTTCAGACAGTGAGACTTAGATGTAATGCGCAGAATGATTGTACTTTTCTCTCGTGAAAACTGATGATGTCCTTACATTCTCCATGACAGTTCTCAGACAAACCAAAAAATTCATGTAGAACAATGAGCAGACATGAATAGAATTACTGTTAGCTACTCAAGAAAACAAATAATACCTAGAGCCATTATCGCCAAGGCCATGCAGCCAAACAATTGTAGCCTGATGTCTCCCTTTCGGCCTCACCACATAGGTCCTCCCGAATTCCAATGTCCTTCTTGAGCCTCTGCTACCTAAACATGGCTCCAAAACACTGGTCAATACTCAGAAAGAAAAAAAACCAAAGGATGAATAAACAGTGGTGGAAGAGTGACAGACAAATAAATTGATGAGTTTGGTCATAGTTGATGAAATCATTACATAGTTTAAAAGGAAACCCATCACAAATAAATTGTTTTCAATAGAAAAAAAGTGGTGGAAGAGTGACAGACAAACCAGAGCTCATGGAATGAGGGTGATAGCTCATCCCTGTGGTTCAGGAGATATTGCACCCAATAGTACAGTGGAGTGCAGGACTGCTGAGTGCTATGAGCAATACTTGGGAAGATATTGAGTATTTATAACCAAGTGGGGGTGGTGTGGAAAAAGGAATAGAACCTATGAATATGCATTGGCTATTGTATTTGAGTCATGAATGTGTGCACACCTGCTGCACACATTGCCAAGAAATATTGCAAGAGGCATCCATGGAAAGGAGTGGAAAAGACAGGCGAAAAAGAAGGATATCTTTTAAGCCTACACCCACACACACACACACACTCAAGAGAATCAAATCTCAAACCCAGAAGAATGTCAAAAATAAAAACATACAGACAAACACTCAATCAGCAATCCAGCTACCTGATTATGCAATTGCAACCGTTGGGGAATCTTATGCTTGGAGGCAGTGGCCGAAATAATAAAAGCAAAGCCAACTACAAGCTACCCAAGAATAACTGCTTAAAAAGCATTATAACAAAAAAAAGATGATGCTCAAGACAAATATCTTTTCTTCCCAATCATTGGTTTATGAATATCTGATGATTGAGGGTCCTTGCTGCCATTCCATTGTCTTGTCAGGACAGGAAGACTCGGTGGCATAATTATTGCAGGATTTTTCTTTTTTGTCATTTCTAGACTTGAAGTGAAAAATGTCCTCTCCATGAACTGATGTGGGTACATTATGGTGTCGCTCCATATTCATATTGATGTATATGTAAATGTGAGAATCGACGAGCACCCCTACAGAACACTCGCCAGGTGTCTTCACGAGAACTCGCTAGTCATATATACCTCCTTTGTAGACTAATCTTTCTACCAAAATTTTGAGTGACTTTTGGATACTGCACTTTAATATCGTGGCAATGCATTTATCTCGTTAATAACATGTGCCTGTCACCTGTAGAAAGCAGCTATTTCTTGCTTAAAAGACCGGCGTGAGCAAAACTCTATTTAGCAAACGTGTCTGTCATTTCTTCTCAGTACTTCAAGAAACTACTACTTTCGTAGACAGTATAATTCAAGTTGTTATAAGACCTGTTGAATGAATGAATGAGTACCCATTTGTTAAGAACGCCTTAGTTTAGACTAAACTGACCTGAATGAGTTGATTACGAATGGTGATAAATAACAGAGACATGATATGCACAGACCGGTAGATATAGCATTACGGAAGCCATTGAGATAATCAGCCACTGGGTCAAGAAAGAAATATAAAATACTTACAGATGCATGACATGTTGGAAATTTTCTATAATATTAGCTTACATTAATTAATTAATTTTATATTTTAAATAATCATGTTAATAGATATTCCAATATTTGTTTAATCTTATAGTGATTTGATTAAATTGGGTATTGACATATATTAATAACGGACCTAGTTGAGCAGCAAAGTATAGGTAATTGTGTTTAACTGAAGCTCGTAATGGGAAGGGCCCAGTTGACACGCTATTGATTAGGGTTTGTTAGGTCTCTTCTCTAGCCAATAAAAGGATAGGTTATACCTATTAGTTACTTGAATCCTATTGAAAGCTGTTATATTGAAATATGTTATAGAGAGGAAGATATGGCATTCCGATAGATTTCTGATTATTAGAGTGATCTATATTTTTCTTCAAGTGAAACAATAGCTCAAACATGTATGTTTTATTCCACTGTATTTATCAATTTCGGTGTTTTACAGTCATATATGGATCCGATTCTTCTTGATTGATTAGTTATTTATGTAAATAATTTTCTACATGACATGTTAAGTACCTTCACGCAAGATGACAATATAGGATGACATGAACTGAGCTAGGTGGCAAGACAACAAAAGAAATGGACTTGGAGTACATTCTTCATTTAAGATTCTTCTATATATTACAATACTTATACACGGAATAGACCAAACACATGTATTTCTCAACAATAACAAATTTAAAAAGGCATCGTTTGTCCAATCCTTCGGGCAAGAAATTCATCACTCCAGTGACGAAACGATGTGAGATGCATGACAAGCTTGTTGAAATGGTAATCTTTGCCATGCATAACTGATGAAGGAATCCAAGAGGGCCACTAAATTATAAGGTTTTCCACTAAATTATAAGGTTTTAAGTGTGCGTATCTATTCTTGCGATGTCTACTCATATATGTCGAATATGCTTGCCAAGAAGTAACCTTGATTTTAATGCGCATGAGACCCAACAATAAGAATATCAACATCTTCCCACTTACTTTTTTTTTTTTTTTTGGGTAAAATACCCCACTTGCTTGCTATTGTTTGGTTTTCATTCTTCCCTTTTGAAATCCTTCATTTGGCCAGTTTTATTTCTTGGGTCTCATTGCATGAATTGCATATAGAATATCCAAAATTTTATACTTTCTAATATGTGCCAAATCTTGTGAGTCTACCTCAAAATTCAGCGTGTAAAAAAGAAAATAATAAACCCACAGTTTAGGGTAATCGATATTCTCTACCAAGAGTTTCGCAATGTTTAAATATACAGGCTTGATTGTCTTATATACATTTTTCCCCTCGATCCAATAACTCATAAACTTTTTGGTTTCGGCATGATTATTAATCTTAATTCATTTTCTTCGCACCCATTTCAATTTAAACTTTGTATCTTTACTATCTTGTAAATAATCTTACCTAAAAAAGTTCACAGCTGGTAATATAGTTATCTTTTCATACACTAGTTCCTTTGCACACACGGGTACTCTCCGCACGTGCCTAATCGAGATTGATTTATATACTTCTCAGCCGAGAATTCAATATGAACTTCAATAGTGAGGATATATGCTCATAAAGAAATAAAAAGAGAGATTTGTTATGTAAATGCTCGGAGACATCAAACTTTTATTATTAATGAGATATAATGGCTTCTTTACTTTTTTTTTATATAAAAATTGAAATTATAACGGTATTTTGATCATGTGAAAAGTGGATCTCGAAATTAAAGGTTAGCTCAAGTATATATATATATGCGTTTAACTTCATGTTACGACAATAATTTCATCCTATATGTGAAGTTTCACCCCCGCTGTAACTGCAAGATCTTTGGAATGTCAATTTTTGGCGCATGCCTCTTAGTCTATGAGCGGGTGTAGCTCATCTAGTAATTGAGATCTTCTTCCTCAGATCGAGAACATTTTCAACGGCTGTTGGCAAGATCAAGAGCTAATCAAGGACCATTAACTTATTCGTTTCCCCTTGCGAACGTGCCCCAAAGTTTCCCGAAGATAGATGAACTTTAATCAGCAGCCACCTTCCACGCACTTATGCGGGGCCCTATCGCATCATTTTTTTTTTTTTTTTTTATTTGTCTAGATATGATATCCTGTTTGTTTGGTGTTCGGCACTGTCCGCTGGTATTGTCAAACCAGGGCGACACGATAAAGTGGCTCCACCAAATGAAAGCGCGGCTTCATGAGGTGAATTTTCGAGGTCGTCGCGGCCCCTCTCGGCCGGTTGAAATGCTGGAGACGTGAATGTCAATGGATGCATATCAGCATCCACCACTACGCCCTGTTTCCTAGCGACGAGGTTCCTCGATTGGTGGTCCTGGTGGGCGACTCATCTTCCCTCAGAAAAAGGGCCGGTTCGTTTCCACTTAAAAAGAAGGAAGAACTGCTTCCGACCTTTACCTTTCAATACTTATAATGTCATCCCAGTTCTTTTCAAAGAAAATTATAATAATCACATGCGAATCTATGCATCGACATTTACATATTGTGAAAATTTCGAGTGCTTTGGAGTTCAAAATGTCAAAGCGTGTGCGTAACGTTACATCTATTTGGGGGAACCAGTGGGAGGGAAGCCACCAATAACCTCTCTAATTCCATCATTGCATGTGCCGGGCAAGATTTAGATTAAGTAAAAAGTAAAAAGCCAGAGTCAATTCAAATATGACTTTTGGGAACAGAAAGAGTTCATCTAAGATGTTTGTTGGATCATCACTTATGAATTTAACTAAATCTGGGCACTCCTCATTGCTATTGTCGTGACATGATTTACGTTGTGCAAGATTGAACTTAATCCAAAAGGATGAAAACTAAGAACTATACTTGCATACCTTGTAGACCTTGTTCCCAATACTATAAATTTTTTAACGAAAGCTGGTTGCCTTAAATTCTTTATTTTCTCTTTCTCGTTTCTTAATTTTTTGTTGGGGGTGCACATGCATATACATCAATTCACTCGGTGTCTATACTTCATTTCTTTTGGTTTTTCTGTTTCCATCCTTTCCCTGCAAACCAGTGCCCATAGGGGGAATTAACCTCACCGCCGCTACTACCTTATCTAATCAGAACCAGCATCTCCGTATTGCCAGAGGCAGAACTTTAAGGCAATAGAGCAGTATTCAAATTCCAACATTTAGGGAACATAACCTATGCTAAGTATAATAGCTAAAACAGTATTGTTTGGCCAATCATGGACAACTTTATGTCCATGAAATGAAGTGATTGGACGGAAATCATAATGGCGGGGGCATCAACTTCCTTCTTGGGTCAATCCTCACCCTATTTCATGGGAGAAAATCAAGAGCAACTTTCTGCTTGTCAACTCTCCTCGCTTACCCCACATCTTAGCACAGAATCATCATTTTTAGGACTAGAAAACCGGATTGATTCTTAACTTTGTGGGCAACAGAAGGACATTGAACAGATGCTGGCGGCACTTGAAGATTATAATAATGGCTCCATTTTGTTATGTTCATCGACTGTATATGTACGATGTAAGTTGGCGTACTTTCATGGGAAAAGAAAAGGCACCGAAAATATGGAGCTTTCAAGCTTCAACTGATTTGATGTATATCCCTTAGATCCATTGCCAAAGTGAAGCAACCTATACATACTGGGAAAATATGGTTTCGAATTGGGTAAAATAATGAAGTTGGATTTTTAAAGTAATCAAGTCGGACTTTGAGGCGTGATATCACTTTCTTTAAAAATTTATATGTCTCATAACGTTGCTAATAGTAATCGGCAAATTACTTTCATGATACAACAAAGTCTCAAAATGAGAATACTAGATGTCAATTCTAATATTTCTCCAGAATCTCTCTAGGAAATAATTGAAAAGATGGCTGTAGTTATTTTCAGAAAAAAGGGCTCCAAATAATAAAATGATCACACACACTGTTCTTCTGGAAATTGACATATATATAAAAACAATCTTAAAAACGCAGGCAACTCTTCGTAAAAGGTTGCAAAAATGAACAAATGTATCATTTTGAAAATTTCCCAGATGAACAAAGGCGTCCATTCAAAAGAAGTTGAAAAAATGAACAAATGCAACCCTTCGGGAAATGTTGTAAACTGAATGAGTATCTTTTCAAAAGTTATCTTGAAAAGACACAAAAAAAAAAAATCGAAATAATTAAAAAATTATTATTTTAATAAATAAAATTTCAATTTTTTTAATAATTTCCGAAAATTCTCAAGAAACAAAAAAACCTTTGAATTGATTAAAGTTGGTCTCTCTAGGAAACAATTAAAAAGATGGCTGTAGTTATTTTCAGAAAGAATGCTCCCAATGATAAAATGATCACACATATTGTTCTTCTAAAAACTGACATATATATAAAACAGTCTTAGAAACATAGGCAATTCTTCATGAAAGGTTGCAAAAATAATTAACTCATTTTGAAAATTGCCTAGATGAACAAAGGTGTCCATTTGAAAGAAGTTGAAAAAATGAACAAATGTAACTCTTCGGGAAATGTTGCAAACTGAACGAGTATCTTTTCCAAATGTTATCTTGAAAAGACACAA
Organism: Eucalyptus leucophloia subsp. euroa; assembly: GCA_017140325.1. Lineage (NCBI taxonomy): Eukaryota > Viridiplantae > Streptophyta > Magnoliopsida > Myrtales > Myrtaceae > Eucalyptus > Eucalyptus leucophloia. The sequence goes on from CM029473.1 coordinate 33,742,119, forward strand.
ACAAAATTCAGAATAATTAAAAAAACATATATTATTATTTTAATAAATAAAATTTCGATTTTTTTATTTATAATTTTCGAAAATTCTCAAGAAACAAAAACAACCTTTGAATTGATTAAAGTTAATAAGAACGGGTATCTTTTCCAAAGGTTGTCTTGAAAAGACACAAACAAAATTCAAAATAATTAAAAATATATATTATTTTAATAAATAAAATTTCGATTTTTTTATTTATAATTTCCGAAAATTCTCAATAAACAAAAACAACCTTTGAATTGATTAAAGTTAATAAGATAACCGTACAAAAGAAAAAATAAAAAATAAAAATAATATAGAGGTTAATGCTAATTAAACCGCAGGTGCGCACCCGCATGTGGGTACGGTGGGGTCTAACCTACACCAAATCATTTCTTTAGATACACTAAAGAAATCCCATACTTATTAATTAGCTCACTTCCTCCACATGTACTTAGTTTGTTTTTACAAACAAACTTCCAACAATACATACGTAGGAAATGTCACCAAATAGACTTCAAGAGTCTTTTCTCTTGAGGGAGGATCATCAAATGCTTGTTGAATATATGCATGTGAAAATTAAAGTCCACCAACCATTTGTTTGCATAGGCTTGTTTGTGATCATGCGAAATTATAAGCGAATTAGTAGAACTATAAACTCGATCGTATTTCTTGGTATCATTGGAGAAAGTGTACCTCGTGACTGGGCGTCAAAAGTTTTCGTGTTTTCACTCAAAGATATAAGCCACGAATCAATTTAAATAATGATTGCTCCTGTTAGCTTCATTTATCTAATACAAGATTCTTTCCCACTTCATACGTGTGTTCAAACGGCTCAATTCTTTTTACCCTACTGGAATCAACATATGCCAATTCGAAGATAGGTCGAGGAGTCTCAAATTTACTTTTCCTTTTAAAAAAATGTGACTAAAGTTTGAGAGTAGTGCTGTCTAGCCATCAAGCCCTCCATCACATATTGATGAGACATCAAGGGTTGTAATTACTCTTCCAAGCATAAAGTGAAAGCATGATACCATCTTGAAATATAAGTGTTTTTTTATATTTATTTTATGCATTGACTGGACATAACCGAACTTCAAGAACAAATCGACTGCCCCAAGTTTTAATTAATCCGATATCGCTTTCTTGGCGAAAGAATAGGATTAGTTTTTTTTTTTTTTTGAACAAAAAAGAAAAGGATTAGTTGGTGAGTGTAATTTAAAGAAGTGTTAACAAAGTCAAGATTCTGCTACTGCTGCTTGGAATGGGCACGGATGTGAAGGAAAAAGGGGAAATTCAATTCACCTGCTCGTTGAAGGTATTTGTGGATCCACTGAGACGAATCACGGTATGTTTTTCTCCACCCCTGGTCCAGGGACAACTTATTTCGATCATGCGATGGTAGGCAGGCTTTCCTTAGTAAACAATAGGATTAACTGGTGAGTGTAGTTTAAAGGAGTTCTAACAAAGTCAAGAATCTGCTAATGCTCCTTAGAAAGAGCGTGGATTCGAAAGGGAAAAGGCAGGATTCAGCTAACCTGCTCGTTGAAGGTACTTTTTTTTTTATCCATAGGAATGAAGAGCAGTACTTTTTTCTCCATTCCTAATCAAGGGAAAATTTCTTCCAACACGTCTCTATATTGTAAGATTACAAATAAGAGGGAATTGGATGGAACTAGAACCATTTAGTTTCAGGTTTAGGGTTTGATTTTCATGTTTTGCAAAGCGACATAGTAAATGTTGACTTTATACATGGGAAAATTTCTTCCAACACGTCTCTATATTGTAAGATTACGAATAAGAGGGAATTGGATGGAACGAGAAACGTTTAGTTGAAAGAACAATGCTGCCAGATCACAAAACGTTTGACTTAACTGTACTTATTTTAAGGTTTAGGGCTTGATTAAATTTTGGGCAAAATATTTATAATTTCAATCTTATTTTTCCATAGAGCAAATCGTTCGACATTTTCACATGACTCTTCTTCTTCTTTTTTTATCAGATTTTCCCATAACTCTAAATGCACAAATATTCACGGCTAACTCCATGACACCTCCATGACACCGTAGCCCCATGAACTAATCCTTGTACGTGCCCATAAAAATTGGCTATAGCCAGTTTCTTGCGTGGGCCTTTCTAAAATATACTTCATTGTTCGAAAGGGTACTAGCATACAAGATTGTTTAAATGTTGCTTTGGTGTACACGAAATTGCTAATCACTTATGAATGCTACTAATAATAATTACTAGCCATGCATTGTATGTCAATGGTTACTAAGTATGTTAACAGTTACTGTGAGTTTAAAAGAGCGACAAATCATATTTGGATAGTATTAGTAGATAAGAAGATTTCAAAAACATAAAATTTTGTTACGTTCCTATACTCAAAAGTAGGTGAAATTACCAAAAAAGTCCTACATCTATGGCACTCGTGCCAATTCAATTATAAACTTTTTAATTTGGCTAATTGTGTCCTAAATCTTTCAAATTGACTAATTTAGTCATAAACCTTTTGATTATTTGCCAATTTAGTTTTAGACATTTTAATTGTGTCAATCTATTTCTAAATATTTTGACGATTTGTTAATTTATTCATTCTAGCCAAATTTGATAGGAAATTGTCGGCTCGAAGTTGGAAAAGATACTAAAAGAAAAAATAATTCCAAAAAAATTATAAAAAAATGCAACAATTGTCTATGTCAAAGCTAGCCATACCACGTTGGACGGCTGGCACTTACTAGATCATCATATTAGTGATTTTCAACCAAAATTGACCGGAATGGGTAAATTGACAAATCATTATAAAGTTTAAAACTATATTGGCAAATCATTAAAAATATTTATAACTAAAGTGGCACAATTGAAAAGTTCAAAACTAAATTAATAAATTGTCAAAAGGTCTAGAATTAAATTAGCCAAATTAAAATGTTACTGAATTGGTATAAATGCAACATGTTTAGAATTTTCTTAGTAATTTCCCCTCAAAACTAGAAAGAATAATAAGAGTTACTAGCCACGTAAAATATTTTACTTTCCTGTAGTTAAAGTAAGTAGATTGAAAATTAATACCATGTATAGGAAAAGAATAATCACACGTGAATATTAGGAGCAAATGGAAAGTAACTAACCACCAAACATAATTTACTATTTTGTTTTGACATTCACTAGAAAGGATGAAAGTTAAGTTGATTTAACATACGTTGCTTGTCACAGATCAATAATCCTCATATGGCTTGAATCATATTTACGATGATGATGATGCCAATTTAGCTAAAATCGCTCTTCGTTGCAGAGTTCTGATACATTGATAGATTGATTGGTGATGGCACGAGCACGAGAAACCACTTCCAGCTGCATTATAGCTGATACCCCATGCATAATCTTTGTTGCAGAGAGATGTTGGGTGGGTCGGTGCTCAAGTGCGCAGAACATCCAACCTTCAGCTGGACTGCATCAAGCATCCTGGCGGGAGCCTTATGGAACCGACTTCTTAAGGGCAATAGAGGGTCCCCAGCAGCAAGTTCTAACGGAGTGGCTAGCGTAAGTTGCGGTTATGCTGTTTATTACTGAACCTGGAGGTACATGGGATTGATGTGAAGATGCAAGATGGTTTTGGAGGTATGCCCTAAGATCTTGGGTAGAAGCTACTTTAGCTGGGGCAAACAAGAGAACAGAAGTAGAAACGAGGAGCGCAATGGATGTTGCGCTGAACAACTGAGTCGCTGTAAATCGCTTGCGTTCTTTACTCCGATGGCCCCGAGTAAAATAGCGTAGGTTACGGTCGTAAGCACCACGAGTTGCTTATTCCACAGCAAGACAGCTGTGCTTATGCGATACTCCACGGGTGGAAGTGCAGTGCTAACCATTACCGGCAGGTGGCAACAACTTGCTGTTTCAAAATTGAGCTGCGGCAGTGCTCAAGTGAGATAAAAATCCATTTCTTATTGATCATTTGCTTAGAACCACTAACTCTCAAGCCCTGTCGCTGATAATGTCCATAATAGCTGTCCGCATGTTAAATTTATGTTTGGAATATTACCCCAACAACCCTTTTGCAACTATTATTAAGAGGTATAAGAGGAATGAGATGCTTCGCAACTGTACTGAATGACCCTGACACGCATGACGACTTCAAACCTATGAATAAGTTTCCGGACTCTGCCATTTCTCCAAAGGATGTTGATGAACCGGTACGTGCTACATGACCTGAGATGAGATGGTTATCTAGTTCCTCATTATGGTCTGTGATCCAAATGACTTGGTTATCTATTCCCTCAGTTTGTTTAAGTTGAATAGTTCATGATTTATGATGTCATGGAAAATCCTGTGATGATATACAGAGTTTCCAACGGTGTAGGCATAACTCTCTACCCTGTTCTCTTGCCTTGTGTGGCATTTTCGGTATGTCTTTGGTGGACTGATGCTTTCAATTAGAAAGATCATGGAGAAGTAGCATCGAGAAGACCGTGAATATACAGTTCCAGGTATAATTAGTACAGGGAACGTGGGAGCACTTAGGGTGCGTTTAGTTGAATTTCTGGGGAAAGCTTTCGAGAAAATGCAAAAAAATTTTAAGTTGAAGGGGTTTCCCAAAATGTAAATTGTATTTGTTAAATTATAATATAAAAGTCTATTGTGAAATACTTTTGAGCAAGATAGTGTTTTGAAATATTATATTTACAAATAACTTTTGTGATTAAAAAAAAGAAAAAAATTCATCAAAAGAAAAAAAAAAAAGTTGACCGACGAGGGCAAGTGGCTGCTAGTGATCGAAATCTATTGTTGGCAGCCAACATCTAAGGTTGCAAGACCTCAGGTGGCCCCCGAAGACAACCGGCGGGGGCCACATGGGGTTGGGCAACCCCCAGAGACCACCAACAAGGGCTGCCTAACGTCGAGCAACCCTCGATGAGGGTTGCTTGGTCGCACGACCTTGCCGCCACTGGGTTGCCAAAGGTCACATGACCCAGATTTGGGTCGCGGCTAGGTCGCGTGACTTGCACCTAGGTTGCTCAACCCTAGATGGCATGGCGGTTGCGTGACCCCTTGGCAACAATCACCTAGGTCGTCACGACCACGCCAACCTCTATCTAGTCATCGCCGACCACTCACAACCCCGCGCGACACACTAGCCGACCTCAATGGAGAAGAAGATGAACAATCAAATGACGAGAGCAAAACCAGAAAAATAAAAAGTGAGCAAGGATAGTTTTGGAAGAAAATTTTTAACTAAACATAGGGCTACTTGAATGCCGAGAAAGCTAAAAGTCTAAGGTAGGTGCCTTGGTGCCTTGGGCTTTTAGCCCTCGGAACGAACTTTGGCCTAGTGGGGATTCCAAATTTTTTCTCAAAACACTCAATATTTGGTCCAAGGAGTTTTGTGTGCCCAAAGTGCCCTCTAAAGGCCGCTCTCAAACACATCCTTAGCTACTGCATTCCTAGGTTCTAGAGTCGAGCATGAGACTCGAGTGACTGATGCTGATCATCCTTTTGCATGAATTATCACTACAAGCATCAATGTTCAATCATCTATATCGATAAACAAATGGTACAATGAACTCTTATGGTGAAATTTCTTTTTCCTGTATGGTTACTACACATCTCGTGCATCAGTGGGAGCACTCTGAAGGCAAGCCAGGTGGACAGTCTTTGTCAAATGCCTAGTTTCCCAAGATTTCCATTATTGAAAGAGCTTTGTGGGCACGAGCTGAAACTAAAAACAATCCTACCCGAATCGGCTGCATTCATAGCTCGAAATGGTGGACTAATTTCTATTTACTCTATGTCGGGCTTGTGCATTTGGCATCACAGCTTGTCATTTGCTGAAAGCAAGGCTTTGTTATAGGCGGAAATATAAAATTATCCGCATCTTTTGATGTTGTACCGTGTAATAATGTCCATGTAACACTAAAGTGCTACTGAAATTTGTGCACGGAAGAATTGTCAGAGATTCTTCATTCTCGTCTGTTTCTTTTTATGCTCAATTTCACGTTTGGCAGCACATTATCGCAATCCCATCATGATGGTTTATATTCTTGGATTTGATTAATTGAACCTGGTGAAATCTTTTGACCGCACTTTTAAGTGCTAGGAATATTTTCACCTGTGGAGCTGAGATGATTGCAAAGGATTTCCTTTTTCTTAGCCGTTCTGTCTTTCGCAGCAACGGGCCCATGTTCCCCCAGAAGATATTCATCAAGAGGGGAGTTCATTGGAGGGTTCTGATATTATATGGGATATGCCCCATGTCCGGATTCGGTCTGACACTTTCTCCTGCTCTTCCAACCAGGCAAAGTCGGCTCAAGTCATACATGGACGATTCATTTGACCATTTGCCATTCTTCTAGTGTAGTGCTTTGTGATAATCACTGGAAGAGAATCAGCGAACATACCTTGAATGATCATGCTTCTGTGCTGCTGATTATGTTGTTCTGTGCTAAAGTTTGAGGCATGGAAAGACTCTTACTTGACTTTTGTCAGTTTAATCATGGAAAATTGGTGTTGCGTTGCCTGTGAGCCTCTCTTTTCTCAATCTATCTATAAGCATATAGTTGAAAAGCATGACCCATTGAAATCATACATCTTGTGTCGCATATATGAGGCTGAAATTCGAGAAGGTATGCTTTAACTAGGTGGAGAGGTTCTTTTATTAATTTTGAGAAGAATCACCAAAAAAGTTCTAAACCTATTGTAATTGTGCTAATTTAATTATAAACTTTTTTTTGTCAATTAAGTCATAAACACTTTACATTAGTGCCAATTTAGTTCATTTGGCCAAAATTGGCTAGCATTTGCTAACATGGGCACCGACTATCCTACGTAATGCGGCCGCTAACATGGACAATTTTTAATTATATTTTATATTTTTTACAAAATTTTTATTTATTTATTTATTTTTCTTTTTTTTTCCTTTTCCTTATTATTGTTTTTTTTGTCCCATTCCCTTCTTCCTTCCTCCAACCTTAGCGACCATCTAGGGGAAGGGCCGGCAAGATCAACAAGGTGGGCAAGCCTCACCCTTGCCAGTGGTTGGCAAGGGTGAGTTTCATCGAGATCTTGGCGACTGGTTGGGGAAAAAGGAAGGGAAGAGGGAAAAAAAAGAAAAATAAATAAAATAATATCAAAAAATATATTAAAGTACTACTTAAAATTGTCTTTGTCAACACCGGTTATGTCAAGTAAGACGACTCTATGTCAGTAATTCAAGCTAAAATTGATCGGATGGATTGAATTGACACAAATGCAAAAATGTTATGTATGCAATTGATAAAAAAAAGTGTATAACTGAATAATCACAATTACAATACATTTATTTATTTGTAATTTTCCCGTTTATATTGGTGATGCGCAGTAGTGGTAACATCGAAGAAAACAATATTTCAGTACTCTTTCCTTCTGATGTCAATATGGAGTCGGTAAAATCCAAGCTATTTTATCGATTGAAAGAGCATCTCCGTAGTGCTACGACTTTAAGCCACAGAAATCTACTTAAGGCATTCAAACATAGTGCGCGTATGCTAATGACATTAGTCGGACGATAAATAGTGGTCAGTAACAAAGCATAATCCGTCGAAAGGAGGAGGTCAAAGTGCATCTTACTGAAAATTGAGCACATAGTGTCATTCATATCTACCTTTTTAATACGTCTGTTCATATTGTGTCCAATGGGTTGTTGGCCCATTGCGTAAGATCCACATCTTTTCGTAGGAAATCCATAAATTTGTAACCATGCCCCCGTCGATTCATGATTTTCTAAGACAGCACTTCTTTTGAGATATGCAAAGAACAGAAATTATCATCACCTTGGATCTAAGCTCAAGAGTAACTGAAAACAGAAATTATCATCACCTTGGATCTAAGATCAAGAGTAACTGAAAATATTCATGTTTGGCCAGAAGCAAAGGTCAATCCTATGATTTATGGTGATCATTACTGATTTCAAATACTAAAGAAATCTCTCCCGCACGTATGACCTCTGAAATCCATTGTTAGCTAGCTTTCACTTGCATAAGAGAGAAGGCACCGATACCCACAGGAGTCATCAGAACACCTGTCGACATTCACTTACTAAACCAGGCAATGCTCGAGTTACAACACCTAACTTTGGCACGGTCATTGCTTATTTCATCTCTAATTGCAAGAGTAAATCCAATGTTGAAACATATCCAACAAGCATATCCTCAGAGATCAAAACTGTTCATTAAATTCCTTGTGTGGAAATGCTCAGAAGAAGAGTCACAAAAGAATCATTATTCAGCAACAAATCCAGGGAAGACCTAACAATAATATCCATAGCTCTGAATGCAAGTATTCCACATCTAGGGTACCAAAAGAAGAAGCTACAGCCCTGCTGTTGCAAGGCATGGTCTTTTGAACTCTGACCAAAAAGAAACAAACAGAACGAGCCTTTAATTGACTCAGCAGAGTACAGAAAACTGTCCTTTTACGTCCCCAGATTTTATTCCAATCACGAACCCTCAAGCCTGAATCAATGGTGATGGTCTTCATCACCATGCCCATCTGGTGGTCCCCCAGGACCCACAACTTCAAGCTGTCAAAACATGAAATATGATCAATGATGTTTCTTCATTAGCAAAGGGGAAGGCTAAACTCGATAATCTAGCAGTGCAGTCAGTATGACTATAAAATGCAACAGCAGCCACTCTCATGTGGCAAACATGCTTTAACCAGTAGAAAAAAGAATTAATAGAAGCACCAGATGATCTCAAATGAATTCCATAAAGCCAGGTGTCACATGTGACTCCATTCTCCATCCATTGAATTAGTGCATAATAAGCAAATCTATATCATATAAGACACCTCAAAATTTAAGTCCATCTGACCTCTTTTCTCATAGCAGAAAGACAATAACACGTTGCGTCAAGTTCATTCAATCACTAATATTACCACAATAATGAGAACTACCTGAGTGTTCGTGTGTAAGCATGTGCGCGTGAAGAGAGGGGTGAAGAGAGGGATCAAAGATTCTCTATCAATTTCTCTATGAAACCAGACAACAGAAGAAGATTGTTTCAACTGTCATATTAACTCAATAACAAAGGAGCAGGTTAGACTTACTTAACGTGCAAATAAGCACTAGTTACATACCCATCTAAAACAGCATTACCCATGAAATGCCCATTCTCTTCAGTACAAATATACATAGATGAGATTTTAGTCAGATCAAGACCAAGCTAATTAAAAAGCATATGGATTGTCAGCATGCTTACTGCACAGGCACAAGAAACATCTCATCACACTTACCACAAAATACTGGGTGCACACTGGGCATTCATGAGGTTTGCCTTTCTCCAGCCAGAACCAGACAACGTCGTGCTCATCCTCTTCAATTAAGAATTAAAAACAGATGAGAGAAAGTGGTTCTGTAGAGATGCACACACTACGCATTTTATAGATTGTGCACCTAAAAATGGGTGATACAGGTTGATACGGGGAGGATTTGCTCAAATGTATGTGAAGATAGAAGGCATAAAAGGTAAGAACCTACCTCCTTCCCCTCCCGGACATCCAACTATTCTCTTATCATAGTACGACTTGACAACAGCAGGAGATTCCTACACACACTCAGAACAAAAGTACCACATCTTTAAGAAGACAATCAAAACATATACTTTCTTTCCCCACTTGCTTAAGACAACATACACAAGCACAGAAAAGCCAAAAATAAGACAAATGCAAAAGAGCATAGTCATTTCTGACTAGGTGGGATCACCTAGGGGATCCTCTGATACCTTTCCCCTCCGTCCAAGAGAGAATGTTCAACAAAGCAAAGACACTTCAAATAAATAAATAAAAAAGGAGGAGAAGACATTGATGTAATTTCTTCCTAATCATCAGCATACATCCTTCTCAGATAATCAACAATCACTTTCCTCGAGAGAAATGTAAGAACTAACCAAATTAACAATTATACAAAGACATGCTAGAGATCGAAGCCCCAATCTAAAATTCAATAGCATCATTTAGATCCTCAAATGGCAACCTGAGAATAAGAGACAAGAGCACACTCACCTTGGTGCCAAAAGGCCCAACCGGGAAGTTGATTTCAAGAACGTCCCTTCCCTGCATATAGTTTCAGCAGAGGGGTCAGGAGAATAATTAGTTCGCATACTTTTTTTTGGACAAATTCAAATGTTGGCGATGCCAGCACCATCCTTCACATTGATCAAAATGCCAGGTCCAGGAAAATTACCTCGAGCTCGGCTTCTAGCTCCTCACGCTCATGTCCAGTCGCGATAGGCATGACATCTTCAACCTTCTTCTTAACAGCAGTGTCACCTGTAGCATCAACAGACAATTCAGCATCTCCAATGAAATACTGAACCCGTTTCATTTCCTCCTCCCAGTTCAGTCTCACAAAGCACAATCCATTAGGACACAAAACAGTCCATCCGCCATTTCAATCGTGAATATAGATGCAACACACTACAATAATCCACGCATTGCATAACCAAAAAGAAAATAGAGAATCGTTGAACGATCCAACGAAACGCGCGCAATTATCAACAAATCAGCCGCCCAAAAATCAGCGTCCGTTATCGCCACTAGATCACGCTATCCACGTAACGTCGCGACATGGATAAGGCACAAATAGAGACTCTTAACTCGCCACCGGAATGTGAATTTAATCCGAGCAGAACCAAGCGCGCAGAGAAAGAGAGAGAGAGAAAGGGAAATACCGGATTCGACGCTGAACTGGCGCGTGAGCAAGGAAGAGCAGAGGGGGCGAGAAACGAGAGGCGGGCTGCTGAACAATCGAGCTGAAGGGGCGGCGGCGGCGGCGGATCGGCGCGTGGCGGAGGGGGCGGCGGCGGCTAGGGTTTTGAGGTGAGAGGAGGCGAGCCTTCTCCACATGGTGGCGGCGGGCGAGCTCGATTTCGGCGGCGGCGGGGGAGCTGTGTTGATCTCAGGTCACGCCCTGCTCGAGTGAAGAAGAAGATCGACGACGAGCTCCCTCCTCTCTCTCTCTCTCTGTGTAAAACTAGGACTTCTGGAAATGGGAATCGAGGAGGGCACGAACCGATGGGATGGACTTTGGAGGAACGGCTGCGATGGATTGCCCAGCGGCTCGCTGCGCTGGTCGCTGCCGCAGGGGAATCGGCCCCGCGCGTGCCGGGTGGGGGTTTCCCACGTGCCGCATCGGTTCGGTGAAATTGTGGGGATTAGACTTTTCTTGATTATGCGCCGATTCGATTTGGCGTGGATGTTTGTGTTTTTTTTTTTTTTTTGTTCATGAACAGATTTCTGTTTTTTTATTCTCGAAAACAAAAAAAAAAATAGAAATGCGTTTGTTTGCATTTTTGTTGAAAATATTTTTTTTTTGTTTCGGAAACAAAATTAAAACAGAAATAAGAAAAAAAAAGTTATTTTTTTCCAAAAACATTTTTGAAGAACAAATTTTCTCTCTCATTTCTTTTCTTCTTTTTTTTTTCTTTGGAGGCCAGCGACCTCGCCGGAGGGTCGCTAGCCCCTAGCGAGGCCGAGCGTCGCCGGCCCTTGGCAAGGCTCGGCCTCGCCTTGGCTGGGCGAGCTCGAGCTCGCCTAGATCCGGCGAGGCTGAGCTCGCCCAACCACCTGCGAGACTCGGCCTCGCCGGATTTGGGCGAGGCCAAGCCTCACTGGCGCGGGACGAGGCTCGGCGAGCTCGGGCTAGCCCAAATCCAGGGAGGCCAAGCCTTGCCGTTGGCTGGGCGAGCTTAGCCTCACCAGATCTGGGCGAGCCAAGGTGAGAATGAGCCTTGCCCAACCACAACAGCTTGGCCTCGTCGGGGGCCGGTGAGCCTTGCCGTGGCTGGGCGAGGCCGTCGGCTCTCGTCGGCTAGTTGTCGGCCATGGCCAAGGCCGGCGACCAGCCAAAAGAAGAAAAAAAGAAAAAAAATTTTAAAAAATTTTAAAAATTTTAAAAGAAACAAAAAAGGAATACAAATTTACCAAACGTGTTTCTATTCATTTTTTAATTCCCGGAACAAGTTTACCAAACGCGTTTTTCTGGTCAAACATTGTTTCCCGGAACATAAATAGTTTTTTCTATTTCTATTCCTCGGAATAATTTTTGAATAGAAATATAAACAAACGCACCCTAAATTTCTTTTGAAATTGTTGATGTAGAGAAATCCCTACTCGCTTCATTCTTATCTTATTTCGAAAGATCCATCATAAATTTTCTGATCATTGACTCAAACTCATTGCCGAATCCCACTTCATTTGTGACACAACGACTCAATCTAATTTTAATCCTTACTCGCTTCATTCTTATCTTATTTCGAAAGATTCAACTAAATACACTGTGAACTATATATTTGATGTTGGATATAAATCTCTCCATCTCTTCTCTCATGATAAATAGGAATTCGAAATAAATTAATACGTGGTCGCATAAACTCTCGCATCGGAGTTTGAATTGGAGTCTTTTCACTATGGGCGTGTTTGATTCGACTTTGCAAATGAGCCTCAGAAAAATACAAATGCCTTTGACCTAAGGTCCATTAGAGAAATGCAACTTGCCTTTGGTAAAAAATCCTTCATAAAGCTACTACTTGTTTGGCAAATATATTTCTGCAAAGAGCTTTTGGGTCTAATTTTTTTTAATAAGAAAAAAAAACCCTCAAAAGAATGATTGAGGTCATTGACAAGCTAGATCTAGCGCTAACAGCCGTCGCCCAAAATCGCGTGACCCTAGGTGTCGCAACCCAAGCGGCTAGCTAGGGTCACGCAACCTTAGACTGCCATCACATAACCTTTCGCTGGCTTGGTTTAGCCTTGCTAGCCATCCTCACTAATTGCCCTTTCTAAAAAAAAAAAAAATGAATAGTAATGAGAGACAAAATCGAAAAAATAAAGATTTGTGATGGTAGTTTTGGAAGAAGAAGACTAGTCAATCTAGTTTTAATCCCCACTCGTTTCGTTCTTATCTTATTTCGAAAGATTCAACTAAATACATCATGAACTATATATTTGATGTTGGATATAAATCTCTCCATCTCTTCTCTCTATGATAAATAGGAAATTCAAAAGAAATTAATGCGTGGTCACATAAGCTCTCGCATCAAAGTTTGAATTGAAGTCTTTTCACTATGGGCGTGTTTGATTCGACTTTGCAAATGAGCCTCAAGAAAATACAAATGCCTTTGACCTAAGGCCCATCAGGGAAAGCAAATTACCTTTGGTAAAAAATCCTTCGCGAAGCTACTACTTGTTTGGCAAATATATTTCTACAAAGAGCTTTTGGGTCTATTTTTTTTTTTTAAGAAAAAAAACCCTCCAAATAATGACTATGGTCATCGACAAGCTAGATTTGGCATCGACGGCCATCTCCCAAAATCGCGTGACCCTAGGTGTCGCAACCCAAGCGGCCAGCTAGGATAGTGCAACCTTAGATTGCTGTCATATGACTTCGCTGGTCCCTTGCTGGCCTCTCACAGACCTTCTAGCCTTGTCAACCCCTTCTAGCCTCACCGGCCATCCTCACCGGTTGCCCTTTCTCTAAAAAAAAAATGAATAGTAATGAGAGACAACCGAAAAAATAAAGATTTGATGATGGTAATTTTGGAAGAAGAAAACTAGTTTCCACATTTAGTTAAATGTCGAAAGCCTAATGCTTACTAGTGCCTATTAACATTAGACTTTTATTTTTTTCAAGGCTAGCATTTGGCTGAAAGTCCCTTAGGAAAACATGCAAACACCCTAATATTTCTCCAAGAGGCTTTCGGCTTTAAAAGCTTAACCAAACATACCCTATAATTTTTCATGCTAAACTTGATAATTCAATTTAATGGAAAGCGGTTATTAATGCATGGCCAACTTTAGAGAAATGAGTCATATGAAACATAGGAAATTGAGAACAAGTGAGTTTTTGAAAAGATAGATGGATTTCTAGATTGCTACTCCACAACATAGTTGAATTCCACCTACCTATATCTGACATGGACGTTCTATCCAAAGAAAATGTAATACACATTGGCCCTGTTTGGTTCAGCTTTGGAGATGAGCATTTGGACTCTAAAGTCCCTTGGCCAAATGCAAGTGTGTTTTGTTCGAGTTTTTGAGCGACTTTGGCAAGATGCAATTACATCTCCAAATGGCCCTAAGGGCCCTTAGGCCAAAGTAGGTCTCGGAGGTCCTTTGGAAACTTGCATTTCCGGAATGCAAGTTCCGGTTACTATTCACTTCGCGGTTACTGTTCATCCGCGAGGAAAACCACCGCACGGAAGCCGACGACCGCTGGCCAAGGGGGTTGTGCATGCCGGCGACGTGCCAGCGACCGCCGCCTAAGGGTCGCCTGACCCCGGCGACGGTCGCCGGACCTCAGGCGACGCCTGGGTCGCGTGATTCAGGCCATCAGTGGCTTGAATCGCACGACCCAAGCGGCCGCCCGAGGTGGCGCGACCTCGGCGACGGTCGCCGGGTCGGGCGACCCCGGCAACGGTCGCCGAGGTCGTGCGACCTCCAAAGGCCGTCCCCGGGTCGCGCGAACCCAAGCGACGGTCGCCAAGGTCGCGCGAACCCGGCGACGGTCGCCCGGGTTCGCGTGACCTCGAGTGACTAGGCGGCCGTCGCTGGGGTCGCCCGACCCGCGACCCTGCGGAGGCCAAATCCGGCCATCCGGACCGTCGGATCCAGCGATCCGGTAGTCGGACTTCAAAAAAAAAATAAGTGTATATTTTTTTTAATTTTATAAAAGTTAATTACAAATGCAAATTTTACCAAACGGTATTTTTGCCAAAGTTATTTTTCAATGCAAATTTTACCAAACGATATTTGCATTTTGGAAAACCCCTCCACCCAAAGGTATTTGCATTACTGCAAATGCATTCTCCAAAAGCCGAACCAAACGGGCCCATTAGATAGATTTACTATTCTCTAGACATATAATTTGATTTATTTTTACATTGAAATGTTGGCTTAATTTAGTTCCAAGGTCAATTTGAGAGTTGGCCAATCCTTTTTTTTGTTTTATTTTTTATTCCTTGAAAGGAAAATTTTTAGTAAAACATCACCTTATTTTCAATAGGGATAAATAGCATTTATGACAAAATAATAGAACAACAAAACATCAAGAAGTACGGTTCAAAACAAAGTGAAATTTGGGAAGTGTCCCACTCATCTATTAGTCAAGCAAAATAAGAGTTAAAACAACAAAAATTCTCCTCCACTAAAAGCAACATTTCTTAAAAGACGGAAAGCGATGACATCCTCAACTTCGTCATTGTGGAATGTTGAAAGTTATTGACGGCTTAAAAAGGATTGAATTCTTTGAAGGAGGTGAAGATCAAATGATGCATGTCCCTGAAAAAAGTTTGCCTGATTTGCCAACATTATCAAGCTGGAGACAGATTGAACTTTACCAGAAGTTGCAAAGCACACCATTTAGCTAGAGAAGCGATTGTGATTTTTAAAATTATAGGAATAGCACCATCCCAAAAAATGCAAGGACTTCTACTCGATGTGTACGAAAGGTTTGCAAGCTAGAGATGAGCAGTTTCAAGGCAAGTAGGTTCCAAACCAAAACCGGAACCATAACCTATCCCATCAAGATTGAATTTTTAGAATTTAGAACTTGCCTTGTAGATTTAGTTGGACCGGAATTGATTGAGTAGGGTTTATCTAGTCCGATTTTAGGATCTATCTGAATCGATGCTCACCCCTACTATTCATTGGGATACAAGGAAGAGTCATTGGTCCGTTGTACAAGAAGATCATCGGACTGTCTAATGCATCTGGTGCATCTCATGGAGCAATACCATAGCAACGGCGGTAAAGCATAAATAAACCGTTGATTATACGGCCCGCGGTTTAGCAGGCTAAGCTGGATTTCTGATAATCTTTATATATTACAAATGCCTTTTCTTTCCCACTGTGTTATCATGACAATTCTCAACTTTATCCGAAGAAGAATAATTAGTCAATGATTGCTTGATTAGTCTGGCAATTTGGTGCTACAAATTGCATTCCGCAGGCTTTGAATTATTAGTTTGTACAATTACGGTAGGATGGTTCCACATGTCAATTTTAGAGCCCTAGACTATATGTCAACCTAAGTAATACTAACATCGTTATGCGACACAACATATAAATACATTATTTCTAAAAAAATAGAGAAATCAAATACATTTGATTATTTTGTATATTAAATGTATAATTTTATATATACATTATAAATTATCATTTTTATGATTATTTGAATCAAATTAATTTGATTCAAATTTACAAATAAATAAATAAATAAATAATGAAAAAAGAGGCTAGAATGAATTTTCATTAAAAACATTAATCCACCATTTATTAATATCATTCATTGTTTCCATTTGATAAATTCAACTACACTCCAATAATCCATATAACTTGGAGGAAAAAGAAAAGCAATCCACATTCTCAACTTACATATTATAGTGTGTCGGAAGATAAAAGAAAGAAATCAACTTCGGGGGTGATTTGTATGTATGGAAGTAAAAGTTGGAAGATAAGAAAATAATAGGTTTTTCTTCTTTCTTCATTTATTATTTTTTTTATTTTCTTACATATTTATATTTTAACCCCTAGTTTATTGAAAAATTTTAAAATTGATCCTGTGCATATCAAAATCATGTGTCGAAATTCCAAACTTGCATATAAGAATTATTGACTCACGTGTTGGAAGTGTTGAGAGAATTGATCAGGGACATGTGTTGAATGAGTGTCGAAAAATATCAGAGAGTATTGGACACGTATCGGAGTATCCAGCATGATACAAAAGCTTCTAGAAAATGTCGATGCTTCGTAAATGTCAACCTTCGGTTCGGTCGAAGGCATGTTGTCCACTCTCTCACTAGGGGTTCATAAGTTTGCGATGATGATTCATTTTTTGTAATGGGCAAAGATAAAGCACGTGCATCGCAAAAATACATCAAAAAATGGTTGTAGTCTACATAATAAGAAATTAATACTAAAGGAAACTTTGACAGCATTAAAA
This sequence comes from Eucalyptus leucophloia subsp. euroa, assembly GCA_017140325.1. Lineage (NCBI taxonomy): Eukaryota > Viridiplantae > Streptophyta > Magnoliopsida > Myrtales > Myrtaceae > Eucalyptus > Eucalyptus leucophloia. The sequence goes on from CM029473.1 coordinate 33,759,103, forward strand.
TGAAAAGGATGAACTGTAGACACAAAAAGAAAAGCTAATTATATAATTTCAGTATCCTTTATGGTGCAAAAATAAAAGGATAATTGAGCTATCTGGTTGCTTAAAAGAACCATCATCTACAATAAATCGATGCTTGAAGAACATAATTATTATTATAAAAAACAATCGATGAGAAATGTCTTATCTTAAAAGCAAATACGCAATCAGAGATCAGATCGCACAAGATTGGCATGTTAATGGGTTTTTACTTTCGGAAACCCCCGTGCTTATCGGGACGAATCCGAGCGCCGACGTGGCGCGACGCCATTGGCCGCGGGCTTTTTCAAACGAAGGGCGCAAGCTGTAAGCGGCGCGCCGAGCCTGGACTGGACGTGGACGGGGGGGACTGAAAAACTCGACGCGACGGTCCGCGCGAGCGATAGCCCTCGCCCTCACTCGCTCCACTGCTCGCTCCAACTCGGAAGTCCACTCGGACTCGGCGTCGCGAATTCTTCGATTTTTCTCCTCCTCCTCCTTCTTCCTTCTTCCTTCTTCCAGAGAATTTCTTCAGGCGCAAGCTTTGCCGGCGCGCTCGCTCGCGTCGTTGCTTCCCGCAAATCTCGTTCGGTCTCGAAGGAGCGAGGGAGAACAACATCCTGATCATCCGTTCGGCGAGACTCTCTCTCTCTCTCTCTTTCTCCCTCCGCTTGGCGCGCTCCGTGAGGTGCGTGTATTCGAGCTCTCTCTCGCGCGATGATGGCTGTTTCGCGGTCGCGATTCTCTGTTCTCGGTTCGATGGTCCCGATCGTGTTTCCGTCCTCCGTTTACGATTCCTTTTTTTCTTCTTTTTTTTGTGGTTCTTTTTTCGTTTTGATTTTTTTACTGTGCATTAGTGGTTTAAGCTAAGAGATGCGCGTGGCGCTGGAGGGATCTTCTCGTAGGGGTTTCATTTGTGTTCGCGCTAGTTCGCCGTGTGATCGATCCCTCGCAATCGCGTCGCGTGATCAGAGCAGCAGCGCCTTTCTCTGCTCCCCAAAACTTGTGTTGTTTTGGAAGGGTTGGATTTTCGAAAGTTACCTTGCGACGCAAGAAAGCCAGTCGCCTTTTGACGAAGGGTGGCGCTCGCATGGAAAAAAGTTAGAATCTGCGAGTTGGAACTAGTGTTTTACTGGGTATGCGATAGGCCTGTTGACATGAATATGCTATGCGAAGTTTCGCGATTTCTTGGCAAGTACTTTTTTAAAAGTCCACTTGTCACCGAGGCCAGATTCAGAGGGTTTGGGAATTATATGGGCATGATTGACTGCTAAAGATACAAGTACATAGGGAATCGAATGTCGACTGCTCTAGTTGCCTTGTTCAAATATCTATCTCCGGAGTGGCTTAGAAGCATGAGCAGATGTCTCTTTCTGTTCAATTTCTTGCATTATACATGTTGAATCTATTCCCAGGTGCTATGACACTAGTTGTAATGAAAGATACAGAGTAGAATATCTGTATAGCCTTCTCTGTTCTCTGTTCTCTCTCTTGGATGTGCATGCGCCTGCATGATCATATGCTGTCATATGTGTTTCATTGACATTTTTACGCTTACCGCTTCAACTCATCAACTGAGTCAATTGGCATCTCAACTGTGGCTATTTCAGGGTCTACTTTCCTGGTTCGAGTCACTGACGATATGAAGACGACGATGAGGATGAAAAAAGGAAGTACCACCATGAGACTGAAAAAGGGAAGTAAAGTGGAGGTTCTCAGCATGAAAGAGGACTTCATAGGTGCTTGGGTCTATTCCGAAATAATATCTGGAAATGGGCGCAATTACTATGTGAAATGCTGTGGTTATCCCGGTACTGCTGGGACGAAAGTAGAGAGGGTGCCGAGGAAGGTTATTCGGCCTTGTCCACCTCCTGCGGAAGGCATAGGTGTATGGGTTCCAGGTGATGTTGTCGAGGTGTTTCACAACCTATCATGGAAGACTGCCATAGTTGTGAAGGTTTTTCATGAAAACCACTTCTTAGTTAGGCCAGCTGGAAGCTTTCGGCATTTCAATGTCCATAAACGATATCTCAGGGCTAGGCAGGTATGGAAAGATGGCAACTGGTTCGTGGTCGGAAAGGTAAATTTTGCATATCATATGCTTTTCCTTCTGTACATATCTTTTGGAATTGTTTATCTTCTATTACAGCTTCAAGTTTTTTGTTTTCCTGGGAGAATGGTTGGTCCTGATAAGTAATAAAAATTGAGTCCTTCTGGTGTGATTGAATACTTCCCCCTTTACATTGAAATGTCTTAGAACGAGGAGCTTTCTGGTAAGAATGGTTTCTTATTTTCTTTTAAATTGAATTGGGCTTTTATGAAGGGCGCTCGTAATTGCACCACATCCAGGAGAAGACGACTTGCCGAAACAGACTTGAAGCTGCAAGCTGGAGCTGAATTTTCCCCAACTGGGGGAAATACTGAACTTCAGTTTCAAGTAGATTCAGAGAGGAAATTGAAGACAGATTCCCATGTTTGCTCGCCTCATGTTGAAGCACATTGTGTTGGTCTTAAGAAGATCAAGCTTATTACCAATAATTACGGGGAGACTTTGCCGGGGACTGCATCTTATGCTTCAGAAAAGGCAGATGCATCCGATTACCTGAATGAGGAAGAAAATAATGCAAATTATTCCTTCTATTGCTGGAGAACTAGGTTCCCTGAGGTGGAACCGGAAGGGTTGAATAATTCTTTGCAGCTGAAGACGTCAAAGAACATTGACACTGATAGTTGTGCATCATCTGTTGGCAGCTGTAGTACTAATGGCAAGAATTGGTCGTCAAGTTCAGTAAACTGCTGCATCAGGAATACTTCTGGCGATCTCAGTGATGCTGAATCATTTGTGGCATAATGTATCGTGGATGTCATATTCTTTTCTGACAAAAGCAGAATTGGAGGCAACATCCCTTCCTTCACATCATCCAGTGACTTTCCAGCTCTGAGCTTTTCAGACTTTCAGTTGGGCTGAAGATGCAAATGCCAATCCTTCGCCAATCTCTGCTCATTCTGACAAACAAGCATCTGGTGATTCTAAGAAATTTAACTTCTGCTGATGCTAGGCTTCTTATTAGCTGATAGTGGAATGAAACATTGGATCTTGGTCTTTTTGTTATGTTTTCGCCCTTCTCTGACCGTGACATTGACTACATTCATCATCGTGAGCATTGGTTTACGTATTTGTGAATCACTAGTTTAGAATCTATGTACAGTGCAACAGTCTCTCTGCACAATCTTTCACTAAATGAGAATTTTGAGAATTGGATTCATGATGAACTTAGTTGCACTAGTTTGATAATAGATATCTCTGATATGATTTTCTTTATGTTGAATAATCAGTTGATTATCCCAGTGAGTGATGTAAAAGTGGACGACAGGAGTGTCATTCTCAAAAGGACTTACTTTAGGTATTCATGTGCTTGTTAGATGCTTCTGTTTTGGTGGAAGGTATAAAAACTTAGGCCGAGTAATAATCTTAGACTGAATTTCTTATCATTCTGGTTTTCAACATTGCATGTTAAGCTATAAAGTGCATCAAAAGATTCTTTGTTATAGATACTTCAAATATTTAATTTCTGCTGCACATGATTTTGACAGTGGGGTTTTTCTACCCTTCTTTGGTGCGCTGTAGATGTTGATAAATCTGGCAGACTGCAAGTCCTTTGATCCACTCTTTGGTGCTATCCAAGCTATTTTCATCGAGAATCTCAGAGATTCACCCCCATTGCTTTAGGGCATGGATATCATGCTGAGGATATTGGTTCTTGACAGCTGACACCTTTTCTCAGGTGCATATGATTATTTACACATCTCTTATTTACTCAAAACCGTCAGTGAATCACTGAAGTTCTTAACTCTGGCTTATTTGTTAGCATGTTTACATATTTAAATCCAGAGCTTCTTTTGCAAAGGGCAGTGCTTTCTTTCTTGTTTTTTGCTTAAAGGTCATATTGCTGTACCAGCAAGTGGTGGTCTGGTAACTGACGTTTCTGACGAATTTATTGTTTTTGGAACTTGGAAGCTTAGAGTTCCTTTTTCTCAGGTTTCATTTGTTCAATCCATCCACATAAATATTCATGAATGCGTGAAAAAGCAAAGCAAGGTGATGTTGCCATGCAACCGGTGTTCGAGTGATAGGTACACAAGTTAACCCATGACCTTTTTTTTTTTTTTTTTTTTGAATGCTGAGGCAATTAGAATTGCGCTATGTGGCATCCTAGAATAAATTAAATCTCTCTCTCTCTCTCTCTCTCTCTCTCTCTAAGTAATGTTAGGATTGCACCATTCACAAGAGGATCAGGCAACAGGAGCAGAAGCAGCTACTTATAATTGATTCATAAGCACTGCAGGATGCTGCATTATCGATCTCCGATGTTACACTAGATATCAAATACAACAGAGGATAGTACATGTATTGTAATATCTTCCTAATAGATGGAGTCCTGACTGGAGAAGGTGCAATAGAGTCCTCCTTAAATTCTAAATAGCTTTGGTAGCCCGATCCACTCAGTTTTGAAAAGGAATCAATTGAAATCGTTGGTACGAGAAATCATAGCGTATAATAGCATTACATCATGATAAGGCCCCCTGGAAACTGCTGGTTTCTCTGGTGGCTTCTCAAAACAAGCCAAAGACCTCATGCTAGTTTGCGGTTGCGAACGCTAACCAACCTCACATCATCAATAACAGGTCCGCACAGAGAACCAGAGTGATCGCTCTGCATGTTGTAGTATGAGCTCAAGAACCTGACCCTCGTGCGATCCGATTTGGCTGTGAACTGGAGTTTACCATGGATGTAACCGCCTTTGCCCGTAGAAGTGTAGGGCACCGTAACAGACGCAGACCCTGCATATGCCTCCACTGCCATAGACCCTTCACATGAGTTCTTGGCATCGCCGACCGCAAATGTAAGGACATAAACTTTGCCACGCTGGGTCGAGACAACTTGTGCGATGGCGCTTTCCTTCCCGGCGACAAGTTCCACTGCACGCTTTCCCTCAGGAACAGCGAAGTGGTTTGAATCGACGTACTTCACTGCTTTTAGGGACTCGATTATCCATCCGGGCAAAGGGCTGTGGTCATCCTCAATGTGGGGCGGAATTAGGACGCCCCATGATGTCTTTGGGGCCACATAAGGGCCTTCTTCAAAATTTCCGTTCTTCACCAAATTTGCTGAAAAAGATAGAAACCCGGTCAGCGTTAAAGGTGGTACTATAAAGGCTATCCGAAATCCATAGAATAAGATAAGTCTTGGATTTCTTCATCCTGATTAAAATTACTCGGAAGCAGAATCAACAGTGATACTCAATTGACAGAAATCTGTAGTTTACCATTAGTGCGTTTCGGGATGTACAATGCCTTCAATGCGACTGAATCAATCAATGGTCCACAAGCCGGGTCCTCATCCATGCCGGGGTTGTGGATTGAGATCTCGATTTCGGGGGCGTCCGCCCGGAAACTCCAGCAGTAAGAATCCCATCCATTGCTGCTGTACATCGTCTGCATCGGCAATATTCCCCAGTCGTTTGCCTCATGGTTCGGCGTGACTGATACGTTCAATTTCTCTTCTTGCGCGCACGTTCGGGCTGCACTGAATGTGACCGAGTAGAACATACCCTTCTCGACCTTCACCTTCTGCTTTATCGAAGCCTCGTTGCCAAGCCTCACTGCAAATTCTCCTTCAGGAACCACCAGTAACATATCGCCCTGCTTTTGACCCGACTTGATGTACTCAACATAACCTGAAATTCCCCATTTAGGAATGGCAGTTTTGCTGGTGACCACCGTTCCCTTCAGCTGTGACTGCTCCGGGCCCTTCTCGAAGTTGCCGTTCGGCAATAAACCTGAGGACAATGCCAATTCGGGTCATTTGTATGTTAGCCCAGCCGGTTCATGAAAATTCTAGTCGCTCAATCAAATTCAGTATTACGTGATAGATGTCCTCGGCCATCGTGCGAATTTGTATAAGATATCGCAATTTGATTGAATGTGAAAAGGAAGTAGGATCCAGAGAAATTTCGTCCACGGATCGTTTAATTTTCTTACTCTTTCGAGAATAATCAGGCTTGATCTACCACATGGTCGCTTATAACTAAAGAAACATTATGGGACTGGCACAGAATCTAGCACGTGAAAGATGGGAAGAGAACATTGCTTAAAAAGCTCATTACATGCATACAATATGCACATCTATTGCCAGCATTAATAATTACAACTGCACAAGGAATATTTATTATCTTATAAATGGTTTCCTCAATCAACTAATTCTTCTCTTCATGGCTTCTAAATATGTAACCTCTGCCATACCTATGGGAAATGAGAAATGCCTGTCCTAAAGGAATACCCACCGTATTTCAAATTTTCAAAGCTCAGTTCTCTTTACAAGGTACGGCTTATTACGACACTCTTTAACTAAACTCGCATTGCTAGATGACATAGAAAAACCTCGATGCGTGGATTGGTCCGACTTCAAGATCATCAAGATCACAGACTCCAAAGTCGTCGTCGTGATGATCACAGACTCCAAAGTCATCGTCGTTCTCATATAAGAGTCATATCACTCGGCATACCGATGCGCTTATCATGAACCCCCATGAATGATCCGGCTTTGAGTGCGTGTTAAAGGATTACAACGAGCATGACCAGTTATCTAGTGCTATGGTATCTTGTTAACAAGACATGTTTCCACATGCGATAAGATGAAAATTGCGTAAGAAGTTTTCCATGTGATGGGGACTGCAGTACAGTCCTAAATTGTTTTTATCCGACTTGGAAGTGATCACAAAAGCTAGCAGATGCAAAGTCAGAGATCCACATGGCCCTGCTTGAAAGAGAAGGGGAAAGGGAAGCTTTTCGAATCCCACCCCTTGGTCTTAATCATGCTCAACAACCCAGAGGATTGCTCTCACTCGAATGTTGAATGCCATTTATTGCCTGCTGTCCTATTTGAGTATAGTGAATATGGATAGGAGCAGTTAATAAGGGCAGAAGCCCAGGGGAACCCAGACGACAGATGATTTCGCAAATGAAGGACTGCAATCTCGTCCGATATGAATGCTCATGAAATAACCTCGTAGGATCTGACCAAAAAAAAAATAACCTTGTAGGTTGGCCATGGATATGTTGGGTCCATCTAGAAAAATTCTGGGAAACCCTCTTAGGAAGTTTAGCTGGTTTTGATGGGATTTTGCTCCTAGTTGAGCGCGTCGTGGAGTGCATGAGCGACATAGGAATTTTGATTAAAGAAAACATACAAAAAACCGGATGCCATTTGATGTCATCAGTACAACAGGATTATAATGGTTTGGCCAAGGATTCGAGTTCTTGGAACTTCGCAAGAGAGGACACATTCTGTGGGTGGACCTCTATATTTATATATTCTTGTAATGACAAATTGAACCGACCGAGGTTGTATATAAATTTCTTAAAGGAAATGAGAAACAAAGCGACTGATAACACTAGAAACATGCACACTGGTTCACTGGAATTTGGAGTGCTGTGGGAGATGATGATGTAGAGCTTACCATCGATGAGAGATGTGGCAGTGTAGGAGGTGGCGCACAGTATCAGCAGCAGCAATGTCACCTTCTGCATCTTTGTGTGTTTTAGAGAGAGAGAGAGAGAGAGAGAGAGAGATGACTTGTGTCGAGATCCGAAAGGCGGGTGCTGTGGCGAGCTATTTATCTGATGGATCGAGTGGGAATGCCACTGGCTTTGGAGAAATCAACATCAATGCCACTCTCTTTATTTTAATCGATTGTATTCATGGAAAATAAAAGGAGGAGAAGAAATCGATGCCATACTTTAAAAAATGTGGACTATAAATGAAGGCAGTGCACCGACTGCCGAGGACACATATCGGAAAAAGTACCAAAAAATCATAAACCTATTGTCTTGTGCCAATTAAGGCACAAACTTTTCAATTGTATTGATTGAATCTTAAACTTTTTAACAATTAGTCAATGTAATTTATTTGGTCAACTTTGGCCGGAAATCCACTAGTATGGCCGCCAACTATCTTACGTCATGGCATTGATGTTGATAAATTTTACAAATTTTAAATATTTTTCTGATTTTTTAATTCTTTTTCATTTTATTTTATTTTTCATTATGATGACAAGCCCTCACCAATGCTAGTCTAAGCCATTGCCAGCCGCAAGTTAAGGGCAACCAAGCCCTTGCCAAAGGTCACAAGGTTGAAGGTTGCAAGAGTGGACCTAGAGGTTAGGTTAGGGCTTTTGCCTACAACCATCAAGGGCCTAGCCAAGGGTTGCAACCCTTGTTAGAGGTCGGCAAAGGTTGCTAGCAACCCATCAGCCACAATGAAAAAAGAACAAGAAAAGAACAAAAGAAATATTATAAAATTGAAAAATTTGTCTACATCAACATTGGTCGTGTCATGTAAGACAAACAATGTCCATATCAATGATTTCATATCAAAATTCACCGAATAAACTATAATGGTCAATTATCAAATTGTTTGTTCATGATTAAATTTGCACAATGACAATATATTTAGGACTTTTTTGTACTTTTTCCTATAAATATTTGTGATACATAACCTATTTGAGATTTAGATTTTTGTATACGCTCGCTTTATCGATGAATCCAAAATGCGAAAACATAACTTGGCATGAGCATATGATCATCTGTTTCAGGCGAGCAACTATATAATTTTGCGTGTTTAGCTCTGTTACTTTCTTGAGAAGCTTACCTGTAATGTTCAAGCTTGGAATATCTTGGGATTCGTATAATGTCTCTTAAAATTGAGGCATTAAATTTGAAGTTGCTTAAAAAGTGGAGGGTTGGAAAGAATTTTTTGCAAGGGATTGCGCGTTGGTTTCTGGGGGAGGCAAAAGCAATTTAAGAGGAGTCTGCGCATGAGCACATGCAGTTTGCAGCTGCACGCTTAGCCATTCTCTCTTGGAAGTTTCCTCTCCCTTGTACAAGCTCCAATCATGCAGGCTCACATTAGGGTTCGGATTAGGAGATCCCTATTACTTAATTGTGTTTATCAAATCCGATAGGGGTATAAGGGAGGAAAGAAGAGAAGTCGACATTGTTCCACCCATTAGGTTGAATTCACATGGAGTCAGGCCCACACTCGATTCGGTATTGTTTCCCTATGTAACATGATGAGATGAGCCAATTATAGTGCTCGCTTAACATCGGTTAAATCTCTCTTTTCGTTCATGGCAAATCTAGTCTTTGATAGGCTTGTTTTTCACAAATTATCATGACATGGTATACTGAGGCACATAATGCATTCTTAAGAGCGAAATTCCTATATTTTTATTATGATTCTGTTAACATTTTCAAATATCCAAAAAGATCGAATAGGGTCTATAAATAAAATGTAGCCTAGAGTTTTGCTTAATCTTATACTTGAAATTTGTAAGATGGTATGGGTACTCATATTATTAATACGGTCCACTTGAAACGGGTTTCACTTTTCACTTTTTATTATTTCACATTTCACGGCTCACATAGATGGAGTTTTTACATCATATGAAACCCTCATTCAAAATTGTACAAATACTGGGCAAGTGGATTTAGACTCCACATTCACGACGACTTTTCATTAATCAAATTTTAAATGTTCGTTGCAAAACTTTATCATCGCAATCGGTGGTTAATACAAGAACCTAACGGAAGGAATTTCTTACCCGAATTCATGTGCTGATGCCAACTTAAAAAGAAAAAGAAAAAATCAAATAGCCAAGGTGAAAAACAACATGCACATGGCATTATAGATGGTGATCGGGCTCCAAGATCTGTTTAATCAAATTGATGGACCTAACTGGGAATCGTCCAAATTATGAAATCTTTTTTTTTTTTCTAATCGACATCTTGTCGACATCAACGAAAAGAAATAAGAATGATAAACAAAAGAAGGAAGAGCATCAGACATCATATGACCACAACCGCCCTCATCAAAAAGCTTTAATAATAGAGTGGAAACATTCAGATCCTATCCTAGGCAACCCATGTGCAACCTCAGTTGTTCCACGAAATCTGCATATGATCCCCTCATTATAAAAATTAATCCATTGGGGTTCCTGCTGCTTCCCTTCTCCTGCGGCTGTCGGCAATAATTCCCCATTATTTTAGCTATGGAGAGAAGACGAGGGGGCAGGCTTGGGAATTCTCATGAGCATTTGTATCAGATTAGAGAGGCACTTAACGTGGGCGCATGTGTTGCGGGAGCACCGCGTTGCTTCTTGACCAATCTGACCGAATTCCGCAATAAATTGCTGTCAATCTCTTCGCCAAAACTTCTTTTCCAAACTATGATCGTCGATCTGTCGGCTCGAGTTTTGGAAGCCTTGACATAATTAACTCCTTAATTGGGTCGAGAATAACGTGTGGCTTTTTCAACTTCAATCGCATTCCGGTCTTGTCCATCTCCCTTTTTTTCCTCTTTTTCTTTCGGTCCATCGAATCATGAGAGAGACGGTAAGATAGAACGTAGAGCTTCTTGTTTAAACCTTCTATAATGGTAAGTATTTGAGTCTTCGGTACCACTGATCTTTATGGATGTCTTGCATAAGTCCCGATATTACTTTGGACCAAAGACGCCATGATTCACGTATGAAAGGAAAAATTATCCAAAAAATTTTAAATCTAATATGTTTTTGGTATTTATTTTTTAATTTTATCAATTTAATCCCAAACATTCTCACTTCTTATCAATTGAGTTTATTCGACCAATTTTGTCAAGTTTTTAATAATTTTTAATATATTTGCAACTTTACTTAACTTTTTTTTACTTAACTTTTTTTTTTGGGGAGTTTGGAGTTTGATAGGTGAGGGTGGTCAGCCAACCCTAGCCAGCCACAGGTAAGGGCTGGCGACCCTTGTTGGTTAGCAACCTTGGCGGTTTGTAGATAAAAAAAAAAAAAAAAAAAAAAGAGAAAAATCATTAAAAATTCAAAATATTATTAAAATGTTATTCAAAAATTGCCACGCGGTGTTGGTAGTTCACAACAGCAATTTTTAGTCAAAATTGACCGAATGAACTCAATTAACAAGAAGTAAAAAGGTTGAGGACTAAATTGGCAAAATATGAAAAAAATTTATGATTGAATCGATGAAATTAAAAGGTTTAAGACTAAATTGATAAAAGTAACATAGGTGTAGGACTTTTTGGATAGTTCTCCCATATTATATATGGAGAATTGAAATCTTGATTCATCTACAAGATTAATGAGTATTATCATTGTAAAGTTACGATCACTTTGGGACCTAAAGCTTGACACAAATCAAGATCATCTTTTGTATATGGAATGGATCGTATAGTATACAACCTACGAGTGATCAAACTTGGGGAGTTCGGACGGCCCATTTTGATCAATGGGCTCATCCCATCAATTGAGCAAGGACCTGGGATTTCTTCGATTGGGCCTACCATGCAGAACAAGCTCGACATTGAGTCTTCTGTTCATGCAGCAAACTAAAGCCTAGCCACTTTTGGGCCTTCTAGGCCCATCACCCGACTATCCTCTTCCTGACAAGCCCAACCAGACCGGCTGCTAGGGGGTGCGTAATGACAACCCAAAATTTATGTTAAAAAATAGTTTTTATGTTCTTCACTTCCTTTACGGAAGAAAATGCTGTTTGATAAACCTATTCAGTTTTCATTTACGTAATAGATTTATTCCGGAAATAGGTTTGGAAAGAAATCGGAACCGAAGCTAAAATTTTCCACTTCGATTTCTCTTCCGAAATCGAAATAATTTCTCTCACTAAACCCTAATTTCGGTGAGTCCTCCCTCATCTCCTCTACGTCTTTGCCTCCTCCTCTTCCTCCGCCTCTCCTCATTTTATTAAAAATAAAAATAAATATATTCATTTTATTCATTTAAAAATAAAAATAAATATATTCATTTTATTCATTTAAAAATAAAAATAAATTTATTAAAATAAATAAATAAATTTTATTTTTCATTTTAAATTTATTTTTATTTGCCTTGAGTGTTTTGCCAAATAAAATTATTTTAATTTTTTATTTTTATTCATTTTAAAATAAATTTATTCGTAAAAAAATAAAATAGAATAAATAAAATAAATTTATTTTTATATTTTAATTTTAAAATAAAATGATATTTTTATTTCAAAATAAAATGATATTTTTATTTTATTTTTATGATTTATTTTATTTTATTTTATTCATTATTTTTTTGTTACTAAATCATTTTTATTTTTATTTTTTATATTAAAGGTCATCGATCGTCGCGCCATCGTCGAGGGCCGGCGACGCCCCTCGAGGGTTGGCGACCTCGCCGGAGCGTCGCCGGCCCCGACGAGGCCGAGCATCGCCGCGCAGCGAGGCCGAGCCTCGCCATGTCCGGGTGAGCTCGGGCTCGCCCAAATCCGGCGAGGCCGAGCCACGCCCAACCACGACGAGGCTCGGCCTCGCTGGGGGCCGACGCCTCGCCGTGGCTGGGCGAGGGTGCCGGCCCCGTCGGCCGGCGTCGCCGGAGGCCGGCGGCCGGCCGAAAGAAGAAAAAAAAAGAAAGGAAAAATGGAAAATAAAATAAAAATATTAAAAAATTAAAAGAAACAAAAAAAGAATAAAATTTACCAAACGTGTTTCTACTCATTTTTTATTCCTTAACAAACGTTACCAAACACGTTCTTTTGTTCAAAAACCGTTCCCGAACAAACACTTTTTTTTTTTACGTTCCCCTAAAAAAAAAAACAGCATTATCATTCGCACCCTTACTCTTTTCTTTATCATTTAAGGTAAAAGGCACTATTCCGCCTCCTTTTCTTTCCTCCATAGCCACATGAATCAAGCCTAAATCTCAACTGGTATCATCAGGATGGGTTCGACCCACCAATTCCAAAGGGATTTACTCAATCCATTAACTTGTGTGGCTCACGAAAAAAGCCCTGGCTTAGTGTCTCTCTGCCTGTTGAAAGGTTCGACTCAAAAGCTTTTTAAGTGTGTGAATATAAGACCTATTTAAATCCTATAAGCAAATGATGCGGCTACTTTTAATACTCAATCCATCAACTTGCGCGGCTCACAAAAATGTCCCTGCTTGGTGCTGCCTCTACTTGTTGAAAGGTTTAAACTTATAGGTGTGTGAATATAAGACTTATTTAAATCTCATAAACAAATGATGTGACTACTTCTAATACTTAATCCATTAACTTGCAAAATGTCCCTGCTCGGTGCCTCTACTTGTTGAAAGGCTTAAACTTATAGGTGTGTGAATATAAGACTTATTTAAATGTCATAAACAAATTATGTGGCCACTTTTAACATTGTTTCCGTGAACTGTTGGCATGTGAGTAGTGCATGTGAGTAGCTGGGCTGACTCGAGAGAGTTGGTACCTTGTTACATGTACGGGTGCACAAGGAATACGTAAGGGATACGCACAGACGAGTATTTATACGGCCGTATAGATCGTCATTTCGATCTGCCGAACCCCAGGACATGGTTGGGCGGCAGAACGCCAGGAGCTACTAAATACCACGACTCGAGGACAAGAAGAAGAGATCCTGAGTGAAAACAAAAGTCGATCAACAAAACTCATCCAGTCGAATCGAACATGTCCTGTTTAAACAGGACAGTCGTATTAAAAAGGAACATGTCCTGTTTAAACAGCTTCTAAGAATATGCTGCATTACGCTGCACGTTCTTACATCAGTAGAATGAAATCTACCGCGCACCTGCGTAGTTGTTAGAGATGCAATCGAATCGAACCTAAATCGACAGTTTTTACTTCTGGAGGTCGACTGCGTGAGGAAGACAGATTCGAACTCCGACCTTGACCAAGCTTGATTTTCCGGAGCTTAAATGAGCTCAAACATGAGATGTAATGGAAGAAAATCAATGCAATGGAAGAAAAATGTGAATTTGCGCAGCATTCGAGCTAAGTTCAGCTCATGCAATCTACAAAGGAGAATACCCAACAGAAGCCATGGGTTGCATTAATTAGCAGGTACAGCAACTTGCGTCGTTGCAGAATAGTTCATCATCAACTTATTCAGATTTACCGACGAGGACATGAGTATCAGACAAGAAGTTCCTCCAAAAATCGAACCTCCACTAGGCAAGAACTACTTAGTTAATAAGAAGAAGAAGAAGAAGAAGAAGAAGAATCACTTCTTTCTTTCATTTCGACATGGCAAACCCAGATTGAAAAACAGTAGGCATGCATGCATACGTTAACCCGTGCTCCTTCAATCTCCGCTCGTCGGACATGTCCGGTCAGTCCCAAGCGAGGCGGGTCGCGATGGCCGAGTGGTACATTGCGTCGTGGAAGCTCGAGCCCTCCCTGGTCTTCCTCCGGAGTTGCTTCGCTTTCTCCTCCGTGAAGCCGCCCGGCGCGAACCTGGATCTGGGCCCTGCCTTCCGGGCCTCCGGCTCGGACTTCTCCGGGCGGTCGCCGCCGCCATCGGGGGCGGCCGTGGCGGCGACGTGACTCGGCTCGGAGGGCCACCAGAAGAGCGGGGCCCACCAGTTCATGGAGGCGGGTTTCGGGTCGGGCTTCCCGGAAGAAGGAGGCGACGGGGCCGGGATCCCGAGGGAGGGTGTGAAAGACGGGAGCGAGGTCGACATTGCGACGGCGATAGTGCCGGAAAAGAGAGAGAGAGAGAAACGAGAGGTAGAGGGAGACTTTCTCGGCTTGCTCAGCTGAAACGAAGATGGCGTTGCTACCTGTTTGTTTCATCAATTTAAGTGCCATGCCTGCCGGGAGCAAACGATTCTCCCGTTCACCTCCAACTTTCTTTTCTACTTTGTTTTCACATCCACCGTTGAATCAGGTATACCGTCCCATCTCATGCCGTTCCAATTCACATTGACCGTTGGATCGGGGTATACCGTCGCGTTCAGCAATATCACGTCTCCTCTGAACCTTGCATCATCGTTGAATCGACCGATATTTGGTTTCGCAAAACATCATCCGTGGAATTAGAAATATTTTGAGGGGGTGGCTCTTCTAATTTAGGAATATACCTTGAATCTCCGTATGTCCGTGGGGGCAGAGGGAGATGGGTAAGGGAGCACACGTGGATGGGATCGAAAAGCGTGCGGGTCGGTCCTCTTCCGTGTACTTTCTCGCCGTTTCTTAATTGGCTTTTCGGTGCGAGGGCCTAATTAAAAAATGGAAAGCTCGTCTTAGAAAAATAAGTAGTCTGAGATCTCAGAACAGTCCCGAGATTCCAAAACCAATGGTGGGCTAATTGCTAATGGCCCTTGAAATGATGATGTCAGTGGTAAAAGCCCAAAGAGCATCCCTAAGTGTCATTCTCTTCCTATCAATTCAGCACATGAAAGGCTAAAACCCATGTTCAAATTGGGCTCGTTGATGGAGAATTAGCCCCCTGGACCCGTCTCGTTCAAATTCAGGAGACACTCCTTTTGTACACCAGACATAACCGCTTTTTCGTCCACTAAATTGAGACTTGGAAAGATATCGCATTAGTGCCTATAATCTTTCCTCGACGGCGGCGGTCCAAAAAAGTTCGATAATATCATTGAATTGGGGCAATGATCTCCGATCGCATTCAAGACGGGGATCTCCTAATCTGTCATTGCAGATCACCCGCCTCCTTAGTCAATCTCTCCACCTCAATATTCGTTGACCGGCGAAATTTCACCAATTTCTCATTTATTATATAATCAGCAAAAAAATCTTCCCGGGCAAAAACCCTAAAGAAAAGAAAAATAAAAATAAAGAAGAAAATACCAAAAAAGACAAAGGGGAAAAAGGGGGAAAAATCGAACGAGGAAAGCCCTCGGATTTGGACAAGTATAAGAACCGGGCTGCCATTGCAGCGAGCTTCTCTGCGTCTCGCCCCTTCGAGTCCGGCTCCCGCTATCTTTCGGTTTTTTTTTGCCCAATTTTCGGTTTTTTTTTTTGGGTTTTCCATAGGTTTTCTTTGTTCTTTGGTCGGGCTTCGATCCGCATTGAACCTTCTTAGCAGATTAGTCAGTGAAGTGCGAACACCCACGATTTTTTTTTTATTTTTCCCTTGGCAAAAGATCGGATCCCAGTGTTTTGGGATCGATCCCTCTGTAAATCGCCGCAGGAAAGGAGGACAATTTCAAAGCATTTTCGTGTTTTCGATTTACCCTCTTGTAAGATAGCTAGTGATCAGCTCTTTCCGTGCTCAAATCGTTGGTTGCTTTTTTTGAGGTTTCCTGGATCTTGGGTTAGATTGAATTTTAGGGCTTTCTTCTCTTTTGTTATTTTGGGGGTGCTTTACCCTCTTTTGGCGGTTCGTCGTAACTTATTTCTTGTGGGTCGAAATGGACAAGAAGAGGACGGTGGTGCCGCTCGTGTGCCACGGGCATTCGCGGCCGGTGGTCGATTTGTTTTACAGCCCGATCACGCCGGATGGCTTCTTCCTCATCAGTGCGAGCAAAGGTAGGAGTTGGTTCATGAGTTGCCATATGTGTGGATTTGGAGTTTTCGCGTTCTGTACGTGTTGTGCCTGCTGAATTGGTTGCGGCATTTGCGGATAAGTTAGTTCTGTATGGTTGGCCAATCTCGTCGTGGGTAGAGTGTGCCGGGAGGTGTTTAGGGTCATTATGATCGATCGGGTTTGAGTAGTGTGTGCAGCTGCTAAATTGCTTTGTTAGCTGCCGGAAAAGACAGTGCTTTGTTGGCTTGTCATTAATTGTTTCTGTGGGACAATTGCATAGGTTGCTTGCCTGGTGGGTGACTGGCTTGAGTCGAGCGTTTGTCGAGTAGGGCAGAAAAAAGGCATGTGAGTGGGATTTAGTGGGCTTGTCTTTGGAGTTTTAGTTGGGGTTCGAAGGTTATGTTCTTTACTGTTTGTGCATGGGAAAGTTTAGAGAATTTGAATTGGTGCTTCTGTGGTGTAATTTCTGCTATGGTTTACTGTTGGGATTCAGATTCTAGCCCAATGCTGCGAAATGGAGAGACTGGAGATTGGATTGGAACCTTTGAGGGTCATAAAGGTGCAGTCTGGAGCTGCTGCCTGGACACTAATGCTCTACGTGCTGCATCCGGCTCTGCAGATTTCTCCGCGTATGTGAAACTTTTACTTGGTTTTTTGGCGACAGCAGTTGTATGTGTTGTTCATTTGGTTTGCCAAATAGGTTAGCACCACTCAATGCATGAACCTTAAGTTTATAGAGTCGGATTATACTTAGGTGCATTAACTCTGATGATGAAGGCATTATTGATCTGTTGGCATCACTTCATTAATGACTCCTTGTTAGAAAATTGAGGGGGTGAGGTTTGTTTGTTATCCTTGATTTTGAAATAGCAGGCTACTATACGCAAAGGACTTGTGTATGTATTTCGTTACTCAGGAGATGCTCATCCCTAGGAGGACATTGTCCATGAGTGTTGATTTCTGTGCTTTTTTCTCAGGAAACTGTGGGATGCATTGTCCGGGGATGAATTGCACTCTTTTGAACACAAGCACATTGTCCGGGCATGCGCCTTCTCAGAGGTAATTACAATGATTTCTGATCTTTTCCCTGGTGCTACTAGTCTTTAGCATTTTTTTGATGTTATTGTTATTTCATCGCCTACTTTTTGTCCATTTTAACCCTCTCAAGTTCTTATCAAGTACTTCTGTTGTGTACAGTTCTGAAGCTTCTTAAGCCTCACCATGCACTTTTTACAGGACACTCATCTCTTGCTGACCGGTGGCTTCGAGAAAATTCTTCGAATTTTTGACTTGAACCGACCAGATGCTCCTCCCAGAGAAGTTGACAATTCACCAGGTTCAATAAGAACTGCTGCGTGGCTTCATAGTGATCAGACCATATTAAGTTCCTGTACTGATATTGGTGGCGTAAGGTAACCTTAGTTCTATCAAGTTGAAAAATATTCGTGTATTTGTTCCTCTAGCCTGTTGTTTTGTAACATCTGTTTTGACCCATTGAGATTTAAACTGGGCGCTCATTTTTGTCGGGCAAACTGGGATTAGCCGTGTAGGCTATATTTACCAGGTTTGGCAAGTATTTGTGTTGTTGATTGTTTTTCTCCTCTTTCACTATTGCTCACATTCGACAAGAAATTTTTTTTGGTATGTGAATGGTTTTCTTCAATTCTTATCTACCACATTTTGCTTCCATTCGTAGCTTAACTGTGAATTGCAATTTGAGTTGATTTAATGTTTTAAGCTCAGAATGTTGATCTCTTCTCTCAATTGTAGAGGCACACATACCATAATAATTTCCTGGCACTCCAACCTTGGAGCTAGGTTACCATTTAAATTTTTTGCAAGGCAGGGCTTATATTTCATTCCTAATGAATTGTTTAAGGTTGACTTTCGAGCTTTCTTTTTCCCTCAAGCTACATTTCAGTGGGATTAGATAAGGAGGGATTGAATTGATAATCTATGTTTTCATTAGAGCCATCAGGTAGCATTACGATAATGAGAACTGCTCTATAGTTTGAATTTATTACTGAGGGTTGCAATATATAAGTAAATAATTAGGCTAAGAAAATATTCTTAGCATATCTATATTTTCTCATTCAAATTTTGATAACCTAGCATTTATTTTTGGTTGAATTGTGTACTTACCATTTTTGTTGGGTTTTCCTCATTCATTCTCAACCATACCCAATTGAGTTTTGATCCCCTTCTCTGTACAAAAAGTTCATTAAACGTATTGAATGAACTTCTTATTGTGTTTTGTTTCGTCAAAATCTAATTTAAATCCTGATGTTTGGGATTGGCCCTTTTCGATTTTTTTAAAGGTTCATGCTTTATTCTGAATAAAAAAAGGATCTGCCTGATTTTGATTTCCACATATAGTACAAAAGACGCGTATTGAGTTTTAGTTTCCATTCCTGTTGATTCTGAGGAACCAAACAACCTAAGAATAGAATGAGGACCTTATCACATTCTATTGCATTCATTACAAACATACACACAAGCCATTAAGAAACTGGTTGTCGGGTCAATGTGGTACTTGTATATGGTTGTCTTTGTAATTATCTATCAATGTGGTATAGTTGGAAAGATGATACCACTCTTGCCGCATCCATTATAAGCTTTTGAAAGCTTCTTTGCATTCTCCTATGCATGCTGTCTTTATCGTGGTCCTGAGTGCCTTTTTTTTTGGCTCTCTTTTCTTATCTACTTTGTGACTGCACTACAGGTTATGGGATGTAAGGAGTGGGAAAATTGTTCAAACTTTGGAGACAAAATCCCCTGTCACTAGTGCTGAAGTGAGTCAGGATGGTCGCTATATTACCACAGCTGATGGTTCTACCGTTAAATTCTGGGATGCAAACCAGTAAGCTCCTGTAGTAAAACTGTTCTATATGTGTTGTATGTTAAGACTGGGCTAACATATGTTTTTCTTTGTCATTGTTTAGCTTTGGGTTGGTGAAGAGCTACAACATGCCCTGCAATATCGAGTCAGCCTCATTGGAACCAAAGCTTGGGAATAAATTTATTGCTGGTGGAGAAGACATGTGGATTCACATTTTTGATTTCCATACTGGAGAAGAGATTGGTAGGTGATGGTGATTTGTATTTCAAGTTTCATACAGCTTTGGTGTCTGATGAGTGGCACATACTTTTGTGCATTTATCGGCTCCTTCTATCGTAGCAGTCGTGCATCTTATTTACCTTTCTTCCAGTTTGTGTTCATTATTTCCCTATTTTCTCCATGTGGTGCGCTATGAAAATTTATGGGCCTCATCTTGAATGGCTGAAGTGTGCTCCCCACCTGAATTATCTCATGCAAAGAAGCTTTCTCTGTCATGTCGGTATTCTGTGACGGTCAAGTTCTAATTTAAATCCTGCTGAACCTTGGCTTTAGGATGCAACAAGGGTCATCATGGTCCTGTCCATTGCGTGCGATTTTCACCCGGTGGGGAATCCTATGCTTCTGGATCAGAAGACGGCACTATAAGAATATGGCAGACTGGGCCCGTAAATAATGTTGAGGGTGATGCAAATCCAGGCAACGGCCCGGTAACTGGTAAAGCAAAAGTCGGGGCAGATGAAGTTACTCGTAAAGTGGAGGACTTACAAATTGGCAAAGAAGGGAAGATTGGCGAGAAGGACAATGCTGCAGACGCATGATGTGCTCTTTAGGTTTGATCTGTCTGTTTTGTCTATCCTGCGAGTTTCGAGCATGTGCGTGTGTGATGCTTGTGCTTTGCAAATAAAGTGGACATGCTCTTGATAAGTTTCTTTCCTCTGCCATCCTTTTAAATGAATCTCCCCTGGAAGCTCGCTTTCTCCTCTTGTTCCTCTTGTAACAGCAGACACCGCCGAAGTTTGGAGACTTCATTTTTATGCTTTCCGGATTGTGCTTAATGAAGAAGTATCTGGAATTTTGCTAGGTCTATGGTCAGCTGGTGCTAAGTGGATTTTCTTTCTGAAGTTTCATTTTTCCCCTTCAGGAAAATAAAATGTCTCGGAGACTTTTCATTAGAATCCTCAATTTCTTGCTAAACGAAGTTTCGATGACCATATTGAAGTCAAGATATGAATTTGGTAGGCAGTAATAGGTAAATCACCTAATTTTTGAGTTTACCCGCATCTAGCACACGCGGGGTCGAAATCCAGTACTGCCAAAGAATAAAATTTGCACCTCTAAAAACAAGAAACCACGATGTAAGAGGCTTCCGAAGCCTCACGGAGCATAGAGATGACCCAAAGGCATAGTTGTATCAGTTATTATTAAATCGAATATGCATCAGTTCAAAACTGTCTGAATGATGCAAGTAATCTCTGGAAATCCTCGAAAGCATGACCGAGGCCCCATTTGATCTGTGTATGGAATGGGGTTTAGGGTTCTAAAGTCTATTGCCGAACCAAATGGGGCCTGAAAGTGGCCCTCTTCCAGCGAAATTTTTCGTGATTTTGGAGTGAAGATGAAATACTCACGTCGATGTCTAAGTACCAGAAAAACTGGTGCAGCTTTCTCGCCGGGTCAAATTTCATCAAGGTACCGTGTTCAAACTTGCATCTTGACAGATTCAGCTAATGCAAGAGCAGTCATCTTGGAACGATAAGGAGATATATCTCTCGATTTGTTTTTTTTTTGGGACCCTCACAAGCCATGCGTTAAGGATACTAGTCAATGGAGGAATCAAAGGTGAATTTCGCAAGCGACCGTGCTGAAACTTGATAGCAGTCTGTCCTTGACAAATATTAATCACCTATCGTGAGGGCAATGGTCTCGTTATCTCCACCGGGTGGGCCTCAGCTAGTTATAAGACAGGGAACTTCTCTTTATGGGTTTCACAATCAAACAGAGAGGCAGAACTAGCCATCTGTTGTCAACCCTTGAACGGAGATGATCGACCTAAAACGGAACAGGAAAAAGAGAAAAGGGGAACCATGTGTTCACCTGATCTATTCGTTCCTTCATATTGCTACTTATTTGACTTGCTCTATTGTCAAGCGTGAATAGAAATCTGCTGCGACGTTTGTGCCTGTTCTTTCTTTCGCCCAAATTGAATTGGTTTTTGAATGGCCCTGTCCTTCCCAGTTGATTGACTTCGGCTTTCTTTGCATGTTGCATGGTCCACACAGGACTAGGATTGTCTTCAGAGGTTTGTTAAGTAGAAAGTCATCGTGAGTCTGGCTCCGGGAGAGTATCAGTGCGTGGTTTTCATTCCAGTGATAGCCATTATCCATGTCTCTGTCACGGTGACAACAACCGAACTATCAAACGGAACTGCTGTCCTAAGATAGAGGAGTACATCGATTTCAATTTATATAGAACCGTGTTTCATAGTTCTTGAAAAAGAAATGCTAGTCTCCTCATTCTGCAGCAGTTGAATATGTATTTTTTGTCATGTTGAGCATCTGCTACATCTTCAAGTTTGGGAAAATCACTCTACACAGAGGAAACAGGGGATGCCATTATTACAGGGGAAATAGTTTTTTTATACTACTGTTGGGTTGTCTCTGTAGATTATTATTTCTCTTTGCATGTTTTGGAACACTGGAAAGATATTAGTACTGATCTAACAGTCACACGGAATGGTGGCCTATCATGCGGAGGACATCAAGTCATGTAGATTATAGTGTAGTATGTAAAGCAAGTAATCATGAGGATATAGTCGTCTAGGTGGCACCGTGACAGAATTCGCTTAGTTGATTGTATCAATCCTATCTTTACCCAAGGAGCCATCAAAAAAGTTGTCGATCCAAGGCTGAAAGCAGAATTCTAGTACACTTCCTGCAATCTAATTTCTCGGAAAGGCCCAGTGTAAGTGTTGTGCTGATGGAGATGGATGCTTTGCCACGGTGTCGGCTCCAGAAGATCCTCCACTGGCCTAGTCAGGAATTCAAGCAGCACGAGAAACATTGCAGTGCCCGGTAGAGCCAGCAAAAATCAGCAGCCCGTCACCATTCTTTTCCATCAAATCATTACCGTGGATCGTTGACATGTTGCTACAATACAAGGTTGAATGCTTGTATCTGTGCTCCAGGTAAAAGAACAGCCTGAACAGCTGCTGCTATCGAAACTTAAAAGGCAAATCACGATTTCCTTGTGCTCTATGTTTGTTCAATTGCGGTGGCGAAAGCAGACACTATAGGTAGGAGCGGCATCGGTGACTAAGGTTTTCCGGCTTTTGGTGTCGCTCTGCTCCTTGTCTAAGTGGACGAGCACCAGAAACATGACCCAAGCTAAGGATGGAAGTGGGCATTTAAAATTTAGGAGTTTCATCATGACCCAGCCGTGAAGCTGTACTCAATATTCCTTTCTGGTGCATTACTTGGATCGATTGCTTACCCGTTCAACCAATCGAGGAATCTGGAGAACGGATTGCGTCGGCCCACCAAACCCCGAGACAAAAAGTATAAAGTAGGATGAGAACACCCCCAACTCAACCACCTTATCATGGCCCACCCCAGAAAAATAAAAAAGAGAGAATTCAGTCCACCTACCCCAAACCACCGAATCCCCAGCAATGCAAGGAAAAAAAACCATTTCTGGGTTGGTGAGGTCCACTCTCTCTCTCTCTCTCTCTCTCTCTCTCTCTCTCTCTATTTCTTCAACTCTACCTCATAAAGAATACACCCTGAAGAACTGCTCCTTCCAATTCCTACTCCTGTTCAGCAACACCATCTCCATTTTTTTAAGGCAAAAACAGACACCATCTTCCTGAAACTCTCTCCCTAGAGCGATGGCAGGGGAAGAGGAAAAGAAGGAGACGCCCCCGAACTTCTGGGGGCACATGCCGGAGGATGAGTACTACGCGTCGCAAGGGGTGCGCAACTCCCAGTCCTACTTCGAGACCCCCAACGGCAAGCTCTTCACGCAGAGCTTCCTGCCCTTGGATCAGGAAGTCAAGGCCTCGGTCTACATGACCCACGGCTACGGATCCGACACCGGCTGGCTCTTCCAGAAGATCTGCATCAACTTCGCCACCTGGGGCTACGCCGTCTTCGCCGCCGATCTCCTCGGCCACGGCCGCTCCGACGGCCTCCGTTGCTACATGGGTAATGTCCACACCTTCATTCCCTCTTCCCTCCTCTCTCTCTCTCTCTAGAGCCAAAGCCTGGATCGTTTCCGGTCACGCCTGCAAAGATGAGGAAAAATGCCTGAAGTCTGTCATTGCCAGAACCAAATATTTTTAATCATTACCGAATGCCCTGTTTCGTATTTAATGTTGTGGGTCGAATGGGTTATGGCTGGCGGTCGATGTGTCGTTGCGTTTGGACATTAGCTTTTAATTGATGAGGCGGAAATATAGGTGAGGAATTGCTTCTTTCGGAAAGAAGAGTAGGTTCGGTCCACATGTATATAAAGCTCCTTGGTCGACCACCGAGTCATCTTTCTGTCAATTGGTTCAATAGGGGACTTTTCTCATTTATTGCGTCTTTGTATGCATTCTAGACCTATTAAAAAGTCAGAAAGAAACAGAGGACGCTGCACAGAGAGAGAGAGAGAGAGAGAGTTTGGAAGCATGAATGGTACTTTAGTATGTAGGCAACAGGAAATCCTCCATCTGTATATAAACTGAGCAGCCCCTGTTTAGGAAAAAAGAAAAAGTAAACTTCGGGAACGAGAGAAGACGAGTGAATGAGATCAGAGTTTTGGCATATAATGCAGGTGACATGGAGAAGATCGCTGCCACCTCCGTATCGTTCTTCACCCACGTCCGCAAGAGCGAGCCCTACAAGGACCTGCCGGCCTTCCTGTTCGGCGAGTCCATGGGCGGGGCGACGACAATGCTGATGTACTTCCAATCCGAGCCCGACACATGGACGGGATTGATCTTCTCGGCACCGCTCTTCGTGATCCCGGAGAACATGAAGCCCAGCAAGGTACGAGGGATGGCAAGTTGCTGTCATGCTGTTAGCACGTTGACGGTGCCAAGTGATCATCTGCAACGTGATTTGATTTTCAGGTACGGCTGTTCCTCTACGGCATGCTCTTCGGGGTCGCCGACACTTGGGCGAGCATGCCGGACAACAAGATGGTGGGGAAGGCCATCAAGGACCCCGAGAAGCTCAAGATCATCGCGTCGAACCCGCGGAGGTACACGGGCAAGCCGAGGGTCGGCACGATGAGGGAGATCGCCCGGGTGTGCCAGTACATACAGGACAACTTCGCCAGGGTGAGCGCCCCGTTCCTGACGGTCCACGGGACGTCGGACGGGGTCACGTGCCCCACCTCGTCGCAGCTGCTGTACGAGAAGGCGTCCAGCTCGGACAAGACCCTGAAGCTGTACGACGGGATGTACCACTCGCTGATCCAGGGGGAGCCCGACGAGAACGCCGACCGGGTGTTGGGCGACATGAGGGAGTGGATCGACGAGCGGGTCGCGAGGTACGGGCCGAAGATCGCCTGAGAACTCGAGCATGCTCGTCTTTCGTTCGTAGCTTCTCTCACCGGGCGTGTTGATCATAACGAAATTGTCCGTTTAATTCTGATTATTGAGATGGAGGGGGTCTGTATGTTTGGTTATAATCTAAATACTAAAGCAAAGGTTGCGATATTCATCAAATTCGGTGGCCAAATTTATGATTATATAGGATTAATATAACAAAAACCCTAAACTGACACATCAAATAAATTTACTTCAAACTGACCTTTTAACCATAAAAAATTTCAAACGGGTACATTTGCGCTAAAATTTTCTCAAACTAATCTTTTGATCGTAAAAACCTTTAGACTAATATATTTGTGGCAAATATATGTTCAATTAATTTTTTTTGAATTGGATTGATACTTTGAATCAGTGATTTGATGGTAAAATTTTAACATAAATTAATGAAGAGTAAATTTATCACACATACCTATTTAGATTTTTTAATAGTGTTATAGATATATTACTTCGAGGTCTTTTGTGTTATGAATTCAGACTTAAACCAAGAATGATGGGCTCTATCTTTTCTGGGTCTTCTTCCCCAATCTGGGCTGGCTCGATAGAAGTTGGGCAAAATCGTGCCCTTGAATGGCGATCCACACGACACCTTCGGCTGAAAAATGGCCTGGGACAAAGCCAGCCCGGGGTCCCCAGTCCTGATTAAAGTGCTGGTGATTGGACCTGATTGCTCAGAGTTTTCTGTCCGCGACCGACCACGATCTCCGTCGATGGTGGTGTCGAATCGCAGGAGGGGAGTCCGATGGGCCCCTTCGGTAAAGGGAATATCCGGTCCGCAATCATATCGCTTTGGACTCTTCTGGGCCGTCGTTCTCCTTAGGTTTCTCTTCTGTCTTCTAGAGTCGACGTGCGTCTACTTCCTTCACCAGTAGTTTTTCCCCAAATAACGTGCCAGCCATACTTACACGTTTCCCCATCTCTTGTTTTTTCCCTTAAATTAAATTAAAAGAGAGCTGACGGACGTTAGAGAGAGACTTCAGAAATCTGGTTTTCTTTGTTCTACTGATCGCGACAATTAAGAAGTGCGGAGTCGGGCCCTTCTCATTGTACACCATCATGTGGCTCTCCGATCCAACCCGACAGTTTGCACAGCTCGGAAATCTCCGGTGATCATGAATCGGCATGTATGGAGGTTACAACACCCGTCTTTCATACTTCTCGACGTAGTATAAGTTTGTATTTCTCTAATACTCGCATGACGAGCTCCTCTAACTCGGCCCATCTCTTAACTTAAGATCTATGATTAAACGTGACTTATTTATGCTGTCCCTCTAAGCAACTTGTTTAATGTTTAAGGATCCGTTTGTTTCGCAAAAAATATGAAATTTTCAAAAAATATTATCTAGGAAACCATTTTTCAGGAAAATGACAATATTTTTCAATGTTCGACTGAAATCGAAAATGAATTAGAAAATATTTTCCATCGAATTTAATAAGGAAAATCTCATTTAATTTTCCTCAATGTGCTCCTTCCAATAATTTTTTTAAATTATTTTTTAATTATTTTTTCTCTAATACTTCTTCACGTAGTATAAGTTTGTATTTCTCTAATACTTGCACGAGGAACTCCTCTAACTCGGCCCATCTCTGAACTTAAGATCTAGGATTAAACGTGATTTATTTATGTCGTCCCTCTAAGCAACTTGTTTAATTTTAAGGATTTGTTTGTTTTGCAAAAAATATGAAATTTCTAGAAAATGTTATCTAGAAAGTCATTTTTTTAGGAAAACGACAATATTCTTCAGTGTTCAATTGAAATAAAAAATGAACTAGAAATATTTTTCATCATTTGGTAAGGAAAATCTCATTTAATTTTCTTCCATGCACTCCTTCCAATAATTTATTATTATTTTTAATTGATTTTTAATTTTTATTTTCTTTCTTTTTTTTTTTCTTCATCTTCGGCCAATCGCCAATCATAGATGAGCTCAAGCATCACCATAGACTGCAAAGCTCGAGCTTGTTAGATTCTAGTGAGTCAAGCCTTGCTCACCTCGAGGTGCAACTAACGAGCCCAATCATCATCACCTTACGAGCTTATGAGTCGTGGTTCAGTGGACTCATGGTTGACTTGCGAGGTAGCAGCAGCAAGCTTTTTGACCTCTTCGTGAGGCTTCAAACCTCGCTAGCCTTGGGTGAGCTCATTGCAAATTTGTGGCCAATCGTGGCCGTCACCGTGGCTGGCGACCAACAAAAAAAGAAATTAAAAAAAAAACATCAATTTAAAAAATATAAAAAAAATTATTAAAGGAGTGCATGAAGGAAAAAGAAAAAGTCAAGTAAAGTAAAAGGTATTTGGTGAAAGAAAATACTTGGTCTAGTGGTGAAAATAAGAGGATGGAAAATAAGAGGAAAGTTTTGAAGGGCTTTTTTAATGGGCGGAAATTTTTTTCCTTGACTAGTTTATTTTTCTTAAACCGAATGCTATAAATTCCGGAAAACATTATCCTAAAAGTCGTTTATATGACTCCAACATTATCATTTGCATATATACTTCATCACATGTAATTTTCTCCTTGTGTATGATATTTTGTAGCTAAGGTTTTATCCAAGCTTAACTAATTAACTTAGAGTGAATTAGGTATTGTATTATGAGAAAATTGTCCATAAAGTTCTTAACTTATTGCACTAGAGCTAATTTAGTCCTAAATTTTTTGGCAACTTGTAAATTTAGTAAACCTTTCAATTTTGTTAATATAATCCTAAATATTTTAATAATTTGTCAAATTAGTACTATACCTTTTAATGGTTTGTCAATTTAGTCATTATGGCTAATTTTGAGTAGATATCATTGACATAACCACCCAACGAGCGCCGGTCATGGTGCATGTATTAATGTGGGCAATTTTTTATTTAATTAATTTAATTGTTTTTTTTCATTTTATTTTCCTTTTTTTCCCTCTCTTTTTACATAAGGTCAGCGACTTGGGCAAGGGCCACAAAACCGTTACTGCCATGGGCGAGGGTGGCGGTGCTCTTACGGGCCACAATGATGGCCTTGACTTGCCCACAACTAGCAAGAGTGTCATTGCCTGACGCCATCAAGTCAACAGGGTCACCGACCCTTTGTAAGAAAAGGAAAAGAAAGAAAGAAATCAATGAAAATTGGGAAAATTTTTAAAAAGATTGCATGGATTGCTACATTAAAGGAATCCTCCCAAAATTAGCCGAAATGATTAACTTGATAATTTGTTAAAAGGTTAAGGATTATTTTGGCAAATCATTGAAATGTTTATAATTAAATAGGCATAATCGAAAGGTTTCGAACTAAATTCACAAATTGTCAAAATGTTTAGGATTGAATGGATATAATTAAAAGGTTTAGAATTTAATTAGAGGCCACACAATAAATTTAGGACTTTTTAGATAATTTTCCTGTTGCCCATCTAAAGTTAATTTTTTCAAGCCAAACGGTTAATTATAACACAATCCATTAGGGTGATGAATTGGCTCAGCTGTAGTGACGATGCTATCATATGCTTTCCCTTACTTCATCATTCTCAAGCAAGTACAAGTGCTCGGACCATCTTGATTTCCATGATCTTAAAGTCGAATTACGCTTTATGGACTCACACATTGTCACTAGCGATGAAGCCGCTGAAATCGAGGGTTCGAATCGCTCCTTGCCCGCAACCGACCCAAAAGCGTAAGGACAAGGGGACGACGAGGAAGAAGACATATCTTCACATTCGACATCACACTGTTTAGGCTCATCACGCATAAAATGCGTCAAACGATGGCCGTGCACGTGGGGAAAAAGTTGCGGGTCCATCGATTATTTAGTTGAGAAGTTCGTGGCCAAGAGAAGTTAATATGGCTCGGCCTATTTCTTGATTTCTCGTACTGTGCGGGTCCACTATTGTAGGAATCTCATTGACGTGAAAGGAGAAAGTTCATTTTTATCGAGCATTGGCAAAGATGAAGATCGCCGAATCTATTTTGCTAATTTTAATTTTTCACTTGATAATATATAACTTCTAGATTCGGGTAATTCTTTCCAGTGGTTTTGAATTCCTAACCTCATCATGACTCCAATTTATCACCTAATAGCGCACTAACAACGCCTTGAATGGACAACCTGCTTGTTTAAGTCCTCTATCCGTACAAGTTATGAGAGTTCTAAATTAGTGTGCAAGAATATTGCTTTTGAGGACTGGTCTAATGAGGTCTCGGTGGCCCATCACCTATACTAGTAACCGCTTTTTTTTTTTTTCAATAGAATATTCATCTTATGTGCATATTCAATCAATTCGATTGCAATTTGAAATTTTTTAGTCGCGATAAGCTCTACTCGAGAAATGGCAAATCTCATCATGCTTATGTTGTTGTTGAGCTCCTAGTGCATCATGTTATAACCCACCGATGAAACCTTAAGTTGACAGCCCATTCATCATTTATATGAGGTCCTTAGATTATTCGAGTCATGAAAATCTATATTCTTTCTTTGGGTCGAAATGGAAGTTCTAATTAGCATGCAATGATATTGCCTCTAAGGACTAGGTCTGGTGAGGAAATTAGAAAATTCATCCTACGCGATATTAAAACAACTTGATCGCAATTCAGGAATCATTTAGTCATAACAAGATCTACTCAAGAAATAGGAAATGGCATCATGCATATGCTATTTTTGTTAGGTTTAATATAAGTCGTGAAATCAGATGAGTACGGGAATGTTTTCCAAGGTAGGACGAGCCCCTGCTCTCGTGCCTATTATCGCAAATCCCCAAATCAGTCACGATATCATCAACCACTTCGCCGCATGATATTCTATCCGATCAAATATAAGGAGCACCATCACAGGTGCTCTCACATGGCATGCCAAGTTTCTCAATTCCAAACAAACGGGACCCTTCTTAGCGGTTGGAAATCGAATCCTTCCATGTTCTACCAAGTAACGTGATGCTCGTTTTACACGCCATAAATGAGAAGATCGTTTCAAGAAGTCAGCGCTAGGAATTTGGAAAACGCAAGTTGCGCCAAACGAGGCGGCCAGAAGGCGGACCGCGTATTTCAACATTCGAAGCAGGGGAGAGCAGGCGGTACCGAGGCCCACGTGTCTCGGTCATCTGCATTTTAGGAAATAGAGAGGAAGGAGAAGGGGGGAAGGAAGAGCCGTGCGTTCCACGACTTCCGCTTATTCTAAGCCCTTGGAATTGGAAAAACCAGCAACAGCTTGACCTCCTCGCGCATGTGCAAGTAACTTTGATTATTCTGATCCCTATACGCACAAACGCCAATTTCTTATGAGAATAAGTGTCATAAAAATTTTAAAATTATTACATTTGTACCGATCCTACGTGGTATTGACATGGATATCTTATTAACATTTTAATAATTTTTGATTTTTTTGATTTTTTTTTTCTTTCTTTCTACCTCTCTTTCCTCCAATAGGTAGCATGACCAAGCCTTGCTTGAGCAAGGGGGCCCCTGCCGCCACTGGTGTTCACCCTCACCAGCCATGGCTGTGCTAGCCATTGGAAGAAAATAAAGAAAGACTTTGAAAATTATTAAAATACTAATAAAAAATATCTACATTAACACCGATCATACTATGTAAGA
Organism: Eucalyptus leucophloia subsp. euroa; assembly: GCA_017140325.1. NCBI lineage: Eukaryota > Viridiplantae > Streptophyta > Magnoliopsida > Myrtales > Myrtaceae > Eucalyptus > Eucalyptus leucophloia. The sequence goes on from CM029473.1 coordinate 33,789,487, forward strand.
TGACTGGTATTCATGTTAATAGTATCTAGCAAAAATTAGCTAAAATGATTGAATTAGCTTAAATGAATAGGTTTTGAACTAAATTGATAGAATTAAAATTTTTAAGACTTAATTGGTACTAATGCAATATGTTTATAATTTTTTAACACATTTCCCAATTTCCTACTCATGATAAACCATGAATAAAAAAATAAATTATCTTGCTTCTCTAATTCCAAGTTTTATTTATTTGTTTATAAAGGGCGATCAATATGCCAATCAATCTTGTTTGGTAATTTTTTTTCCTCAAAATTTCTATTCTTTTTTTTTTTTTTGATAATTGTTCCTTAGAACAGTAAAAAATAAGAAGCAAAAATTTGTTAGGTAACGTTAGTTAATTTTTCTATTTCCCGAAACATATCAATAGCTAGGGAATATATTTGGAATGAAAACGAGAAGTAGAAAAAAATTACTTCTCCGATCCTGGAAACAATTTTTGGAACGAGTCCTTTTTTTTTTTTTTTTGCTTTTCTTCTTCTTCCTCTAGTTGGTTGTGTAGGCCTTGAGGATGGCTGATAACTGGTTAGAGATGAGGTCCAATGACCTCACCGTGGTTGAGTAAGGTCAGCCTTACCTTGGCTAGGCGTGGTTCGACCACACCGGTTAATAGCTCTTGTTTCTGGTTGGTTGCCGACCATCACCAAGACCTAGTAATTGCTTAGGGGTGGAAGAAGAAGAAAGGACAAAAAGAAAAGAAAAAAAATTAAAAAAGCTCAGAAAATTATTAGAAAATTAAAAAAAAATCAATTTCATGTGAAAATTTGAGAATTATATCAAATGCATTTTTGTTATTTTTCTATTATGGGGAAAAATAGAGAAAATTATTTCTGAATAAAAATTATTTCTAAGAAGAGAAAAATTATCAAATACGCCATTTGAAACCTGATACATGTTTAAATTCTTTTTTTTTTTTAGGAATCAGGACATTACTGTAAAATAATTCTTTTGTTAAACATACGAGTTACTATTGGCAAAGTTATTCAGGAAGTGTTGCACCGCAGTCGACCACATCAATTCTAGATTGAAAATGAGAAGCCAAGCGGTCCTTCTTGAAACTTAGTTTGGAACTAAACTGATCAGGCCATTTTCGACCTTTGTCTCGGATGGAAACGGCGTCGTTCCACTTGCACGCCCTTAGTGCCGACAAACCTTTTTTTTACCTTAAGCAGCGGTTGTAAAATTCAAATTGCATTCGCCCATCAAGACGAGCATACACATTTGTGGGGATATAGGCCTAGGAATCCATGTCAAGACGTCGCCAAAATAGGCTTTTACGAGGTCGGCTTGATGCCTCGACGCAAATATGAAAAAAGAAAAAAAAAAAACGCACGGTACTATCAGAAAGCGACATCTTCCTTGGAAACCAACTGGAGTTTGACCCTGGAAAAAGATGGACGTCACGTGAATTAGGAAAGCTCGAAAGAAACCTATTACACTTGGGGACCAAAGCTGTCCATTGCAGACGTGAAACTCTCGATGGCCAAAATGTGTCGTATTCCTAGATCGAAATCAAGAGCGAGAAGCAATTGCAAGTTAGAGAAGAGAACAAACTTGCACGACCGATTCATTATGACTTGATTCCAAAATCTATAGTAGAGAAGACGGAAACATGATGGTGCCCAATCATCGGCTTTTCAATTTCAAAGAATGGAATGTTGAATAGGAATCTATCTTGCATAGTCTATTATTCTCGGGTGAAGAATGAAGAATGGTATGCGCTTTGAAAAACCATTTCGTTTCTTATGTTGATGAGGTAATTGTTATATAGATAATCATGCTTTTCTTGACGATATAAGAGCAGTTGAATCTAATGACATTGAGCAAAAATGTGACCGAGCCAAGATGAGTTCACCGGAGCTGATATTTTGCTCACTCAAATAGGAATCAATGGGAGTAGATCGTCGATGTCACGAAGCAATCGTTTCATGTTGAACATCATGGATACATGGATCAAATTGAAAGACTAAGTCACAAAACAGTTGAAGTGCCAAAATTCAAAAAAAAGAGATTAGTGCAAAGCAGGCAATCAAAGCTGCACTGCCGATTGCACCTATTCAATTTGACCATTTGCCAAATCCTATAGGTAATAAAGAAGAAGAGGGGCAGGCAGGCCGTGTAGCCTTGCCGCCAGAAATTGACCAGCCCCACACAGCCGCAAAAAGGCAAAAGGTAGAGGGTGGAGATTTGCCTGTGAAAGGACAGGAGCGCAGATGGGGGTGGGTGGCCCTCCTTGGCAATCAATGGATTCACGGCTTCTAACATCTCTCACGTTGTTTTCGCGAGAAGCGCCGTTGGCCTCGGACTCGGAAATATCTTTGGGCGGTAGCTCAGGCTCAAACGACACGAGGGGCAAAGAAGACAGGAAGAGAGAGAGAGAGAGAGAGAGAGAGAGAGATCTGTTGAAAGGTTCCAACTGGCGCACTTGCCACTTGGTTCGGGCAAGATCCCTTTTCTGAGATACTTCTCTTCCCTTTTTCTTGACCGTTTGTTGTTTCCCACGTACGCTTTTTTTGTTTTCCTTAGCCTCCCGGCCTCATTTCTCTATGTTATGTTTGATGTTGTGTAATCGAAGGGACTGTCTTCTCGTGAAAATTTAAGGGAGTTTCTCTGGCTCTAATCGAACAAACAAAAATGCAATAAGACTCTGCCTCCATTCATCGGACGGTCAGAAAAGATCTCCCCACTGTGAAAACATTAATCAAATTTCAGATTTTTCGACCTCCCTTTTTTAACTTTCGTCCTTCCGAGTTATACCCTGGAGGCCGAGGGTTTGGCATCTTTCCTCTGGTGGCCAGCCGATTTTTCTTCTTCCGGGAGAAATAAGAGCCCCTCTCCTCTTCCGAGAAGCGAGGCCTCCTCATTTTAGCCACCTTATCTCTTGCTCTCCATCTTTCTTTCTCATTTTCTCCTCTTGAAATCCAGAAACTTCGGAGATTTTTCAGAGAGAGAGAGAGAGATGGAGGCAGTTCTACAGACCAAAGGTCTTCTGTCCCTACCCTCAAAACCCAGAAACAGGTTCTTGAATCCATCCCAGAGCCTCAGACAGAGAGTTTTGTCCATCAAACCCAACAATCTCTCTGCGTTTCCTCTGTCCACAAATGGGTTCCAGAAATTCAATGGCGTCATCTCAAGACCTGGTGAAATTTACCAGAAAAACCGGACCTTTCACATCTGCAAGGCCGAGGCAGCAGCTGCAGGTGCTGATGGTCAGCCTGTCTTTGGTGAGCCAGAGAAGCCCAAGTTCCTGGGCTTAGAGCCTGTCACCTTCAAGAAGATTGTCCCTCTAGGGTTGATGTTCTTTTGCATTCTCTTCAACTACACAATTCTCAGGGACACAAAGGATGTGTTGGTGGTGACTGCTAAAGGGAGCAGCGCAGAAATCATACCTTTCCTCAAGACTTGGGTTAATTTGCCCATGGCTGTCGGGTTCATGTTGTTGTACACCAAATTGGCTAATGTTCTTTCCAAGGAAGCCCTCTTCTATTCGGTGATTGTCCCTTTCATTGCCTTCTTTGGGGCATTTGGGTTTGTTCTGTACCCCCTCAGCAACTACATCCACCCTCAAGCCTTTGCAGACAAGCTTCTTGATATGTTGGGTCCTAGGTTTCTTGGACCTCTTGCGATCATGAGGATCTGGAGCTTCTGCTTGTTTTATGTTATGGCTGAGCTGTGGGGAAGTGTGGTGATTTCTGTGCTGTTCTGGGGATTTGCCAATCAGGTTAGACTTCTTTTTTTCCTTTTCGACCTGAGGAAATTAACTCTTGAGTTGGATTATCTGTTTGTTGGAAAAGGAGGATCAAATTGCTTGGCTCTCGTAAGTATGGATATGCTTATCAAGTCCCGCTCTTTCGCCTTTAACTTATGTGCTTTAAAGAATAAGTTCTGGTCAAGATTCCTGCTTGTTTGTTGGCTACTGTAAGCTTAGGAGTATTGATGCATGTCGGTTTAAGAAAGGGGAAAATAAAAAAAATTGTCGTTGGAAGTTGGTTGGAATGGTTAGCTTGTAATTATGAACTAATTACGTCATCTCAGGATGTCTCCACACCTTTTAGGAGGCCACTTTCTATGCCATTAGTTCCTGAAAATAATGATCTTTGTAATTCATGAGAGCACCTAGCCACTTACTGGTTGTTTTACTCTCTTTTAACTGAAAATGCAACTGAGTGGTAATACATGAAAACCTAAGGATTTCCTATCTTTCTTTATGCGGGGTTGTGGAATCCTTTCTGGTGTTCTTCCCTCAAGAATGGTGAGGCTAGGATCTGTGAATATTGGGAAATATTTTAGGTAGATGTTGCAGTTCGATCCTGCCTTTCATTCTCGGATGTGAAAGTTTAGCTAAAGTTCTCAAGTAGCTTTGTTTACAATTGCGTTCTCACTGAAATTTGAAACAGAATAGTATATTCTTAATTGATCATTTAAGGCATGAAATAGTTTATTATATCTCTGATGAAAAATCAGTAGTACATTCATTGTGACATGTGATACTTCCAGATGTAATATCTCTCATTTTCATTGTTCTGAACTGATTTAGTCTATCCAAATTGAGCCATGATTGAAGATAAGACCAATGAAAATCTGTCATCATGAATCATCTTGCTGCCACAAGCATGAATTGGATTCTTATGTCTTGTTGCAGAGATGGATGAAAATTTAGTAAATACTAAGAAGTTGCAGCTGTATGCTGGTTCTTGTTGACGTCCTTCATTGCGAGAAGATTAATAGAGAGAAGTAATGCTTGAACTTGTAATCTGAAATTCATGGGCACACAAGCGACAAAAGGATTGAGAAATGTGAGATACCTAATATTGCCTAGCACATCCTTCCCTCCACAAGCAAGTCTTAGGCCAAAATATGTAGTTTAGAGTAGCCAGAGAAAGTTTTCTATAGTCCTCTTTTTGATGTTTGAGTTGCTCAGGACCTGAAGTGAATATCCTTTACCATTAACGTTTCTTGTTGTGTGTGATCTATCAACGATGTAAATTCATTGTTATGAAAAATCGTGCATAATTACATGATTTTCATTGAGGCTTAATGAGTGTATTTCCTTCTGTTTCCAAAATGATTTGCTTTACTGTAGATAACCACTGTTGAAGAAGCCAAAAGGTTCTACCCTCTATTTGGACTTGGGGCCAATGTTGCTCTTGTTTTCTCTGGCCGAACAGTGAAGTATTTCTCTAATATGAGAAAAAATTTGGGTCCTGGAGTTGATGGCTGGGCTATCTCCTTGAAAGCTATGATGACAATCGTGGTGGTAATGGGGCTCGCAATTTGTGGCCTATACTGGTGGGTGAACACTTTCGTTCCTCTTCCAACGCGTAGCAAGAAGAAGAAGGTAAATCTCAAAGAACCTCATCTCCATATAGTTACGTCATCTGCCTAGCACCTCGATGTTATATCATTAGCTTGCTCTTGAGTGGTTTCTTTGCCCCAAGAATCATGTTAACATGGCTTGCGTGATCATGATATCTTGGTGAGGATTGTCTTGATCTTATTTCTGGCACGAGTCAGTGTTAAGGTCATGATCTTATTATGATCTTTAAATTTCACTGGTGTCGTTTTTGCTGGATGTGCCTTGTATATTCCATGAATGGGCACCATTCTTCTCACCTAGTAGAGCTTCAGAAGACTTGTTTTATGTACAATTGTGTCAATAACCGAGCAGCTGCTTCTTTCCAATCCTACATTTATGCATTCGAGCTTTAACTTTGACGACATTTTGCAGGAGAAGCCCAAGATGGGAACAATGGAGAGCATAAAGTTCTTGGCATCTTCAAGATACATCCGAGATCTTGCTACATTAGTGGTTGCTTATGGTATTAGCATCAATCTTGTTGAAGTTACATGGAAATCAAAGCTCAAAGCGCAGGTAAGTTTCATGTAGCGGCTGCTGTAATCATCTCCAGCATTAGTTCAACATATGTACTCATAATTCTCCAAATTCCATATCTTTTGATTGTGCAGTTTCCCAGTCCAAATGAATATTCTTCCTTCATGGGCGATTTCTCGACTGCAACCGGTGTCATGACCTTCAGCATGATGTTGCTTAGCCAAGTCATATTCAACAAATATGGATGGGGAGTCGCAGCCAAGATCACGCCAACCGTCCTGCTTCTGACAGGAGTTGGATTCTTTTCTCTATTATTATTTGGCGATCCGCTTGCTCCTGCTCTAGCTAAATTTGGGATGACCCCTCTTCTAGCCGCTGTATACGTGGGTGCCATGCAAAATATTTTCAGCAAGAGCGCCAAGTACAGCTTATTTGACCCTTGCAAAGAAATGGCATACATTCCTCTCGATGAAGACACCAAGGTTTGAATTTTTGCTTTTGGTGCTTTTGGAATCATCTCAAATTAATGGTTTATATGTCCTAGAATGGATGTAGATCTTGGAGTGCAACTATTTACTGTTGATCTATACAAGAAAGATACAACACCTTAAGGAACTAGTATGATCTTGAAATCAGAGAGAAGAATAATACAATATTCAGGATGATGGAAATATGTTTATTTAAGCTATTTTTCTTGCTTGTTTCTGAACTAGCCCGTGACATGCTCTCTTCAGGTTAAAGGTAAAGCAGCCATAGATGTTGTCTGTAACCCACTGGGCAAGTCTGGCGGTGCTTTGATTCAGCAATTTATGATCCTAACATTTGGATCGCTTGCAAATTCAACTCCTTACTTGGGAGGAGTTCTTTTGGTGATTGTTCTTGCGTGGTTAGCTGCGGCTAGGTCTCTCGAGAACCAGTTCAGTGCCTTGCGCCAAGAGGAAGAGCTTGAAAAGGAGATGGAGAGAGAGGAAGTTAAGATACCTGTCGTGCCACAATCAGAAAGTGGGAATGGCTCTTTGGCATCTGGTTCGACTTTCAACCCTGCCACCGGCGACTCAGCGAGCAGTTCATCCGAGACTTCGACGCCTCGCAATTAATTCATGTTTCTTGCGTCAGTGGAGTGGTGCTGATGCGAGGCAATGTTTGCTTGGCTGTAGGATTTGTTTCTCTTACAGAAATAAATGTTTAGTAAAGCGGCTATTTTTCTGGCTCAGAGACTGCTCTTTTACTTGAAAAAAATCATAAAAGCTTCTGTTAGATGAAGGTCATTGTATCATAGATAATTTTTTTTTCATGATGATCATGTGAATGAAAAGATCTGCCCTTACTGCAGTAGGTATGTAGATTCTTCTGATTGATGCTCGTTTCACTCTGTACTCGACTTTGATTTTACCGTCACGCGAAGGAGTGCTTGTTCTTTGGTTCGCGGAGTGTGGTACTAGTAATTCATTTTTGGTGATGGGTCCGACGATATCTTTGTTGCGTTTCCAGGCACCATATTAGATTTTACCATTTCGATTAAAAACAGATCATCCTCGTGGCGATGTAGAGTATGTGAAGAATTGCTGATGGTTTCTGCTTCGGTTCTGTTCTGTTCTGTTCTTTTTAACTGCGTGTTGGTTGTGGTCTTGAACCTTCATGTTGGGAGAGCTCCAAGAGATGGACAGACTAGTTCAAGTGTTTAGGATGTCAGATACAGTAAGCAACAAGCGAGAAAGGAGGAATCAATGAGCCAAAGGCTCAGTTCAGTGCGTGATGTTGCAAAAAATTCTCTCACTTCTCTCTTAACAGGAGGATTAATCCCCTGCAGAAAAGCCTGCATTTTCATTAATTAGAGACGGTTGACGCAACGACAGGAGTGGCACCTCCAAATCTCTCTATTGTCATTTCACCGGCCATGGTGGTGCACAGGGATGGCTGGCCATTGTCGTCAAGGTTGGCAGCGGCGGCGGGCACCATTGCGGCACTGGGGTTGTGACTGACCAACTCATAGCCACCACAAAGGTTCCAACCGAAATCTCAAACATGTTAGAGATGCGCGACCTCAGGTTTGACCTCACCCAAATCACTCGAATTGTTTTATGGGTTGAGTTAGAAGCTTCACTAGGTTGTTCAGGCCTTGCTAAATCTCTCTATGTCTCGCTGGATCTTCGTGTCCAGCACATTACGTTACTCACAACACTGTGAAAGACGTTCCCGTCCCACCATCACGACAGGCGATGGAATCTCTCCTTTCTCAATCCTAGATTTGAGAACAAACGAGAAGTTCTCTCTCCCCTCAATACCTCGATCATTCCTAGTTCTGTCCATCTGTTCTTAGATGCAAACTAAAAAAGAGACATGGACCTCAGCTCCATAACCACAATGCAAAACTAATCCTAGCATTTTGAGACAACATTACTCTCACCTGTCTCTCCCAATATAAACCCCACTGAAGAATCCCTGGCCTGGGCCAGTTGGGCCCAACCGGTGCACCGTCAGCTTCGCAGGCTAGCGAAGCAAGCAGACAAGAACATGAAAGCGGAAGCTCACGGGCGACCGCGGAAAAAATATTCGGCCATATCACCTCCTCTCCTGCACGACAAAACTCCCCCCGAAATCGACATTATCTTATGTTATTCTCATTCATAGTTTCCCACCCGTTGCAAGTATTTCACTTACCGTCACAACGAATCGAATTGACCCATCGCTGAAAATTCTGCTGGAATCCCTTTGAGCCCGACCCCTCTCCCCTACGTTGCTGTCCTCCTCTAGGATTCCTGACACTATTGTATCTTACGGGCAGAGAGAGAGAGAAAGAGAGTCGATCCAAAGCTACATTAATGTGTAAATATTCCTTCCACACGTTGGCGCTCATTCGACCAAAACTCATAAAAGCACCATCAGGGCATTGAAAGAGATAGCCTTCCCTCTCCTTCCTCCCTTTATCCTCTCTCCCGGCTCTCCAGCGTCAACCAAAATCGCTCATTCTCATTCCCATAACCGACCACTCTCTCTCTCGAACTCCACCGCACACGACCCCCGCTGGCCGCCCACACATGAAGAAGCTGACGTTGCCGGAACTCGACGTCAAGGCGCAGCAGCAGTTCGCAGGCGGTTCCATGGCCGCCGACTGTTGGTTCGACGATGCGTGCATCCTCGACATGGACTACTTCGTCAAGACGGTCACGGCCATCAAGGCCAAGGGCGTCCGCCCCGACCTCGTCGGCTCCATCATCTCCCACTATGCCTCCAAGTGGCTCCCTGAGCTCGCTGAGGACTTCCCTGAGAAGGGCGGTGCCGCCGTCCTCGCTGAGTTCGAGGGCTCCCCCGAGAGCGCCACGGCATCGTGGATGAAGAAGCGGTTCTTCGTTGAGACCCTTGTCGCCATCCTCCCCCCCGAGCGGAACTCCATCCCGTGCAACTTCTTGCTGCGCCTCTTGCGCACGGCCAACATGGTCGGTGCCGAGCCGAGTTACAGGTGATTTCGAGTACCAATTGAAATTGCGTATGACATGTTTGAGACATTATATAATTATAGTGCTCAATACAACAGTTCGAAACGGGCTAATCTGTGATTTCTTGGTGTCATAGGTTAGAGCTAGAGACGAGGGTGTCATGGCAATTGGAGCAGGCCTCGCTGAAGGAGCTCATGATACCGTCGTTCAGCCACACGTGCGGGACGCTGCTCGACATCGAGCTCATCCTGAGGCTGGTCGAGAGGTTCGTGAGCTTGGAGTTCGAAGGCGGCAGCGGCATCAAGAGCGGGACTGCGCTGATCAAAGTGGCCAAGCTCGTGGACTGTTACTTGGCTGAAGCCGCGGTCGATTCGAACCTGAGCGTCGCAGAGTTCATGGCCCTCGCCTGCGTCCTTCCCGGCGAGGCACGGTCGTCCGACGACAGTTTGTACAGGGCCATCGACACCTATCTCAAGGTGAGTCCATTCTTACTCCATTTCTGTCCGACCGTGAGGGGACCAACCAATGTTAGAGGATGACAAAAATCACATGACCTAGGAATCGAAACGTACCTGGTGACATCGATTGAGCAATGGACGAAAATTGGACCCGACCCTAGGGTGAATGAAAAAGTAGCTGAGAAGGTGAAAACAGTGCGGGGTCACTGTATCATTAGATGAAACCTTGTTCTTATGCGGTCAGATCCGAAGGGACATCAATTATCGTTTGTCCTTGTTTCTTTTGGCAAGGGGCCTATTGGGAACTTTGCGGCTAGATTTTGATTCTACAATACATTGATGCGATGCGCTGGAAAGCACCGTTATTCTTGGAAAATATTCGTGTTGTGTCGGACATACTCGAGTTTGGAATTTCGACATGCGATTTTGATAATACATAGTCAATTTTAAAAACTTTCAATAAATGAGGGGTCGAAATATAAATATATAAAAAATAACTATAAATAATAAATAGGGAAAGAAGTGATTAATTGTCAAATTGAAAAATAATATTAACAAATGATAAATTATTTTTAGTATAAATTCATTATAGGCTCTTTTTTTCTTTTTTATCATTTATTCATTTGTGAATTTGAATCAAATTAATTTGATTCATAAAAATGATAATTAATCATGTATATATAAAAATATACATTTAATATACATGTCACAACATGTTGGAATTACTATTTTTTGAAACATGACGATGCTTTAATTGGCCTCCTTCCATTTTCCAATTTTGAGTTGAGAAAAGTGAGGGAAACTCTACTTGATTTCTTTTCCCTTTTTGTCAATCCCCGTTGCAGTGTCGATTTACGAAGTAACGTCACAAATTTATGTTGTGTAGTAAAAAACGGACTCATTTACTTAAAATGCTAGTGTCCTTATGGTTATTCGATTATTAAAGATATATTTAGTGATCATTCTATTATTCTCTGGAACATTTTCTTTTTACAAATGATTTTTTTTATTCTATTTCCTAAATGAGTTTATGAGCATTTGAATGCATTTGATAATTATCTAAAATTTTCATTCCCGAGATAGAAATGCATATGGTAAAATCTTAAAATCTTTTGTGAATTAGAATTTCTTTTAATTTTAATATAATTTTATTATATATATTCTCTTTTTTTTTTTTTCTTTTTCCATCCCTCTTGTTCTCTAGCCAGTCGCTAATTAGGGCAATGACCAGCAACTAGTCGCTAGCCACTATAAGACTTAGATGGACCTCGCCTAGCTGATGCGGCCATCGCTGTGGCTGGTAACCAACAATGGGGAAGAAGAAGAGAAAAGGAAAGAAAAGGAAAAGAAGAAAAGAAAAGAAAAAAGTCCAGCTCGATTTTGGAATTATTTTGAAATTAAAGATGTAACCTTTTTTTTCTATTTTTTAATTCTATTCTAAATCTATTTCTAAAAACAAAGAAATTACCAAATATATTTCTCTTCTTTTTTTTGTTTTGGAGATAAAATAATAGATTTAGGTTCGGATATGCTAGTTAACACACAAACCCTAAACGGTGAGTCCAACTGGAAATTGTCATGTACATAGACAAAAATAAAAAAGGATGAGATGATTGTCTCGTAATAAATTATAATTAATCGAGAATTAGCTTTTTGAATCAGTTCTTCCATCTTCCGATCACCGCAGGCACATCCGAACGTGTCGAAGCAAGAGAGGAAGAGGCTGTGCGGGCTCATGGACAGCCGAAAGCTCTCGCCGGAGGCCTCCCTCCATGCGGCCCAGAACGAGCGCCTGCCCGTGCGAGCCGTGATCCAGGTCCTCTTCTCGGATCAGACCAAGCTGAACCGCCACGTCGACTGGAGCGGCTCCTTCAGCAGCGCCCGGAGCCCGAACACGGCCGGGCTCGAGCCCCCGGCGCGGTGCCTCTCGAAGCGCGAGGAGGGCGCGCAGCAGGCGGAGGTACGGAAACTGAGGGAGGAGGTGGCGAGGCTACAGAGCCAGTGCGGCAGCATGCAGGCTCAGATCGACAGGATGCTGGAGAAGAAGAGCAAGGGCTTCTTCAGGTGGAAGAAGATAGGCCTGGTGCCGAGTTCGGCCAAGAACAGCGTCGGCGTGGCGGAGAGGGTCGACGAAGGTGACCAGGTCGAAGCTAGCTTCGGGACCTTCACGCCTGTCAACATGAAGACCAGGCTTGTCAAAGGCAGGACGCCTCCCAAGTGGAGGAAATCCATGTCCTAGATCGGAAAAACTTGCGCTTCTGCATATGATCATTACTTTCTCACAACTTTCGGCGGCTGCTCTGTTGGTCCAAAAGAAAATTTTACACAGGCGATTTAGCTTACAAAAGCGCTGAGAACTGTACTTAGAATTCAATCCGGTGACGTAACCCGACAATTCTATAGGTATGTCGTCCATTCTGTTAGAATAATGTCGGTGCTTGTGTATGTTCTTTTCAAATCAACAGCAAATCGAATAAAATGCCCATTTTAGGTTCGAGCTACTTGGCGTGACCTAATATAAAGGTCTCGAAAGGCTAGGAAAAATTTCACCTGCTGTACTCTGCAGTGTAGTAGTACCCGTAATTCAGCCAGATATAAGAGCAAGTTTCGTGCATCCAATTTGAAATTGGTTCTTGTTAAGGTGTTGGAGATGGGTCGGTCTGTTTGGATTTGGGTCTCGACCCATTTTGTGAAATGGACCCAAACACAGTAAAGTTTCACAATAATGCTGCTCATCAATTTAAACATCAGGGAAAACAACTAGATTTGCGAAAGGTGCATAACTCATTCAGATCATTTCACATAATCATTCGTTTATAATCTATGGGTAAAGTTTCGCGTATGCGCGTTGCCGCACGACTCAGTCTCGAACGGACTTTACCAACTTTTATATACATTTTGCTATATTTCCTTTGTTTTTTTTTTTTTTCCATAAAATATGAGATTTTGTGCATCGGGTGGCTTTGGGTGTGTGTTGCAAGTGAGCTCAACCTTGTGAATATCAGCCTTGTTTCGCTAATCTACCACGCTCTGGTGTGTTGAAATTAAAAGGGAAAATTACATAAATCTTAAACATTAACCCAATATGTAATATCATTTTTGAACTTTTTATTCGTGTGATATGATATTTGAATAATTCCCAAATATTTTAATCTAGTCTCTAAACTTTTAATTTATTTAATATAGCCCCTCATAATCCAACTTGGAGTGGGTATTTTAGAAAATGGGGAACATCATCTCTGGAGGCCCATTTATAGCTATCCACTGCGTTTTCTTTGGCATAATGGACAAATTCTTGAGTCATTCCATTATAGAAAGTATTCCACGCTCAAAGCAGAAGGCCCGCGATGTATTGCCGGAAAGATATTTTCGTCGTCCAAGTCTTCAACCATAGGAGCGGAATTGAGGCGAGTTGACTTGAGATCGAGCCTAGTAGAGCTCATCCAGTGCCAAGCTCGAGCTCAACTCGCCTCAAATACTCGACATTCGGAAATCGATTCAAGCTCGGCCGAATACCAAACCGTGCTCAGTCAAAAGAATTTGGGCAATTGGAGGACCAAGTCAATTTATTGAGGGAATTCTACATGTTGCTATTGATTTCGAGCTTTGTTGAGGTTAGATCTATTCATAGAGATGCCAACGAGTGTGCTCAGTGGATTGTTGTGCATATTTTAAGCAAGGCTGTGGGTGCGTTTGGATGGGCATTTAGAAAGCCCATCCAAGCCCCTTTCACCCAAAAAACGCTGTTTCACCGCATTTGTTTATTTTTTAAAAGAAAAAAAGCAACCCTTTTTTTTGAAAACCCACCGCTAGCTCGTTTATTTTTTAAAAGAAAAGAGCAACCCTTCGTCGACGGATGAAGAGGCGACCGACGAGCTGATCCGATCTGCGCCGGCGGGCCATCGGAGGTCGGCGACATCCGGCGGCCCTCGGGCGGGTCGCGCCGTCGCCGGAGGTCGCTCGACCTCGGGCGACCTCAGCGACGGCCCGCCGGCGCCAGATCTGCTCGCCGGCGGGCCAGCCTCTTCGCCGGTCCGGCGAAGGGTTTACCTGATTTTTCCAAAAAAAAAAAGAAAAAAGAAAATATAATACCCATAAAGCCCTTTCCAAATGCTTTTTTTAGCAAACGCACGTTCAACTCAAAGTCCATTTGCAAAATTTTTTTACCAAACACAACTGCATTTTCCCCAAATAGTTTTGAGCTTTCAGTATTTGCATTGGACTCAAAGCCCATTGCAAATCTTTGCCGAACCAAACGCACCCTGTGTCCCCTAGCTTTAGGCGGGGAGCTAGATTCCCCCTCTCTCCTTCAAGGAAAATACTTCGTCGCTGACATAGGTGAGATACCTCCTTAAAACTAGTATCGGGTTTTCGATATTCCTCCAATAAAAAATAGCGGATCAAAATTGGCCAAAACTCTCTGTCCCTCGAACTCGATTCGATAAGAATATGATGTTATACAGAGTGCTCGATTTAACCGAGTCCAATCGTTGTGTTACGTAACTTTTTCTTGTTGTTTTTTCTTCTTTAGTCTTTAATTTTTCCATTCTTACTTACTGATAATAAAAATGTTTGTTTTTTCAAAATGATGAAGCGTGAGATCTTATGAGCTGACGATTTGGAAGGAAAGGGATCAATTCATGATATGACCTTTGGTTTCGAGCGGACTGTTCATGCGTCCTTGTATTTTTGCAGCTTGACGTTTCCTTTTGGTAGAATGCACGTTGATCGTACATGATATGATCTCGGAAGAAGCTGATTTGGCGACCTTCTGGATGATTTTCTATTTTATTTTATTTTTCTAATCGTGCTTGAGCTATCCCTCCATCGTGTGGAAAGAAATCAGCACGAAGCTTCGATGAAAAATTAAGCAAAACATCCTCTCGCATTGCTTCATGTCTAATGACGATTCAATTTATTTCTTGTCATGGTAGCGTCAAGTGTCAGATTAACATATTACGTAAACACGACTTAGATAGGACGCATGTCACACTGTACGATGTGTATAATTTTGATGTAGATGCATACAAATATTTCTATGTTAATATGAATAGCTAGTTAAACGTTTCTGTGACAAGCAAATCAAAATGCGACTATAGAAATTGTAGAAGGCTTGACCTGCGTATGTTACAAGTTTAATATTAAGTGTACAATGGATCGATTACATAATAAATCTCGATTAACCATGAACTGCTTAATCTACTCTTTACCTCGTCAATTCCATTAGTCTCCTAATTGATGCTATTCTTCTTCCCCAGAAGACGGGACGGGCAATAAGATGCCGAGATAAATCCGATCCAACCATCGAATGCACTGCTAGAAGGAAGTAGCGACCATTTCGAAGTACATTCGCAACGCATGGTTCAGAAGAAATGCACGTCACTATATTTTCCAAGAAATCCGCAGCCAGAGATGCAAATGTATCTAATCCAACCACGTGTCGCCAAAGTAGGGAAAGCACTAGTCAAGCATTTCGAGATCTAATCAAGCAAAAAATCAATTTCCAAGTTGAACGGACTCATAGATTTAGAAGCGTATCGGGGCCGCCAAGCTTGAATGTCGGGGCCATGAGCAGTGGCAAGGCAATCCAAAATGGCGGCACCTTATCCAGTGTGCTGCGTCCCTTCTTCCTTTCCCTTAGTCATATGATTGAGAATGCTTGGTGAACAGTTACCTCCAACGAGGAGAGGGATAATCGGAATCCCTACGGAAGATTGACCGATAGATGGATTCCTGGCTGCCGGTTCAATGGGTCTCTCCATCGATCTCGAATTTTAGGAAAATGCAAATCAATTTACATACCTTTCGAACCGATTGACCTTGCTTGTTCCTACGTGTTACTATCTCATGGTATGCATCACGACACGAAATGTCTTACAGAGTTTGAGATACCCTTTCCATATGGATGCACCATTAAAAATGAAATTCCTAAGAAGTGAGCAACAGGTTAAAAAAATAAAGTCTAGATAGAGGATTTGAATATCCGTAAGGGTCAACAGCTATGACGCTTAAGTGGTCCCGCGGTGATCCCATAGATGATCGGGCGATCAAGTGATTGGTCATTTTACATTAGTCATCATGTCAATTATCAAAGGTCAAAGTAATTTGGACGTGCTATGTTTGTCTTCCTTGTCCCATTCTTTGCTATAGTAAACATTAGGAATAATTATGCAAATGATACATGAATTTTGGTTTAATTTATAAAGTCATCCCTAAACTTATAATATTTTTAATATAGTCTGTGAACTTTAGTCAAATATGCAATACTGTCATTTAACTTTTAATTTATTTAATGTGATTCTTGACTTTTCGGTATATCTTCAATATAATTCCTAAATTATATAAAAATATTTAATGTTATCCCTTCATTAATTTAAGTTTAAGGATAGCATTGAATATTTTCATATAGTCAAAGGATAAAATTGAACATGTACCAAAAATCCTTGGATTGCGTTAAATAAATTGAAAGTTCAAGGACGATATTGCACATTAGACTAAAGTTTATGGATTGCACTGCACATTAGATTAAAGTTCAATAGTTATTCACCATAGTTCATTCGCACAAGTGGCAGAACTATACAATGAGAGTGTCTAATACTATAATTTAGATCGCAGACGATCCTGACAATGTTTCTTAACTAGATTGAGGACGGCTGGGGGGTAGATCAAATTGATGAACCGAAACCTGTCTTTTTCATTTCATGCATCTATCCCAAGGCGTATATCGACGAGTTCCCGATCCTTATTAAACATGCTTAATTGGAGATACCACACGTTCAAAACAGTAACTATACCTATCACGATCGCATTAAGTACATTGCAATGCCGTCCCTCAATTAAATTTTCGCTTGTAGGCCCCGAAAGATGTGCCGTAGATTGCCGGTTCGTTGTTAAGTTCTATTTTGGTCGACCGGCTTAGCAAGACCGCTATCGAACTCCTCTAATCAAAGCACAGTACCCAGCGGCAAAGGCTGGACAGTGGCCGGCTTGACTCTTTCCTTTCTGTCTGGATTTGCTTCGACGTTGTCGTTGGCCCGTTACGACGGACGAAAGTAATGACAATAGTGCTTTTGAGCCGACGGCAATTGACAATAGTTACCAATCCGAATGATTATGGAGTAAGTTGCGATATGTGCATTGAACGTTGACTGTTTTGGCAGCTTTAATCATCATGAAAAAAATGCATTCCATGAAATGCAATTCACAATACTTCGAAATCAATGTTACTTCTTGTTCCAAGGAAGATCCTATTAAGATTCACGTGTCCAATTCGAGCATTCATTTGTCCAAACCTTCTCACTGGGACAACTCTTTTGGATAAGAGAGATTGAAACCTTTGCATATGCAATAATACTATGCAACATGCATAGCTAGCTTTTGTAAATTGATCAATTAAGCTACTTAGCTAATCACCAGATACTGTTTTTTCGTCACTAATGAGAGTATTAATTCCTTCATGATGAGCATGACCATAGTGCACATCTACCTTTCTCTATGTAATGAAAAGCATAGAATTGCGCTTTGATGAGATGCCTCATCAATTTTTTTTTTTTTTTGTCTCAATAATAAGCAAAAGGAAAATGTTAGAGAGCACCCCTAAAACACTGGTTAAAAGTTCTTAAATTGCAATCGTTTATTTTTGGGTCCGGTCAGAGTTGGACTATGAGGATATTAATGAGGACATCGTGAGGTAGACTCAAGAATAGCGGTCCAAATTATTGTTAACACTTGTAGTTTCAATTGCCTTACAAATTCATTTGATCTTAATCCTAATTTCAATAGATTCTCAACAAAACAAGTCAATATATTCCTGAAGCTGCGCTTAAATAGGATTCTAAAAAGTCAATCCGAAAGACCCTTTCCTTAGAATTGCTTTGCCGGCAAAACTTTCGATCGAACTAAAGAGAAGAGAAAAGAAAATGAAGAGGCAACGCATTGGTCGGAATTTGGCATTAAGCCTTGCGTGAAGAGAAAAGAAAATGAAGAGGCAACGCATTGGTCGGAATTTGGCATTAAGCCTTGCGTGAAGAGAAAAGAAAATGAAGAGGCAACGCATTGGTCGAAATTTGGCGTTAAGCCTTGCGTGAAACTTTGGAATTGAGAAGGCAAATAAGAATCTGGAAAAGTTCGAGCAAGAAAGAACAGAGAAAAGCGCAACCCCCACTAATGGAACCTCCCACGGATCAGCTACGAAAGCATTGGAAACCTGCCCCTCTCTCTGGCGACTCCATACGAAAAAGGATCGATGAACGGGTTGAACATGGGGCGATTTGAGCTATTCAATGCCCCATCGTTTGCGGGATTTGTATTTACACGTGTTGATTAGGCAGCCGTTCCAACATGCAGCGGCCAAAAGTCAACCATGTGCGATTAAGATTCAAATCCCTTCGTCAGTTCAATCGTAATCCCTTATGCAATTAGCTGTTCATATCCACAAGGAATCTCAGCGAAATCAAAAAGGAGGTTTGATATAGACCATTCTTGTTTAGGAAATACCCCGAGAAATTCACCTGGATTAAGACTTTTCCCTTAAAAACGATCGGACATTCACGTGGTTTGCTCGGTTTTTGGTTGGTGGAACTTATTCTTTAAGGTTGTCTTCGATCTCAGTGCTCACACGTTTCCCTCGCGACCTTATTTTCTAATCGGCCCAGCTGAGTTAGAGACTTCGTATTGAGTGTTCGATTCATCCTGCTAACGAGCTCTCTGTGCGATTCTTGAAAAGGGGCTTTTAGCTAGTCAGTCAGACCAAAGGGAGCAAAAGAGGGAAAAAGTTAAAAAAAAAAAAAAAATACAAGGGCTTTAAAAGACACGATCTAGGGTTTTTTTCTATCCTTAATTTTTACATTTTCACGGTCGTCGAGTCCTGCCTCGGGGAAAATCGACGGTCCAAACACGCGACGTGTTCATTGGGACACGATGACTAGTCATTCTAGATGGATGCTTATTCTAATCGATCACAAGCCGCAATATAGGAAAATGCAAACCTAAAGCAAGGGGATAACGTATTATCATATGCACGGGACTTCACGATAAAGCTCGCGCGGAGCAATCTTGCAACCTTCGATGCTTCCGAATCGAGAGGAGGGAATCATACTTTCCTCAATTTGACAAATTTGTCTCGAGTTTTGCGATGAATAGTCAAAGAGCCAGAACTATTTTTCCCATGTAATAACCACATCCAACTTGAAATTGCCCATCTCAGGCCTTCAACTTGAATTTTAGTGGCATGTCGCGGTTGAATTTTTAATCAGTTCATCGGACGTGTTGGATATATTGAGCGGGTTAGCATGGTACCTTAAAAAAGAGAGATTCCGACGGCAGCCGACACTTTTGTTGTTGGAAACTAGGGTTTGGAACAAATCGGGGTGATTAAGTTATGTATAAAGAGGGAACTGACAAAGGAAGTGTACCCAAACCCACTTTGGAGTGACTCGTGCTTGGCGTGGTTTTATTAAATTAGATTTAATCAAAGCTTTATGAATCCGTCGGATCATCCCATATAATATATACAATCATTGTTTCAGGAGATTTAATATTAAATATCACGATTGATTTTCAATATCACGTCTCAGGAAACATTAAGACAAAAAATTGTATAGTCGAACATTTTTCTTGGGGTTGAGATCTACAAAATCGAAGGCCAAACACGAAACACGGCCATCCAGCTCGAATGTCGACCAAGAAGTTTGGGTTCAATTGGGAGGAAGAACTTTGGATTGGAATGATTGATTTGGAAAAAAAGAAAAAAAGAAATGACATATCAACCGGAAACTAGCCAAAAGTTTCAAACATTCGAGGAAGAAATAAAAATAAAAAAACCGAAAATGAATATTATTTTATGTATTAAAACTGCAAAAAGTCATAGGTTTGATTATGCAGTACTTATTCCATATTCTCATTTGACTACTGTTTAAGTATTTCGTAATTTTTGAATAAAGAATATTCATTTGATGGAAACATTTGCAAAATTCAGTAGTTTATTACTCAAAAAAGAAAAAAAAAATCCTATATATCTTCACCGTCTTACTCGTGGTAACATTCACTTAGACAAATCCTCATAGGTGGCTTGCTTGTTTAGAATTAAGTTTAAGCGGAAACTGTTCTTTCTTTTTACTATTCCACCGCATTAGATGTGATATTCAAATTTCAAACATATTATGCAAAATATATATGAACATACGCATCAACATTTATATATTGCGAAAGTTTCAAATGCTTAAATTATTATTTTTTTTTTTAAAAAAAGGTCAAATTGTGTAGGCACAAGATTTAGATTAAATAAAAAGCAAAAAGTAACGATTTATCCATATACACCATGTGTATATTATGGAAACTACATTTGTACATGGCATTGTCATGAATACATTGGCACATTTAGCTCATTTTACTTATAGGATCGTCTCTTTCATGAGATGGCGAGTTCAAAGTTAGGTGATGACATGCATTAAAACCCTCATTCGAAGGAGCAATCTTTAGTTAGGCAATCCAGTAGGGTTGTGCCAACGGACTTGTGCTTTTCAAGTTCATTCCGACGTGCCAAATAATTATGATTTAAATAAAAAAATTTCCAAGATGATGTAGAGCTCACTCACCCAGAAAACAACCATGGAGATTCGGTCAACGATTGCTCCTTTCCACCCTATGTGAGGATAAGATCCTACGTGAAGATGAGACAAAGATGGAAATCTCCCGACTTTGGGTGCGTCGAAAAATCAATACTCCCAATAATCTATCTTGAAAAGGCACCTCCCGGATCAAATTATTTTTGAAATGGCCTAATATTTAACATTTTCTCTCGCATGATTTCACATTCAAAAAGAATTTCGTGGTTTACCTTCAATTCTACCACATCGAATTCATGACGGTTGATCACGTGAAATCCACGTCTAGCTCCATCTGATGGACCCAACATCCGATAAGCACTTTTCCACGTTCTAAGTGAAATTTGGAGAGTTTTTTTTTTGGGGATTTTTTGCGGGTCAAATTGTTTCTGAGATGGCACCGAGGCAAATATTTTCTCTCGCTTGGTTTTATTTTCCAGAAGAATTTCATGGTTTACAAGTGGTTTTCACCGGATTGACTTCACAACGGTTGATCAACTGAGATCTACGTCCAACCCGATCTAGTGGATCCAACATCTCATACGTTCAAAGTAATTTTTTTGTTTTTGTTTTTGGGAAGAGCGGGGAGGGGGCCCCCGGGGGAGCTTGGGAATCATGCACCATTTTTCCTTTCTGCAGCAATCTATCTTTAAAAAGACAAACTGCTATAGGGTTTCCAAGACCAAAAGCTTCCAAGAAAAAAGTCGGAAACATGTTCCCTTGCTTTAGATTTCGTGTCCAAGTGACCACGGCCGCGGATTTCAGTTGCTACCGACCGAAAGAGGTTGCTATCAGGAGGACAAACATCTTCAGAAATCCTAATTTTTGACTCGCTGTAGGATGAAATTATTTCCTTCTTTTCTTTTTTTCTTATTAGCCGTTATTGAGGGTAAAAGAAGCGGAATCGAGTGGCGGTCAAGGTTGGCAGAAAGCTCAGAGCAATACGGAAAAGATGGTAAGAAAAGAAGGGAACCAGTCAAGAATAGAAAGAGTAGAAAGATTTCCAAATGGTAGAAATGTGAGTACAGTGAGGGGGCGTTGCCGTCGCGTACTTCCTCGTGGAAACTATTAACTTCACACGTATCGTACTAATTGCGTCATCATGATGCTTTTCTAAATGCTTGTTATCCCTAATTACGGTCAACTGAAATCTTTTCCAAAATTCTACGAGACTCCGGAATAGATCAATGGACGTTATGAACGTGAGCTACTTTCTTATCATTGCTCCTTTTTTTGGTATGGAAATCCTGTTCGATTTTATATTGTAGCCCACCCAAAATGCGAGATTACGGTAAGCACAAGATGGGATTTGAATGTAAGGGGCGACCCCACAAACCTGCGCTTAGCATTTAACAAAATCGTACCTCAGAAGCATCATCATGCTAAGTGCTGTATAATCAAGTGGAAAAACAAAGATTATAATTCCAAATTTTCAATCCTTCGACCCCTTTTTCCTTCAGCGTGAAGTGGCGAAATCCTCTGAGTACTAGTTTGTCTAATGTATTTGTTAAGAAGTATACGTACAAGGAGCGCGATGACAGAGAGAGGGAGAGAGAGATTGAAGACAAGCTGAGGAACGTCAAAGAAAGTTGGCTTCAAAACTTCCCTCCTCTCAGTCTCGAATATAAGTTTCCTTTCCCACGTTCTGCTCTTGCGTCATCACCATCACCCTGCTTCTTCTTTTTCCATCCCTTCGACTTTTTCAGCGTCCGAACGCAAGGAACGTCCAACGCGTGCGGAGAGCCAAGGCCCCAAAACAGAGCTTCGCATTCCCTTCTTGAACCAAGAACAGCAGCAGGAAGAAAGAAGGGAGCGAGGGAGGGAGGGAGGAGGGTTGGTTAGCTTTTTTGTGGGAAGTTTTGGGATGGAGGGTGTTGATCTTTACAAGGCTAGCAACAGCTTTCGCTCCAACAGCAACTCCATATGGAGGAACACCGGCATGGACGTGTTCTCCAGGTCGTCCAGGGAGGAAGACGACGAGGAGGCCCTCAAGTGGGCGGCGCTCGAGAAGCTCCCCACCTTCGACCGCCTTCGGAAGGGGATACTCACCGGCTCCCGGGGCGGTGCCAACGAGGTCGACATCGCGGACCTTGGGATTCAAGAGCGGAAGAACTTGATCGAGCGGCTGGTGAGGACTGCGGAGGAGGACAATGAGAAGTTCTTGTTGAAACTCAAGAACAGAATCGATAGGTACTCGACATTGTCTCTCGCCCTTCTTTTTTCCTTGAAAAGAGACTGAAAAATAAGCAAGTCATTTTCACTGAAATGAACCACAGAGAGAGAGAGAGAGAGAGAGAGAGAGAGAGAGAGAGAGAGAGAGAGATCCTCGCATCTTGGAATATGGGCCCAAAGATGAAAAGGGTGTTTGATTTTCCATTGCTGTTAATAAGGATCGATTTGTAGAGAATGGCTTTTGGTCCTCAAACGTTGGGTTTTGGCTGTCTTATTTGCAGAGTTGGAATCAAGAATCCGACGATTGAAGTAAGATTTGAGCACCTAAATATTGAGGCGGAGACATATGTGGGAAGCAGAGCTTTGCCTACATTCCTCAACTTCACTGCCAATATAGCAGAGGTAACGCGCCTAAATTGGAAAAGGCAAAAAGAGAGCAGCTTCGTCAGTTGTTGCTCCACTTTTTGAATCTTGAGAAATCTGTTATGTGGCGTGCCATTAAATGTTCTAGTTTTCTAATTCCTCTCTGTTCCCCGTAGGGCTTCTTGAATTTTTTCCGCATTCTTCCCAGTAGAAAGAAACAACTTCCCATCCTTAATGATATCAGCGGCATCATCAAACCTTGCAGGTGAGGAGGACTAGTCTTGTCGCAAAGTTTATATCTTCTTCAATCATAAGTTTTTCAGAACATCCATGTCTTACTCTCTGTTTGCATGTTTTTGGCAGAATGACACTGCTTTTAGGTCCTCCAAGCTCTGGGAAGACCACACTGTTGCTTGCTCTGGCTGGGAAGCTTGATCCTGATCTTAAGGTTGAAAAAATAAAACCTCTTTATTTTCATCTGCTAATTGATGCTTACCCAGTATTTTGGAGTTTCGGATTTGGGTATATGTGCCCTTGTTCTATTTCTCACTGAGTGAACCAAATTCTTGCTTGCCCAGACTTCAGGGAAGGTGACTTACAATGGCCATGGCTTCAATGAGTTTGTGCCCCAGAGAAGTGCAGCATACATTAGTCAACACGATGTCCACATTGGAGAGATGACGGTTAGAGAAACATTGGCCTTCTCGGCACGGTGCCAGGGAGTTGGAACCCGATACGGTACGTCCGATTGAATTCTTTTTTCCCTCCTCCTACTCTTGAATCATCGAGACGAGTTACCGGATCTAAAGTTCATCCAAAGATTGATCCTTCTTTTCCTTGCCTCTTTGTGCAACCTCAGATATGTTAGCAGAGTTGTCAAGAAGAGAGAAAGCAGCAAATATAGTACCCGATCCTGATATTGATATCTACATGAAGGTAAGAGTGAAAAACTGCAGCATATATGAAGCATTGAAGTGACCTTGTCGAAGAAAGGATAGGATTGGTTAATTAAACAGAATCAAGGAAAAGTTGAATAATCTGCAACGAGTTAGCCAGTAATGTCTAAAATTATTCTACTTCCTTAAAATGCATAGGCAGTGGCGACAGAAGGACAGCAGGCCAATGTGGTCACGGATTACATTCTCAAGGTACACATACTGTAAAGAGCAAGGATTGTGCATGTACAGTTCCTGTGCTTGGCAATGGGTAAGAAAGATTTAAATAAACCTTTTGCAGGTTTTAGGATTGGATGTGTGCGCAGATACCATGGTCGGAAATGAAATGGTTAGGGGCATTTCTGGAGGTCAAAGGAAGCGAGTAACTACAGGTAGATGGCCAATATGGACTTGCCAAAAGACAATATATTACCTTCTGGTTCTGGACGGACTTTAATTCACCAAATATGTTTCAATATGTTCTCATAGGCGAAATGCTAGTTGGACCAGCAAAGGCTCTGTTCATGGACGAGATATCTACAGGTCTAGACACCTCGACGACATACCAAATTGTGAACTCAATCAGACAATATGTTCACATTTTGGATGGAACTGCTCTTGTCTCTCTCCTCCAGCCAGCTCCAGAGACTTACAACCTCTTTGATGATATCATACTCCTTTCAGACAGCCAGATAGTGTATCAGGGTCCACGTGAATTTGTCCTGGACTTTTTCGAGTCCAGTGGCTTCAAGTGTCCTGAAAGGAAAGGTGTAGCAGATTTCTTACAAGAAGTATGTTGGGAAACAAGTTCCTTTTACTCTTTTATCGTTTCTTCAATTCTGCCTAGAGCGAGATGACTAATGTACAAACATTGACAGGTCACATCAAGGAAAGATCAGCAACAATATTGGGCTCGTAAAGATGAGCCTTATCATTTCATCACTGTCAAGGAATTTGCTGAGGCATTCCAGTCGTTTCATGTGGGAAGAAAGCTTGGGGACGAACTTTCCGTTCCATTTGACAAGACCAAGAACCATCCTGCTGCTTTGACGACCAACAAGTACGGTCTCGGAAAGAAGAGCCTCCTGGATGCTTGCATCTCGAGAGAACTCTTGCTTATGAAGAGAAACTCATTTGTCTTTATCTTCAAGCTTGTTCAGGTGAGAAAATATTTCTCTCTGTTTTGGCAATAAGAACTCTATTATATGCTTTTTTGAGTTTCTGACTCGTTTTTTCTTGCTGTCAATAGCTCACAATCATGGCATTGATAACCATGACCCTCTTCCTCAAGACTGAGATGCACAAAAGCTCTGTAACCGATGGAGGAATCTATACAGGTGCTTTGTTCTTCAGTGTGGTCATGATCTTGTTCAATGGAATTCCAGAGATTTCCATGACAATTGCCAGGCTACCTGTCCTTTACAAGCAAAGGGACCTTTTATTTTTTCCCGCGTGGGCATATGGTCTTCCTGCGTGGGTTTTACAGATCCCAATCTCATTTGTGGAAGTTGCTGTGTGGGTTCTTGTCACCTACTATGGTATTGGATATGACAAGAATATTATAAGGTAAAATTATTTTCTGGAATGCTCTATTTGTTAAGTACAAATTTGGGCGTTTTATCAGCAAGTAGTTCTCATTTTTGTTGTAATGATTGGTGAATTGTGAATGTGGCGCAGGTTCTTCAGGCAGTACCTTGTGCTGGTACTGATTAACCAGATGGCTTCTTCATTATTCCGAATAATTGGAGCAGTGGGGAGAAATATGATCATTGCAAATACGTTTGGTTCTTTCTCGCTGCTCCTTCTCTTTGCATTGAGTGGAGTTGTTCTCTCGAGAGGTAGTTATACGGATTTATCAGTGCTAACCTTCTATATCCTAATTCTAAGTCTTGAACTTCATGTATCTCCCGCGAATTTAATTGCAGAGAATGTGAAGAAATGGTGGATATGGGGTTATTGGGCATCACCTCTGATGTACGGGCAGAACGCAGTCATCGTTAATGAGTTTTTTGGGAATAGTTGGCAACAGGTAAGTGTTGGATCGGCTCTTATGTTCATGTACCTTTTCCTTTGCCCCCTAATAGCTTATGTCATTGTCTATGTATGTTGCAGATTCCAGCAAATACAGCAGAGCCACTAGGAATCCAAGTCTTGAAGGCTCGTGGTTTCTTTCCACACGCATACTGGTACTGGACAGGAACAGGAGCATTGCTCGGATTCATCTTGTTGTTCAATGTTATATTCAATTTGGCTCTCACCTACCTTAATCGTGAGGAACTTTTAACCCGATACATGTACTCTTTTCTCTGGTGATACTAGAAGTTCATATTCGTGTATGCTAATCTTATTCTTCGGCCATCCTGTTGCAGCGTATGGCAAGCCCCAGACAGTTAAATCGGATGATTCAGAAACTGAATCTATTGGAGCTGGGGGATCCGTCCAATTATCAGCCCATGGGAACCACTCCAGTAACAGATCGCGTTTAGGTTAGAATGTTGTTTTTTGACTTTCTAGCTAGCGATGCTCAATGCTTTCAGTAAGGGAGGAAAAAGTAGAATTTATTAGCTTAAGATTGACATTTGGGATTCAATTGATTATATGTATGAGCCCTCCAATCTAATGATAAGTTTCAAATTTCTAAATTGCAGATGGAGATATTAGGAGAGGAAGCAAGAATTCTTCCAGGTCCTCATCTAGACGTCCACAAACCGCTTTTGACATTAACGGGAAAAGAGGAATGGTTCTACCGTACGAGCCACATTCCATTACTTTTGACGATATTAAGTACTCCGTTGACGTGCCACCGGTATAAGCTGATGAAAACCAAATGTCCTGTTTTAGTTTTGCACGTCTTAGAAATCTGATCGTAGCTGTCTTGGGCTTAAATGTGCAGGAAATGAAGAACCAAGGTGTCGTAGAGGACAAATTGGTGCTTCTAAAGAGCGTGAGTGGTGCCTTTAGGCCTGGTGTTCTTACCGCTTTGATGGGCGTCAGTGGGGCGGGTAAAACCACATTGATGGATGTGTTGGCCGGCAGAAAAACCGGAGGTTACATTGAGGGGACAATAATGATTTCTGGGTACCCGAAGAAGCAAGAAACATTTGCTCGAATTTCAGGATACTGCGAGCAAAACGACATTCATTCTCCTCATGTTACTGTCTATGAGTCTTTGCTCTACTCAGCATGGCTGCGTTTACCTCCTGAAGTTGACGAGCAAACGAGAAAGGTTCACTTTTACGTCAGAAATATATATAGTTCCAAGATTGATTCTTACTCATGATCCTTGACAATCACTTCCCGTATATTGATCATTTTGGAAGGAAGATGTATCTGCTGAACTTTAATTACTGAAAATATCCAGTCCATAAATGATGCTGCGTTACTAATTGTCATAGTTTGCTCTATCAGTTGATTTTCATAACAGTCAAATGCAAATAATGGGTTGATGAGTCTTTACTTGTAAACTTGTTGTAGATGTTCATTGAGGAAGTAATGGAGCTGGTGGAACTCAATCCCTTGAGACAAGCATTAGTGGGATTGCCTGGAGTCAGTGGTCTCTCAACTGAACAACGGAAGAGGTTAACCATCGCGGTTGAATTAGTGGCAAACCCCTCCATAATATTCATGGACGAGCCTACATCGGGATTGGATGCAAGAGCTGCTGCCATTGTTATGAGAACAGTCAGGAACACGGTGGACACTGGGAGGACTGTCGTGTGCACGATTCATCAGCCAAGCATCAACATCTTCGAAGCTTTTGATGAAGTGAGCATTGCTACTAAAATAAAAAGTTAACCCCTCTTTCTGGAAGCTTTATTTTGGAACAGTAAACTAAACCATCACCTGAAATATTGCGCAGCTATTCCTGATGAAGCGAGGAGGACAGGAGATTTATGTCGGTCCACTGGGGCGACATTCTTGCCACCTCATAAAGTACTTCGAGGTACAGAACCATAGGAGTCTTTGAATTGCGCTGTTTCCTTCCGTTCCACTTATCCGGTTGCTAAAGGATATTACCTTTATTCTCATCAAAAGGGTATTGAAGGAGTGAGTCCGATCAAAGATGGTTACAATCCAGCAACCTGGATGCTGGAAGTCACCGGCCCAGCACAAGAACTAGCTTTGGGGGTCGACTTTGCTGATCTCTACAGTAAATCAGATTTATACAAGTGAGTTTATTTAAAAAGCTGCTACACAAAATGCATCCATTTCATTGTGCTGTTATACTTCCTCCGCCGAAAAAACTCCATAAGAATAGCACGTATTAGTTTGACCAACTTGATGGCATATGTCTCAGGAGGAACAAGGCATTGATCAAGGAACTAAGCGTACCTGCTCCTGGTTCGAAAGACCTGTATTTCCCTACCAAGTATTCACAGCCCTTCTTTACCCAAGTCATGGCTTGCCTATGGAAGCAAAACTGGTCCTACTGGCGCAACCCGCCATACACGGCTGTTCGGTTTCTTTTCACCACCTTCATAGGTTTGATGTTTGGATCGATGTTCTGGGACCTTGGCTCCAGACCGTAAGTTGCAAGTTACTGTAAACCTTAAGTTCCACACCCGTGCCTATTCTAGATTCTCGTACCTAAAAAACAATTTCGACACTTTTGATTGCATTTGCAGGAAGGGACAACAAGATCTGTTCAATGCAATGGGATCCATGTATGCTGCAGTTCTCTTCCTGGGGATTCAGAACTCGGGTGCAGTCCAGCCTGTGGTTTCGGTTGAGAGGACAGTCTTCTACAGAGAGAGGGCTGCAGGAATGTATTCCGCCATGCCATACGCACTATCACAGGTTTGATAGCACCTAAACCGGACGCATAGAGCAACGAAGGAACTCACTCTAGGCAATATAAATCAAAATTAATCTGATTGACTAAACGCTATGTCCACCTTCAGGTTCTCATCGAGCTTCCATACATCCTAGCACAAGCTGCGGTATATGGTGTCATAACGTATGCTATGATGGGATTCGAGTGGTCGGTCGCAAAGATCTTTTGGTACATTTTCTTCATGTACTTCACGCTGCTCTACTTCACTTTCTACGGCATGATGGTCGTGGCTCTGACACCAAACCACCATGTTTCCGCCATCGTCTCTGCTGCATTTTATGGAATTTGGAACCTCTTCGCCGGATTCGTAATCCCCAGATCTGTAAGTCACTGGAAAATTCCACCATTCTTTTTGGGAATGCCCCTGGAAAATTTTATTTCAAGAGACACTTGCGTCATTTAGTAGCAGATTTTGACGTTTCCAGCAGAAAATTTTCTTTGGGAGTGACAATTTAATCAGAGCCAAATGCAAAGAAAAGTCCTTACAGATATTTTGAATGAATAAAGCAGAGTACCTAGTCATTAGGATCTCCGCTAGCGTTCTTGTCCAAAATTATAATGAAATGCTCTGCTGTTGCTCCAAGAAACAGAATCGTTTGGAGACTAGTACTGAACGGTTCTTGTCTAATAACAGAGAATTCCTGGTTGGTGGATATGGTACTACTGGGCATGCCCAGTTGCTTGGACACTGTATGGGCTGGTGGTAACGCAATTCGGGGACATAACAGAGCTGCTCGATGACAACGACCAATCAGTGAAGGACTTCTTGAAGGACTACTTTGGCTACGAGCACGATTTTCTTGGGGCTGTTGTGGGCGCGGTTCTCGGGTTCACCTTCCTCTTCGCATTCATCTTCGCCTTTGCAATCAGGTCCTTCAACTTCCAAAGAAGATGAAAGTACCTTTCATTACTTGGAGGAGACATTACCCTATTTTTGTTGTTGTGTTCTATTCCTAGTTTGAAGTGTATATTATAGACATTATAGCCGAGTGAATTTCTTTGCATAACTACAATTATACTGTGTAGATATTATACAGCTACATTTGGCTTGAGTGGAATTTGTTGCCGCCGTCGCCAGGGTTTGTAAAAATTGCTAGGTAAAAGTATCGGTTCAAATCGATGCTAGTCCTCATGTTCATGCAATTACCAATTCACATGCTGGTACGGAAGCATCATAGACAGCAAAAATAATTCTTACAGATATATCTTCATCGAATGTCCTCCACAACAGCGTCTGAGCTTCGACTAAACCTGCCCCCACCGTTGGAACTGTAACGGTATTCCTCATCTCCGGTGGCGAGATGATGAGGTCGAGCTTCAATTTTGGTAACCCGAAAGCTCTCAAGACCTGTTCATATATGTTCAAGCATGATTAACAAAAACCACATCATCATTTGCGTCCACTTATCGTAGTTTCAATGACTATTTCTAAGAAGTAATTTTTAGGTTAGGTATAAACAAGTCGAGCTCCTTACGATTGCGTGCATGTAATATCTGCTCAAAAAATCAGGAGCATCTAATAGAAATGCAAAAACATTGAAGGCCTTGTCGAGAAACTACTTCAGTTTGAAGTGCGATTTTTCTCAGGGCTTTCCCGGCTACCAGTGATTCACTGCACGCTTTGCACTCATCTTCGCTGGTGCAATCGGGTCCTTCAACTTCTAAAGCAGATGAAAGTACGTGCGGTGCTTGTGCAGTTTTTATACAACGCGGACAATATCATTATTCAGAAAGTTAATAATTTTCGGTAGAAATAGTGAATAACACAATTCACATTATAAATTATAGAAATTTCTCCTAAGAATGATAATTTTGGGTTGGGCTGATCACGTCTGTGGATCCTTCTTTGCTTTCTTCTCTCCAATTTATGGGTGCTTGGAAAGAAACCACTAAATTTGATTGGTTCTCCGTGGGCCTGAATCAGTCCAATTAAGAAGTAATGCTTCTTATATTTGGGTCAATAGAATCATGGAGACTATGGCGCAGAAATGGAGAAGTATTGAGGAAATTCATCTCAATATGTCAAAGCCCAATTTTGTGCCAGAAATGTAGCCCAGTACTTGCTCAGCACAAGGAAAAGACGAAAAAGCAATGTAAAAGAGAGGGAAAAAGATCAATTTTAACTCAAAAGCACTAATTAAACTCCAAAAGTACAAGGCATTACGCTATTACCATCAACTCCATCATAATTCCCCCACTAAAATAAGACAGTTTAGTTCATACGTCCATTGAAATTAAAACTCGAATATTATCGCTTCCGATGCACGCTCTAACATTTTAACCTTAAGCCTCCATGTTCCTCGAATTTGCTCTACAAAGACTGTAAAGGGTCAGCTTCACGATTAAGTAAGAAGATCATTAACGAAGTAAGTAGCAAACGTCACTCCTATGGAATCATAAGGAAATATTAGAACGTAATGAATTTTCAATAAGGAAATTTTCCTAATATCATATTAAACATTATAAATATACACCAAGGAAGTGTTAGAATAGTAAGTAGCAAGCATCATTCTATTGGAAAATGAAATATCCAGTAAATATTGGTGATCAACTTCATTCATTAATTGTTTTTACCAAAAAAAAAAAAATCATTCATTAATTGCCCTTACCAAAAATACTTCATTAATTAATTGTGAATACTTCGAAAGACTGACTCAGGAATATCTTTATTTATTTATTTATTATTTCCAATTTCCCTTTTTGGGGGGATGAAGATAATAGTTGGAAACTTTTGCATGGTGATCAGCATGCCCAAAACCGTCTCTCAGTCATCATTATATATTAACCTGGACGTTCAAACATGATATTGTTGGAGGTCTAAACTTATTATACATTTTGGATAATTTTCCCGATAAAAGGCAACGGAAATGCATAAATGAGAGAAAGCCGTTCCAAAAGTTTTAGCAAATGATTAAAGCAAAATTTTTTAGCAAGAGCCGTCTCTTCTTTTTGAACCCTACGTCGAGAATAGAGAACTGCAGAGCTGAGATTTTTCAGAATTGGCAAACCAATGAAAACAGCCAAATAGAATTGGGAGACAAAAATCGAAAAGATTGAGATTCTCTTTTCTTCTAGTTGAACATAATTATCAATTGTCCATGAAACATAAGAGTATTGCTTCGTTGAATTCCTTTTCTTTTACGGTCAAATCTCAAAATTATTGTTATTTTTGTTAGATTTTATTATATAGAGTGTCGAATATGTCCTTGATCTCAAGTTGTGGTGCTGATTGGATAAGTTTCGCACGATCTTAAACTCGAACTATAAATCTGAAGTCACATTAGCATAAAGTCACACCATCATAATTCCCTAATAAAATGGGACACTATGTTCATACATCCATTGAAATTAAAAAAACGAATAGAGCAAGCAATGTCATACTGGTATTCAGGTGGGTTTGCCTTCACTAGTATTAGAGTAGGGTTGGGGACGATGGGCGTATGATATCTTTGATTTCCTGCATTGCTCATATGCGGGCCATCACGCTTCGTAAAGCCATTCAGGCATAATTTCAAACATGCAGAGCGTATTTTAAAAATCGTGTATACAGGAATGAGCCGTGACTGCCTGGGACAGATATGATCCTGCCGGAGTGGCTGTCCATTTAATTACTAGGGAAAATGGGGGAAAGACACTCTTAAGATTCTCTAGATGTGAAAAGGCGTACCGTATTTTTCCCCTCTAAATGATAAAAGCATGCATTTCTTAGACCCGAAGGAGAGAAACGCGTGCAATGCCCAGAGCTGAAGCTCCCGGGTTTTGACCGCCTACCGTTTTGGCTTCCCGAGGGTCTCTGGTCTTGACTCTACTAGCACAAGTGATGCACGCAGAGACGGAAAGAACCATTTAAATCATTCCTGACGTACTTAATCCAATGAAATGACGCCGCAGAGGTACGATTCCATGGCACTTTTCTCCTTCGGCGTTCTACTCTAGCTTGCCAAAGCGAGAAATAGATACCCTCGGGCTTGTACCAGATATCACGACAAGATCTGCACAGAATCGTCAATGTCGTGTTAGCAGGCAAACCCTAGAGTCACTCCCATGAAGTTGGCCTTGCCTGTCTTCGACGTACTTACCTACCCTTCAAACTTTTTAACATCTTCCAAGAAGCCACACAGATACAGCAGAATGCTTCTTTTTCTTTTTTTCCTTTTTGTTTACCTGATTTGTTTTTAAGGAAAATGAAAGAGAGATCAGGAGAACGTATCTTAAATCGCGGCACTTTTATTTCAGAGCTTGATAATTACATAGAAGTTTATTCTAGAATGGGAAGAAGGTGGAAATCATTTCGCAAATTGTGAGATTTCTTCTCCTTGGTGTTTGGCATTTCTCTTACTTTAGGTCAGAAGAAAAAAATAACTGTTATCAGAAATAATTAATGAGATTTTCCGTCTCTCCCTTTTGTAGAGCATGCAGACAATCTCTTAATTATCTTTGATAGCTTTGATCAATTTTTTCCAAGAAGAAAGAATATCTAGGTACGTTCAAGACGTGACCGATGCTTGTCCGCTAAATTACTTATTTGTGGTGTGATAAAATTCAATAGGATATAATTTATCATATCCTTGTGGATCAAGAAATTTGTTCTCTTTGATATTTGATAAAGTCGGATATAAGGAAGATATAGACGGGATAAAATTATCCCATGGGAGGTGGGATAAAGGTGGATAGAATTTCTAACGTCCATAATAAGAAAGTTATTTTTCTTGAATAACAAATTTATTAAATTAAAAAAATTGAAATTATATTTCAATATAAATAATATTTGAATTCTAATTTAAGAAAATAAAAATAAAAATAAAAATTTATTTTTAATTAATCTTATTTTAATTCTATTTTATAATAAACATTCAATCTATAAATTAAATATTTATATTTATTATATATTTTAGGTATTTTTGTATTTTAAATATGTTAGTACAGTTTACTATTTGATAAATTTTTATTAAAGAATGATGAAAGGGAAAAAAAGAAATAATAATGAAAATAATATAAAAAAGAGGAAAAATATAATAAATAATAAATAATAAATAAATTAAGGAATAGTGTTACGAGATATTTTCACCATTTTCATTTATGAACATTTATGTTCATTTATAATAATATGTCGTTTATATAAAAAAAATAAAAATGTACATGATGTGAACATATCCGACTTTAATACTTGATTCACTAAACACCTGGATGGAACATAAAAAAATCCTAGGATTTCATATCCTATCCTATCCAATCCTATCCCGATTAGAAATCCGGACGACCAAACGTAGCCTAAATTACTTATTTGTGGTGTGTCGAGAAGGCAATATTAGCTACTTTCTTTTACTTGTGGATCAAGAAATTTGTTCTTTTTGAAATTTGTGGTGTTTGCATTATGATAGCTGATATATCTGAAAAGCATACTCACGCACCAGAAGCACCTTGATTGCATGAAGACCAAGATTGTAGAAAGTGTAGCTTGGACAACATAAAAGGGCAACAATCTATTTTTATGTTTATTATGAAAAGTAAAAAATTTCAAACACGGCCTGTATATTCTTGTCTAGAAACCTTTATTTATTACCTTTGATTTGGATGTTTTCCAAATTTTCAAACTTCAACTACCCATTCAATTAATGATGATAAAAGATGAACTTTTGTAAAAGAAAAGGGGAAAATTCAACTTTCCGTCCCGTATTTCAGGTTTGCTCTAATTAAGCCCATGTTTTTTTTTTAATTTTTTAATTAAATCCTTTTTACTTTTACAACTTTCCTCGTCAAGTCTCTTTACTCACGAAAATTTATCATTTGTTTTCATCTTTGATCAAATAGCCTCTTGTATCATTTTCAATTCTTAAAGACTTCAACATTTAATATTCAATACTTAATTTTTCAACACTTATTTTTCAATTTTGTTATATGAGTCTTAATTAACAAGTGCTCTCGAGATCTTGTCAAGAAATCTATAAGTAAGAAACGGTTTGAAATATTATCAAATCAAGTAGGATTTACCCTTCACACTTTGAAATACCATCGGATCAAGTAGGATTTACCCTTCACACCACAAAAAGCATGACCGCTTTCAATAGTTATCATTCAAGAGATTATCACGCTATTAACATCTCAATTTGCCAAATATGTTTTTGTTCCAACCACCTTGTAAAAGCCCTATATAGAGGATATATTGGTTTGTTTGAAAGAATCTTTTCTATGATTTATGATCAGACCTAATCATATTGTACATGAACAAGATCCATGAGGTCTAGTATGTGTATTTAGCTAGACAATGTATTCATTGTTTGTTCCTTCCAATGTTAAGATCATAAAAACAAAAAAGAAAAAGAAAAGAAAAGGCTAAAAAGAATAGGCAAATATTATAGCTATTTTCTTGTTTTTATTGTTTTAACATGAAGAATGTCATTAATACCTCTCACCAATAGATCCTATACTCCAGGATGAATACATACATTTAGACTAAGGGCGCATTTAGCAATGATTCCATTCTCGGGAATAATTTCTAAGCAAAAGAACAAGCTTGGTAATTGTCTAAAATTTCTATTCCCGAGATAGAAATGTGTTTGGTGGATTCTTAATTTTTTTTTGTTTTTTTCTAATTTTTAAATAATTTTATTAATTTTTTTTACTTTTCTCTATTTCTTTTTTATTTTTATTTTTCTCTTCTTCTTCCTTCTTCTTTGTAGCTGGTCGTCGGCCATAACCAGCTAGGCGAGGTTTGGCAAGCTCACCGAAGGCTCGCCTGGCCACCAATAAGACTCGACCTCGCCTAGGCGGCGCGAGGTTGGCCTCACCCTAGCCTAGTGATGCTCAAGTCGACAAGCCTTGCCGTGGCTCAGTATCGCTTGGGGCCGACGACGCTTCGG
Source organism: Eucalyptus leucophloia subsp. euroa (assembly GCA_017140325.1). Taxonomy (NCBI): domain Eukaryota; kingdom Viridiplantae; phylum Streptophyta; class Magnoliopsida; order Myrtales; family Myrtaceae; genus Eucalyptus; species Eucalyptus leucophloia. The sequence goes on from CM029473.1 coordinate 33,825,019, forward strand.
CAAGGTTGTCGACCATTATCTGGCCGATCAACAACCATAGCTGAGACCAGCGACCGGCCAAAGGGATGAAGAAGAAAGGGGAAGAGAAGAAGAGAAAAGAGAAGAAAAAAATAGAAATTGATTTTAGGAATTGTTTCCAGGAACATGAAGCAACTTTTTTCTATTTTTTGATTCTGTTCCAAATCTATTCTTAGGAACAAAAAAAAAAAAGATTTTTGTTATTGAGAACAAAAATTTTATTAAACGGATTTCTAGTCTTCTTTTATTCTTGGAAACAAAAGAACATAAATAATTGTTCCGGGGATGGCTATCAAATAGGGCTTAAGTGAACCATGCCCTTGAACTTGCTTTTCTTTATGAAGAAATATGAGATTTTCTATGAAAAGTAGTAAGTTTGAATGCAAAGAAGTTACAATTAGGTTTGGACCTTCACCAACAACCATGTAAAGTGTTGAAATATCCCATACCACCTAACTGTGGGATTTATATGCATTTTATATACATATAATCTCTCTTCACTTTTTGATTGAAGTTTTTAGGTTGGGCTTTCCAACATAAAACTTAGATAAAATCAATGAGTTTTATACCGTCACGAACCAATGAGTTCATGATCAAATGGAGGAAACTTTTCTTTTGACATTGAGACATGATCTTACTCATAATGACATCTTTATTTAATGCTAGTTCACATGTCAATTCTGCAAATGAAAATTACTACTAATTTTCTACGGTCATTTTTATTCTTCCGGCCCTGTTGCGGCTACCATTTCGAGCCTAACCATGCTCTTTGAGTTCATCTTTGCCGTTGCAATTAGTTCCTTCAACTTCCAAAGAAGATGAAGTATCTGTGATGCTTGGAGGAGACATTACCTTATCTCGCAACTAGTCTTTGCGTTCTAGTACAAATTTGAAGTGTATACCAGTAGACATAGATCTAGGTTCAATTCTTTGAATATGTTGTATAGATGATGTGGAGCTATCTTTGGCTTGAGCATGTCTTGTTACCCACACATAGAGGAGTGCACAAATGGTGCTATATCAGATTCTGCTCTAAATAGATATTACTTCTTATGCCCGTGCTACAAACATACGATGCTCGTGCAATTTCAAGTGCAATTTCAATAAGACGTGGGTATATCATTATTCAAGAGGTTATATATATATAGAAATATTGAAAAGTAACACAATTCACATAATGTGAATTGTATATTTTTTTCCATTTCTAATAAGAAAAAAAAAATTTCCGAGAAAATTAATATTGGAATCCTCCTTTGCTTTCTACTCTCCGCTTATGTGCGCTTGGAAAGAAACCACTAAATTTGATTGGCTCTTCGTGGGCCTGAGTCAGCCAGATTTCTAAATCGAAGCAAACTCTTTGTGGGGCACATTTTGCAATTAAGAAACAACGCTTCTCATATTTGGTCGATTGAGCCATGGAGACCCTCGTGTATATTTCTTTAATTCCCCATATTTCCCACTGAAAAAAGAAGAGAAATGTGTCGGAGAAGCGGAGAAGTGCTGTGGAAATTCATCTCAATATATCAAAGCTCAATTTTGTGCCAAAAATCAAGCCCAATAATTGCTCGGCACAATGGGAAAAAAAAAACAGAAAAGGAATAGAGAAAAAAAAAATCAATCGAATCTTAAAACCGCTAACTAACCCCGAAAATCATTAATATTGAACAGATGATCCTTTTAACCTCCAATTCAACAAGACACTCTGCTTCTGCCATCAAAGTCTACAAACAACAACTCCATCATAACTCACCTCTAAAATAGGACACTAAAGTTCGCACATCCATTGAAATCTAAGCAGGACCATTATCGCTTTCGATATGGACTCTAATATATTTAACTTACAATTGAGTAAGATGATCATCAACTTAGTAAGGCCCTATTTGTAAAAAATGTTTTTATTCTCCGGAACAACAATTTTTGTTCCTTTGCTCCGGGGAACAAAAAAAGAGAAAAAGGTGTTTGGTAAAATTTTTGTTCCCGAGAACAAATTTGAAATAGAAACAAGAAGTTAAAAAAAGTTACTTCTTGTTCCCGAGAACAATTCCGAAAAATAATTTTCTCTTTTTTTTTTCTTTTCTCATCTTCTTTTTTCTTTTGGCCAGTCGGCGGCCTTGGCCATGGCCGGCGCGGCAATCGCCAAATGAGGGTTGGGTCGCTGGACCCTGGAGACGCTACGCCACGGTGAGTCTCAGCCTCGCCTGGGCTAAGCGAGGCCGGCTTTGGGCGAGCTCGAGCTTGCCTAGCCTAAGCAAGGCTAGGCCTCATTTGCCGGCGTGAGGTTAGCCTCATGCTCATCCAGCCTAGGCGAGGCCGAGCCTCGCCAGTGGCCCGGCGAGGCTTACTTGGCCACCGAGGCCACCAGTGAGGCTTAGTCTCGCCTAGATTTGGTGAGGCTGAGCCTCACGGTGCTCGCTAGGCCACCGGAAGGCTCGGCCTCTCTAAATCTAGGCAAGGCCAAGCCTCGTTGGTGGTCAGGTGAGGCTTTGGCAAGCTCACTGGACCTCGCCTAGCCGGGTTGCCATTTGCCAAAGAACCGGCCACAAAGAGGAAGAAGGAGAGAAAAGAAAAAAATAAAAAAAAAGAGAAAAATATTAAAAAAATATTAAAAAATATTTAAAAAACTAAAAGAAACAACAAAATTATACAATTTGATTAAATGCATTTCTTTCTTGGGAGTACAAATTTTATGCAGTTATCAAGCGCGTTTTTATACTCAGAAATTGTTCCCGGAAACAGAAATAAAAAAAAAAAACTATTTATGTTAAAAAATTGTTCTCCGGAATAGAAATGTTACCAAACGTGCCCTAAGTAACCCGATACCACTATTATGGAATCAAAATAGAATATTATAATAATTATTTAAAAAGGAAATGTTCTTTTTTAGCATATTTAAATGTGATAAACATTTACTAAATGGTATCCAATAAGGAAAGATAAGAATCCAGCAAAATAGAAGAAAATTGGCGATCAAGTTTGTTCAAATTTTCTTTTTCGGATGAAGACAGTAGTTGAAAACTTTTACATGGTGACAAGCGTGCACAAAACCATCTCCCGGTCATCATTATTCATTAACCCTGACATTCAAACTTGATAATGTTGGAGCAAATGTTAGAGAGAACGTAAATGAAAAGCGACGGGATGAATTTGAGAGAATCGTCCCAAAAATTCCAATTGATGAAAGCAAAGTTATTGAACAAGATCTCTCATTTGAACTCTACGTCAAGAATTGAGAATTGGGGAGCTGAGAATTTTCCGATTTGGCAAACCAACGAAAACGGCCAATGGAAGAAGGGAGACAAAGATCCAAAAGATTGAGATACTCTTTCCTTCAAGTTGCACTTAACAGTCGGGGGCCCATGAAACACGGTACCACTTCATTAAAATCTCTAAATTATTGTTAAAAATTTGTCCGTTTTCATTTAATTCAAGTATATTAGATATGTATTTTATTCTGAACTGTTGTGCTAATAGATAAGTCTTACACAGCCTCAAATTAGTGCTGTGCATTTTAAAGTCATGACGGCACAAGTAATTTATAAATACTGTAGGTGATATCATCCCGCTATCCTGCTAGGGTTAAGATAGGATTGATAAGCCCCGTAGGCCTTTTGATCCCACAAATTGCTCATCCGTGGGCTGTTACGCTTCGTAAGTTACTCCTGCTCATTTGAAATTACCGCGACGCTTTTCAAAACCGTGCACATGCGGATGAGCCGTAACAGGATGAATATAATTTTAGTGGAGCCTGGGCGCGGCTGCTTTCGATGTAATTACTAGGGAAATTGGGAAAAAGGCACTTTAAGGGTCTCCAGGTGCGGTTGCTGTCGATGCAATTACTAGGAAAATTGGGAAAAGGGCACTTTTAGGTTCTCCAGGACTTTTTTTTTTTTGAGCAAAAGGTTCTCCAGGAGTTAAAGCATACCATTTTCTTCCTCTTTAAATGGCGAAAAACATGCATTGCCTCGGTGTTCACGGTTTTTGACCGCCTACCTTTTCGCCTTTTCGGGGGTCTCTTTATCTTGTCGTGTCTTGACTCTTGACTCTGCTACCCAACGTGACGCACGCAGAGACGGAAAGAAATCTTTAAAAATTTCTATATTCTAGATGAACAATACTTAATGTACGTATTTCAATAAAATAATGGCATTGTCCTAAATGAAAGTTCCACTTGGAAGAACCCAACGCACTTTTCTTCCTCAGCACTGTCCTCTGCCCAAGAAAAGAATAGTAATTAATGGACCTGGACCAAATATCACGGCACGATTCGGCCAGAATCGTCAAAATTGTTTCAAGTGGCAACCTAACTATATCGTCCGTCATGTACCCATCAGTCGTTCTTTGCTGTCCGTCATGTACCCCAGGAAGCTCCTTAAAAGAATCAAAATGGCTTTTAGGACATGTTTGGTAATAAGTCAAATAGTGTCGTTTTTTTTTTTTTTGTTTCCGAAAGCAGTTTTGAAATATAATTGTGTTTGGTAAAATTTTATTCTTGAAAGTAGATTTGAAACAGAATCAAGAATTAAAAAAAAGGGGTAATACCTTAAAAAACCCCAAACCTGGTATACTTGTGACAAATTTATCCCAAACTATTTTTTTGACCATGAAAAACTCCAAACTGGTATACCTATGACAAATTTACCCCGACTGACTATAAAAAACCCTAAACTGATACATTTATGACAAATTTACCATAAACTAATTTATTCGATTGCAAAAAACCCCCAAAATGGTAAATTTATGACAAATATACCCTCTGCTCCAAAAATTATAAACTGTGACAAACAGAACGTAAAATCCTAAATTGGTATACTTGATCAACTGTCACGTGTCATTTAACTTAATAATTTGAGAATAAAATTTAACAAAAATTAACAGAGGGTAAATTTGTCACAAGTGTATTAGTTTGGAGTAAATTTGTCAAAGGTACACCAGTTTGGGTTTTTTGGTGGTCAAAAAAATAGTTTTGAGTAAATTTGTCACAAGTGTACCAGTTTGGGGTTTTTCAGGGTATTAACCCTAAAAAAAAAGTTGATTCTTATTCCCAAGAATAATTCTAGAATTAAGCATATATTTTCTCTTCTTCTTCTTCATCTATTGCCACCGTGGTTTTTGTCCACTGCTGCCGGTTGTCGGCAACCGATCCAGTGAGCTCACCAGTGGCCAGGCAAGCCTCACACAACCTTGGCGAGGCTCGCCTAGCCACTAGCGAGGCTAAACCTTGGCGGGGTTCGGTGAGCCTCGTGATCTGAGGAGGCCGAGCCTCACTGGTGACCAGGCAGGCCTCGCCGGTGGCCAAGCAGGCCTTGCCCAACCCCGGCGAGGCTTGACCGACGAGGGCCAATGACGGTCCGATGAGGTCGCTGGCCGTCATCTAGCCCATCGCCGGACCGGCAACCGGCCACTTGAAGAAGAAGAATAGGAGAGAGAAGGGAAAAAAAGAAAAGAAGAAAAAAGGGAAAAAAAGTAATAAAATTATTTAAAAATTAAAAGAAAATGATTTGGAGTAGAAATTTTAGGCACGATATCAAATATAATTCTATTCCGAGAATTGAAATTTTGGACAGTTACCAAATGATTTAAAATGCTTAGAAATTGTTTTTGGGAATAGAAATGTTACCAAACACGCTCTTAGATTTATTGTTTAATTAATTTATTGAAAAGAATGAAAGGGATCCTAGGAGAACACGTCTTGATATGCTTTACTTTTCTTTTAGAGGTTAATAATGACATAAAAGTTTGTTCTAGAATGGGGAGAAGAAGGGACTCATTTCACTTATTTCATAAGATTGACAAGTTTCTGACAACAAAAATACTGATTAAACTTTTATTTCCGTTATTAATATGGACAATTGTTCCTCGTTTGATGGTGGTCATAACAAACACAAATTTACCCTAAAAAGTGGAATTACTTTCCATCTAAGGTTGATGATACGTATGATAAAATTTCTAGAACATAAATCAATTTTTAGTCAGAAATTGATTTCTCAAATTTATAATCCCTGAATGAGTTATTGAGTAAAAAATGCATATAATAACAACTCAAAATATCTATTTGTGAAATAGATATTCGTTTAATAACTAAATAAAACTTCTATTTTTGAGGGGGTGATAATTGGCGTCTGGTGTCTGGCGTCGGTGTCGCGTCCCATAGGTGGTGGGCGAGCGGCAAGCAATGACGAGAGTAAATAATGAGAAGATTTTCCATTTCTCGCTTTTGTTCTAGAAATAGAAAAATTGAAAATTTTAGTTTCTGATTTCTGTTTTAAATCTATTTTTGAAATAGAAACCTATTTCAAAAATAGAAAAATGAAATTACGTTATCAAATGAATTTTTGTTTTAAATGTATACAAGAGAACAAAAAAACAAAGAACAGAGAAATAAAAATTTTGTTATGCGCACATTGAGCCTCCCCTCTTTTTCTTTTTTAAATTTCTTTCCTTTACGATTTGGCATATCTCTCAATTATTGATTAGGAAAAAGAATCGCTTTTGTTAGAGATAATTAAAAGATTCTCCCTATCTCCTTACTTCAAAAGGAAATCGATTAATTGGTGGTCCTCTATTTCATGAAGGGGTGACAATGTTCATATGCTGAATTATCTATTTTTGGTGTATCGAGAAGCCGCCCCTATCTTCTTACTTTTTGGTGTATCGAGAAGCCACCCCTATCTTCTTACTTTTTCTTACCTATCAAGGATAGTTGCTTTTTAAAATTATGGCGTCTACATTATAATAACATATATATTTGCAAAGCATACTGACATACTAGAAGCACCCCTACTTGTTCGTGGCAAAAAGAAATTTAAATGCACAACTTGTATGTGTGTGTGTTTTTTTTTTCTTTTTTAAAGACAACCTGTATTTTCTTTCCATTGATTTGGTTAGTTGGTCGATTTTATAGGCTATAATTACCCGATCAATGGTGATAAAGATGAATTTTTGTATAAAAAAGAGATATTTTGCTTCTAAGTCCTTTACCTAGAGGATCCCAATATAACGTCAGAGTATGACGTTAAAAGAACTACACCCTCGTGGACATATCGCATTCGAAAGATTTTATTCATGTCATACACTAACATTGTCTGATAGCCCATGTCATATGCTTTTAGCTAGATTTAGGATCAGCGTAGCTCAATTATAAAATTTGATAAATTAGAAGGACTTAATTAAGTTTATTTTTGAAAAGAAACTTCAGTCTTAATTAAGTTTAAAAAAGAAAAAAAAATACAACCTCGAAATTTTTTAACCCAAAAAGAAAGAAAAAGAATCGTAAAAAAGTCTAAGTATTGACCAGAAAAGGCAAAGGAAGAGTCTCGGTCTTCTTTTGGCCTTATTCGAAAGAGAAAAGCAAGTGAAATGCGAGGGAGACTTGAGAAGAAACCTCGAAATTAGTCGATCGGTCCATGCGTAAGCATAACATCTTTGACCTAGTGGTCGTCTCTTAATAAATAAGGGGTCACTGGCACTTTTTGAGTCAACAAGACAATATTATTTATTTCATCTTCGATCCAACGAATTTTTATTTCATTTTCTCAAAGGCTTCAACATTTAATATCCAACATTTTACTGCTCTCTCTTTAGTTTTTTTTTTTGTCGGTCTTATTTTATTTTTACTCTAATACTCACTCTCATAATTTTGTCCTACTTCCTTGTAGAGCATGAGAGTCGAAACCCACTCCTAAAACAAAATTGTACCCACCCCAACCCCTTTGAAAAAGTGGAGAGTCGAACCCCCCACTTCCCATTTCCATGTTGAAAGGGTGGCTACTTGGGCAAATCTTAGTGGTTCTCTCTCTCTTTAGCTTTAACCTTGCGAAAAAAAAAAAAAAATCTTAAACCTTTTGCATTTTTGTCAATTTCATAAAAAACTTTTTATTGATACCAATTTAGTCATAAACATTTTCACTTAATGCCAATTCAATCATTCCTTCCTAATTTTGGCCAAATTTTGTTGATATGGAATGATTAAGGTTGATGTTAATAACTTTTAATAATATTTTAATATTTAAAAATAATTATTTTCTTTTTCATTTTCCTTTTTATTTTTTTCTCCTTCTCCTCCTCCCTCTAATCGATCTCGACCTTGCCGGCATTTGGGGAACCTCATCGGCCACTAGCGAGGCACAAGCCCTTGCTAGAGGCCACGAGGGCGGCCTCACGCTGGGGAGCAAGGCTCGATCTCGCCAAATCCAATGAGGTTGTGCCTTGACCATGGCCGATGAGGCTTGACCCTCACCAAATCCGACAAGGACGAGCCTTGCTAGCCCAATGTGAGGCTGCCATTGCGGTTTGGGCGCCTCAAGTTGGCCTTGCCAGAGGTTGGGCAAGGCTTCCCCCAATTCGGCGAGGGTGAGCCTCACCAATGGCTAGCGAGGCTTGTCGGAGGCCAGAAAGAAGTTTGACAATCAACTGGAGGAAGGATGAGGAGAAGAAAACAAGAAAAAAAAGGAAAATAAAAAATTTAAAAAATATTAAAATATTATTAAAAGTTATCAACGTTTATGCCACGTCACCGGTTGATGTTCAATCAGTAAAATCTAACCAAAACTATTCAAAAGGACAAAATTGGCACCAAATCAAAATGTTTATGGTTAAATTGACACTAATGAAAGGTTTATGACTAATTTGGTACAACTACAAAATGTTTATGACTTTTTAAATACTTTTTTCTTTTAGCCTTACTTACTTAACAAGTGCTCTTAAGGTCTCATTGGAACATCACAAGTAAGAAATAATTCCAAATATCAACGGTCAAGTAGGTTTTCCCCCTCAAAGGCTAGAGCACTTCTCATAGATATTATTCAAGAGACTACGATAGTATCCATTTATCAAAGTTGATCGACCAAATTTGCCTTCAACTTGGGTCGAGCATGAATAGATGCTTGATAACAGATATTTTAGGTAAATTTAGAATCCATGAAATTCCTATCTTACCATATGGATTTACTTCAAAATTTTCCTTCGTCTTCTCTATTGCACTTTGCATGAAGAGGGCAATTTATTTCATCCTCCAAAGGAGAAAACAAAATCCACTGAATGTATAATTAGCTAGACAATGAATTCATTTAATTCCAATGCTATGAACATAAAAACTAAAAGAACAAAAAACTATAAAGAAAAGAAAAAGAAATGGCAAAAGTCACAACTACACTTTCTTAATAATATTTCTCACAACAAATCCTATATTTTAGCTTGATGACGCAGATGTAGACCAAGTGAACCCTGGCTTGGAAAAAACTGTTTTCTTAATAAATAAATAAAAAACTCTTTTCTTCATGGAGAAGCAAGAGATTTTTTACACCGAAGGTTATCGGTCTGAATGCAAAGAAGTTACAACTAGATTTGGACCAAGTTGTTTTTCCATTTTGAAACATGATTTTGCTCAGAATTACATCTTTTATATAATGCTAATTCACATGTCAAGTCATCGAATGAAAAATTATCACTAAATTTCGAAGGGTATTGTTATTGAAAAGGATACTGGAGATACTTTTTTTTTTTTTCCCGAAACTTTGCAAAAGCTGTGGCATACAAAGGAGACGGATGATGAAATGAGGGAGGGCAAGGAATGTTAATAAACATTCAATCAAATTTTGTTGTAATGTAAATCCCAATTTGAGGAGGCGTGTGTATGAGAGTATATGTGCTTCTCAACCTTATATATTCTTGTCAATTACGAATTACGCACGCATTATTTAGATGATTCTGATTTAAAATTTTTCATTTGCGATTGTCACAGTAGCTTAACTAACTGGGATCCCCCGCCGGGGGGGGGGGAAGGTGACGGCAAATTCACGAAATAATTAAAATCGTCTTTTGAATTGAAAATATAAAGAAGGTTCCACTGCATTGGTCAAGTTGAAATTTATGGCGTTTTGTGGACTCGAGCCAATCGGATAAAACAAAAGAAAAAAGAATGGCTTCAGCTCAAATTTCTCTTTCGTTTAAAATAAAGAAAAATGGAAGAAAATTCCAATTTGTCTTTCCATTGGCTGGGGGCCAGAGAAGATCTAGATGCAACAACGCTACCCATAACGTAACGATGGACGAAAATTTCCCCGTGGATATTCTCGTCCGTAGTTTTTCAAGTTCATTTGAACGGATGAGAAAAATCTCCCCGTGGCTATTCTCGTCCGTAGCTTTTCAAGTTCATTTGAACGGATGAGAAAAATCGGACCGGAAAACGATAACATTCGATTTCATTATTACCAACTCGAGGTGGTGCTTTTGGTTCATTTCATTTGATCCAATCGGTAGCCAATTTTAGAAGCTGAATAGTCGACATCATTACATCATGGCGGGCTCTCCAATTAATAAAGTTGCAAGATAAGTTTCAAGTTACAAAAAAACTATAAAATTCTATTAACAAGTGCTTAGAGGATACGAGATGAAACAATATATTCATCTTCAATGCATTTATTAATTAAATAAAATACGTGAAAGACAGTGCATTAGAAATGATGGGATTTTCTTAATTAATTTATTAAATAAGAGAGCACTCGCTGATAAGATTCATAGAGAAAAAGAGAAAAAGTAAAAAGGAGAGATTATCGGGCGGGGCGGGTAACATCCACCGGAAGACACGTCACGTCACGTCGAACACCATCTAGAAAGAGTAGGGCTCAGGTTCCTAAGTGGGCCGTAGCGAACGGGTGACCGAACGCAACGCGATCGCGCTTTTGGTGCAGAAAACCGTGCCGAATCCCAAGTTGTTGGTGGGGACATCGCATGAAAGATGACTCAAGAATCTTGGGGAAAAAAGAACGAGTAAAGAAAACGTTATCTTTTTGCTGGAGATCGCACCAAGTGCGGGGGACTTAGAATTATCTATTCCTTTCTTGGTCAATAGTAGGTAAGTCCAACTGGTAATTACGCCAGCATCCAGAAGCAAAGAATTTATGGGAGCTAACCCCACACCTTGTGCCACACGAAAATCCCGAGTGGTACGGTAAATCGAGAATCTCTCTAAAGGTGGTATATCTTTGCTTTTTTACTACGTTGACCCTACCTTTCGTTATAAAGATAAAAGTGCCATCATCATTCATTTCCAATTTAGATCGGTGGCCCAAGCTTGTCTACTTTACTTCTTTTCTTTTACTTTTTTCTATTATTGTGTAAGGTCTAGTCATCATAACATCATAATTATGCATTTCACATATTGTATTATTTTTCTTATTTATTGTGGCTATCCAGTGCACAACGAGGCACTGTGTGTTCTTTCCTATTTTAGATTTTACTTTCGAGAAATAAGTTTTTTCAGAATAGTTCTTGATGAGTTTAGCCAAGAATCTGATTTAGACTAGCTAGTAAAAGAATTAATCCGTTGTTGTCAATGACATCCATGTAAAACTACAATGTTTAAAGAGATTTGATAATTTTTTCAATTCTTGAGGATATGTTTTAGATATGCATAAGATGGATAGGATAAATTGTGTTTGTGGTAAAAGTCACGTCTTGTACATTTTTATTTAATGAGTGTCCTATTTATTGATTTCTGATGTGGTCTCAAGGAATTTGTCAAAGCTTGCACCTCGAGATAAACCTATACCAACGAATACGAGTTAGGGCCATCCGGATTTTTGACTGGGATTGACATTCCGATGATTAAGTTGGAAAGAGGAAGGGGATTGCATTACCTCAACCGTGAGTCTTTATTTATAGATTGAAACAATCTCGGTTGCCGGGTCGCTTGTCAACAAGTGGTGATTTAATCACGACAATGACAATGATAATGAAAAAACACCACCGTTTCACTTCATAACCTAATTTACGAAGGAATTTCTGTGACCCTTTATCAATATCAATTTCGTTTAGAGCCAAGACGCCATGACATATCCACATCGTCGGTGAGTTTCCCAGTTAAAGGTGATCAGAAATGCCGTGTAAAGAGAGTCTTGAACTTGGACCTAAGTATGGACCTTTTTGTTCCTATAGCAGACGTTCAGGTTTTGATCCCACGAGGTTTATCCCTCGGGGATTTGCTTAATACCAGCTGATCTACAAAAATTACATGCGCCTTTGTAAAGATCATCTTTTAATTCAAAACCAATCGAATTTACGCTTGTCATTCATCCTATCCTAGGTAAAAAGAATCTGCAACCGATGCATGACTTTTTAATTCGAAAAACTTTTATTTACTTCAATAACATGGCTGGTCAATGGGAAATTGCTAGCAAATACTTATGCATATCGACATAGATCATGTAGATACTTACCGTGTCTTGTATTCCCCGCAGATTTTTCTTCTTTAGTTGATTGATTCAGCGGATGACTCCGGGTAATAAATATGTAATAATTACGTCATGCTCAACTTTTGAAATGAAGTGATTTCATTTACCATTAATATTCTTTATGTCATGTGATCCAAAAATTTTAGTCACGCATTTTGCCATAGATGCACGTCAATTAGACCGCCTTGTCAAGCGTGTCTACTAATACTTCACCCCTAAGGTGATGGACTTGACCACCAACATTGTGAGTGAAAGATGGGATATACATACGCGGGAAGGTGGGCCATGACGTGACCTCCTATCTAAATTTCACGTTAGTCTCCATTGGATTTAAGACTCTGGGGTCATTTTAGCGTATGTGCAAAGATTCAAATGGACGGTTTGTCCATTAGAGAGCCGAGTGCCTCTCGGGGTCAACCTCTTTTCGGTTTTTGTCCCTTTTTGGGAGACCCGAAAAAGAAAACACCACGAAATGCTCCCTCAGTTGCCTATAAAAAGCTAAAACAAGCCGTGGCAAAGAGCATCCGATCAAGAGACTTAGCTTAAAAACAGGGTCTTGCTCGTGGTGTGTATCTGAGAGATATAGACGCGAGAGAGATAGTAGGAACAAAAATGGCTTCTCAGATCCCAGTGATAACGTTCTCCGAGGAATGCACGAAACCGGGGACAAGTTCATGGGAAAAAGCTTGCAAAGTGATCGTGCAGGCTCTGGAGGATCACGGGTGCTTCATCGTTGATCACCCCAACGTCCCTCTTGGCCTTCACGACACTGCCTTTAGCGTCACCGAGGATCTCTTGGACCTCCCCCAAGAAACCAAGATCAAGAACACCAACCTCAAGCCTTCCCATGGCTACATCCCCAAAGTCCCCGGGACTCCTCTCCTCGAGGGCATGAACATCGATGGCGTCGAGAAGCTCGAAGAGTGCGAAAACTTCACCTCCCTCATGTGGCCCTCTGGGAATGACCACTTCTGGTACTAATCGTTATCCCTTTTTCGTATGATACTAACCATAAAAGAAGAGGCTTTATTAGCATGGGTTTTGCTAACATAATAGTATTTGGGCTACTGTAAAAATAATAATTCGTTAGAAGTCATAAATTCTTGAAGAAGTAAAATCCACACTAATTTATAATTATTTATTATTTGATCTTTTGTGATCCAAAATAAATTGTTATTTTAACGGTAGATTAAATATTGTTACGCGATCATTTCTTTTACTAGCATAATAGTTTTTGAACTATCGTTAGAATAATATTATATTGTGAGTCATGATTTTTTAAAGTATTGGATGTGGCCCTTTTTGATTATTTGTTATTTGTTCTGTTATGACCCCAAAAAAGCTGTTATTTTCCTAATAGATTAAAGACAATTACATAAGTATTTCTCTATAAGAAACTTGAATAAAAGAGGCCTCGAAGGCTCATTTACTAACTGCAACGTCACTTTTAATCAACATCTTGTAACACCATATCGGTATGATTCGTGTTAATCTATTTAATGTTATGATAAGATCACCTTCATTTCATCTCTGTAGAGAAATCATAGTGATATAATAAACTTAGTCCTAGCTTGATCATACAGACAAAATCATTCGAGGTCCAGAAAAGGAGCTATTCAGAATATATGCCCGGCATTAAACCTAACAATTATTCTTGCTTTATCAATCGCTCATTAAAAACAAGTTTGGTTTACGATATATGACCAGAGTTGGACTCCCCAACAGGCTTTAGCTTCTCAATTTTAGGCTTTAGACTTCTCTAATTTAACTCCTCCTTTTCTTTTCGGCTGCAGCAAAACTGTTCATGACTATGGCAAATTCATAGCTGAGATAGAGAAAGTAGTGTTCAGGATGGTATGTGAAAGCTACGGTGTCGAGAAATGCTATGACCCTTACATCAAATCTTGCACGTACCTCCTCCGATTCTTGAAGTACAAGAAGCCAGCAGACCTTGACACTAGCGTGAACCCGGTCGCTCATACGGACAAGAGCTTTTTGTCCTACTTGCACCAGAACAACATTAGGGGCTTGGAGGTGAGGACCAAGGATGGCGAGTGGTTCGCTTTTGAGCCCTCGGCCTCGACTTTCATGGTCATGGCTGGTGATGCATGTGTGGTGAGTCACTTATTTGCTCGTGAAAATTCTTCTTAACACTAGTTCGCTCGAGTTCATCGAAATCATTTCTAATTTTGTGGGGTCCATTCTTGATCAGGCATGGACCAATGGAAGGATCAAGGCTTGTTACCACCGAGTGTTGGTTAGAGAACAGAATCAAGTGAGATACTGTCTTGGGACGTTCTCGTACGTCCCAGGGATGATCGAGACCCCCAAGGAGTTCATCGACGAAGCACACCCTCAGCAATACAAGCCCTTCAATCACATCGATTTCCTTTGCTATTATGACTCTAGCAGCGGCCCCATCAAGGCCGAGAGCCTCATCAAGACCTTCTGCGGAGTTGAGGCCAATTAGCGTTCATGATTAAATCAGAATGAACAGAGTCTTCGCCTCTTATTGTGAAATAAGATAAGATGAGGAGACTGTGGTCTCTTAATCTTCTTTGTTTTGTTTTTTAGGTCGAATATTGAAGGCATGTTTCTTGCAGCAAATCTGGTCCAACTTTTCTTGCCATGTAATCCACCCACTTTACGAATTTATGGAGCTTCCGTTATCTCTTTCCAAGAAGTGATTTTTGATTTCCTTGATCCATATAATGACGTTGTACATCTACAAGGAATATTGAGTCATAATTTATGCGTAGATTGAATCTTTATCACGTGTTTTCCTTTTTTTGGGTAAATAAAGGTATAAAAGGTCAGGGGTGATCTGTTTTGAGAGGTTATTGGAGGCATGACTGTTGCATAGTGATACCAGCGTTTTTTCTTATGGTCTAAATCGACCCATGTTTCAAAACTATTGGAGCTTCCTTTATTTCTATCTTATAGGTGATTTTTTTTTTTTTAGTTCGGGCTCAAGTTAATGAAATTGTGTAATTGTGATGTCTTTTATGCTGTATGTCTCAAGCCCAGTCTACCACATATAAATTCTCTCAGCTGTTTGCCCTGCAGATTTTTTGAGATCCACATTTTATTTTACCTAACATGATTTTTTCTTAAAAGAACTTTGTTAACACCTAAATTTTGATGACCCGATCATTCATTTCTTGCATAAAAAATTAGGGACTGAAATTTAACCCATAAACAAAAATATTAAATCATATTGTATTTTGCATTAGATCGGTGACAAATGGGTTTGGATTGATGATTCTGAGCTTTAACCTAATGAGATTAGACTAAGCCTGCGGTGAGGAAAATTTTTGGCCAAGTCCATGGATGTTGAGATCAAGGTGAATTTGAAAAAAAAGCAATATCTTTAAATCATTCGGTCACATGGCAGAGAGGGAAACAATCGGCGTAATTCTCGTTTTATTTGTGCATAGTGGGCTATTTGAACAAAAAATGTGAAGAGAGAGTGACATATATGCGGCCACCGATTGTATATGAAGAGGCCATTCATGCGCGCTTGGTCATTAAAAGATTTAGTCCAATATGAATATTGACTGAATATCTCTGCTAAATAGAAAAGGAAATAAAAATATGTCAAGATAATGCGCAGAAAAAAGAATATATAATTGAGACGCTTGAGTCAAAGGGGGTTGGTTAATTTTTTCTCGGAGCACATACCATAGAGACGCATAGAGAGATTCACGTTCTGCCAGAAGAGAGAAAAGAAAGACGGTGGTTTTGTCTTCTTAGATGGTCCCATTGTGAGTAAGAGGGAAAATCATGAAGTTCCTCTGGCAATTGCACATGGTCTTCCCATCATGGCTTTTCCTCATGCCATTGCGTCCCATTGTGAGTTAGAGGGAAAATCATGAAGTTCCTCTGACAATTGCACATGGTCTTCACATCATGGCTTTTCCTCATGCCATTGTGCACCTTTTGCCAGAACAACGAAGCACCAGCACTCACCAATTTCCCAACGTGTCAGAGATTGTCCTCGCCATGTCATTGCTTTAGCCCCACCTGAATCTTTCTTGCTGCAGGTTTTCTTAAGTCAAATTGCAGTCCAATCTCAACGCTGCCTTCAACGTTTGTCCAGCAACTTCCGCAGTGATTTGTTGCCATCATAGGCCAAATTTCTTAGACGATTACACGGCTTCTTAATGGCCAGTAGTTTCCAACTACCAAAAGCAATTGTGCTAAAATCCCCAACCATGGAGTCCTACGTGTTGAGCTGCAGCTGCAACTCTTATGAGCCGCTCGTGATCCACTGTGAGACAATCAGTTGTCCTTGTCGTCCTTGACCATTGTGTGATCGTGTCACAATGAGCTGTCAACTCCCCCACTCATGGTGTATAAACAGTCAATGATTCCTCCTTGGCCGTGAACCATGGCGCCACTGACACCCGCCAATGCGTCGCAGCCACTTGCTGCCATTCGTGGCTGTTCACCATCAAGGAACCGGTCGCGATTCCGGTCCGATTGTGTTGCAAGCAAATTTGGACTAAAAAAAGCCATTGTCCAATATCGAGATAATCCATATATATATGAGAGCTGCTTCTTGCCCATAAGCAGAGCAAACTATGCCAAATGAAACGAAGAGCCATTGGCCATTATTTTGTTTAAAATTAGGACTACAATAGGTCAAAGGAGAAGTCCCGACGATGACATAAAGATTGGTTCACACAAATTTGATGTACAAATCAAGTGGTGCACCGCAAAGACTCGTTGCGCGCTTAGTCACGGTTCTTTTTGAGATTTTCTAATCACATTATAACTTAAATCACGAATCAATTTCCATGACTCTTATCGATGTCACTTTTCGTTTAGAGCGAAAACGCCATACCATTCACGTCGTCGGCGAGTTTTCCAAGTCAAGGTGATAAGTGATGCCATGGAAAGAAATCTTGGGGTTTGCTCATTTGACTGAAGTTCCCCCACCATTACGACAATATGCTGCTTAATTATCGTCTCTTGTAACTCGAATACTTTACCTTTTGAGGTGTAAAAATACATGGGACTTCTATCACGTATATTGCCCTTTTAGGACTATTTATTACCAGCTGATCTACGTAAATTACGTCCGCATTTTCTAAAATTTAACCTTTAAAGCAGCACCAATCAAACCTACGCATTTATTTATCCTAAGCTAGAAACATTTAATATCAAATACAATTCCAAAAAAAGAAAAAAAAAACTTTTATTTCACTTCAATAACATGACTGATTGATATGAAATTAATGCACATTGTCGTGACCTAACTTTGGGTGCACCACCTAGGGTTTAGCTAATGACCTACTAAGTCTAAATTAGCTTGGGCTTTCCCAAGCCCATACTAATTTGCAACGGGTTCAAGTTCTTAACATATAAATGATTTTTTTAATTAGGAGTCACTATTAATCAGTTTACGGTAGGTCGACTAGATACCTAAGTAACATAACGGAATAATTATTTTACTTCTACGAACAAGAAATTTTGAGCATGGAGACTTAATTACACTAGATTTCTTTAATACTCTTTCGGTACCATTCTTTTCATGAAAAAATGTTTATCAGACAGCTTGAGTTTACTTTATTACTCATAACATGTGAGGTGATTATGCGGGTGCACAATCCACCAATTTAATACCCAATAAAACAATAAATAAATTGAAAACTTACCTCATACCAATGAAAACATCTTGAATGTTAGCTCATAATTTACATCAATAATCCTATATATAATTTCTAATTAACATACAGTCACTCAATCTTTTAGGATAATCTCTTATTTAGTGGAACCTAATTTACGTGCAATGCAATGCGATGATATACAAAAATAAATCTATACTAACATGGCATGCAACGTGCAACCTACTATGCTACTTACGTGACCTAATCTAATAACGGGCATATATTAATGCAATTATCATAATATGTCACATGTGAAAATGATCCTAAGCATGCAATGGCTAAATGACGTGCAAGGGATGACCTAATTTTATGTGACACATGCATGATATTTTTTATGTTTTATTTTTTAGTGAAATTCGAAATTAAAATTACCTAATAATTAAAAATGCAATTTTAACTAAGGAAATCTAACATCCTAAAGCAATTTTTTTATTTAAAAAATTCAGAACAAATAAATAACCTAATCTAAACATGCAATCTAGCCTAAAACAAGCAATATTCTAGCAAGAATCAAATCTAATTCAAAGATATTTTTTTGGGTTTTCTTCTTTTAAGGAAAGCAATCAAACAATGGATAGATATTTAATTAAATAATGTAATCCACAATCTTATATTGTCTATCCTAATAAGGACATGAAATAAATCAATGATTGTATCCAAGTGGTTATGGATATTGATAGAAGGCTTATCTGTTCAAACTTGGAGGCAAGTAAATCACAATCGTATCCAAATGGTCATTGATAAGATGGAAGATTTTCCCTACCCCAAGCATCGTATATTGTGGTTAGAGATCGGATGGTTGTCCAAGTACGTTGTTAAATTAGGAAAGTTTCCTAACTTGGGGTATCTTAGGATTGTGGATATTATATTATTTAAGTAAATATCTAACAAAATATTCTAGCATCCAATAGAGCCTATCATACAATTTCAGAATATATCTAACTAGTCAAATAAGGCAATAAAATATTTGCAAATATACTAAAGATGTGCACCTTACCTAATTTGAGGATTTTATTTCCAAATTTGCTTGCAACGCAATCGAACCGGAATCGTGACCGATTCCTCGACAGTAAATGGTGATGAATGGCGGCGAGAGGCAGTGACGCGTTAGCAAGTGTCGGCGGTGTGGCGGTTTGCAGCCATGGAGGACTCATTGACTACTTATACACCGTGAGTGGGGGAGTTGACGGTTTGGTATGACACGATCGCGCGATGGTCAAGGATGGCAAGGACAACCGGTTGTCTCACAGTGGATCATGGCTCACAATAAATGGCGATGAATGGTGGCGAGAGGTAGTGATGTGTTAGCCGGTGTGGTGGTTTGTGGCCATGGTGGACTCATTGACTGCTTATACACCGTGAGTGGGGGAGTTGACGGTTCGGTATGATACGATCACGCGATGGTTAAGGATGGCAAGGACAACCGGTTGTCTCACAGTGGATCACGGCTCGTAAGAATTGCAGCTTAGCACGTAGGACTCCACGGTTGGGGATTTCGGCACAATTGCTTTTGGTAGTTGGAAGCTTCTGGTCATTGAGAAGCCGTGTAGTCGTCTAAAAAATTTCGCCTGTGATGGCAATAAATCACCGCGGAAGTTGCTAAACAAACGTTAGGGCTGGGTCTTCGGAATAAGTGAGCTTGATGACAAAAGGTGCACAATGGCACGAGGAAAAAGCCATGATGTGAAGACCACGTGCAAACTACCGTCTCCCTTTTTTCTCTTCTGGCAGGACGTGAATCTGTCCGTGTGTCTCCATATTATGTGCTCCGAGAAAAAATTAGCCAACCCACTTTGACTCGAGCGTCTCAATTATATGTTTTTTTTTTCTGCGCATTCTCTTGACAAATTTTATTTCCTTTTCTATTTGGCAGAGATATTCAGTCAATATTCATATGGGACAAAATCTTTTATTGACCAAGCGCATATGAATGGCCTCTTCAAATGCAGTCGGTGGCCGCATATATGTCACTCTCTCTTTATATTTTTTTGTTCAAATAGCCCACTATGCACAAATAAAACGAGGGTTACGCCGGTTGTTTCCCTCTTTGCCATGTGACCAAAAGATTTTAAGATATTTCTTTTTTTTTCTTTTCAAGTTCGCTTCGATCTCATCATCCATGGACTTGGCCAAAAATTTTCCTCACCGCGGGCTTAGTCTAATCTCATCAGGTTAAAGCTCAGAATCATCAATTCAAATCCATCTGTCACTGGTCCAATGCAAAATGCAATACGATTTAATATTTTTGTTTGGGGCTAAAGTTCAGTCCCTAATTTTTTATGCAATAAATGAATGATCATGTCGTCAAAATTTAAGTATCAATACACATTAATGCTTGTGTATATTGAGATAGATTACGTAAGAACTTATGTTTTCTTGTATGTTCACATTTTTTTTGTCTGTAGTAGATTGATTTAACAGACTACTCCAAGCAATAAATAAGCAGTATTTAAAGCATTCTAGCTTTTAAGTAAAGTGATTTCCCTTACTATTAGTGTTCTTTATATCATGGTAATCAAATATTTGATCAGGCGTTTTGCGATGGATGCACGTTGATTAAGCCGCCTTGTCTGGGCGTGTTCTCTAAAGTTGAATCTAAATAGTGATAAACATTACCTCTTAAGATTATTTTGACTGAAAGATGAGATTTTTGATACATGACGGTTTATCACGACCTCTCATATTTGCGTGGATTTCACTTAATTTGACACTTTTCACTACACGAGCTAATTTCTTTTTTTTTTTTTTTTTGAGCAAGTACTTCATGTGCTACATTCACTGGTAGTATTTCTCAAATAGACAACTGTGTTCGTACGTAGACAGCCTTTTCACATTTGACATTTTGGTGTTTTTGGACGCCCCTCAGGTTGGACTAAGAGAACATTCAGTTGCCTATAAAAAGCTCAAATGCACTGCGGCAATTCATCAAGCAAAGAGCACCCGCTAGAGAGACTCAACTAAAAAACAGAGTCTTGCTCTTGGCGTGTGCGCTCCGAGAGATATAGAGGTGAGAGAGATGGCGGGAACAAAAATGGCTTCCCAGATCCCACTGATAGTGTTCTCCGAGGAATGCATGAAACCGGGGACCAGCTCATGGGAAAAAGCTTGCAAAGTGATCGTGCAGGCTCTTGAGGATCACGGGTGCTTCATCGTTGATCACCCCAACGTTCCTCTTGGCCTCCATGACGCCGTCTTTAGCGTCACCGAGGATCTCTTCGACCTCCCCCATGAAACCAAGATCAAGAACACCAACTTCAAGCCTTCCCATGGCTATATCCCCAAAGTCCCTGGGACTCCTCTCCTCGAGGGCACGAACATCGATGGCGCCGAGAAGCTTGAAGAGTGCGAAAAGTTCACCTCCCTCATGTGGCCTTCCGGGAATGACCATTTCTGGTGCTAATCTTTCTCCTGCTTTCTTACGATACTAAGGTCTCGAATGCTAATTTACCGTCTGGCGTCTGCAACATCACTTTTAATAAAACACGTTTATTCCAACGTTTATATATCTTGGCAGTACACGTGACAACTATTCTTGCTTTATTAATCGACGATGACAAACACGTTTGGTTTACAAAATATGACCAGAGTTGGACTCCCAACGAGCTTTAGCTTCTCCAGTTTAGGCATTAGGATATCGAGAAAAACATCATCAATAAAAGATGGGGCGCTAATTTTGACTTCTCTTATATTAACTTCTCTGTTTTATTTTGGCTACAGCAAAACCGTTCATGACTATGGCAAATTCATAGCTGAGATAGAGAAAGTAGTGTTCAGAATGGTCTGCGAGAGCTATGGTGTCGAGAAATGCTATGACCCTTACATCGAATCCTGCACGTACCTCCTCCGATTCTTGAAGTACAAGAAGCCGGCAGACCTTGATGCCAGTGTGAACCCGATCGCTCACACGGACAAGAGCTTCTTGTCCTACTTGCACCAGAACAACATTAGGGGCTTGGAAGTGAGGACCAAAGACGGCGAGTGGTTCACTTTTGAGCCCTCGGCTTCCACTTTCATGGTCATGGCTGGTGATGCATGTGTGGTGAGTCACTTATTTGCTCGTGAAAATTTTTCCAAGCACTAGTTCGCACTAGTTCGCGCTAGTTCATCAAAATCATTTCTAATTTTGTGGGGTTCATTCTTAATCAGGCATGGAGCAATGGAAGGATCAAGGCGTGCTACCACCGAGTGGCGGTTCGAGAAGAGAGTCAAGTGAGATACTCTCTCGGGACATTCTCGTATGTCTCAGGGATGATCGAGACCCCTGAGGAGTTCATCGACGAAGCACACCCTCGGCAATATAAGCCCTTCAATCACATCGATTTCCTTTGCTATTATGACTCTAGTGACAACCGCATCAAGGCCGAGAGCCTCATCAAGACCTACTGCGGAGTTCAGGCCAATTAGCGCTCATGATTAATTAAGAACGAATAGACTATGCCTCTTAATGTGAAATAAGATGAGATTGAGGAGACTGCGGTCTGTCAATCTTCTTTGTTCTGTTTTGTGAAATAAAGAAGTATGCGAAAGTCAAAGGGTGATTGATGTGGAGGTTTTTTAAGGCCACGTTCTTGCAACAAATCGGGTCCAACTTTTCTTGCTTAGTCCATGTGATGATGCTGTATATCTGCAAGGACTTTTGAGTCACATATAATTTATGCGTATGTCAATTCATACAGATTGAATCTTTGTCATGTATTTGCTCAGAAGTCTTTGAGATTAGAATTCACTTCACCTACCTTAAGACTATGTCACCAAAGAAAGAATTCATAAAAAGAAGTTACATATAAATCTTTCATGACAAATATCATCAACTTAGATACACAAGATTGTCATCATATGGAGCCCATGTATCAATATTGCCTATGCATGAACCAAATTTAACGGGGACCTATTGACAATCCATCTTTGCTTAGCTGGTTTATTAAAAAGAAAAAAACATATGGCAACACTATCTAGAAGAACAGATTATTTTTTTCTGTCCTGAATCTAGAAGACTAGATTATTTAAATTGGTCGGTAGTATATGAGCAATATAAAATATGCCCATTCCATGCGTAAGCTTTTGTATACGAAATAAAGTGCCGGCGAAAATGCTGGATAAAACTATCCGACATATCTCCGACAATTCAAGCCCTTCAATCCCATCGAATTCCTTTGCTACTAATGACTCGGGATGGGATTTTATCCTAGGGATCCCCTAAAAATCTCAAGGAACAAAGCGGGCCGCCGCCAATGAAGGGACCCTCCCTGGGGTAGGGAAGGGTCAGACGAGGCAGGGTTCGTCCCAAGTTTGGTCCAGCCTAAGGACCTTAAACAAAAGGCCCCGGTTATCGGAATCACCATTATGGGTTATAAAAATGGAATGATAACCGCTGGGGAGCACCAATGGTGTCTTAGCACACCTTCCCCAGGCCTGACCAAGCTCTACTTCCCCACCATTGAATTCCTTTGCTACTAATGACTCGGGTGATTGGTCACATTTAACACTCTCATAGTATGATACTATATTGGTCACCATCAACTGTGAGCTACTGAATGATATCATCTGACAAAACAATCGATTAGTTGACAAATCTCAACTATCGGATGGCCACTATAGTATTGTACTCGCATGAAAGCCGAGAGCCTCATCATAACAAGCTGTGGAGTTTGGCCCAACTAGTCCATCGCGATTGATTCATCATAAAAGAATAGAGAGAATGTGCTGATGACATTGCAAAATCCCGCAATCTTTTCTTTGCCATTCTTTTTTGTAAATAAAGGTATACAAGGTATCTAAACAAACAAAAACTTTGAAAAAGAAAACTGAAAGTCCAATTTATCTATATTATTTGCGTATTGGAATTTAACACTCTTTATTTACGAAATCTTAAATAGCATTTTTTTCTTATTTCGGACCAATATCCCGCCATGGGTTTCTTTTTCCTTGAATTATCTCATTGGATTTATTTCTTTAAATATTGCACACACGTGCAAAATCAATGATTTTCTACATCAAATTAAGATCCGGTTGCCCATCATAAAACAAAATAAAATGAATGGATCAAGTTGCACCGTCACTTGTTGAGAGAAACGGTACTATTATGCAAGCATAGTCTATTTCAAAATCCAACAAATAAAAGGGAAATAACCATATTGTTTTGTATATTTATTTGGTGAATAGGTATTATTTATTAATGTACCGCACTTTATTTCTTGAAGCTTCTTTTGCCGGAGCGAGCCACATGGATCTCGTGCTATAATGTATTTATTAATGATCATCATGTGTGGGAACTTGGAATCATAATCTCTTTCTTAGTCAATATTAGGCAACTCCAATAGGAAATTAAGTCAGAAGCAAAGAATTTTTTGGAGCTTTCCTACACCACGTGCCACAGGAAAGTTCCGAGTGATGCGATAATTTGGTAATCTCCGAGATAAAAGAAATGATCTCACTCTAATTGTGATAGTTCAAAGTTAATTTTGGTTGAACTTTTTTCTCAGAATAGTTCTTCGTGATTTTAGTCAAGGACCTGATGTATAGACTAGCCAGCGGAAATTAATCCGTTGGTGTTAATGGAATCAATGTGACGATACAACATCTACCGGGTTTTGATAATAGTTCTTATTCTCAAAGGATTTTTATACATACAGAATGGGTGAAATGAAACATCTCATAAAGAATGTATCTTGTACATGTCTATGTAATGAGTGTCTAATTTGCTGATGTATAGTTTGGTCTTGAGAAATTTGTCGATGCTGCCACCTTGAGACGGACCTATACCAACGTATATGAGTTGGGGGGGTGGGGTTCAGATTTTTATTTATTTATTAGTATTGGCCTTTTGATGCGTAAGTTAACAAGAGGATGGAGTGTGTGCTAAAATGTATAAGAATTTTGTCTAAAAAGCTTACATGAATCGTTGAGTCACTATTCATAAATGGAAACAATCCTAGTCGTCTGATATCGATCGACAATTGGTGATCTGATTATATTGGACAAAATGGCATGATAAGTGATTGCATGTCATGATAAATGGAAATGACTTTGACAAGTGGTTGAACCATCCTATGAGCTAGTGGTTATTGAAATTTTTTTATAGTGATCTCACCATGGATCTCTCCAATACGATGAACTTAAAGTGGAGGATCACCCGTCGTCAGTCGATTACCTAAAATGCATACTCAGTTAACATATTTCTTCATAAGTGCTGGTCGATTATAGATGTTAATTTGTCCTTTGCGGCAATGACACGTGGCATTATTATCAAAAGTAGACTTTGGGCATGTGCAGTATCAAGACGCAATTTAATCAATGACATTTTACTTCAAGATGTATTTAGCATTGTCTGAAGCTTTGGTGGGGAAAAGTACCAAAAAAGTCATAAACCTATTGCATTGGTACTAATTCAGTCATAAACTTTTTAATTGGACCAATTCAGTCCTAAATCTTTTTACATCGGTACCAATTCAGTCCATCCGGCCAATTTTGGCTAGCCAGCAGTGACGTGGACATCGGTTGGTGACCGAACGCTGATGAGGCAATGTTTGATGTTTTTTAAAATATTTTTTTGATTATTTTTGAATTTTTAGTAATTTTTTCCTATTTCTTTTTATTTTCTTTTTCCTTTTCTTTTCTTCCTTTTTCCTCCTTGGACTATTTTGGTGTGGCTGGCCAGCCTTTGGTGAGGCTTGCCGGCCACTGGGCGAGGGCCTCGAAGCCCTTGCCTGCTGTCAGCGAGGTTCGCGGCCCTCACTCAGCCTCTCCCAGGGCCGCCAACAAGGCTCATGGAGAGCGGTCCAGAACGGCAACGTCTCGACGGTCGTGGACCTCCTCGACCTAGACCCTCTCCTCCTTGACAGGATCATCATCCTCGGCATCTCTGACATGCCCCTCCACGCGGCCTCTGTTCGCGGCCACGCCGACCTCATCCGAGAGCTGTTGCGCCACGCCCCCCAGCTCATCTTGAAGCAGGACTCCCAGGGCAACTTGCCGCTCCACCTGGCCGCCGGCAAGGGCCACGGCGAGATCGTGGGCGAGCTCTTGTCGGCCTCACCGGCCCCTCGCCCGCGGCAAGCAAAGTTGCCTCGCTCGTGGCCCTAGGTGAGGCCGAGCGAGGGCCACAAAGCCCTCGCCAGCCGCCGGTGAGGGTCTTGACCTCGCCCAAGGCCGTAGGCGAGGTGGCTACGCTCGGATTTGGGTGAGGCCAGCCTCGCCTTGGCCTCGCCAACCCCTCGCCCGCAGCCGGTTTGCCGACGGCCTTGGGAGAGGTCGAGTGAGGGCCGCGACCCTCGCTGGTGGCAGGTGAGTGCTAGCGGAAGTGAGAACCAAAGATGGCGAGTGGTTCGATTTCGAGCCCTCGGCTTCAACTTTTATGGTCATGGCCGGTGATGCATGTGTGGCGAGTCAATTATTTGCTCATGAAATTTTCTTGTTAGCACTACTCTATGCGAGTTCATTAAAATCATTTCTAATTCTTTTTGTGGTTCATTCTTGATTAGGCATGGAATAATGGAAGTATCAAGGCTTATTACCACTGAGTATCGGTTAGAGAAGAGAGCCAAGTGAGATATTCTCTTAGGACGTTCTCGTATGTCTCAAGGACGATTGAGACCCCCAAGGAATTCATCGACGACGAAGCACACCCTCAGCAATACAGGCCCTTTAATCACGTCAATTTCCTTTGCTACTATGACACTAGCGACAACCGCATCAAGGCCGAGAGCCTCATCAAGACCTACTGCGGAGTTCAGGCCAATTAGCGCTCATGATTAATTCAGATTGAATAGAGTATCCGTCTGTTGATGCGAAATCAGATGAGATTGCTGTCTCTCAGTCTGCGTTGGTCTTTTTTCCGAAATAAAGATGTATAGAAAAGTCAAAGGTGATTGGTGCAGAGGCTACTTGAGGTGTATTTCTTGCAGCAAATCGGGCCCCACTTTTCTTACAGTGTAATTCACCTCGTTACGAAATTGTTGGAGCTTCCCTTATTTCTTCCAATAAGTGATTTGATTCCCTTGCTCCATATAATGCTATTGTACATCTACAATTTCTTTTGAGCCATACATATGATTTACGCATACGTTGATTCTCATATAGATTGAATCTTTGTCGAGTTTTCACTGAGGTGTCTTTTCGGATTAGAATTTACTTCGCTCGTTTTAGACTTTCTTGTCAAAGGAAGATATGTGTAAGCTAACTTTAACGTGCAATTTTATCTCAACTTTTTTGTCTTGACAGTCAAATCTTAACTTGGCTGGTTTGCAATAAATAAAAAGATATCCCAAAACCATCTAGAAGATTTGATTGCTTTTTCTACGCTGAATCTAGAAGGCTACATTTGAAAAAATTGGACCGAAAGTACACATACAGATCTTTCATGAAATATATCATCAGCTTAGTCATTCAAGATTGTCATCATAAAAAATTCATGTATCAACCATGTCTATGCGTAAGCCAACTTTTTCTTTTTCTATTTTATCTGGGTGCAGAAGCCAAACTCAACGTAACCTTTTGGCAATCACATCTTAGCTTAGCCGGTTTGCCTATAAACACAAAAGATAGGCCAGCACCATCTAGAAGATCGGGTTACTTTTTCTGCCTGAATAATCTAGAAGGCTAGATTAAACAAATTGATCCAAACGGTAGCGTATGATGAATATCAAATATGCTTGTTCTATACACAAGCTTTTCTAAGCAAGATAAAAGTAAGAGTATATAACCGGATTACATGGGACTTGCTCATTTTACAGCATCGAGGAACATTTTCATCCCATTGGCCTCTTACTCAGGCCAAGCCAGGTTTGGAACTGAGTCCACCAATTTGGAACAGCCTTCGACCCATGTTATTTTCATTTGAAGAGAGTGATCGAGACAATGGTGGATGTTTAATGTAACGAAGTTCTACAGCATTTCATCATGTGATGGTACGTGTGTATGTTGGAACGTGGGATGATAATTTCTTTCTTAATCCAATAATATGCAGCACCACTATTTTTTATTTTTTTTTAATTATACAGCAAAATCAAAGAATATTTAGGACCTTTCTTCTAAGAAATATATTGAGGAGATAATGTATATTTCTCTTGATTGGTCCTAACTGATTATAATCGATGTTTTGCCGATAGTTATTTTCCAAAATTTATAAATAAATTCATGTGCCTTTCATTTAGTAATGCGTAGAGTAGTGTTTTTTTCATCACAATTCCTAACTTTTCTGATAGCAAAAGTGCCAGCGATATTGTCGAGCAAAACTATTCGACAACCTGCGATAATTCAAGCCTTTCAATCCCATTGGTTCTCTTTGCGACTTATTAGCTTCAAAAGTTAGTTGTGGTAGGTGATGACTCCATTTAACACTTCTATATTACAATATTAGACGTGCACCACTATTTGTCAGCCATTGAATACTAATTGACAAAAATAATCGGTTAGTCGATAAATTTCAAGATCGTTGGCTTGATGGCTGACAACAATGTGTGGAATATCACTACAATTTAGAAATTTCCCCATTGTATTAAGGCCGAGAGCCCTGTCGATTAGATGAGATTGCCCCATCTCACAATATTTGCTTCTCCTTTCTTTCTTTTTTTTGTTATAAAGAGAATTAATATTATAAAAAATCTTAAACTGGCACACTTACGATAAGTTTATCAAAAATTAATTTTTTGATCACTAAAAACTTAAAATTGGTACACTTATAATAAATTTATGTTTCGTTAGTTTTCATTAAATTCTATTATCAAATTATTGAGTTGGATGACACGTGATAGTTGACATATGTACCGATATGAGGTTTTATCCTCCTTTTATCAATGTGCACTAGTTTTTTTGTTTTTTTTATGACATTAATCCAATTTAATGGATCCATTTATATTTGTCATAAATATACCAATTTGGAGTTTTTAGTAGTAAAAAAAAAATAGTTTTAAATGAATTTGTCATAAATGTATCGGTTTGAGGTTTTTCATGATATTATTTTTTTTTTTGTAAATAAAGGTATAAATGATTGCAGAAGTTTAATGTGAGAGGTTAATTAACACATACTTGTTGCATCATGATAGCAGCTTTTCTTATGGTACAACCGACCCATGTTTCACAATTATTGGAGCTTTCTTTATTTCATTCTTGTGGGTGAATTTCTTTCAGCTTCTGTTTAATGACATCATGTATTGCAAGGTCTTTCATGTTGTATGCAACTTTTGCAAAGTCTGATTCATCTAGATTCTCTTGAATGTTTGTCATGCAGAAATTTTTGAATTTTTGAATTTATTTTGCCTATCTAAGATTAATTTTCTTGTGAAATAAAAAGAACTCATACAAAAATTTTTAAAATAGATATTTTCGGGGACAAAATCATCATCAGCTTATTTATGCAAAACCATCGTCGTATAGTCCTTGTATCGACTTTATCTATGTAAAAGGAAGTTTCAGTCGAGTTAATCGAGAAACTCCCCATATTTTAAGGTTACCATCACAACATTCGATCATTGCCGGCTTCGTCTACCCAATGATTTTCAAAATCCGACAAAAGGGGAAATATTCATATTCTTTTGTATATTTATTTTGCGATAATGCATTTCACGTGGAACTCCTGCAGTGCTATATTTATAAAGCCAGCACACCATGTGGGCACTTTGGAACGATAATTTCTTTTTCAGTCAATATTAGGTAACACCAACAGAAAAATAATTCAGCATGCAGAAGCACAGTATCTTTCGGAGCATTTTTACACCCAAGCGCCACACGAAAATTCCGAGTGATAATCGATAATTTATCTCACTGAACTTGAAAGTGAATTTTTGTTAATTTTTTTTCGAAACATTTCTTTTTTAATGATTTTAGTCAAGGACCTGGGGTAGATGAGCCAGTAGAATTAATCCTTTGGTTTTAATGACATCAATGTCACACTTTAACATCGGGATTTGATAAGTGCTTTTATTCTCGAGAGAACTTTTATATATACATAATGGATAAAGTGAGTGTCCAATTTGTTGATGTACAGTTTGGTCTTTGAGGAATTTGTTGATGTCCCCATCTCGAGATGGACTGATACCTAATTTATTCAAGGCATAAGATTCTCTAACCTCAACTTTCTGATACACAAGATTCTCATAGAGCCGAATGCAGAGCATACTACCAAGTAATCAAAATTATGCTGTCATGCCAATCTAAGATCGCTAATATCTATAGGCTTTGTATTGAAGGACGAAGGAAGTGTTTAGCCGCTCATGGTTATGGACAGTGAACGCATTGCTTCAAACGATTGCAAGCGTTGCCTCATATAGCCAGACACGGAAGGAAAACATTACACGTGACTAAAAATATCAAGACAACTTCGTGGTCGACAAACGTTTGTGGCACATGTGAGTGGCAAACTATGTAACACCGATGTACTGACAAAGTCGACACGACATGACACGACACGTCACGCCGATACGTCATTCCTAATAAAAATAAGGAATTTCAACACATTTCACATTATATTGAATGAATATTTTTATTTTTAATTGATTTAATTCAAATTCATAATTAAATAAATAATTAAAAAAGAGCATACAATGAACTTACACTAATAATATTAATAAATTTATTCATAAAAAATTCGAAAAACATATTTATGGTTAATGTGTTTTTATGTTTGATATTTTTAACTTTAACAAAAATTATTGATGAAACTAATGATTAATAAGAAATTAGAATTAATTTATTTAAATAAATCTATAATCTTCTACAATGACCAAAATTTATTATTATTCAACGTTCAACACTTTTAATTTTCAAAATCACTTTATGGCTTTCCTTATTTATTTTTCTGTTAAAAAAAAGCCCCTGGGGTCCACCCCAACCCCACAATACCACATTTATGTTACTCTCTTTCCATCGCTTTTTCCCCAGTTCAATTTTTTTTTTTTTTTATAAAGTCTTTGGGGTCGACAATCGACATCAACCCCCTTCCCAACAAACTTATTTCACTTCTTTCTTGAGAATTGAACACCCACGCTCCCCTCTCTCCAGAAAAAAGAAATCATGGTAATGTTCCATCAAAATCTAATTTTTAATTTTTTTTAGTTCCCCCCTCAAAAACCCTAGCCATGCATTTCTCCTCCTCGCACGACCCTCCTCCTCTCAATCGCCTCATCATAATTGCCCACCGTCTTGCCTTCGGCCCTTCCTCTTTCACAAACACATCCTCGCTGCCAGCTCTCCATCGCAATCGTGATCCTCTCTCTTGGTCGCCTTAGTCTCTACTCTTCCTCTAGCCCTCTTTCGCCGTGCCTTTGCTCCCTTGTCCTTGTTTTCTTCAACGATGTCTCTCTCGGACACACGTGTCAGAACATGACGAGAAGAGTTGACCGTGTCGAACACGACACGGAAGCTCCGACAACGTGTCTGTACTTCATAGGTGCCAAATGCTAACGACAAGTACATGTTACCAACAAACATTGACAAGTAAAGATTTCAATAATTTTACAGGTGGCCGCCGCACGCCATAATAAATAGCAATGACGTTAACGGGTGATCAAATCACCCTTGCGAGTCAATAAGTGTCGAGGTTTCTTTTTTTTTTTTTTTTTTTTTAATAATTTATAGTTATTCTACTATTGATCTCTCCAATGTAGAGAACTTAAAGTGGAGGCCTTGTTGAGAAATCACCTGTCAAGAGTCCGATGACTTGAAATGCTTACCCATGTGGTGCGGGATGACAGGCGATGAGTATTCATTAGTTATCCAAATCCTTATTATCAGGGTTAGTCTTTGGGCATGTGCCGTCGCAAGACACAATTCAAGCAATTACCATGTACATCAACAAGTATTAAGCACCGTTTCAGCTAAGGGCGTAAAATGAAATAAAAAACTATTGGCCAGCCAAAACAGTAGTTCTAACAAAAAAAAAAAAAAAAGATTGATTCACACTAAATGGAATAAGTGTAATCAAAATCCTAAAACTTTTCATGAAATACAATTAAGTCATAAAATTTTTAAAAAGTGCAATTAAGTTTAAAACTCAGTAAGAAAGTGAAATCAATTATTGAAACTTTCAAAAAGTGCAATCAATAAAAAGATTTAATTTGATCAATTTGACAAATTTAAAACTAAATTACAATTTTTGAAATTATCTTGACTTAATTGTACTTTTACAAATTTTAGGATTTAATTACACTTTAAAAGTTCCAATGCACTTATCTCCACACAAAATTGATCTACAAATCCAAGGGCCCGATAAAGACTCATTGCGGGCATAATCATTGTTCATATAGAGATTTTCATATCATTTTAGAACCTAATTTGTGAGTCAATTTTGGTAACTCTTGTTATTATTGATTTCATCGAGAGCCCAAACACCATGACATTCACTTCGTCAGTGAGTTCTCCATTTAAGGTGATCAATTATGTCACTTCTTTCCTGAAAATTAAACATCCATGCTCCCCTCTCTCTAGAAAGAGGAAATTACGACAATGTCCCATCAAAATCTTATTTTTACTCTTTTTAGTTCCCCTCAAAAATCCTAGCCCTGGCCTTCTCCTCCTCCTCACACGACCCTCCTCCTCTCAATCTCTCCTCTCTCTCAGTTGCCTCATCACAATTGCTTGCTGCCTCGCCTTCGGCCCTTCCTCCTTTGCAAGCACAGCCTTGCCACCGACCCTCCATCGCAATCGTGGTCTTCTCTCTTGGTTGCCTCAATCTCTACTTGCCCTCTCTCACCGTCGCCTTTGCTCCCTTGCCCTTATTTTCTTCAACGATCCTCTCTCTTGAACACACGTGTCGGAACGTGTTGAAAATAATTGACCGTGTCAAAAAATTCGACGTGTTGACCGTGTGTCCGAGTATGTCGGACACGTCGACACGTGTCGGACACGACATGGAAGCTCCGGCAACTTGTCTATGCTTCACAGGTGGTTTGCCCACTAAACACTGTGCTCTCACGGGGACAGGCGTTTTTTTTTTTTTTTGGCCGCCCCTCAAAAGAACATTAATAAATTCTCTCGGTTGCCTACAAAAAGCTCAAACGCGCTGAGGGAATTCATCGCGTAAATTGCACCCGATCAAGGGACTCAGCTTAAAAACAGAGTCTTGCTCTGATTGTGTGCGA
Source organism: Eucalyptus leucophloia subsp. euroa (assembly GCA_017140325.1). Classification (NCBI taxonomy): domain Eukaryota; kingdom Viridiplantae; phylum Streptophyta; class Magnoliopsida; order Myrtales; family Myrtaceae; genus Eucalyptus; species Eucalyptus leucophloia. The sequence goes on from CM029473.1 coordinate 33,858,013, forward strand.
TCCGAGAGATACAGAGCTGAGAGAGATGATAGGAACAAAAATGGCGACCCAGATCCCAGTGATAGCGTTCTCCGAGGAATGCATGAAACCGGGGACAAGTTCATGGAAGAAAGCTTGCAAAGTGATCGTGCAGGCTCTCGAGGATCAGGGGTGCTTCATCGTTGATCACCCCAACGTCCCTCTTGGCCTTCATGACTCCGTCTTTAGCGTCACCGAGGATCTCTTCGACCTCCCCCATGAAACCAAGATCAAGAACACCAACCTTAAGCCTTCCCATGGCTACATCCCCAAAGTCCCCGGGACTCCTCTCCTTGAGGGCATGAACATAGACGGCGCCGAGAAGCTTGAAGAGTGTGAAAAGTTCACCTCTATCATGTGGCCATCTGGGAATGATCACTTTTGGTACTAATCTCTCTCTTTTTCTTATGATACTAAAGGTATAAGGAACTTCGATAAAAAGAGGTCTTGAATGCTCATTTACCATCTGCAACATCACTTTTAATGTTTTGATGAACGGAGCACCTTCATCTTGTCTCCGTAGAGAATTTCAGTGCTATGATAAACTTAAGTCTCAACTTGATCATCAGACAAAATCATTCGAGGTGTAGAAAACGAGTTATTCAGTATATATGTCAACTTTTATATGCCTAGGTAGTAAATCTAAAAAAATCATTGCCTCGCATCACAAACACGTTTGGTTTACAAAATATGACCAGAGTTGGACTCCCAACGAGCTTTAGCTTCTCCAGTTTAGGCATTAGAATATCGAGAAAAACATCATCAATAAAAGATGGGGCGCTAATTTTGACTTCTCTTGTATTAACTTCTCTTTTTTATTTTGGCTGCAGCAAAACCGTTCATGACTATGGCAAATTCATAGCTGAGATAGAGAAAGTAGTGTTCAGAATGGTCTGCGAGAGCTATGGTGTTGAGAAATGCTATGACCCTTACATCGAATCCTGCACGTACCTCCTCCGATTCTTGAAGTACAAGAAGCCGGCAGACCTTGATGCCAGTGTGAACCCGATCGCTCACACGGACAAGAGCTTCTTGTCCTACTTGCACCAGAACAACATTAGGGGCTTGGAAGTGAGGACCAAAGACGGCGAGTGGTTCACTTTTGAGCCCTCGGCTTCCACTTTCATGGTCATGGCTGGTGATGCATGTGTGGTGAGTCACTCATTTGCTCGTGAAAATTTTTCCAAGCACTAGTTCGCGCTAGTTCATCAAAATCATTTCTAATTTTGTGGGTTTCATTCTTAATCAGGCATGGAGCAATGGAAGGATCAAGGCGTGCTACCACCGAGTGGCGGTTCGAGAAGAGAGTCAAGTGAGATACTCTCTCGGGACATTCTCGTATGTCTCAGGGATGATCGAGACCCCTGAGGAGTTCATCGACGAAGCACACCCTCGGCAATATAAGCCCTTCAATCACATCGATTTCCTTTGCTATTATGACTCTAGTGACAACCGCATCAAGGCCGAGAGCCTCATCAAGACCTACTGCGGAGTTCAGGCCAATCAGCGCTCATGATTAATTAAGAACGAATAGACTATACGCCTCTTAATGTGAAATAAGATGAGATTGAGGAGACGGCGGTCTGTCAATCTTCTTTGTTCTGTTCTGTGAAATAAAGAGGTATACGAAAGTCAAAGGGTGATTGATGTGGAGGTTTTTTAAGGCCAGCTTGCAACAATCGGGTCCAACTTTTCTTTCCGGGTAATCCACTTACTTTACGAAATTGTCAGAGCTTCCGTCATTTCTTTCCCTGCAAGGACTTTTGAGTCACATATAATTTATGCGTAGGTTAATTCATACAGATTGAATCTTTGTCATGTATTTGCTCAGAAGTCTTTGAGATTAGAATTCACTTCACCTACCTTAAGACTATCTCACCAAAGAAAGAATTCATAAAAAGAAGTTACATATAAATCTTTCATGACAAATATCATCAGCTTAGATACACGAGATTGTCATCATATGAAGCCCATGTATCAATATTGTCTATGCATGGACCAAATTTAACGAGGACCAATTGACAATCCATCTTTGCTTAGCTGATTTATTATAAAGAAAAAGATATGGCAACACTATCTAGAAGACTGGATTATTTTTTTCTGGCCTGAATCTAGAAGACTAGATTAATCAAGTTGGTCGGTAGTATATGATCAATATAAAATACGCCCATTCCATGCGTAAGCTTTTGTATACAAAATAAAGTTAGAATGATAACCGAAATACATGCACCTTGCTCAAGTGATGAAGGCGGACCATGCAATTATTTTTGGGGAATGAGTAAGAGATTTTCATCTGATTGCCTTCGCTTACTCGCTTACTCGCTCTTACTCAGGCAAATCCAGTTTTAGGAATTCGATTCCACCTATTTGGAACAACCTTAGATACATCATACATGTTATTTTCACGTGATGGTCCATGGGTACGTCGGAAGCTGGGCTAATAACTTCTTTCTTAGATGAATAATACGTAGCACCACTAGAAAATTATCGATTATCCAGCAAAAGCAAAGAATACTTCGAATCTTCAGCAAAGTGCCGGCGAAAATGCTGGATAAAACTATTCGACATATCTCCGACAATTCAAGCCCTTCAATCCCATCGAATTCCTTTGCTACTAATGACTCGGGATTGGGTTTAATCCTAGGGATCCCCTAAAAATCCCAAGGAACAAGGCGGGTCGCCGCCAATGAAGGGACCCTCCCTGGGGTAGGGAAGGGTCAGCCGAGGCAGGGTTCGTCCCAAGTTTGGTCCAGCCTAAGGACTTTAAACAAAAGACCTTGGTTATTGGAATCACCATTCCGGGTTACAAAAATGGAATGATAACCGCTGGGGAGCACCAATGGTGTCTTAGCACACCTTCCCGGGGCCTGACCAAGCTCTACTTCCCCACCATTGAATTCACTAATGACTTTGGTCACATTTAATATGATACTATATTGGTCACCATCAACTGTGAGCTACTGAATGATATCATCTGACAAAACAATCGATTAGTTGACAAATCTCAACTATGGGATGGCCACTATAGTATTGTATTCGCATGAAAGCCGAGAGCCTCATCAAAACAAGCTGTGGAGTTTGGCCCAACTAGTCCATCGCGTTTGATTCATCATAAAAGAATAGAGAGAATGTGCTGATGACATTGCAAAATCCCGCAATCTTTTCTTTTCCATTCTTTTTTGTAAATAAAGGTATACAAGGTATCTAAACAAACAAAAACTTTGAAAAAGAAAACTGAAAGTCCAATTTATCTATATTATTTGCGTATTGGAATTTAATACTCTTTATTTACGAAATCTTAAATAGCATTTTTTTTCTTATTTTGGACCAATATTCCGCCATGGGTTTCTTTTTCCTTGAATTATCTCATTGGATTTGTTTCTTTAAATATTGCACACACGTGCAAAATCAATGATTTTCTACATCAAATTAAGATCCGGTTGCCCATCATAAAACAAAATAAAATGAATGGATCAAGTTGCACCGTCACTTGTTGAGAGAAACGGTACTATTATGCAAGCATAGTCTATTTCAAAATCCAACAAATAAAAGGGAAATAACCATATTGTTATGAATATTTATTTGGTGAATAGGTATTATTTATTAATGTACCTCACTTTATTTCTTGAAGCTTCTTTTGCCGGAGCGAGCCACATGGATCTCGTGCTATAATGTATTTATTAATGATCATCATGTGTGGGAACTTGGAATCATAATCTCTATCTTAGTCAATATTAGGCAACTCCATAGGAAATTAAGTCAGAAGCAAAGAATTTTTTGGAGCTTTCCTACACCACGTGCCACAGGAAAGTTCCGAGTGATGCGATAATTTGATAATCTCCGAGATAAAAGAAATGATCTCACTCTAATTGTGACAGTTCAAAGTTAATTTTTGTTGAACTTTTTTCTCAGAGTAGTTCTTCGTGATTTTAGTCAAGGACCTGATCATCATGTGTGGGAACTTGGAGTCATAATCTCTTTCTTAGTCAATATTAGGCAACTCCAATAGGAAATTAAGTCAGAAGCAAAGAATTTTTTGGAGCTTTCCTACACCACGTGCCACAGGAAAGTTCCGAGTGATGCGATAATTTGATAATCTCTGAGACAAAAGAAATGTTCTCACTCTAATTGTGACAGTTCAAAGTTAATTTTGGTTGAACTTTTTTCTCAGAATAGTTCTTCGTGATTTTAGTCAAGGACCTGATGTATAGACTAGCCAGCGGAAATTAATCCGTTGGTGTTAATGGAATCAATGTGACGATACAACATCTACCGGGTTTTGATAATTGTTCTTATTCTCAAAGGATTTTTATACATACAGAATGGGTGAAATGAAACATCTCATAAAGAATGTATCTCGTACATGTCTATGTAATGAGTGTCTAATTTGCTGATGTATAGTTTGGTCTTGAGAAATTTGTTGATGCTGCCACCTTGAGACGGACCTATACCAACGTATATGAGTTTGGGAGGTGGGGGGGGGGGGTCAGATTTTTATTTATTTATTAGTATTGGCCTTTTGATGCGTAAGTTAACAAGAGGATGGAGTGTGTAATAAAAAGGTATAAGAATTTTGTCTAAAAAGCTTACATGAATCATTGAGTCACTATTCATAAATGGAAACAATCCTAGTCGTCTGATATTGACTGACAATTGGTGATCCGATTATATTGGACAAAATGTCACGATAAGTGATTGCATGCCATGATAAATGAAAATGACTTTGACAAGTGGTTGAACCACCCTATGAGCTAGTGGTTATTGAAATTTTTTTTAGTGATTTCACCATGGATCTCTCCAATACGATGAACTTAAAGTGGAGGATCACCCGTCGTCAGTTGATTTCTTGAAATGCATACCCAGTTAACATATTTCTTCATAAGTGCTGGTCGGTTATAGATGTTAATTTGTCCTTTGTGGCGATGACACGTGGCATTATTATCAAAAGTAGACTTTGGGCAAGTGCAGTATCAAGACGCAATTTAATCAGTGACATTTTACATCAAGATGTATTTAGCAATGTCCGAAGCTTTGGTGTCATCTTTTGCCAATTCGCTCAATTGACAACATTAGAACTCTTTCTCTTACATAATCACTAATAATTAAAATGCCCCTCCTCCTCCTCCTCTCTCTTCATTAATTGTAGTTCATTTGTGTTGAGATTTTCTTTTCTTTTTTAAGACAATTAAAAGTTATACTTTTACTAGTGAGTAGACAAAAGTTTCTGTTACTTCATTATATTCCAGAGGCAAAAGTCTCTGTTACTTCATATCAAAGTTCAATCATGATCGGCTTTAAGATTTCCGAATCGCTTTATAACTTTACTTTACGAATCAATTTTCGTAACTCTTATCGTCATCGCTTTCGTAATAGAGTCAAAGTGATAAACAGCGCCACGTGAAGAAAGTCTTGAACTTGGACCTTAGTTTGCTTCCTATAGCAGACGCCAGTCAGAGAAAGACGACGTCGTTCAGGTTCGACCCCGCCAGGCTTTAACCTGGGGTTTGCTTACTCGACTGAAGTCCCCCCACCATCGAAACCGATGAAGCTGCTTAACTATCGTCTCTTCTGACTCTAGTACCTCACCGGCTGAGGCGTAAAAATACATGGGAGTTTTATCACATATAGAGCCCTTTTAGGACTATTTAATACCGAATGATCCACATAAATTACGGGCGCATTTTCAAAAATTTAATCTTTAAAGCAACGTCAATCATACTTATGCTTTTATTCATCCTAAGTAATATTTCCACCACTAACATGTCAAATTCAAATTCAAATAACCTTTATTTCACTTCAACAACATGATTAGTTGATATGAAATTACTAAAAATGCACGATTGATTTTGGCAAAAGAGTCCAAGTAATAAATAAGCAGTATTCAAATCATGCCAGTTTTTTAATGGAGTGATTTCCCTCACTATTAGCAATCTTCATTCATGGTATCCAAACTTTTGGTCAGGCATTTTTCTATAAATGCACGTTAATTAAGCCGCCTTGTCTAGGTATGTTCTCTAAATCTTCACCTAAGTAGTGATGGACGGGATTAATTTGAGTGAAAGATGAGATTTCAATACACGATGGTCTTTCGTGACCTCTTATATCTGTTTCACATGGATTTCACTAAATTTAATGCTGATTACAACGTTTGCTCAATTCAGTGGTAGTATTTCTCCAATAGACAGCTGCGTTCACACATGGACAGCTTTTTTATTCTTTTGTGTTTTTTGCCGCTCCTCAGGCTTCTCAGGTTGGACTTAAAAAACATGCCGAGGGAATTCAACACAAAAGACCAGCTTATAAGTGGACGTGGGCGAATCTAGCTCTGATACCACCGTTAGATTTTTGCAGAAGCATGTGTGTGCAAGTGTTTATGTGTGAAATATGGGTGGATATAAGTGGACTTCTACGGCAAGGAAGTATGGGTAAAAACTTTTATTATGATAGTTGGAATTACAAAGGAGCTAGTATTTCTTTTTTTTTTTTTTTTTTTGGATATAATTTATCTAATTGATGAAAATGGATAGTATAAGATATTTTGATAATGGAGGAGTGAAACCATCTTAACTCTACTCCTCCACACATGATGGAGGTCTAAACCTTACACACACCAAATGATGAACTACAAGGCTATTTATAGGCGTAAGTGTAATGACCCAAACCCGAGACAGTTCGGAGGGACGGACTAAGATCGCCTCGGCAATACGCGGGCGAGGTTAAGGGCATTTCTCCTGTCCCACATCGCTTAGGGGGAGTCCTGGGAGCCTTTATAAGGCTTGGGTCCCTTAATATGTGTGACGCATTTTAAAACCGTGAGGGAAAAGACCGTAGCTGGGATGTCGGTTCGTTCGCGCCAGGGCGAGTGACCCAAAGTGGACAATATCACATGGTGGGGCCCAGGTCCTTATAAATGGTATCAGAACCGACTCCCGCGGCATGTGGGGCCACATCGAGGGCGCTGTGCATTAAGGGGGGGGAGAATGTAACGACCCAAACCTAGGACAATACGGAGGGATGGACTAAGATCGCCTCGACAGTACGCGGGCGAGGTTAAGGGCATTTCTCTTGTCCCACATCGCTTAGGGGGGAGTCCTGGGAGCCTTTATAAGGCTTTGGTCCCTTAATATGTGTGATGCGTTTTAAAACCGTGAGGGAAAAGACCGTAGGCTGGGATGGTGGTTTGTCTACACCAGGGCGGATGACTCAAAGTGGACAATATCACACGGTGGGGCTCGGGGCAGGTACGAAATTTCTATTATTGTGTCATCTTAAATTTGCTAAATATGTACTTGTATTTATAATTTAATTGCAAAATACAACATTGTTGATGGATGTGTAATTTAAATTTATAGGTTTGCTTTTTTAGGGAGTATAAAAAATAAGACGAAAAAAAATTATCGATCGGTCTTGGGTTGACCTTGGAACTGGATCGAACCCATTGGGTTGGTCCAGTCCTTGGTCCCAAGCTCAATAGGGTCGGTCCTCGGTCCTAAAAATTGAGGACCGACACTGTACGGGTTGGTCCTAAGGTTAGGGGGTGGCCTAGACCAACGCGGGCCATGCTCACCCCTAATTGTCACTCTTTTGATACATGGATTTAAGTGTCATGACTGCATGCTTTATATAAAAACAAGATTGATATGTCATTTTTCCAAGCTCACTTATCAAACAGCCATTCAGTATATATGTCAACTTAGACATGCCGCGGCGTAAACCTAACACAGTTTATTGCTTTATCAATCGATCATGACAAACACTTTTGGTTTACAAAATATGACCAGAGTGGGACTCCCCAGCAAACTTTAGCTTCCCAATCTTAGGCTCTAGGGTATCGAGAAAAACATCAATTAAAAATAGTTGGCACGCTAAGTTTGTCTTCTCTAATTTAACTTCCCTTTTTTCTTTGGCTGCAGCAAAACTGTTCATGACTGGCAAATTCATAGCTGAGATAGAGAAAGTAGTGTTCAGGATGGTTTGCAAAAGCTATGGTGTCAAGAAATGCTATGACCCTTGCATCGAGTCCTGCTCATACCTTTTGCGATTTTTGAAGTACAAGAAACCGGCGGACCTCAATGCCAACATGAATTCAATCGCTCACACGGACAAGAGCTTCTTGTCCTACTCCCATCAGAACGAGATTAGGGGCTTGGAAGTGAGAACCAAAGATGGTGAGTGGTTCAATTTCGAGCCCTCGGCTTCAACTTTTATGGCCATGGCCGGTGATGCATGTGTGTTGAGTCAATTATTTGCTCATGAAATTTTCTTGTTAGCACTACTCTATGCGAGTTCATTAAAATCATTTCTATATATATATATATATATATATATATATATATATATATATTTATATATATATATATTTTTTTTTTTTTGTGGTTCATTCTTGATTAGGCATGGAATAATGGAAGTATCAAGGCTTATTACACTGAGTATCGGTTAGAGAAAAGAGCCAAGTGAGATATTCTCTTCGGACGTTCTTGTATGTCTAAGGGACGATTGAGACCCCCAAGGAGTTCATCGACGACGAAACACACCCTCAGCAATACAAGCCCTTTAATCACGTCAATTTTCTTTGCTACTATTGTTAGAGGTTATATGTTTGAGAGAGAAGAAGCGGTTGCTTGAGATATTAAACCAAGAGACGTCAAGTTTAGAATGCTTAACAGTGTTACTTCCAGCGTAGGGAAACCCTAGAGTTTTTATATGCATGTTATTGGGCTCCGCCCATATGGACCCAAATAACCATGCTTTCACCTATTGGGCTTGTACGTGAACGTATTATTTTGGACTATATTAATAATATATCAAACAATCTCCTCATATGTTCATCATACAACAAAATCCAATAAGGTGGTCATTGTAATGTTCACACAAACATGAATCATCCACATTCAGTCCAAAACAATCAAATTGGATTGGTCAAAGAGTATTTCAACAGTAAAATATTAAACTAAATCATCATTTACTCATCATTCTTATCATTAATTCGTTTTGAGATTAACAAAATCCAAATCCCAAAATAAATCTCATACTCAGTTCACAACCAATTTATGCATAATAGTCAAGTATAAGTAGCCAGTCAAAATAGTTCAATGCCTTACAAATATAAGAAACAAGCATAATAATGTCCACAAAATAGAAATAACAAAATGCAAGTTTCAAATAAATGAACTTTATCAAAATAGGCAATAGCAAGTAAACTGTCAAGTCCCTACACACTTTAAATGATATAGATTCATTTATCAAGTAGGTCATCCTAGTCAAAATCCCACTCATTAAGCTCTCCTTCATCTCTGTCATCTTTGTAGAATGTCAAATATGAATTTCACATTATCATGAATTCAATCATTTGAATATAAACTTAGCAACATTCCATCAGGCAGAGAAGAACATATATTGATGTCATAAAGCATTATAATATCATGTTCATAAGCATCGATCAAGTTTCATATATTATGAACAAAACCTAAATAATATGATTTACAAAGAGCCATCAACTTAAGTTTATTTGTAGGAGAATAACTATTGTCTAGTTTCAAAGAACATGACCAATAGTCAAGTCACTTACAATAACCTAGTCATGTAATATCAAATTTCAATTAAGAACAATACTAGCAGGCTTCTTATGTAAACAATTGTTTTTATGTTTCAATTTGGAATGTCACAGTTAATGATTCCTTAAAGTCAAATAATCTAGTATCAAGTTTGGAATGACAATTTTCCCTGATAGAACATTTGAATTAGATTAAAATCATCTTCATCAAGTTTGGAATGAGATAACTCACCATTTTCAAATTAGTCAGCAATTGTGAATATCGATGAAACATATAAACTGTGCTTATCATTGTAGCCAATAAAGAAAGATTCGATAATTCAAAACACACAATTAGAAGGTAAGTAAACAGTAGTTAAGACTTGCCTATATAATCTTTAACCCGAGTTCCCCCATTATTTTGAATAATCGATCTTTAGGCATACCTTTGGTGAGAGTATTGGCTATGTTATCCTTCGATTTCACATCGATCAAGGTGATAACCTCTTGTTCTCTTAGATAATTCAACAACACATGTCTCAGTCTCACATGTCTTCTCTTTTAATTAAAGAGAACATTCTTGACGACTTGAACAGCTGCTCGATTATCACATAATAGGCTTTAAAAATTAATCTTTAGCTGAGTCAAATGAATATCCATAATCAGATTTTTTATCCACTCTACCTTTTCACCAGCTGAGGCTAAAGCAAAAAGTTCTGATTCCATAGACGAGAATACAATACAAGTCTATCGTTTGGATTTCCAAATAATAGCAGCTCCATTCAAAGTGAATACATATCCACTAATGAACTTACTATTTACAATATCTGAGCATCATGAGGTATTAGAATATCCATTCACAGTTGAGGATAATCAGAATAATAAAGAGCATAATCTTTAATATTTTAAGGTATCTCATTAACCTATCGAGGGCATCCTAATGCTCTTTACTAGGATTACATACTTTGATTCTCATGTAGATTGAATCTTTGTTGTGTTTTTGCTGAGGTGTCTTTTCGAATTAGAATTTACTTTGCCCGTCTTAGACTTTCTTGTCAAAGGAAGGTACGTGTAAGCTAACTTTAACGTGCAATTTTATCTCAACTTTTTTTTTTCTTGGCAGTCAAATCTTAACTTTGCTGGTTTGTAATAAATAAAAAGATATCCCAAAACCATCTAGAAGATTTGATTGCTTTTTCTACGCTGAATCTAGAAGGCTACATTTGAAAAAATTGGACCGAAAGTACACATACAGATCTTTCATGACATATATCATCAGCTTAGTCATTCAAGATTGTCATCATAAAAAATTCGTGTATCAACCATGTCTATGCGTAAGCCAACTTTTTCCCAGGTGTCTTCCCCCCACAAGCCATTTATAGGCAAGTGAGGGGAAGAAACACGGGATAATGGGGCCCACTGGGCTCTCCGGCCGCAGCTCCTTTACGGAGCTGGGATCCCACCGTGTGAGCAGGCTCTACCTTATCCTAGTAGACTAGGCTGGCATCCTGCAATGATCTCGGACCTGGAGGTGGCAAACCTCCAGGGTGGCCGGCCGGCCAACCAACTTTTTCTTTTTCTATTTTATCTGGGTGCAGAAGCCAAACTCAACGTAGACCTTTTGGCAATCACATCTTAGCTTAGCCGGTTTGCCTATAAAGAAAAAAGATAGGCCAGCACCATCTAGAAGATTGGGTTACTTTTTCTGGCCTGAATAATCTAGAAGGCTAGATTAAACAAATTGGTCCAAACGGTAGCGTATGATGAATATGAAATATGCTTGTTCTATACATAAGCTTTTCTAAGCAAGATAAAAGTAAGAGTATATAACCGGATTACATGGGACTTGCTCATTTTACAGCATCGAGGAACATTTTCATCCCATTGGCCTCTTACTCAGGCCAAGCCAGGTTTGGAACTGAGTCCACCAATTTGGAACAGCCTTCGACCCATGTTATTTTCATTTGAAGAGATTGATCGAGACAATGGTGGATGTTTAATGTAACGAAGTTCTACAGCATTTCATCATGTGATGGTACGTGTGTATGTTGGAACCTGGGATGATAATTTCTTTCTTAATCCAATAATATGCAGCACCACTATTTTTTATTTTTATTTTTAATTATACAGCAAAATCAAAGAATATTTAGGACCTTTCTTGTTAGAAATATATTGAGGAGATAATGTATATTTCTCTTGATTGGTCCTAACTGATTATAATCGATGTTTTGCCGATGGTTATTTTCTAAAATTTATAAATAAATTCATGTGCCTTTCATTTAGTAATGCGTAGAGTAGTGTTTTTTTCATCACAATTCCTAACTTTTCTGATAGCAAAAGTGCCAGCGATATTGTCGAGCAAAACTATTCGACAACCTGCGATAATTCAAGCCTTTCAATCCCATTGGTTCTCTTTGCGACTTATTAGCTTCAAAAGTTAGTTGTGGTAGGTGATGATTCCATTTAACACTTCTATATTACAATATTAGACGTGCACCACTATTTGTCAGCCATTGAATGATACTATTTGACAAAATAATCGATTAGCCGACAAATTTCAAGATCGTTGGCTTGATGGCTGACAACAATGTGTGGAATATCACTACAATTTAGAAATTTCCCCATTGTATTAAGGCCGAGAGCCCTGTCGATTAGATGAGATTGCCCCATCTCACAATAGTTGCTTTTCCTTTCTTTTTTTTTTTTTTGTTATAAAGAGAGTTAATATCATGAAAACTCTCAAATTGGTACACTTATGATAAGTTTATCTGAAATTAATTTTTTGATCACTAAAAACTCAAAGTTGGTACACTTATAATAAATTTATGTTTTATTAGTTTTCATTAAATTCTATTATCAAATTATTGAGTTGGATAACATGTGATGGTTGACATATATATCAATATGAGGTTTTATCCCCCTTTTATCAATGTGCACTAGTTTTTTGTTTTTTTGTGACATTTATCCAATTTAACGGATTCATTTATATTTGTCATAGATATATTAATTTGGAGTTTTTAGTAGTAACAAAAAATAATTTTAAATGAATTTATCACAAATGTACCAATTTGAGGTTTTTCATGATATTAATCTTTTTATAAATAAAGGTATAAAGGATTGCAGAAGTTTCATGTGAGAGGTTAACTAACGCATGCTTATTGCATAATGATAGCAGCTTTTCTTATGGTACAACCGACCCATTTTTCAAAATTATTGGATCTTTCTTTATTTCATTCTTGTGAGTGAATTTCTTTCGGCTTCTGTTTAATGACATCATGTATTGCAAGGTCTTTCATGTTGTATGCAACTTTTGCAAAGTCTGATTCATCTAGATTCTCTTGAATGTTTGTCATGCAGAAAATTTTGAATTTATTTTACCTATCTAAGATTAATTTTCTTGTGAAATAAAAAGAACTCATACAAAAAATTTTAAAATAGATATTTTCGGGGACAAAATCGTCATCAGCTTATTTATGCAAAACCATCATCATATAGTCCTTGTATCGACTTTATCTATGTAAAAGGAAGTTTCAGTTGAGTTAATCGAGAAACTCCCCATATTTTAGGGTTACTATCACAACATTCGATCATTGCCGGCTTCGTCTACCCAATTATTTTCAAAATCCGACAAAAGGGGAAATAATCATATTCTTTTGTATATTTATTTTGCGATAATGTATTTCACGTGGAACTCCTGCAGTGCTATATTTATAAAGCCAGCACACCATGTGGGCACTTTGGAATGATAATTTCTTTTTCGGTCATTATTAGGCAACACCAACAGAAAAATAATTCAGCATGCAGAAGCACAGTATCTTTCGGAGCATTTTTACACCAAGCGCCACACGAAAATTCCGAGTGATAATCGATAATTTATCTCACTGAACTTGAAAGTGAATTTTTGTTAATTTTTTGTTCGAAACTTTTCCTTTTAATGATTTTAGTCAAGGACCTGGGGTAGATGAGCCAGCAGAATTAATCCTTTGGTTTTAATGACATCAGTGTCATGCTTTAACATCGAGATTTGATAAGTGCTTTTATTCTTGAGAGAATTTTTATATATACATAATGGATAAAGTGAATGTCCAATTTGTTGATGTACAGTTTGGTCTTTGAGGAATTTGTTGATGTCCCCATCTCGAGATGGACTGATGCCGAATTTATTCAAGGCATAAGATTCTCTAACCTCAACTTTCTGATACACAAGATTCTCATAGAGCCAAATGCAGAGCATACTACCAAGTAATCAAAATTATGCTGTCATGCCAATCTAAGATCGCTAATATCTATAGGCTTTGAATTGAAGGACGAAGGAAGTGTTTAGCCATTCATGGTTTTGGACAGTGAACGCATTGCTTTTATTTAGACGAGTTCTCTCTGGAACCTCTTCTCTCTGGAACCTGCTTCAAACGATTGCAAGCGTTGCCTCATATAGCCAGACACGGAAGGAAAACATTACACGTGACTAACAATATCAAGACAACTTCGTGGTCGACAAACGTTTGTGGCACATGTGAGTGGCAAACTATGTAACACCGATACGGACAAGCGACACGCAACACGACACGACACGACACGCCGACACGTCATTCCTAAAAAAATAGGAAATTCCGACACGTTTCGACACGTTATATATTGAATGAATATTTTTATTTTTAATTAATTTAATTCAAATTCATAATTAAATAAATAATAAAAAAAAAGAGCATACAATGAACTTACACTAATAATATATATATATATATATATATATATATATATATTTTTTTTTTTGTACTCTTCCCCAAGCAAGTCATAGATTCCTTTCTGACAAGGTAGATGACGTAGCGATTCGAACTCCAGACCTCTTCTGAAAGGAACTGAAACTTAACCACTATGCTGTCATCAAGAATAATATTTTTTTTTTTGGTGATCTTATATTAATAATATTAATAAATCTATTCATAAGAAATTTGAGGCTGCTTGTTTGACTGAAAGTTCAAACTTATTGGTCGGACGTTTGAATGAGGTAATTTCATTTACTGTTAGTAATATTTGCTTGTGCATCTGAAACTTTTTGGTCGGACGTTTCGTCATGGATGTCGTAGTTAAGCCCCACCGTAAAAGTGACACATAGCGCAATGAGCGTGACCTTCGAGACTATTGTGAGTCGAAGTCGAAAATTAGACGCAAGACGGTGTACGGTGATGCGACCTCCTATACTGGAATCGCTATGTGAATATTCCGCTAACGACATGGACAGCCTTTTTTATTTTTTTTGTAGTTTTTGGCCGCCCCTCAGGTTGGACAAAAAGAACATTAAAAAATTCTCTCAGTTGCCTTTAAAAGGCTCAAACGCGCTGTGGCAATTCATCAAGCAAAGAGCACCCGCTTGAGAGAGTAGCTTAAAAACAAAGTTTTGCTCTTGGTGTGTGTGGTCTGAGCGGTATAGAGCTGAGAGAGATAGTTGGAACAAAAATGGATTCCCAAATCCCAATGATAGTGTTCTCAGAGGAATGCACGAAACCGGGGACAAGTTCATGGGAGAAAACTTGCAAAGTGATCGTGCAGGCTCTTGAGGATCACGGGTGCTTCATCGTTGATCACCCCAACGTCCCTCTTGGCCTTCATGACACTGTCTTTAGTGTCGCCGAGGATCTCTTCGACCTCCCCCATGAAACCAAGATCAAGAACACCAACTTCAAGCCTTCCCATGGCTACATCAACAAAGTCCCTGGGACTCCTCTCCTTGAGGGCATGAACATCGACGGTGCCGAGAAGCTTGAAGAGTGTGAAAAGTTCACCTCTATCATGTGGCCCTCTGGAAATGACCACTTCTGGTACTGATCTTTCTCCCTTTATGTATGATACTAAAGGTATAAGAGATTTCGATAAAAGAGGTCTCGAATGCTCATTTACCATCTACAACATCACTTTTAATCAATATCTTCTAACCCCATATCAATATGCTTCATATTAATCTAATGTTTTGATGAACGGAGCACCTTCATCTTGTCTCCGTAGAGAAATTACAGTGGTGTGATAAACTTAAGTCTTAGCTTGATCATATAGGCAAAATCATTCGAGATGCAGAAAACGAGTTATTCAGTATATATGTTAACTTTTTTATGCTTTGGTAGTAAACCTAATAAAAATTATTGCCTCGCATAACAAACGCGTTTGGTTTACAAGATATGACCAGAGTTGGGCTCTCCAGCAGGCTTTTAGCTTATCAAGGGCATCGAGAAAAACATTAAAGAAAAAAAAAAAAAAAGTTGGTGCGCTAAGTTTGACTACTCCAGTTTAACTTCTCCGTTTTTCTTTGGCTGCAGCAAAACTGTTCATGACTATGGCAAATTCATAGCTGAGATAGAGAAAGTAGTATTCGGGATGGTCTGCAAGTATTACGGTGTCGAAAAATGCTTTGACCCTTACATCGAATCCTGCACGTACCTCCTACGATTCTTGAAGTACAAAAAACCAGCAGACCTTGACGCTAACGTGAACCCGATCGCTCATACAGACAAGAGCTTTTTGTCCTACTTGCACCAGAACAACATTAGGGGCTTGGAAGTGAGGACCAAAGACGGGGAGTGGTCCACTTTCGAGCCCTCGGCTTCGACTTTCATGGTCATGGCCGGCGATGCATGTGTGGTGAGTCACTTGTTTGCTCGTGAAAACTCTTCTTAGCACAAGTTTGCACAAGTTAGTTAAAATCATTTCTAATTTTCTGTGGTCCATTCTTGATCAGGCATGGAGCAATGGGAGGATCAAAGCTTGTTACCACCGAGTGGCAGTTAGAGAAGAGAATCAAGTGAGATACTCTCTCGGGACATTCTCATACATCTCGGGGATGATCGAGACCCCCGAGGAGTTCATCGACAAAGCACACCCACAGCAATACAAGCCTTTCAATCACATCGATTTCCTTTGCTACTATGACTCTATTGACAACCGCATCAAGGCCGAGAGCCTCATCAAGTCCTACTGTGGAGTTCAGGCCAATTAGCGCTTATCATTAATTCAGACTTCATGTAGTCTTCGCCTGTTAATGTGAAATAAGAAGAGATTGAGGAGACTGCAGTCTCTCAATCTTCTTTGTTCTTTTTTTGTGAAATAAAGAGGATTTCATCTCGGGGATATCTAGTGTAATGAAGTTGTAGAGCATTTCATCATGTTGCTACTAATGACTCCGGTGGTGGCCACATTTGACACTTCTACATCAGAGCATTATACCATCAATTATCGAAATGCTTGTTGCACAATGATACCTGTTTTTCTTATGGTCAAACCGGCCCATGTTGCCGGTGATTTTTTTTTTCCCTGGCTTTGTTTAATGACATTGTGGTATTTACAAGGTCTTTTGTCTGGTAGTGCAATTAATGCAAAGCCGGATTCATATTGATTCTCTTGAATGTTTTCCATGCAATTTTTTAGTTAGATCAGAATGTATTTTACCCATCTAACATGAATTCCTCTCGTCAAAAAAAAAAAAAAAAAAAAAAAAAAGAAGGAAAACTCTCATGAAGAGTTTTAAATCGTGCATTTTAAGGTACAAAATCATCATCGGCTTAATTATGTAAAACGACCATCGTATAGTCCTTATGTCGACTTTATCGATCGACAAGGAAATTTCAGTGGGATCAATTGATGCTGTGTGGGACTTGATGTTGGAGACCTTCAACTTATTCGCCTTGGCTTGCTTTGCAAGCCACTTTCTGAAAAGTGAGTCGAGTGGGAATCGGACGACCTCCTCGGACCCAGCCTGTTTTCCATTCGATCTTCTAGAGCTTTGCAATTTCATCACTACGCGAAGGCTTACGGTACGTGTGTCCGGACCTGGGACCATAATTTTCTTTACTTGGTCGACATCAGGTGACACCAACTAGGGAAAATTAAATGAAATCCTAATAAAAAAAGAAATAAAGAACACCACGGATCCTTGTGGCAGCACAGTGCTGGAAAGAATTACAAGTAATTATGGTGTAAGAAAAGGTTTGTCAAATGATCTAGATTCGTGGATGCGTGCAGATATAATCCTTATATCAAAAATATATAAAAGCGTTTGTGTAAAATTTTCTTTGCACGAGCAATGTATGTTCGTTTTTCTAAAATATAATACCGAGAAATTTGAAAGATTAAGTGCATTTTGTCAAAACTCATGTTCATAAAGGAATAAGGAGCTTAGAAAAGAATGACTAAATTTTGTCAAAACTCATGTTCAAACTTGAAACTCCATTTGAATTGTTAATCAAAACTGGAGACATACTTAACAATACCTCATTGGCTTAAATTTTGTGATGAAAAGTTCGGCTATCTCAACGGGATCTTCCTAGATAAAGGTTCCGGCTTTTGTTATATTGCTCCTAACGATAATATATGTAGATAGATTGTGGCAGCTTGAATCTACATTTGATTTAAATTATCATAATGGTTTTCGACGATTTGGCTGAGAAAGAGCGTATGCTTTTCCTAATTTGTGGTATTTGTGGTTTAAAAAAACTGAGCTGACAACATCATACCATGCCGATGACTTGAGATTAATTCAAGCTTAACCACACGAGAGGTTTATCATAGAATTCATAGCCGAACATCGTAGAAATGACTCCTGACTCTTTTCGTCAATACTGTCGGGTTATTTATTTGACTAAAAGTTGAAAGTTACCTCGATGATGAAACAAACTAGTTACGGACTTTCCCATCTACCGTGTTGTGAATACTTGTTCCCTAATCGTCTTGCTTTCTACGTTTTTCTCGAAGCGGAATAACTATTTTTAATATATGCACAACGTGACATATCGTGGGGATATTATAGAATTAATAGTATTGACTTATTAGAACGCCAGTAGATCTTTTTATCGGTCCTTTACACTGTCCTTTCTTTTTCTTATCTATATTTCTTGCTGCTCTCAAAATTCTTCATTTAACATGTATTTAATGTAGAAGATCTGAATTTTTCAAAACATGCGCATATTGACTAGTGTTAGAGGTTCGCATGATATTTTTCATGAGTTGGGAAACAGTTCTTTCTAGGATTCGAAATTTGGATTTTAACGCAAAATTTAACAAGAAGCTCTAGCGCTAGACAAATGATATCGTCGGTAATAATTGGTTGGAATTTATGTTATTCCTCCTTGGAATCATTCTATATAAATTGCTGGCTGGTTTTTAGTCGAATTAGTCCAGATGAAGAAAAGGTCTCTCCCCTACGGGTGAGCAATAAAGACAACTAGGCCGAACCGCCTAGTTCCAGGCGGCTCCCGAGGGGCCTGGTCCGGTCCCTAGTTCCATAAAAGTGGAACTAGTGATTTTTTGGTCAAATTCCCACTTACAAGGGTGGAATCGTCTAGACTGCACTAGATCAGACCAATTTTTTTTTTTTTTTTTTTTTTTTTTGAAATCTTCAAAGAACAGCAGCCTCTTATGCTCGCTCTTCCCTCTCAGCCCTCACGCCTCTTTCCCTCTCTTCATGATGGACGATGACATCCTCTAGGTTCTGGAGAAGGAGGGCTTTCTCGACGAGCTCAATGTAGTGGGATTCAAGTCGAGGAGGGTGACAGGACGGAGTTGGGGCTGATCTAACCCCTTGTGGAGTTGTAGGGGTCGATGGGGCAAGACATGAGGATCCGTGAGTGCTCAAGAGCGAGCTCAGAGCGAATTGGAGGTGTCTTCAGTCATCTCTCTAAAATGGAGGTCTCGGTGCATTTGGTTGAATTTTTAAGGGAAGCCCGAGGAAAGCCCATATGAAAATGCAAAGGCTTTTAGCTAAAAGAGTTGTATGGAAAACAAATACCATTTGGTAAACTAAAATTAAAAAGTGCCTTTAGAAGTAATTTTGAGAGAAAAAATGCTTGATAAAAGCATATATGAAATGTCCTTTAGTGTAATTAATTTAAGTTTTTTAATTTTTAATTTGTTTACAATTAAAAAGAAGAAGAAGCAATTATAGCAATTTTTACGGTTTGAATGTTGAAAACAATGTAAAACATTGATAAATTTATAAATGAAAAAAATCACATTTATTTTTTAGTTAAGTAATATAAAAAGTTTCGACAGAGTATCGATACAAGTGAAACGAATTTGAATGATTTCTCTTCAAATGTTTGTGAGAACTTTTTTTTGGTCGAAAAAACTAGCCTTCATTACTTACAAGTAGAAACTGAACGATAGGAAAGATGGGCCTTCGAACATTAAAGGTTTCGTTCGAGGAGCCAATTACAAAGTAAAATCTCTAGACTTTGGGTTTTAGCGGCTGAGTCTACCATGCGGTTGGCCTCCCTTGCATTGTGTACTAGCCTGATATCTTGAAACGAGCCCTTTAAAGCCGGTGGTTTGTCTTGATCTGTGAGGATGCTCATCAAAGTTAAGTTGTCTAACTCGAGAGTGCAAGAGACTTGTGTTCATGCACCAAACCGCTTCAATGCCTCCAACAAAGCTGGGGTTTCTATTTGCAAGGCTGAGGATGCCCGAACCTCCATCGCGAAGCGATCAACCAACTTCCCCGACTCATCTCTACACGCTCCGGCTATGGCTCCAGCGGACGATCCCACATCGAGCGATCTATCCACATTTATCTTCGACAAGCCCTTCTTCAGTGGAGACCAAGTCGACGGTGAGTTCCCTCGTTGAATTTCATTTGAGTTTTCAAAGGTTCCATCTCCTGAAGCTACTCTGAATTGCTATGGCTTCCTCGACCACCGCAATTGGATCCGGCTTTCTCCGTCCGAAAACAAAGTGGTTTCGAGCCTTCCACAAATTCCACATCACGCCAACGACTAGCGCAACCGAAGTTGAGTTTGTTTGGGGTTTTCTGAACTTCAGTAGCCAATCTTCAATTCTTTGTAAACCCTGACTCGAGATTTGCATATTTAGGGTCGGGTGAGCCCAAACTGCTTTCGTCCAACTACACAACAAAAGTAAGTGCTCAACTGTCTCCGGGTGTTGATGGCATAAAGGACACTTCGATTTAGGTATTATTTTCCTCTTATGCAAGTTTTCCGACGTAGGAAGTGCATACTGACAAACACTCCACAGAAAAATTCAGATCTTTGGAGAGGTTTGTAGATTCCAAATCATAGACCATAGAGCTCTCGGTGGCTGATGCGAAGACGAAGGCTGACTTTGTGGGTATTGATTTTCTGCGCTATTGATGTTCTTGTAGAAACTTTTAACTGTATAGTCCCGTCTTGTTACGAGTCCACACTAGCTTATTCTTTTCCGCATGTATGCTTAAAGGAATTGCTAGGATTTCCTGTACAATCTGTTCAACCAAAAGTCCCCGCAACTTTTGTTCATTCCATTCCTTTTCCTCCTTTCTTATTAACTCCGCTACTGCTCGTGGATCCCCTAGGTTAGCAGGTCCTCCAATAATGCCCTGTTTTGGCCAACGATCTTCTCGGATTTTTATATCTTTCCCATCTCCCACTGCCCACCTCACTTCCTTTGCTATGGCATCTCTCCCCATCAATAGACTTTGCCATCCCCATGATGGACGATACCCCTTTCCAGCATGCTAGAAATTTCCATTTGGAAAATAAAGCCCTTTGAATGTTTGGCTTCAAAGTGAGGAAAGGTTTTTTGCAATTGTCCAAGCCTGCTTGCCTAGCATTGTCTTATTGAAATTGATTAAATTCCTAAACCCTCCATCGTCTTTCCTTTTCTTCAAGACATCCCATTTTTTCCAATCAGCTTTCAAGTCTCTATTCTTCCACCAGAAACATGCAATTCTTTGCTCGATTGCGTGACAAATAGAGTTTGGTATTTTGAAAATAAACATTGCATGTTGGGGTAGAGCTTGCACCACTTCCTTAATTAGCACTTATTTGCTTGCTTTGGACAAGAGTTTTTCTTTCCGTCCCTTCAGTTTCAAATTCACTAATGCCATAATCTATGCAAACATTTGCCTTTTTGACTTACCCCATTCAGATGGAATTTCCAAATACTTCCCTGTTTTCTCAATTTCTGGGACCCTCAACTCTTGTGCCAAATTTCTTCTTAGACTTTCAAGACAACCATTACCAAAGTAAACTCCACATTTGTTTAGGTTAATGGCCTGTAGCAATATAGATTCAAGATTTCACATAGCATCTGACATTTTGTGATTCTTCCTTCCGAGAAAAATATGAAGTCATCAACAAATAACAAATGGGTTAACGTGGGACAATCCTTGCTAAATTTGATTCCTTTAAATCTACCCTCCTCACTACATTCTTCATGAGACGAGACAGCACATTTGCTACAATAGTAAATAAGTATGGGGAGAGAGGGTCTCCAGTTGTATTCCTCACGTGGGTTGGAAATAAGGTAGAGATTCTACAAAAATGGGATAAGTGCCAAAAAAGTCCTAAACCTTTTGCCTTTGTGCCAATTTGGTCCTAAACCTTTTTTTGGTGCCGATTCAGTCCTAAACCTTTTTAAGTTGTGCCAATTCAGTCATTTCCGGCAATTTTGGCCGGATTTTGCTGACTGGATGCCGGCCGGCTAACGTGGCCTGATCGGCGTTGACGTGGACAACTTTTAATGATATTTTAAAATTTTTAAAATTTTTAAAATATTTTTAAAATACTTTTAATATTTTTTTCTTTTTTTTTTTCCCTCGGCCGGTCGCCGAGGTCCGGCGACCGGCCGCAGGCGACCGCCGGGCGAGGGCGAGGCCGACCTCGCCGGATCCGGGCGAGGCCGAGCCTTGCCCATGGCTGCCTCGCCGGATCCAGCCATGGGCGATGGGCGAGGCTCGCCTCGCCGGATCTAGCGAGGTCGAGCCTCGCCGGCCCTCGCCCGACCTCGCCGAGATCGAGGCCATGGGCGAGGGCCGGCGAGGCTCGACCTCGCTAGATCCGGCGAGGCGAGCCTCGCCCATCGCCCATGGCCGGATCCGGCGAGGCGGCCATGGGCGAGGCTCGCCCGCCCATGGCCTATCCGGCGAGGTCGGGCGAGAGCCGGCGAGGCTCGACCTCGCCCGGATCCGGCGAGGGCGAGCCTCACCCATGGCCGCCTCGCCCATGGCCTAATCTGGCGAGGCGGCCATGGGCGAGGCTTGCCCTCGCCGGCCCTCGCCCATGGCCGGCGAGGCTCAACCTCGCCAGATCCGGCGAGGTCGGCCTCGCCCTCGCCGGCGGTCGCTTCTGGCCGGTCGCCGGACCTCGGCGACCGGCTAGAGGAAAAATAAAAAAATAAAAAAATAAAAAATAATAAAAGTATTTTAAAAATATTTTAAAAATTAAAAAAATTATTAAAATATTATTAAAAGTTGTCCACGCGCGCCGATCATGCCATGTCACCCGACCGGCGTCCGCCCAAATAGCAAAAATCCAGCTAAAATTGGCCGGAAAGGACTGAATTGGCACAACTTAAAAAGGTTTAGGACTGAATCGGCACCAAAAAAAGGTTTAGGACCAAATTGGCACAAAGACAAAAGGTTTAGGACTTTTTTGGCACTTTTCCCCTACAAAAATTAACGCCAAATGAAACTGTTGTAACACATTGCATTACTCAAGAGACCCATCTAATGTTGAAGCCCATTTTCAACAAGTAGGGGCGCGTTTGGTTGTGTTTCTGTTTAAAAATTGTTCCAGGGAACAGAAATAGAAAAAAGTATTTCTGTTCCGGGGAACAATTTTTGAACAAAAATACGCGTTTGGTAAACTTGTTCGAATAAAAAATAAACAGAAACATGTTTGGTAAATTTGGATAATTTTTTTATTTCTTTTATTTTTTCTATTTTTTTCTTATTTTTCCTTTTTTTCTTTTTTCTTTTTCAATTTTTTTCTTCTTTTCGCCGGTCGCCGGCCAAGGCCTTGGCCGGCGACCGGCCGGCGAGGGCCGAGCTTCGCCATGGGCGGCGAGGCGCGGCCTCGCGGCCGGCCACCGCCCAAAGCGAGGCCGAGGCTCGCGCCGCCGGGCGAGCTCGGCCTCGCCGGCCCGGGCGAGCTCGAGGCCGGATCCGGGCGAGATCGAGCTCGCCCGGGCGGCGCGAGGTCGGCCTCGCCTTGATCCGGCGCCCGAGCTCGCCCGGGCGGCGGCGAGCCATCGCCGGGCGAGGCCGAGGCTCGCCGCCGCCGGGCGAGCTCGGCCTCGCCGGATCTAGGCGAGATCGAGCTCGCCCGGAGCCGGCGCGAGGTCGGCCTCGCCATGGCTGGGCGAGCTCGAGCTCGCCCAGTTCGCGAGCCGACCTCGCCCGGCGGCGGCGAGCCTCGGCCTCGCCGAGCCACCGCCAGTCGGCGTCGCTTGGCGGTGGCTCGGCGAGGCCGAGGCTCGCGGCCGCCGGGCGAGGTCGGCCTCGCCGGATCTGGGCGAGCTCGAGCTCACCCGGCCATGGCGAGGCCGACCCTCGCCCGGGCTACGGCGAGCCTCGGCCTCGCCGGGGACGGCGAGCGTCGCCCTCGCCGGGGCCGGCGAGCCTCGCCGTGGGGCGGGCGAGGCCGCCGGCCTCGGCCATGAAAGAAGAACAAGAAAATAAAAGAAAAAAAAAAAAAAAGAAAGTGTTTCGATTTGTGTTCCGAAACAAGAAACAAGTTTTTTTTGTTTCTTGTTTCTCAGTTTCTTTTTGTTCCTGGGAACAAAAAAAAAAAAAAGAACAGAAACGCACACAAACGCGTTTCTGTTCCTTTTTTGTTCCCGGGAACAAAAAAACAGAAATTTTTGTTCCGGGAACAGAAATAGGGTGCAACCATGCGGGCCTAGGCTTCCAGGAAATCTCATTCCACTCTATCATAGACTTTTTTCATACCTAATTTAAGCACCGCCTGAAATTTCTTTTTTCTCTTTCTAATTCTGAGCCGATGCAAGACCTCTTGGACAATCAGAATGTTATCTTGAATTTGCCTCCCACTCACAAAGTCACTTTGCTTTGTTGTAATCATTTCAATTAATCAAGGTTTAAGGCGATTTGCCATAACCTTGGAAATACTCTTATAAGCAACATCACATAAGTTGTTTGGGCCAAATTGGTCTAAGGTCTCCGGATTTGGGACTTTTGAGATTAATGATATATGAGTTCTATTCATTGTGGGGTCACACATACCCGTGTCAAAGAAGGACCGCACCATGCCAAGCACATCTTCCTTTATATCTCCCTAGTGTTGTAGATACAATTGGCCATTCATTCCATCTAGGCCAGAGGCTTTACTAGCTCCCATGCCAAAAACAGCTTATTTTACTTCTTCCATTGTTGCTAGTGTGGTTAAGGAAGAATTCAATTTACTTGAAACTAGACATTGGCATTGATCCAAAATTGGTTGGAAATTTCTAGCACCTTTGGTACTACAGAGGAATTGAAAGAAGTCCATAGTCTCCTGTTTTGGCCTTGTGGAATCTTGGCTCCACTCCCCATTTGACATTTTCAGCATTATAATTTTCTTGCTTATCTTCTTTGAATCGTGGTAGCATGGAAAAACTTGGTATTCTTATCACCCCATTTCAGCCAATTGATACGAGACCTCATTCCCCAAAATTATTTCCTCCTGTTGCCATAACTTTTCTATTTGCCCTGTTGTGCTTTCCACCGTTTCTTTGTCAAAGGCAACCTACAATTAGTAATCTCTTGAAGTTCCAGTTTGAGCAATTTAATTTGCCGGAATGCATCCGAAAAATTTTCCCCACTCCACTTAGCAATCTCCCCCGAAACTTTCTTAATTTTACTCAATAAATCAACACGTGCCAATTCAGGTGATTGCCGCACTTTCCTAACTATGTAGCTGCACTCTTCGTCCTCGAGCCAAAATGTTTCAAACTTAAAGGCTTTTCTCCTTCTTGTAAGCTTAGGGTGTAAAGAAACCAGGATGGGACTATGATCCGATCCAATCGCCGGTAGCCAAGTCAATTAGTAAGTGAAATTGCTCCATCATCTTTTTGACATTTTGTTTTTTAAATTCATATCATTTCCAGGGGTTATATATACTCAACTTTATACCTGTAGGATGTGTACATATTTTTGAGACAAACCTTGAGGTAATTGATGTTATATTCTGTGCACAAGGCAATCATGTTAAACAGAACTATTTCAAGGCATATCAGGCAAAGTCAAAGACATTGGGTACACTGATTGGTCACATGAACCAATAACATTGTTTTTTCTAGCTGAATTAGGGATTTGACTCTAATCAATTGTACAATACAGAGGAGATGGAAATCATCTAGTCCTATTGCATTCATTCCCTAACAAATGCAGCTCAAAACTCATTTCGACGGAAAAAGATACAACAAAAAAGACAAAACAACAAAGATCCAGACTCTTTCACATCTCCGAACAAGGCAAACCAAGGATCTACCCATATACGACAGCAAAGTACTCCTCGCTAAACTGGGGGCTGGCTCCATGGACTTCTCCCCAGGCTTCCATTGAGCTAGGCAAACCTCATCGGTGTTATCTCGCAGATACCATAAGGCCTATGAAAACGAAAATTCACAATGGTGAAAGATATATTTTTAGTCAATTGTGTATGAGTGACCCTTATTGCATATCATAATACCAGATGCAAAGGCACCATAATGAATTGATTTGTCTAAAGCAAAACATTTTTTTTCCTATCTTAAAAGGTAATTAACACCACCATCTATAGCTATTACACCTCTTGAATTGTTCTATTTTTAAACAGGGTATGCACAACATGAAACAAGACCGTTAAAAATGAATACAAGCACCCATGAATTCAGTATCAAAGAGGAATGTAATGGAAGAAAGTTAGCATCAAATTGAAAGATCGATTTAGCATTACAAGAACATATGCGAAGTCCTAGAAAAAAGTTACATTGTGCCAAAAAGACAACATGCTTACAAAATTCTAATACCACCTTCGAGAATTCTTATATTAAATTGCTAAATGGAACACAGCAGCATTAATGAACAAAAGACCAATCCTATTGATTTCCAGAAATCTTAACAAAGTCTTCATGGAATTATATGAGACAAGAGTTCCTAAAAATGCAGAGGTATACTCAATCCAAAATTTCATACGAAATAATCTCTCAAATTTTTACTGCTCTCCTTTAGGTTAAAAGGAAATAGAGTACGCAGAAAAACTAACTACTATGAAGTTTCTAAATTTACCACTACATTGGATAAAAAATGAAAACCTCTAGCAACTTAGGACACCTAAAGACATGTGCAACGACCAATACCAAATTTATCTAGTCAAATGAATGACTTATAGAGCAAAGTCAGGACACGTTTTAACACATGCCAATATTAAAGGAAAGAAATTCACTATCTGCTTTAAGGAAAAGCACACAAGCAGCATCGTTCATAATGAGAAGATAGTATGAGGGTGTGATGGCATTACAGCTGAACTATTCCTCACAATGGATCGGCTATAAACATCATAGAGAGCCCTCATGCCTTGTTGCACGGTGTCATATTTTGTTCAAGATCTCAATCTCCATAATCCTTCAAAAAGTAGCATTTTTAAGGAATGTAATGGAGTGTCCCATGGTGCTAACTTAGGTCTCCTCTACATCTATTATGCATTCGTGTTGGGAGTATGAAATGTAAAGTGTATGGTTTTCCCTCTGCCAAGGACGAAAAACCTCTAAATGCCTTCCTTAGTTCCTGTGCTGTTAGGCTACGAGTTTTCCAAGAACTTAGATCATATGCAAAATTAAGATAAGTAATAAGTTTTGCAACAAATTTCCATTCAATACAGCTCTCAAAGAGAGCAATATTAGATATGACAATAAAAGATCATACAAATGCCATAAACAAAAAACCAACATGTTGTCGACACTAGAAAACAATCAAAACTATGAAATCTAACATATCTTGTAATTGAATGGATCCAGATTCTAGACAACATGCTCTTACAGTTTTTAATAAATAGGAAAAGAAAAGGGGCAAAAACAACAAGTTTCTAACTAAATAAGTGCCTGATGTACCAGCAGAGTTCAATACAATCCAACTAGAGGAAAAAGTCAATATGACAATCTTACAGGAAATAATGTTTTCTATTCTCAGCCTCCTCTTTCCCAAGAAACATTATAATCAGTCGATTGCCATTGCGGTTCTGACTTAGAATAGCCAATCAAACTGAATCATGTCCAAACTCAATCAAAGGTAACTAAATTGCCGATCAAGTTTAGTTGGACATCAACAGTAGAGAGTAGTAGTGAAAGTGAAGGTACCTTGCCGGTGGAGTTGCAGAGAGAGAGAAAGCCGTCGTGATAGAAGTTGCACTTGCGCTTCTGCTTCAGGTGCTTCGTGTAGATGACATTTCATTTCTTTGGAGCTCCCATAATCGTTGGATTTGGGATGAAGAAGATTTCTAAGGATTATTTTGGAGCCCAAGGGAGGGCTCCGAAGTTGTCACACCCAAGGTGCGATGACGCCAAGGTCGCACGATCTCGACAGGCCTCGCGACAACAGATCCAAAGCAACAATATGACCGTCCACTAGGCTATCGACAACAGCCATCGACCAAACGAGAGATATGTCCCAATGAGATGCAAGGCAAATGACAAGCAGTGAGTACGTAAGGGAAGAAAGGTGAGAGAAAAGAGACAGATCTAAGGGTTTTTATGTTAGAAAGGGGAAAATATGGAATTATAATGAGTAAGCGAGGATAAGATTGGAAATTTGAAAAATTCATTAATTGAGGTCCATTGCATGCCAAGAAAGCCAGAAAGCCAAAGCAAGTGGGAGGAAGTCTTGAGCTATAGGGCTTGGAAATGCTAGCATTTGACAAATGAGTTTTTGAATATAGATGCCAAACACACTAGCATTTGGCTAAGGACCTTTAGAGGCCCAAAGGGCTTTGCAAGGCTGTTCCCAAATGAAGTGGTGGTTTTTGTGGAAGGAGGGAAAGGGGGTTTGTGTAGAGAAAAGAGAGACTAAATGAAAGTAAATACCTTTAATGCGATAGGGACTTGTTAGGAAGGAAAATAAATGAAACAGAGGGAGACATCGTCCACTACTCTTTTTTTGGGTCAAACACACCGCTCTCTTCACTTCTTAAAATATTTGATCGGTTCCATGGACTGGACTGGATGATCAGTCCGGTTTGGTTTTCGGTACAAGGACCAATTAGTCTGGTCCCCGGTTCCCAATTTTGAGGATTGGGAACCGGTCACCCCTATTCTCCCCTATCCCCATCTTCTGGATTGGCCCATTGGGTTTTCCATTGGACAGGCTTTCTTTCAATCAAATACCTAAGATAATGTAACAGTACTCTTCGCACGTTCAAACCTTTCGACCACATGATCTTTGATTTTCGCAATGAATTTTGAGAGAAACTGTTTTTGATGAAAGTGGAGAGAATTGTCTAATGATTACTATCAAGAAATATATAACAAAAGGTAATCATACTACTAAATGGATTTATAAATGTGTTCAAATGAGTTGTAAGAAACAAGGGTCAACTAAAAGTGAGTCTGAATGGACTTGGATCGATGAGATGGTTTTAGTTCCGCTTCCAAAGAATTCGAAGAAATTGAAATCGTCGTGCGTGGGCTCTGTGATGCGAGTGTTTAGCTTAGTCGAAGCAGTGATGGATCGCTTTCCGAGCTTCATTGGTCGATTACTCACTCGTTCATTTGCACTGGACGCGATCGACGGAGCTTGTTTCGTTTGTACCTCTGTGTGTGTGTGGGTCTCACATTTACGAATCTTGAGCCAGTGATTCTAGGGGATGAATCGATGAATGATTCCACTGCTGGAAATATTTTAGATTGTGGTTCGTTCGTTTGTACTTTGGTCTGTAGCTATTTTCTTCGAATTCAAATCGGATTCTTTCATGGACTTGATATATGAATGCTCTGATTTTACTCTGATATATCATTAGTAATATCTCACTTGTCAATTTTTTATTTTTATTTTTTATGTTTCTTTGCTTATAATTAATTAGTTTGTTCTTTTAGTATGCTATTATTCATATTCAGAAGGAAAAAAAATTTCTAAGAATTGGAGCCTGGATTGCATCGGAAATGGGTCACGTTTGGGTCGGATATAAGTCACTAAAATTATATTGCATGTAAAAAAAAATTGAGTCAATATGAGTTAAAATCAATTTAGATCAAATTCATTTTCAATCCACCTAATTTCGATCTAATCCACCTATCTGATGGTTTGCATACAACTAACATTGTACGGGTCTTTGCTTCGTGAAAGCAACCAAGCAATTGCTTAAATGGTGAGCCACCTCCATCACAAGATGAGATGCAACTATCACAACATGGTTTCTATCGATGTCTTTTGATAGTAAAATAAGAAATTGAAAGATTTCGTTGAAATTGTTCGTTTGGAAATTTCCTGAAAGGATAATCATATGACATATAAGGTTTCATTTATTTTGTGAAATATGAATAATTTAAAAAATATTTTCTTAAAAATAAACCTTCTATCACTTAATATTATCTAGACAATGAAAAATGTTTGCATTACCAACAACAATTTATGTTTTAATATTTTTACAAACGATAAAAATATTTTTCGTTCATTCATTTTTGTATGCGATAAAAACAACCATATAAAAAAAATACGTTTTATGTTATTCATTTTCTGCCAAACAAATGAAGATCCGTGTTTTTTTTACAGGGATGGGTATATTGAATGATCTATTAAGAGTTATTCTGGATATGTCTGGATTCACCTTTAGTTTTCATCTTCAGAGACACGTTGGACGGTTTCGGTGACCGATACAAATGTTTTTGGCGACCATGCACGTAAACTTGGCCCATACCAGGCTGGCACCATTTGTCGGTTTGCTCGCAGACTTGAATGCCTTGAAAATAAAACATGCAATAGCAAAATACTGTCTAGTTACCGACAGCACTTTATCATCTCCCTTTTAAAAAGGATAACGAGCTTGTGATGAGATTGTCCGGTGGAGATAGAAAGTAGAAATGGCATCCAAAGTTCCGGTGGTAGTTTTCTCTGAGGAAAGTATGGAACCCGGGACGAAGTCCTGGATCAGAGCTTGCGATGAGATTGTGCAAGCCCTTGAGCATCACGGGTGCTTTGTGGCCGAGTACGAGGGTTTCCCTAGAGAGCTCCACGATCCAATCTTCGGCGTCACAAAGGAGCTCTTGGATCTCCCTCACGAGACCAAGGTTCGGAGCCCCAGTAGCGCCCACTCGAATGGTTACATAGCCAAATGTCCTGGAACTCCTTTGCTTGAAGGTCTGAACATCGATGGTGCTGAGAAACTTGAAGCTTGTGAGAAGTTCACAGCTCTCATGTGGCCATCTGGGAACGCTCGCTTCTGGTACACCCTTTTCTCCTCATTTTTCTTTGGGTTTTCCTCTCTGGATGTTTAATACAGGGAACGCATCGCAGCTTATCCATCTAAACGTGGTAGGGAAAGCTTTTTTTTTTCTTTTTTTTTGGTCTCTTTCCGGGCTAACATTTCAATTAGGTTACCAATTAATATCCAATCTTATTTGTAAACGAAAAAAAAAAAGTGGTCAAATTATTAAAAAAAGAAATCAAATAAACGTCAGTAAGCAACAAAATTGGTGAATCATGCTAATTTAGATGATAGATCTTTAGAAAGAGAGTAAATGCAAGGTGTTGCTAACCGTGGTAAATAAAAGTCGGTAATTAGATAAAAAAATTGATAATATATAAAAAAATAATTAAACATTGGTGAGTAACTGAAATAAGAGTTAGTAACTAGAAAAATAGTTCGTAACTTAATCCAATAAAAGTTAGCAAGTCCGTCTCTAATTAAGTTGGTTATTTTATATGAGAGTTAATTAATTTGAATCCTTAATAACCTATGTAAATCAAAGTTGGTAAGTTAGTGGAAAATTGCTAATTTACAAACTATTAAAAATGTTAGCAAGGCCAACCTCACCAATGGTTGGTGTGTAGCACCCTTGCTGAACACCTATGGGACAACCTTGCCAACCCGCGCCTCTAGCTGGTCACCAAGTTCTAGCGACCGACTAGAGGATGAAGATGAAAGGAAAAAATAGAGAGAGGGAGAGATAGAGTATTAAAATTTGAAAAATATGAAAATATTAAAGAAAATTGTCAATATAGTGACAGCTGGTCAAAATTGATCGGATAGACTCAATTGATATATAAAAATAATTTAGAAATAAATTGATACAATTGCAAAAAAAATAATAATAATAATTTAAGGATAAATTGATACAATTGCAATTGATTTAAGACTTTTTTTTTAAAAAAAAAAATCTTCTCAAAATATCCATATTTGGTGCATGGAACAAAACAATTGTGCCTCTTCATATGCTTCCATAGAATTTCAATGAAAGCTTCACAATTATGACAATGTAGTAGGCATTATGTCTTTGCTAAGGAAGTCGATTTTTAGTATATCTCTCTTATTAGAAAATATTTTTTTTTTCCATTTTGCTGTAGCAAAACTGCTCATTCCTACGCAAAGGAGATAGCTAAAGTGGAGAAAGTGGTGAAGAGGATGGTGTTTGAAGGCTACGGCGTGGGGAAATATTGTAACTCTCACTTCGTGTCCACGACATACCTCCTGCGCATCTTGAAGTACAAGAAACCTGGCGAGGACGAGGGTAACATCAACCCGATCGCCCACACGGACAAAACCTTCCTGTCCATTCTCTATCAGAACGATGTCAGGGGCTTGGAGGTGATGACAAAGGATGAAGAATGGGTCGCCTTCCAGCCCTCGCCTTCATCTTTCATGGTCATGGCCGGTGATGCATGCATGGTGAGTCTCTTATCTATTGTTTTCCCCAGAGTAGTCGAGTCCCGTTGCGTAATTAATAATGTGCTTGAAATATAATGCACTTCAGATCAAGAATAGAAACATAGGGATTCTATGGCACAAAGTTAGGTAGTATAAATACATTTTTGAAATGAAATACATGACATGAATGATAGACGCTAATTGCGCAAATCCCAAGATCTCCATAACTAGAACAAGAACATGCACGTTTGAGTAGAAAGAATTGACGCACCTGTTTTGGGATCCATTGTTCTTGAAGCGGAAGCGGAAACGGAAGCGGAAACACAATGTTCCACGCGCAAGTCCTTCTCCTCTATTGCCTCCGTATCACTGGCTCAATGAGGCGGCCCCCTCACGTGCAGCGTTAGGTAAACGCCCCTTAGGTGAGGATACATGTGAGAATTAGGGTTAGAGGAGAGACTTGAGCACTATTTATAGAGTTTCCAGCCAGTCCCCCTCATTACGAGCCAGGCTCAACTCGGCCCACACTAGCCAGCCCAAATTAGACTAATTAAGAAACCTTCTATCTCATCTTAGACCAAACCCCGTAAAACGATAAACGTTAAACGGTAAATTACAATATCAATTAATGTAGTCCACAATTAAAAAAAACTCTTACATTCTCCACTTGGACTATATTAATTGAAATCGTACCTTATGTGCGCACATTGGTCCAAAGATAATTCTTAATAGTCAATCCTATCCCATAAAGTCTCAAAACACCGAATCATGGCGGTAACTGCATGTATACACATAGAGCCTTCCACGGTCACGAGTGCTCTCAACTTTATTGATATAGATTCAATATGATAGTGTGGCAAATGGATAACATCTCTCATAGAGAGATCCCATTTGTCAGTCACCATTCTCTTACCTTAGGCGACACAAAAACTTGTGCCACAAGAGAATGCTTTATGGTTCCAATGAACCCACATATGTCTTGTCCTTATGGTTAACCTTTTTTTATGTATCACAAGACATATGCACAAGGCTAATAACCGGATGCCCGGATGCCCCTAGCCTTCACTCAAGGTTTAAACAATACCTTGAGACTTTTAACAATATATATCAACATAATAACAATCCATTCAAAAACATTTTATTTAATGCAAAAGTTGACATATATGTATCAAATTGTTACTAAATTGTAACAAAACAGATGTAAACTTTATTCAAAGAAGAATAAAACACAGCTCCCACTAAATAACAGCATCCCAAGACGCTCCTAGGCCCATACTAATGACATGTCGATCAAAAACACACGGGCGTAGGCCTTTAGTTAGTGGGTCTGCAACCATATCATCTGTATGAATATAATCTACTGCAACGTCACCATTCTGTACTAATTCTTTTATAGTCAAAAACTTGACCTCCATGTGTTTAGACCCCTTTAAACTTCTATTGTTATTAATAAACAACACTGCAGAGTTATTGTCACAATATAACTGTATGGGTCTATCCACAAAATCATAAACTGATAACTCTCTAATGAGGTTTCGGAGCCAAATAGCTTGAGTAGCAGCTGAAAAACATGCTACAAACTCCGCTTGCATGGTTGAAGAAGATATGGATTTCTGTTTCTCGCTCTTCCATGACACTGCACCTCCTGCCAACATAAATATGTATCCAGTCATTGATTTTTTTATCATCTTGACAACCAACAAAGTCTGCATCCGAATACCCGACTAGTTGCAGGTCTGGAATATATCTATAAATCAGCATATAATCTTTTGTTCTCTTTAAGTACCTTAAAACCTTCTTGGCAGCAACCCAGTGATCGCGTCTTGGATTAGATTGATATCTGCCTAGAAGCCCTGTTGCAAAAGCAATATCTGGCCTAGTGCAAACTTGAGCATACATGATGCTTCCAAGCACACTAGCATAAGGTACATTCTTCATTTGAGCTTTCTCAAAATCTGAATTAGGGCATTGTGAAAGACTCAATTTATCACCCTTAACAACAGGAGCAATTCCTGGTTTGCAATCCTGCATATTGAATCTTTCTAAAATGCGATCAATATACGCCCTCTGAGATAAACCCAATGAACGGCGTGAGCGATCCCTATGGATCTCAATGCCAAGAACAAAAGACGCCTCACCAAGGTCTTTCATGTCAAAATTTTTTGATAACATCCGCTTTGTCTCATGTAGTAAACCAATGTCACTACTAGCAAGCAAGATATCATCTACATAAAGTATGAGAAAAATATATTTCCTCCCACTGACCTTGGTGTATATGCACTGATCTACTTTGTTCTCAATAAATCCAAATGAAGTAACAACACTATGAAACTTGAAATACCACTGTCTAGAAGCTTGCTTAAGGCCATAAATAGACTTTTTCAATCTATAAACAAGCTGACCTGAGTCATTTGCTACAAAACCTTCAGGCTGCACCATATAAACCTCCTCATCAAGGTCTCCATTTAGAAAAGCAGTCTTAACATCCATCTGGTGTAACTCCATATCGTAATAAGCTACCAATGCTAAGATCACTCTAAAGAAATCTTTAGAAGAAACTGGAGAAAATGTTGCTTCATAATCTATTCATTCTCTTTGAGTGAAACCCTTAGCTACCAGTCTGGCTTTAAACTTTTCAATCTTTCCTTTGGAATCCCTTTTAGTCTTAAATACCCATTTGCAGCCAATAGGTTTACAACCTTCAGGTAATTCAACAAGCTCCCAAACACCATTATGTTTCATAGATTGCATCTCATCTTTCATCGCATCTAACCACAAATCTGATTGAGGACATGAGATGGCTTCATTATAAGTCACGGGATCAATAACACAGCCTATGTCATAATCATGCTCTCCTAAGTAGACTAGATAGTCTGGTGGTATAGCTGAACGTCTTTCTCTAGTTGACTTTCTGAGTGGAGCTACTTCATCCTCATTTAGAATATGAGGAACTTGTGGAATTTCTTTAGGAACAGCCTCAACAACAGGATCATGGGCCACAACAGGCTCAGTTTGTGGCGCAAGAGGCTCCATAATTGTCTGCACAGGATGAGATAGGGATCCAGTAATCCCCATCATACTATCAACTTCGATAGCTTATGAGCAGCTACCCTTTTCAGCTACATCAAATTCTAGAAATTTTGCAGTCTGAGATTCCACAATTCTTGTACCTCCATTAGGGTTATAAAACCGATACCCCTTTGAATGATCTAGGTAAGACACGAAGTAACACCGAGTAGTTTTGGAATCCAACTTACTCAATGTTGGATTATATAACTTCACTTCTGCTGGACATCCCCAAACTCTAAGATGATTCAAGCTAGGTTTACGTCCAGTCCACAACTCAAAAGGAGTCAATGGAACTGTTTTAGTAGGAACACGATTTAGAATATAAAGAGCCGTTTTCAAAGCTTCTTCCCACAGAAAATTAGGTAGATTTGTCCTACTAATCATACTTCTCATCATGTCCATAAGAGTACGATTCCGCCTTTCAGCTACACCATTTT
This sequence comes from Eucalyptus leucophloia subsp. euroa, assembly GCA_017140325.1. Lineage (NCBI taxonomy): Eukaryota > Viridiplantae > Streptophyta > Magnoliopsida > Myrtales > Myrtaceae > Eucalyptus > Eucalyptus leucophloia. The sequence goes on from CM029473.1 coordinate 33,893,661, forward strand.
GTTCAGGACTACCGGGCATAGTAAACTGACTTATAATCCCAGAATCCTCTAAGTATTTAGCAAACGGCCCTTTAAGTTGTCCAGCATCTCCGTGCCTACCAAAATACTCACCACCACGATCAGATCTAACAATCTTAATAACTTTTCCCAACTATTTCTCCACTTCAGTCCGAAAAACCTTGAATTTATCAAGAGACTCGGACTTTTCTTTAATCAAGTATAAGTATCCATATCGAGAATAGTCGTCAATGAATGTGATGAAATAAAAATTTCTGCACAAAGTAGCTGTGTATGGTCCACTAATATCAGTGTGAATAACCTCCAACAAGTCTGAACTTCGTACAACAGATTTCTTCTTTATCTTAGTCATCTTACCTCTCGCAATGCTACGCAAGTCTCTTGATCATCTTTGAGAGTAGGTAAGATATCAGCCTTTATTAGCCTTTCTACTCTTTCTTTAGAGATATGACCAAGACGTTTATGCCACAATGCATAAGACTGTTCCTTAGGTAGAGGTCTTTTGGAAACAACATTTTCAGCTGAATAAGCAACGTACATGTCGTTGGGAGATAAACTCAATCGATATAATCCATCGGATAAATTGCAACACCCAATCTTATTTGAATCATAAAACATGGAAATAGTATTACTCTTTATTTCAAAAGAGTATCCACACATGTCCAAACAAGACACAGAAACTAAATTCCGCCTAAAAGAAGGTATGTAAAAAGTGTTTCTTAATACCATCCGAAAACCAGAGTCTAAAATTAAAACAACATCTCCCACGAACTCTACGTCAACTCCAACGTTGTTTCCAACAGTGAGCTTTGATTCATCCTGATTTGGCGTCCTTCGGTTTATGAACCCCTGAATGGTAAATGCAACATGATTAGTTGCACCACTATCTAGCCACCAAGAATAGGTCGGAACTTCAGATAGATTGGATTCATAAATAAATGCCAAAGAATCATTACCTTTATGCTCACTCTTATTTCTCTTAGACAACCAAGCCTTAAACTTGCTGCAACGTCTCTTCACGTGTCCTCTCTCCCTACAAAAGTAGCAAAGAACACCATCCTTCTTGGTGATTGCCGTCTTAGGACCCAAAGTGCTAGAAGGACCTGCTCCTTCAGAATTTCCTTTGTTGTTGGAAGGACCAGCAACTTCTGAATTGCTTTTATGGGTATAAGTTTTCACCTTCTTACCCTTGTCTCTAGCAGAACTAGAAGCATAAAGAGCAATATGTCCTTTATCTTTCTTCAATTTATCTTCCTCTGCCACCAACCTTGCAATCAAGTCATTAACAGACCAGGTTTCATCTTGGGAACTATAATTGGTCATAATAATCCCAAAATCAGGAGGAAGAGTATTTAGAGCTTGATGGACAATGCAAGTAGTAGGAATTTCAACATTGAGAGCCTGAAGCTTTGTTTACAAATCAACCATCCTCAGAACATAATCTCTTACTCCACCAGAACCATCATACTTCATAGTAAAAAGTGTTTGCATATGTGTCCCTATCTCAAAGATTAGGCGACACACGGTTTCTAGCCATCAAAGCTTCCATCATTTGCCTAGCATTGCAGTCTCGTGCAAACCACTTTTCAAGTGTTCCCGAATAGAACGCTTCATGGACAGCAAGCAAATTCTATTGCTCTTTTCCCATGCAGCAAAATTTGCTTTTTGAGCCTCTCGTACTCTCGCGGTCAGATCTGCCGGCCGATCAGTAGTAAGAGCCATATGAACATCTGCCATCTCCATAGCAAACAGAAAATCCTCTTTCCATCTCTTAAAATTTGAACTAGCAAGAACCTTAATGGTGACGGAGTTACCATTTACAGAAAGGTGACTGAAAGATAAGCAATATATCTAATTAGCATCATGTAAGCATTGTGTAACTTGACACACAAGTACACATCCAGAGAGTTACATGCAAAATCATATAATCACCTTTGGGCAGAATACATGACAAGCAATTGTACACTCTCCACATGATAAGGGTTATGAGAATATTTTTCAATTTTCGTGAATTCATCACCTTTGGGCATATGAACCATTAGGATTGGTCACTCCTCCACCACACTATCATGTATCCCTCCATGAACTAATACACAATTACCTCCTTTGGGAGTATAACTATGCATTAGACCAGGAAACATCCCAATTAAATATACGAGATCGAAATTTCTCAAATTCAATCAAGTGTGCCACTTTGGCGGTCACAACTTAATTGAATCCTTGAAACTCTCTCATACCTGGGATAAAATGTTCAACTCACATACATCATATACATGTGATTTAACTTTAGTGATAGGGGCATCATATTACTCAAATCACATGCCATGCTAATTACATTGCTTTATTTATTAATAATAATAAACCTTATCGTATATTATTAATGAATAACACTCATAAAGTTCATGTGATTACATACCTGTTTCCCGACACCTGTATTTTCAAAATCACAGGAAAAATACAAGAAAAATACGCAGAAAATACACTAAAAATTCACGTATTTAGGGCTTTGTATGTATTTTCACATCCATATAATCATCAAATATATAAAATAAATATACCATGGAGTAGGAAATAATCATACGAATCCATTGCCGCCGGCCACGCGCAAATCGGAGCTCCCACGCGCCCACACGCGCCCCCTGAGTGCGAGGCGCGTGGAGCCCACGCGCGGGCATCAAAGCCGATCAAGACCGGTCCGACCGGTGGCGGTCCGACCGGTTCCCGGTCCGACCTTCCGGTCCAGCCGCCCGGTCCGACCGGTTGACCGGTTTGGTCAACCAGTCCTTGACCGGACCGGGTCGGGTCGGTCAAAAAGGGTCGGGTCGGGTCCTTGGTCGTTTCGGGTCGGGTCGGGTCGGGTCGTCGCCACCCAGGTCGGGTTGATCGCCATTCGGTTCGGGTCGGGTCGTCCGAATCCGAGTCCGAATCCGGTCGCTGACGTCATCGTGACGTCAGCTTCTGCGTGCGCCGCACGCGCGAGCATCGCCCGCGCGTGGGAGTGCGCGTGAGGGCGCGTGGGCGCTCGTCTTCGACGCCCGGCGGCGCGTGGCCGCGCGTGGGGGCGCGTGGGGCCTCCCCCGGCGACGCGCCGCCCATGGTTTTGCTCGCCTCGTTGAGCCCAGTCAGAATTTGTGATTTAATATTATTTTTATTAAACTAAAAGTCTCGAAAATCACAAATTAAGGCAAGATCCATACTAACTAGGGTTAATCCGAACAAATTTGGGCAAAATCAATTGTGTTCGTGTTCTAGGGTTATGGAGGCTCTAATACCACATGATAGACGCTAATTGCACAAATCCCAAGATCTCCATAACTAGAACAAGAACATGCACGTTTGAGTAGAAAGAATTGACGCACCTGTTTTGGGATCCATTGTTCTTGAAGTGGAAGCGGAAACGGAAGCGGAAACACAATGTTCCACACGCAAGTCCTTCTCCTCTATTGCCCTCCGTAGCACTGGCTCAATGAGGCGGCCCCCTCACGTGCAGCATTAGGTAAACGCCCCTTAGGTGAGGATACAGGTGAGAATTAGGGTTAGAGGAGAGACTTGAGCACTATTTATAGAGTTTCCAGCCAGTCCCCCTCATTACGGGCCAGGCTCAACTTGGCCCACACTAGCCAGCCCATATTAGACTAATTAAGAAACCTTCTATCTCATCTTAGACCAAACCCCGTAAAACGATAAACGTTAAACGGTAAATTACAATATCAATTAATGTAGTCCACAATTAAAAAACTCTTATAATGAAATCATACTCGAATTCTGACGCTAGGTGACCCATTATTTTCTTCACTTCTTAGATGGCTAAGAAGAATCAGAATATATAAAGAGCAATATCATTAGTAGAGAACACTATACTTTGTCTGATTTATTTATATGTATAATGATTACTAAGGGATGGAGCAACGGAAGAATCAAAGCGTGTTACCATCAAACCAACGTAAGAGAAGACGGGTTGGTGAGGTATGCACTCGGTGTCTTCTCGTATAATACAGGGACAATAGAGATACCAAAGGAGCTTATAGATCAAGACCACCCTCAACAGTTCAAATCATTCAATCATCTTGATTTCCTTCGTTTCTACGACAAGAGCCAGGGTCGCACTAAGGCTCAATGCCTCATCAAAGCTTATTGGTGGAGTCTAGTCATATTGTGAAGCTAAAAGAGGCAGAGCATAGTCAATGAATTACAAGTCAGCCTAGTTCGTGTTCTTGCAGCATATATTTTTGTATTGCTTGGCTAAAAAGAAAATCTTCACGTTAAGTACGAAGAAAGTTGTGGTAAGTGGTGAATCTTACGGACAAGATGATTGATCGCTCCCTTTTTATCCCTTTTTGGTCCTCTCTTTTTCTTTCCCTTTTTCATTCCCCAACCCCACTAAAATCTTGCAAAGTAAGCACTTTGAGTGTACATTTGGTAACATTTCTATTTTGAGAAATTATTTCTTTTTAGAATTAATTTTTTATTTATTTTTATTCTTTGAAACAATTTTTAAGTAAAACAATGTGTTTGGTAACTATACAAAATTTCTATTAAGAAAAAGAACAGGTATAAATTTGGTGCGACCCATAATTTTTTTTGTACCGTAGACTTCTATAATTTTTTAATAATTTGTTTAGATTTTTTTCTCTTTTTCCTCTCTTATTTTTCCTCCACTAGCCGCTGGCAAGGGGCAAGGAAGAATAAGAAAAGAAAAAAATGATTTATTTCTAAAAAAAAAAATTCAAAACAAGAAACTACTCATGTTTTTTTATTTATTGTTTTTGTTCCAAATCTTTCTCTGGCCACTTTTCTATTCCGGAAAATAGAAAAATTAATTGATGTTATCAAATGAATTTTTTTAAATATATTTTGGGAAGCAAAAGAACAGAAAAACAAAATAATAAGAGCGTTATCATGTGCGACCTTACTTGTCATCAATCCAAACACTTTTTTTGTTTACCGTATAAATACTGTATATAGGCCACTACAAATAACTTTTTACAATCATTTTCTAAAATTTGAAATATATATAGTGTCCGTTTAGAATTCCTACCAAGTAAAGGTTATCCACAGCCGCTGGCTCAATCGCCCTGCCCCTCGGGCCAAGGTGAGTTTGGGTAGGAGTTTCACATGAGATAGCCAAGAATGTGCACCTTTTGCTTGGGCCTAACCTTGCCCAGCCTGGTTTCCATTGAGAGAGTTATCTTCACATTTAATTAGCATACCATGAAAATCCACTAGCGAAATCCATCATAGAGTGTATGCAGGGGACAACTAAGAACCCATCAAAGTTTCCTTCAATGGTGCTTGATACAGGTTTATCTGATTTAGTATTCCATTAAGCTTTAGGTTGTATTTACTTTTCATGAGGCAATGGCGTCAGACTATCAGTTACCACTTTAAAAGGACAATGCATAGAATTGATGAAAATCTAAATATGGTATGGACATATATGGCATCAATCAAATTTTCATAATAACATAATTAGTTGGCAATTTTCAGTCTAATCTCAACAACCATTTGAGTTCATGTGCATTGATGTGGATAAGGTTAAGCAAATTAGGATTTAGGAGAGAACTTCCTCTTTTTGGCTCTCCATTTAAGCTTTTTGGTGGGAAAAGGACCGATGAAAAGTAAAGAATCTCAACCCACAAGTGCTATAAATTTAGGGGCTCTTCTTAGTGACCCGCCTAGTAAGAGTTTTATCTTCAAACGATGTTTTCTTTGTATGTCAGGCATTTGAGTTTTTTAAGTTGAAGTTGAATTTGGTGAACGCTTTTTATCACGCCAAATGACCTCTTATTGTGCTATTATTTGCATGTCTAATTGTCTATATTGATTCGGACCAAAAGGGAAAAAAAAATGTCCATATTGATGAAAATTCCGTGAATAATGCAAATATAGAAATGCTCTCTAGCAGTCACGTCCATGGAGGCCTATTTAGGTGGCGATTAATTTCACGTTAAAATTCCTCATAAATTTTATAATATGAGTGGGTTTGGGCAATAAATTAAACCCGACCTTTAAGCATATCCTCAACAATTTTGCCAAATGATCATTTCTACTTCCAATGAGTATTGGAATTTGGACGTAATCGGTGTGAAAAAGTAAAATTGGGTATAAATTGAGAAAGGAAATGGATTGCAAAGCAAAAAAAAAAAAAACATTGTAAAACAAATGAAAGTAAGTGTTTCGTTCAAATTTAATCAATGACAAAAATATCATTCACCGAAAATCATTATTTGGCTTTTGATGAGAGGAAATGGGTTCTAGGGTGACTCCACATAAGAAAATTTCAGGCGAACAAGAAATAACTGTAAACCTTCATTTTGAACTTTAAACCAAATTGTACGTACAAACCATATCGGAATTCAATCAACGACAAAGCTTGAAAATACAACTACTTCCATGGCGAGACACATCCACAAACTGTGCTGGGAGTAAATCGACGATGCAACACCCATGATAGAGATACACACTGAAATTTAATCGACAACAAAACATTGAGATAGAGATACGAGTTGAAATTTAATTGACGACATAAATCAAAAAGTTATAGCTAAGGAAAAATAAAGTGCAAGAAAGTAAAGATAATTAAAATATTACCTTTTAATTGATTTGTTAGGGGGTATTCTAGTTGATGAGAACTTGGTATTTATAGGCTTTCTACTATAACCGTTTGGAAGCAATTCCTTCGTGATTGTAACTGTACTTTCGCACCTTAGGAAATTCGATCTCGTATTCCTACATTGGCGAGTCTTTTCTTCAAAGCAGTTGCTCCTTCAAAAAAGCACCTCGACCTCTCCATGTTTGTCTAGCTATTCTTCAATTTAATGGGACTACACATATCTGAATCTTGTTGGCACCTAAATTTTAGCTATTCATTTAGGGTTTCAATTACATAGAAAATTGGCGATTAATTCCTAACCCCAGAAAAAAATAATTCCATTATATTTTATTACATATATACATTAGGAAAATTTACATTAGTAGCATTAATTATTAAAATTTTTGAAAAAATTTAAAAAATTAATTAAAAATGAAAGCGCAGCCGGGCTGGGCTAGGGCCAGCCTTGGCCCGGCTACTTCTCCTATGCCCTTTTTCTTTCTCCCCGCCTGGGCCAGCCCAGCTCACTTGTTCTTTTCCTTTTTCCCGGCCCGGCCTCTTCTTCTCTCTTCCTTCCCTCCCTGCCGTTGGACGACAGCTCAACGTAAAAATACAGTACGTTGGCTGGACGACGAAGGGGAAGGACCGAGGGCGGGACGACCGGTGAGGCAGCAACTGGCGTCGTGGCTTGAAAGGGAGAGAGGAGAGCAGCCAAGACGGGGGGTCCGTCGTTTTTCAGAGGGGGTTGGATTTAGAGAAGCTGGAGAGAGGGAACTGGAGAGAAAGAGAGAGAGCTAGAAAGGGAGAAATCGGACAGCAAGAGAAATTGAGAGAACGACTAAGAGCGAGGAGTTCTCCGATCGCTTCGCCACGCCGGAGTCCCGTTCGACGACCCCCGCTCGCTATCCTCGTCATCCCAACCTTGCTTTGCGGCACCCACATCTCCAGTAAGTGTCTTCTCGCCCCGAACTTCCCTTGCCCCGAGGATCTTGGCTTAGGGACATCGAGGCGATCGGCCATAGCTCGATTTGTCTCGAGCTCGCCATCTTGACCCGTGGCGTGCGTTTCGGGTCTGCTTATGCTGTCCTTCGTTGATGTTGAGCATTCCTCGCTGGTTCATGTTGACCTTTGATCCGGGTTTGAGACCTTTTCTCGTCCGCGGTTTCCTTTCATTTGACGCCCCCCACATGTTTGACAAAATGACTCTGAGAGTCGATCTAAAATAGTTTTGGTTAATTTGGCTATGATTTGTATGAAATGGATTGAGTGGTCGTATATTAAGCCTAAAATTCACGCATATTGGGGTTGCTGAGTACCTTACTGAACTTTTGTTTTGTTACGTTCTTCGTATTGCTCTCCTCTTGATGAACATTGGTGAGGAGAATGAGCGAGGGTCTCTGTTATGCATATTACCGATAATCTCAGATGATGTTTGCATTGAACTCGTGTTACGTCCCATTCTATATATCCATGTTCAGGGCGTTTCTATAAAGCAATGGTATGAGAGCATCGAATGGATGAACGATGGTGATATTTCGATGATAGCCGAGATGGGGATAGTTTGGCGAACACTTGGAGTGGCGAGGAGTTTTCCGCTCGTGCCGTGGACGTCTTGTTTTAGATGAAGATGGGTTGTTGATTTTCTTCTAGCATCTCATTTCTTGAGTCTGATTGAAAGAGGGTTCTGGGAGGGACTAATGCTACAGAGGGGAAGTGCAAGCGTCTGAGAAGGGAAATGTGAGAAGATGTGGCTGTGGGCTCGTTGGACTTTGGGTTTAAAGGAGATTTATGGGCTTGAACTTAGCTGAGATTGGTAAATTCGGGCCGGTTTAGGCTATAGGGAGTTTGGGCCAGTTTGAATTAGGTGAATCTGGGCTAGTGGGTGAGTTGGGGTCTCCTCCTGTTTTGGCAACTCGGACTTCGCTTGGTCCTTTTCCCAAAAGGCTTGCTCTTATGGCCCATCTTCTGCCGTGTGCCCAAATTCGTGTGACCAGGCTTCTGTCCTCGTTTGGACTGGGTCCCAAGGCCCGGCCTGGGTTTTTTTGGATTAAAATTTTAAAGAAAATACTTTTTATAAAAAAATTAAAATTAATAAAAAAATTCCGAATTTTTTTTTCTAAAATCAGAAAAAGCTATATATAGTTTTTAGGTAGTTTTCTCTTAAAGTGTGAGAAAATCCCTTATAAAAATATTGTTCTTAAAAGTCAACAAGCCTAGAACTTTATAATACGGTTTGAATGGTTCTTAGAGACAAAGACCCTTGATTGTGCATTGATTATGGCCTTCCTTTGCTTAGGACTGGCGTTTATTTATTTCTTAGTGCTAAATGTGTGACATCCTGAAATTCGACTCCGTTTCGATAAAATGAAATGGGCATTTCGTCGACGTGTTTACGGTCCTTTTTCTCTGAGCTGATCACTCACGAGTTAACTAACCTATTGAGTGAAGCCGTTAAGGGACGTATCTACAAAAAAATCCCTAAAAGCTACTCAATTTGTTGGATTGGACTAAAATCACGTCTGATCGATTTTTAACCACGAAATCAACTCGATTTCGGGAATCGAATTTTAAGCGCGTCATAATTATTATTTTTAGGATCCTGTCTCATCGCTCGTCAATTTATTGACGAGTCCGAAATTTCAAGAAAGAAATTATCGGAGGAAAAATTGAAGACCAAAAAGAAAATAGAAAAGGAAAGGAAAAGAGAAAAGAAAAGAAAAAGAATAAGATCATTATTTAAATTCTTTTCTCTCTCTCCCTTTTCTCTCTTTCTCTCTCTCTCTTCTCTCTTCTCTCCCCTCCCCCTCATGCGTTTTACCCACCAACCGAACACCCACTTGCCAAATTCAATTTGGCTTCATCTTCTCTCCCCATTTGACCAGTCAAACTTTCATCTTCTCTCTCTCATCTCTCTTTCGCACCTTCTCTCCCTCGGCTCTTTTTACTGTGCGAACAGAACCGAACCAGAAGCGGATAGAAGCGGAGGAGCTCGCCGAAGCCGTCGCCACCCGTACCACCGCCCGGACGCCCAGCGATCGCCGCCATTCCGTCGTCCGCGCGCCCCGCGTCCGCCGTGCGCCTCCAGCCCATTCCCTCGAGCCCAGGCATCCCTCCCCGCACGATTCAGCCCCCTCGCTCCGCCCTTTGCTTGGCTCGTCCAGCCACCTCCGACCACCGCCTCGCCTCCGCCCGACCTCCCCGACTTTCCCCTCGCCCTTCGCGCCTTGCTCCGCCATCTTAGCCACCGGAGCAGCCTCGTTTTGCCATGAACAGCAGCTGGAAAAATGGTTTTCCAGCACTGTTCAAGGCCGTTTTGGCCGTTTCCGGCCCCGAACCCGAGCCGTGCTTTGGGAAGTTTTGTTCCTCGTGTCGCCCCATCGGATTGATCGATTTGCACGCGATTTGATGAGTAATCTCACTAATCCTGGATTAGTTGGCTAATTATGCTTAAGGTTGGTTTAGTTTTAATTAATTATGTTTAGGTTGTTAGATTAGAATAAATTAGCAATTATTAGTCAATTGTGATGCGATTTAGATAAATTGATTGTGCAATTAGCAAGTAGACGTGGTCTACTATTTATTGGAAGTATCTCGGGAATTTTTCGACCCCTAATTGGGCTTCAATTTGGCGATTCGGGCCTAAGTGAGATTTTTGGCATTTAAATATTAATTTTCGGAATTAAATTAAATAATTATTTATTTTCTGAAAATTCAAGGGAGATGGTCTGGAACCGGAATATTATGCGGATGACTGTGGTGAAGTCCGTTTATTTAATCGGGCTTTATTTTAAGCTAAATTGAATTTTTAATATTAATTAATTTTCGAAATTATTTAATTAATTATTTATTTCTTGAAAATTCAACTGGGATGGCCCGTGATCGGAAAATTATGCTGATGACCATGGTAAAGTCCGTTTATTTAATTGGACCTTATTTTGAGCTAAACGGAATTTTTAATAATTAATAATTAATTTTCGAAATTAATTAATTATTTATTTATTTTTCGAAAATTAAGTTTGAGATGGCCGACGACCAAAATCTCGTGCTAATCGTCGTGGCGCAGTCCGTTTATTTAATTAAGCTTTAAATTGTATTGAATTGATTTAATTGTGGATAATTACTTTAGAAATGGCATTTGGCATCTAAAAGGGCACGTGGGCTCGGTAATTTGGTGCATTATCTCAGAGAATACACGTGGTCCCAATGAGTACATTTGGCATCTTGAAGAGACACGTGGGCTCGGTGACTTGATGCATCGCTTTGGAGAATGCACGTGGGCTCACCGATTCAAAATGACATTTTAAAGAGCATAGGGTATACTATATCGGCCTTCGGGCGATATGTCAGCTTTGGGTGAGCTATATCGATATATGTCAAGATAATATATCGACCTTTGACGGGCATATATCATATCGCTTTGGGTGAGCAAGTATACTTTATTATCAGCTTTTTGGGTGAGCATAGGGTATACTATATTGGCCTTCGGGCGATATGTCGCTTTGGGTGAGCAAAGATACCAAGATACTATATCGACCTACGGCGATATGTCAACTTTGGGTGAGCAAGATACTTTATTATCAGCTTTGGGTGAGTATATGGTATACTATATCGGCCTTCGAGCGATATGTCGCTTTGGGTGAGCAAGATACCGGTATACTATATCGGCCTTCGGCGATATGCCGCCTTTGGGTGAGCAAAGATACCTTATTATCGCTTTTGGGTGAGCTATACTATCTATATATCAACTTAGAGTGAGCAGTCCTGGACTATGGTCAGACTTATAGATAGTATTGAATGTGCCGACCAAGCATGGGTCTTGATCTGATATTGTGAATTGACCGATTGATTGGAAATGACCATGAGATGGTCTGATTGACTTGTAATCGACTAGGTCGATTGATCGATAATTCGATCTGAGTGTGACTTGATGTGATTCATTACCTTGGTTGGATGTTGTGAATTGAATGATTGAATGGAGATGATCTTGAATGGTCTTGTTAGCATATAATCGACTAGGTCGATTTGATCGATGCTTCGATCGGTGATATGATTGCTTGGGTGTCTGTTATGAATTGTACTGACATGCAGGTGGAATCTGAGGCCAAGGTACGTCTTCTGCCCTATGCGTATTTAGGCAGCCTATAGTATAATAGTTTACTAATTGGGCTTAGTGAGGTAGAACTCGCTGAGACGTAGTCTCATCCTAGTTTGGGGAAAAATTTCAGGACCCTGTTGAGGAGCTGAGGAGGAATCTGAGAAGGAGAACTCGGAGGTGAAACCTTGAAATAGCTAGTGCGAGTACCTAGAGGGGGGGTGAATAGGTGTACAAAAAAAATTTTCTCGAAACTTGTACGATATTTAAGCAATTAGAGGATCTCAAACAATTAAAAATTTAATCGCAAGACCGAGTAAGGGAAAGAGAGAATTGAACGCTCGGTTTATAGTGGTTCAAACCTTGATTCAAGCCTACGTCCACTCTTTCAGACCGACAAATGATTGGCTGGATTCCACTATGATCAAAGAGATGTTACAAAGTTGATCTTCCTTGATTTCTAGGTGTAGATGATCTACCACACTCACTCAAGGTGTCACCAAGTATAAACACTCTCTCGTATACAATTTCGCCGCCTCAACTAACAATCAAGGGTCTTCGACTGAATTTTTCTATCGATCACACACTTAAAACAGCTAGACGTCTTCCTTTTATACTCCTTCATGCCATCATAGCCGTTGGCACTTACCAAAGGAATTCCTCCAATCTACCCGTTTGGACGGAATCAATCAAGAAGATCATCCGAGCTATTTAAGGAATCGATGATAGCCCATCAATCCTCGTTCGCCCATACAATCGATCTCGGTTTCCAAGAATAGAATATTCCAAGATTGTTTCGTCGACCATCGGATCTTTAATCGATCTTAGATAAGAATTAAAGAATCCGAAATGATTATCCAACCAAAGAATCTATTCCGGAAGATAGGATCGAATCCTCAACCATAAACCTCGGCTTTGGATTTCCTTCACACGGATTAGAAAGATCGACAAAGAGAATAGACTTAAGTCTTAAGTCCCGAGTCTTAAGTCTTTGAGTCTTGAGTCTTGGGTCTTGAGTCTTGAGTCTTGAGAGAACAAAGTCTTCGATTTTAAACTGACGGTCTCCAAACATCCGACTTTAGACGAAAGAAACGTTTTGTCGCTTCAAAATATTCTGAAAGATTTCTCCAACAATCTCCCCCTTTTTGATGGTGACAAAACTTTCTTGAAGATTTGAACAACTTTGACCCGCAAAACATTTCTCAAGTAATATGGCTAACTCATAAAGATTAATAAAACAACCGCACTCGCATCCACAGAAAATTGGTTAGTCTTTCATGAGAAACACCACATAACAACACTTGAATAAATGCAACCAGTCAAGTTCATAATCAAATCCGAAATAATTCAACAAATTCACACCCAAGTTCAAGTTCTCAAGTCATAAACATAACCACAAAGGTCAAAGATTAAAAAATGAAAGTTCAAATTGATTCTCCCCCTTTTTGTCAGCATTGAAAAGGGTGAGAAAGGAGTCATGTCCGCTGGGAATGCGCACGATCCGGAAATCCCCAATGGACTCGGACTACTCCTTCAAGCTTCTTCAGTCTTCTCGCAGACGAGCTACCTCTTCTCCCTTGGCATTGGCTTGGAGTTGCCGAGCGAGGTCTTTGAATTTATCTTCCAAAGAGACCGAAGATACTTGTCCAGCATGCTTTAAAGCTTGGATTTCACCGAACATATATCCTGGTTACGCATTTCCGTAAGAATATTCATGATACCGCGAAGATCCGCAGAATCCGTCTCGTGTACCGGCATTGACTTTCTCGCAGACGATGGCGCCCGTACGGTCCGCGATTTCGAATCGACGTACCACCTTCTTCGTGCAATGGAGAGACTCGAACTTGGTCTTCTCGAGATTGTCGAAGATCTTCAAGAGCATGAGGTGTAGACCTCTTTTGCTCACTAACTCCCCTGTCTCTAGGACATCGAGAGGGGAAGAATGATGATCATGCTTTTGATTTCCCTTCTCTCCGCATTTGTCGCAGACCGTTCTTTTTCTTCTTCTCCTTCTTCCTCAACTTCTTTCTCCTTCTCTCTCTCTCTTCTACTTCTCTCGCTCCGCTGAAGTTCTCATTGGATAAGACACGTAACGTCTTGTTCTTGTCGAGCTGGAATAGTGGGATCTTCATCATCTTCATCTTCATCCTCATCCTCCAGATAAGAGTTCTTTTTCTCCTTTTCGATGAGACACCAATGGCCTCCTTCCCTTTCCTTTTTGAAGCGACATCGGACCGAGATTTCACCTTGAATTTCTCCATTGCCTTAGAGAGTTCTTTCGTACGCATCTTCATTAATATTTTCAACCCTACCACCATCTTGTCACACGGTCGAACACAAAAAGTATGTGGCGCTTCAATATTCGTATGTCAAGATCTTGGTCACCGCACAGATAAGGCAATTGTCCTTTGTCTTTTGACACCGCCCGTACATGTGGAAAAGGATAGTGTGCGGGAGAGAAAATTTCCTTCCCGAGTTGATCGCATACATCAACTTTGCTTCGTAGAAAGACACGTAGTCTTTGACGTAGACTTCGGTCCGAGACAATTGATCACAATCTTGTGAAGCACAATGTTGATTGCATTCATCCCGGAATAGATAATTTTCTTATCTACATCCCTATCTTTGACAAGATCCGAGTAGCGCCACAGTGAGAGACTTTGATTGGGAGATAACGTCCCCTTTCAACTCCAATTATGTCCGCCAACATATTCACATCTACTACATAGACTTGGTCTCGGACATCGAATGAAATTCTATTCGCATCCAAAAAGCTAAGATTTGAATAGAAGTAAGCGGTCGATGATCATACCCGTCTCAGAGTCGAGCAAAAAGTCTCAAGTTGAAGCAAATTCAACTTCTCCCTTAAGTTCAAGTTGATGGAATCCAGAAGTCAAAGTCGACACTTCTAGGGTTGATTACCCCTCTTTTCAACAAATTTAGGTACACTTTTTCCCGATCCTTGGATTTAAACAAATCCATCCGATTTCCTTTCACCTTTGCAGCCACACCCATTCTAGGTTTAAATTCAAGGAACATTTTGTCATCATCGTTCCCGTCAATCGATTCCGTCCCGGCATACGAGGATCACTAGGAATGTTCGCAAGAGCCTCCTCTCGCTCTTCCTTTCTGAGCAATTCCCAACTCTTCCATTTTCCGCAGAAAAAGATACTCATTCCCATAATTTTTGTCCTTAAGAAAGTCATCTATATACTTTAATGAAGAACCGGTGCTTTTCAACGCACGATAAAGCTTATAGATAATGAGGGGTTTTTGGACTCTTACCGGGTTCAAAGATCCTCGATTATGTCTTCTTCTAGATTTTGACTTGCACCTTGTGGGTCGAGATGCTGAATGACGTGGAGGAGAGCGAATCGGACTTTGTCGACTTGGAAAGTCTTCTTCCTCGCAAGATCGAAGTGAGTCGGTCCCTTCTCCATTCTTTGTGGTCCCCTGTTTGCGATTCTTGATGATTTCCTCGAAGACGACATCTTTCTTTGTCTATTGGAGGATTCCTTCACTTGCTTTTCCCAAGAAAAATGACAACTTTCTCGACGATGAACAGAGTAGAAACGGGAGGAGGAGAGTGTCTTTTTAGGGTTTTGAAAATTGGGGGAAGAATGACCGTGAATTTATATGTGCCTCGGATTTGAAAAGAGAAGATTAAACGGCACAAGGAAAGTGTACGAACACTTCTTTTCAAAAAATCAATAACTGCCAAAAATAACTTCCTCTAAAAAGACAAGTTTTCAAATTTCACACGAATTATAAAAGAACGTACCTTTTGAGATAGAATAAGCGAGAATTCGTACCTTTTAGATAGCAACTTACAGTCTTTAGCAATGAATGATTGAGTCTCGGATTTAGAGTCTAAGAGATCGAGTCTTTAGAGTTGATGAGTCTCTAGACTTTAACTTCTTCAAGCTTCAAAATGTTGAGTCTTGAGCGGATGAAGTCGAATTGATTCTTCTCCAAAGGCTTTGTGAATATGTCCGCTAGTTGACTTTTTGAATCAACAAATTGAATTGAGATTTCTCCGTTTTGAATGTGATCTCTAATGAAGTGATGACGAATCTCAATATGCTTTGCTCTTGAATGAAGGATTGGATTTTTGGTGAGATTGATCGCGCCGGTGTTGTCACATCTGATTTCGTGCATGAGTCTTCAATGCCAAAGTCTTGTAGCTGTTGTTTTATCCATAGAATTTGCGAACAGCAGCTTCCAAGAGCTACATACTCCGCTTCGTCGTTGAGAGAGAGCTACAAGAGCTTGCTTCCTTGAAAACCAAGACACTCGTCCCGTTTCCAAGTAGCCGACAAGTTCCGTAAGTGCTCTTTCTATCGACTCCCCGCAACCGCCAGATCTCGTATCCGAGTATCCTAGAAGATTAAAGTCTCCCTCTTTGGATACCAAAGACCGATGCTTGAAGATGAAGCAACGTATTTGATAATACGCTTCACAGCAATGAGATGTGATTCTCTAGGATCTCGATTGAAACCTAGCACGTATACAAACACTAAACAAAATATCGTGTCTAGAAGCGTAAGATAAAGAAGTGAACCGATCATGCTCCCGTACAGCTTTTTGATCTACTTTCTTCCCTTCTTCATCCTTGTCTATCTTCTCGAGAACATGACATTGGTATGTCGGTCTTTTTGCACTTTTCCAATCCAAACCTTTTAACAAGATCATTCGCATATTTTTCTTGATGAATGAAAATTCCTTCCTTCATTTGTTTCACTTGAAGTCCAAGGAAGAATGTTAACTCTCCCATCATACTCATTTCAAATTCATCCCGCATAGACTTAGAGAATTTCTTGCGAGACTTTCATTAGAGGATCCAAAAATAATGTCATCAACATATATTTGAACAAGTAAGAAGTTTTTGTTTTCCTTTTTGATAAACAAAGTAGTATCTACTTTACCTTTGACAAAACCATTCTGTAATAAAAACTTACTTAGTCTGTCGTACCAAGTCCGAGGTGCTTGCTTTAGACCATACAGAGCCTTTTTCGCCCAAGACCGAGTCCGGCTTCTTTGGCTATTCAAATCCAGGCGGTTGATCCACATAAACTTCCTCATGGAAAAATCCATATAGGAAAGCACTTTTCACGTCCATTTGGAATAACCTGAAATTTTTGTAACAAGCAAATGCAAGTAATAGTCGAATAGCTTCTAACCTTGCAACTGGTGCGTAGGTCTCGTCATAGTCTATTCCTTCTTCTTGCGTATAGCCTTTGGCCACGAGTCTTGCTTTGTTTCGTACGACTTTTCCTTTTTCGTCCATCTTGTTCCCGAAAACCCATTTGGTTCCAATAACAGCTTTTACCTTTTGGTTTAGATGTCAATTCCCGCACATCATTGATGTTGAACTGTCGAGCTCTTCTTGCATAGCTTCGATCCAGCTTTCATCGGATAAAGCTTCTTCTATGCTTTTTGGTTCAATTTCGTAGATGAGAGCCACAAGACTAGATTCTTCATGCCTTTTTGATCTGGTACGGATTCCTTCATCAAGTTCACCAATAATAAGATCTTTAGGATGACCGGATTTGTGCTTCCAAGCTTGCGCTGATTTTCCAGGTTGATGATCTCTTTCTTTATTTGATTCTCCATGAGCGTCTTGATGATGGTCTTCCGTACTCGAGATGATTCTTGAGATGTAGACATTTGAAGATCTAGAGCGGGTTCAAATTCTTCGCACCGAGTCTTGCCGGATTCATCTTGCACCGAGTCTTGGAATTTGACATTCATTGATTCTTCCACATACTGACTTTTCTTGTTGTAGACTCTCGTAGGCTTTGCTTGATGTAGAATATCCAAGGAAGATATCTTCATCTCGATCTTTCTTCAAACTTACCAACTCGATCATTTGCATTTTTCAAAATAAAGCATTTGCAACCAAATACATGAAAGTATGAAACAATAGGCTTCTTACCTTTGAACAATTCATAGGGGTTTTCTCAAGAATAGGTCTTAGAAAGACTCTATTTATAATATAGCAAGCAAAGAATTGAAACAAATTTGAAATTTCAAAATCGTGAAGAAATTTTACTTTCAATTAAAAGTGTTCTAGCCATTTCTTGAAGAGATCTATTCTTTCTTTCCACAACTCCATTTTGCTCGAGTATATGGAGAGGAAAACATGTGATTAACACCAGATTTATCACGTAATCTCGTAAAATCTTGATTTTCAAATTCACTTCCATGATCTGTTCTTATGCTAGAAATAGCACATCCTTTTTCATTTTGAACCTTTTTAGCAAACTTCTCAAAGTACGAAAAGGTTTCGATTTATTTGCAAGAAAATATACCCAAGTAAAACGAGTAATCGTCTACAATTACTAGACAATATTTCTTACCTCCAATGCTCGGGGTTCTTGTTGGTCCGAAGAGATCCATATGAAGCAACTGCAGTGCATGATTAGTAGATACATGATTTATTTGCTTAAATGAATTTCTTACCTCCGCTTTCCTAATGCATGGAGTACATAAGTCGACTTTTGGTAAGGCAATTTAGGTAGACCTCGAACAAGCCGCTTTGAAGAGATTTTGGCTAATTGCTTCTTGTTGATATGGCCAAGTTTTCGTGCCATAGAACCGCTTCATCTTGAATTGAGATTAAGCATTGATCTTCATTTGGCTTTACATCAAGGAGATAGATGTTTCCATGCCTTCGACCCATGAAAGACCGAGTCGTATCTTTGCTAATTCCAAACATATGCCTTCTTGAAAGGAGATCTTGTAACCGCATCACACAATTGGCTAATGCCGAGTAGATTATAGTTGAGTCCTTCCACTAGAGAGACATTGCTTATTGTGAGATTTCCAATTTTCACAGCTTCCGAATCCCACAATGCTTCCTTTGCTATTTCCTCCGAATGAAACTTTTCCACCATTTACTTGAATAAGCTTTACGAAACAATTTGAGTCTCCGTCATGTGTCTTGAGCATCCGCTGTCAAGATACCACTTTACCTTCTTTTTGACAGACCGCATTCAAAAGAGAGTCTCAAGCTTTCTTTGGTACCCAAATTTTCTTGGGTCCTTTGGTGTTAGTAGGATAAGCATTATTAGGCCATACTCTCTTAACGAGGCTTCCAAACCATAGGACACTCTTTTTCAAAATGATCCCGACTATTACACTTAGAACACCTTAAGGCATTTCGACCTACGTGTTTTACAAAAACTCTTTTAAAATGATTTCTATAAGCCTCTCTCGATGGTCTTTTCTTAATTCTTTCTTTTACTTTCGGAAAATCAATCAAAGGAATTGTTTCAGCTGTCATACCTAGACCCGACTTATTGAAGTAAGGTCTTTGGATTGAAAGAACTTTTTCAAGTTTTTCGCACCTATTGAAAATTTCTTTGAAATATTTGATAAATCAGTTTTTAAGAAAGCATTTTCTTTTGAAAGATTGTCTTCACTCTCTTTAAGAGTAGAAACTTTCAAATCTAAATTTTTTACCTTTTCTTCTAAAGTATTTTCCTTTTGTTTTAAAACTGAGTTTTCCTTTTTAAGTTCGGAAATCTTTTTAAGAGAAGTCTTAAGACCGAAACATAACTCATCAATATATTTAGGGATTGAGATTAAAGAATAAATCATCTTCTTTTGTGAACTCCAATTGATGTGAATAGTTATGATGGATCTTTTAGTTCTCTAATTGATGTCATGTACAAAGAATCTATTCCAGTTTGGTTATAAATTTTAATATGAAAAATATGGCCAAAGTCTTCGATTTTCTATCCCACCGTTTTATTGTTTCTCCAACAAACCCGGGGATTTTTTGAATGACTACATCTTCTTTTGTGAACTCCAATTGATGTGAATAGTTATGAAGTTCTCTATGTGCTTATAAATGAAAGGGTTGTCTGGCGATACATTATCCTGGATATCGCATTATAAAATCGACCAAGTGAGACGGATGTGTGCGTGCCTGAGGATCGGGGCGTGACAAAATGCTTGCTTTTCCATGCAATTTATTCGATGTCATTTTAATTGTTGATTGTTATGTTAATAATTGCACACCTATATGGTTACCTTACGTGTTAGTTGATAGGTAAAAAATCAATCTAAACTTGCCTAACAAAAATCTTTTTGAAATGATCAAAATTAGATACCGAATGGGCACTAATTATTTAATTAGTATAATCAAGTTCCCGACTTTAAATTTTTTGATCACATAAGAAGTGAAATACGCTCCCATACTTTGCTTAGTTTCTAGCCAATCTAATAGGCTAGTAACAACTCATCATTAAAAAAAAAAAAAAAAAAAAAATTATAACATCAATTTGAATATCCAACATCACGCGAGGTATGGACTTTAGAGAGCCCTTGTCTAAAATTAGGGCTGTATGCCTGTCTTTTAAATAATACCCCTAAACCTATTTTCCTCCCTATCGAGGGGTGGGTCGTGACACGCCTTAGTACAATCCTTTGAATGGATCATCTTGCTCCTCAATCAACACACTCATCTACAACTTTGGTATAATAATGGGCAATCATTCCCCACTTGTTGATATGTGCCAATATTTACAGCCAAGTCATCAATAGCATATAATATCGACTAATCATAAGTCCATTCAACTAGCTTCCTCTACGGATGACCAAACATGCCTAAATAGTATATTCTCCACCCTTTTCCCTTTTCATGGCTACTCTTTGATGGTCACATCTACGGCTGTGAAGTCCACTTTTGTCACTTCTAAACGATTATCGATGGCTACATAAACTCCAATACGTTAGTGGTTTCTTCGACTCCATTATCTTGAGGGTTGCATCTGAAATTGTCGACTCCGCTTTTTTTTTTCTTCCTCCACATTGTCAATCACATGTCGATAATAACTAAAAATTAGATATTTTTTTATGCAAATAGTAAATGTTTTTAAAGGCATGGGTATATCGAAAAATCTATTAAGAGTTATCATGGATGCGTCTGGATTCACTTTAAGTTTTCATCTTCAGAGATACGTTGGAGGTTTCGTTGACCGATGCGAATGTTTTTGGCGACCATGCGAGGACACATCGCCAAGACCACGCCGGTATCATTTGTCGGTTTGCTCAAGACACTTGTATGCCTCGAAAGTAAAGAGATGCAATAGCAAAATGCTGTCTAGAAAACAACAGCACTTCATCAACTCCCCTTTAAAAAGGATAACGAGCTTGTGATGAGATTGTACAGTGGAGAGAGAAAGTAGAAATGGCGTCCAAAGTTCCAGTGATAGTTTTCTCAGAGGAAAGTATGGAACCCGGGACGAAGCCCTGGACCAGAGCTTGCGGTGAGATTGTGCAGGCCCTCGAGCATCACGGGTGCTTCGTAGCTGACTGCGAGGGTTTCCCTCGAGAGCTTTGCGATCCAATCTTCAGTGCCGCGAAGGAGCTCTTCAATCTCCCTCACGAGACCAAGGTTCGAAACCCCAACAGCACGCACTCGAATGGTTACATAGCCAGAGTCCCCAGAACCGCTTTGCTTGAAGGTCTGAACATCGATGGTGCTGAGAAACTTGAAGCTTGCGAGAAGTTCACAGTTCTCATGAGGCCATCTGGGAACTTTCGCTTCTGGTACACGCTCTTATTTATTTATTTATTTATTTATCTATCTTTAGGTTATCGTTTGTTGAATTTTTTTCAAAAGATTTTCATGTCATATTCACAAGCAACACGATTTATTGCTGGCCGTCCTACGATAAATCGTGTTTATAGACATGAGTTTATAGGAAAATCGGAAGCAAGGCCAGCCTACTAGTATTACATGACTCCTACACCGATCTCCCACTCCCGTTTGTTTGGTCAACTTTTCGTGTCAGATTCACAAGAGACTCAATTCACCACTCGCTGTAACATGTAAGACCTCGGACAATGACTGACCGTTATGTGAGAGAAAGTTCAAGCAAGACTCAAAGATTTTAGACTACATTGATTCAATTTAAAAGCCTAAAATTCAATTTAGATAAATAAAATATGTTTAAGACTGATTATACAACTTTTTAATTAAAAGTTATTATGAACCCACTTGAATTTAGCTTTACTTTTTAAATTTATAGATATGGCTATATCAAATAATCGGTGGCAAAATATTGGTTAATAAACGACGACGCTTCAGCAGCTCTCCACTATAAAAGGGTATCGAACCATTAACCCCCTTAAATTTCGGGGGAGAACAGAGGAACTAGCAATGGCGTCCAAAGTGCCCGTGATAGTTTTCTCAGAGGAAAGTATGGAACCCGGGACGACGTCCTAGACCAGAGCTTGTGAAGAGATTGTGCAGGCTCTTGAACTTCACGGGTGCTTTGTAGCGGAGTATGCGGGCTTCCCTCTAGAGCTTCGCGACTCGATCTTCGGCGCCGTGAAGGAGCTCTTCAATCTTCCTCACGAGACCAAGGTTCGGAACCCCAATAGCGCCTTCTCGAATGGTTACGTAGCCAGCTATCCCCGAACTCCTTTGCTTGAAGGTCTGAACACTGATGGTGTTGAGATACTTGAAGCTTGTAGGAAGTTCACCGCTCTCATGTGGCCATCTGGGAATGCTCGCTTCTGGTACACCCTTTTCACACAGGAAAATTGTCCAAAAAGTCTTAAACCTATTGCGGTTTTGCCAATTTTAGTCATAAACCTTTTAACTTTGTCGATTGAGTCCTAAACATTTTCACTTCTTTCTAATTCAGTTCATCTGGCCAATTTTGGCTGGAAAATATTGACGTGGATGCCAGTGGTGCCATATAGGATTGCTGGCACTGATATATGACAATTTTTAATATTTTTAATATTTTTTTATTTTTTTGAATTTTTTATTTTATTTTTTTCCTTTTTCCTTTTTTTTTTCTTTTGGCTTTTTCCGGTGGCCCCACCGGCCACGGGCAATGGCTGGCTGGCCTCACCCGCCATAGGCGAGGCTCGGCCAGCAACGGTGACCCTCGGCGAGGGCACCCTAGCCTCGACGAGGGCCGACCTCACCGGATCCGGCGAAGGGGAGCCCTCGCCGGGGTCGCCCTCGCCCGTGCAAGCGTCGGCCTCGCGGTGGCTAGCCGACGCCCCGCTAGCTAGGGTCGACGCCGCCGAGCGAGGGCGAGCCTCGACGAGGGCCGGCCTCGCCGGATATGGTGAGGGGAGCCCTTCCGTGGGTCGCCCTCACCCGGGCGGCGTCGGCCTCACCCCGACCGGGCGGCGACGGCTAGCCATAGGCCACGGGCGACGCCCGGCCGGCTTAGGGGGAGGGCCTACCTCGCCAAATCTAGCAAGGGAGCCCTCGCCTAGCCAAGCATCGGCCTCGCCCAAACTAGATCCGGCGAGGTCGGCCCTCGCTCGCTCGGCCGGGGGTGAGGCCAACGCTCGCCTGGGCGAGGCGACCCTCGGCGAGGGCTCCCTCACCCGGTTTGGCAAGGTCGGCCCTCATCGGGGCCAAGACGCCCTCGCTAGGGGGTCACCGTCACCGGAGTCGGGCCTCGCTTGTGGTGGGTGAGGCCGGTCGACCGGGCCGTGGCCGATGGCCGGGCTGTCACATGTGGCCGTGGCCGGCCACCGAAAAAAGCCAAAAAGAAAAAAAAAAAGGAAAAGAACAAAAAATTCAAAAATTCAAAAATATTTAAAAATATTAAAAATTATTAAAAATTATCCATGTTAGCGCCAGTCGTACATAGCACTATCGGCGTCCACGTCAGTATTTTCCGGCCAAAATTGGGCGGATGGACTAAATCGGCAAGAAGTGAAAATATTTAGGACTCAATTGACAAAATTAAAAAAATTTAGAACTGAACTGTCAAAATTGCAATAGGTTTATGACTTTTTGGATAATTTTTCCCTTTTCTCACATATCTTCCTTTTGGGTTTACGAATGGCGTTGGTTTACCAACTATTACGTGCAACTACCAATCTTCATTTGTATTACCTATCAACTTTTCGCAAATTAAGTTCAAAGCTAGTTTAAACAGCTTTAATTTGAGTTGTTAGCATACGCTTATTTTTTTTAAACCTACCAACTTTTCCATTGGGCAATCGCTTTTGTTTGCCTTGCTTAGGAACTTTTTACATTACTAATTCTTTATCAAAACCAAAGTTTTTGCAATTAAATTTCTAACTAGTTTGCCGTTACTAATTCTTATCTAAATTACCATTTTCTCTTATCTTTGACCAAAAAAAAATGTTATTCTTTACAAACTTTTGTATACCTTTCTCAACAACCCCTTGATTAGCTAACGATTTTACGAACTATCTAACAAATAGGTGTTGTATCAAAGGAGAAATATATTATCGAGAAAGAGATGACGTTTCGAGATGAGTTGAATTACTAACCTTTCTTTTGATTGGGTAACCCCTTAGAAAAGCTGGTTCATTTGAACCAAACTTTATTTGTTGGTAACTAACTCAAACAAGACTTTGATAAATTGGGACTGGAAAATAATTTAATCACAGAAAAATCGATAAATCGTTTAAGGTAAAGTTAAGAGTTTTACACAAAGAAATGTAAATAAAATTTGGTAAAAGATAAGAAAAGTTTGTAATTAAAAGAAACAAAAACTTGCAAAGTAATACAAATGAGAGTTGATCATCCAAAAATTAATTGGTAACTTAATCAGAGAAAAGTTGATAAATTACTCTAATTAAGACCAGTAATGTCATTAAAAAGTCGGCAAATTCAAAGCGTTAAGATATACAAACAAAAGTTTGTAAACAATAAGAAAAATTGTCAAATAAAAAGAATCATATAAAAAACCATCGGCAACTTAAATGAGAGTTGTAACTCACTATTATATAGTAGTTTAATACGACAAAAATTGGTGAGTCACGCTAATTTAGGTTATATACCCTTTGAAGGAGTTAGTAAATGTAAGGCATTGCTAACAAAGGCAAATAAAAGTTGGTAATTAGAATAGAAAAAAGACGATTAAATATAGAACAAAAATAAATTAATGTTGGAAAGTAACAAAGTGATAGCCGAAAAGTAGTCTAACTTAATCCAATAAAAGTTAATAAGTGACTCTAATTAGGTTGGTGAGAGCTAATAAATTTGAAACCTTATTAATTTATGTAAATAAAAGTTGGTAAGTTAGTGAAAAATTGCTAATTTGCAAACTATAAAAAAGTTCGTAATTTCAGCAAAATCTTGGTAAAATTATCTAGAAAAAAGTCGCAGTCATTTTGTGTACCAACTGTTTCATGATACTTATTGGCACTTATTGAAAATTACCACCATAACATAAAATCTGTAATTGGGGCACAGAACGATACAATTTTGCCTCTTCAAATATTTTGAATAAATGCAATGAAAGCTTCGTGTTTATGATAATGCAATTTGGACTCTGAGTCTTTTCTAAGTAGGTCGATTTTTATATATTGATCTTATATGTTTTTCGTTTTTGCTGCAGCAAAACTGCTCATTCCTACGCAAGGAAGATAGGTAATTTGGAGAAAGTGTGACGAGGATGGTGTTCGAAGCCTACGGCGTGGGGAAACATTGCGATTCTCACACCTAGTCCACCACATACCTCCTGCGCATCTTGAAGTACAAGAAACCTGACTAGGACGAGGGTAACATCAACCCGGTCCCCCACACGGACAAGACCTTCTCGTCCATTCTGTATCAGAACAACGTGAGGAACTTGGAGGTGATGACAAAGGATCTGGAAAATGGATCCCGTTCGAGTCCTCACCTTCGTCTTTCATGGTCATGGCCGGCGATGCATGCGTGGTGAGTCTCTTAGCTATTGCACTCCCCGCACAAGTCTAGCCCCTCGCGTAATCAATTATGCGCCTGAAATGTGATGCCTTTAGATTTAAAATAGAAGCAAGGTCAAATGGCAAAAAGGTTGGTAGTATAGATAAGTTTTTGAAATGAGGTACATGACACGAAATCATACTTAAGGGTAGGTAATCCATTATTTGCTTTACTTAGATGGCTTCGCAGAACCAGAACATTATAAAGAACAATATCATTAGTAGAGACCTACATTGTATCTAATTTTTTTTATTTGTATATGGATTATTAGGGACGGAGCAACGGAATGATCAAAGCGTGTTACCATCGAATCAATATAAGGGAAGGTGGGTTGGTGAGGTACACGCTAGTCATCTTCTCGTATAATACAAGGACAATAGAGATACCGAAGGATCTTATAGACCAAGACCACCCTCAGCAATTCAAATCATTCAATCATCTCGATTTCCTTCGTTTCTACGATAAGAGCCAGGGTCGCACCAAGGCTGAGTGCCTCATCAAAGCCTATTGTGGAGTCAAAGCAGATGCTGGTCATTAAAAGCTTATAGAGGCAGAGCATGGTTATCTAGTTAAATTCCAGACTAGTTCATGATTATGAAGCATGCATATTGTTGTTGCTTGGCTACCAAGAACTTTGTATCATATTTACATTAAGGGTGCGTTTGTTTGGGAAAAGACTCTATAATAAAGGAAAATACTTTTCAGGAAATTATTTTTTAGGAAAATACTTAGTTTTCCTTTGTTTGGTAATATGTGACCAAAAATGTTTTCTAGTATTTGAATCTCGTTTGGAAAATTATTTAAATCTTATAAATAATGTCCCTTCTTCTTCAACTTCCATCGTCATCACCTTTTTGAGAAAGCAAGGCTAGATCCCGTCTCAATCTCCTCAGAATTGGATTTTCCCTCACAATCGTCCGGCGACCAGCTGCCTTATAGTCGGAGCTGCAATCGTACCACGGTTTTGATGCAAGGACAATAGGAAAAGAGAACGCCCCAGCTCGAGAGATTCCCGTCGTGTTGGTACGGAGGAAAATTCTTCAAGAACGGATTGATCATTTCATGAAACGATTGCGAGGGTACAGAAGAGAGAGAAACAAAGACAGAGCAAGCGAATTCAGTTTACCGGGAGACAGAATTACCTTGGATTGGCGCGAAACACCCAGAGAACGATAACGAGACAGTCCCTGTAGGTCGTAGAGTAGAATTCCACACTGCTGGATTTGGGGTAGTGACGAGGGAAGGCGAACCGGAAGCTACAACGACAATTGAAATAAGTGGCGACGATGCTCGACGTCAAAGCGTTCGCCATCGTTGTTGGCATCAATGTCGCCATTTTGCTCGGGGAAGACGCTGTAACCACAGAGGAGCTCAACATCGAGAGGGAAGCATCAATAAGAGAGAGAGAGAGAGAGAGAGAGAGAGAGAGAGAGAGAACAGCGACTAGCAAGATCAGCGGGAAGAGGGGGAGACAGACAAAGAGTTTGTTTGTCTAAGCGTAAGGACTTGGGAGAGAGGAGCAATTCCAGAAAATGTTTTCATCAGGCAAACGTTTTCAGTTGACTTATCATTTTCGGTGAACTGAAAGGTGAAAACCCGAAAAACTAATTTTTGTTGACAAAAAATTTTGTGGTATGTGCCGACTTGGATGACACATTAGGCCGAACCTTTGGGGTCCGGTCTCACTTGAGCTTGTCTAATGATTACTTCTACTTCCAACAAGGGATTGGTGTATTCAGCACGAAAAACTAAAATTGGGTATACATCAAATAAGGAATTGGAATGAAAAAAAAAAAAAAATGAAATGGATAAGGATGTGCAACGAGAATCGCCCGAATCGGGAATCACCTAGATCGGACCAAACCGGCTAGTTTTGGGTGAGGGGTGATTCTCACGATCGACGGTCCAATTCCTATTCTTAGAACTAATGGGCCATCGAGAACCGGACTGACCAGAGTGGACCGAACTTGTATATACGTATATATAATGCAATCGGAATTGCAGCTGAGATGGTAACCTCACATGTGACTAAGAGACCACTATTTGAAGAGAAAACTTACTTATTAGTTTTTTCTTTCACCCGATATGGAACTAAGGCTCCAAGAGACCCTCATTCTTCACGCTCACTCCCTCTCTCTTGCTCCCCTCAATTGCAAAAGACAAGACACTTCAAACCTCCAAGAGTCTCACATCGACTAAATACTCAAAGACCATAAGAGAAATTGTTTATAAAATCCAAGTCAAGCACAACCTTTACCCATATTATTTATGACCTTTATGGTTAAAATTGAGGGAAAATTCTAAAAAGGGACCTAGTGGACCTTGTTTCAAATCAGAACCTAAAGTGTCATTACTTTCTCAAATAAGAACCTAAAGTTGATGTTATTTCAAATGAAGACTTGAAGTAATTATTTTAATTTCAAATAAGGGTCTAAAGTGGTTATGTTTGTTGCAAGTAAGGACTTAACTTTCCCATGGTCAAGGGTATTTTCATGATTTGTCATTTTTTCCTATTTTCTTTTTTCTGATTCTTCTTCTTCCTCTTCGCCAGTGGCTGGCCAGCCACCGACAATACCCACAGAGGGCTAGGCAATGGTCGCCCTCACCATCGAGGACCACCCATGCTGCCCATAGGTGAGGGACGGCCTCGCCTAGGCAAGGCGACCCTCACCTAGGGGCCATCCGCGAGGTCAGCCTTCGCGACCCTAGGTGAGACCGATTTGGCGAGGGTTGCCTCACCCACGGTTGGCAAGGGTTGGGCCACTAGCGAAGAGAAAGAAGAAGAATCAGAAGGAAAAAAAAAAAGGAAGAAAAGGGGGGGGGGAATGCCAAATGATGAAAATACCCTTGATTGGTTGGAAAATTTAGCCAGTGAGCGAACAGCAAGGTTGGGTCCTTATTTGAAACGACTAATGCCACTTTGGGCCTTTATTTGAAACAACTAAAATCACTTCAGATCCTTATTTAAACAAAATCCACTTCAAATCCTTATTTGAGAAAAATATGGCATTTCATGATCCTTTTTGGAATTTTCCCTAAAATTGATGTTCAGGCAAGTAGAGTTTGAATTTTTACATGTGGGAACTTATGTGATTAATTCTTTTGCAAATCGAATTGGATTAATTGGTCCGTAGCACGGCCACTCTTTAGTGGAAAAAAAAAATAAGCGCTTGGTTCTATTGGACCGGATCTGATCGGATTAGAACCAACAGTCCAGTTTAGCTCCCGGTCTTAGGTCCAAACCTCCAAGAGTCCCACATCAACAAAATACTCAAAGACCATAAGAGAAATTGTTTATAAAATCCAAACCAAGCAAACCTTTAGCCATATTATTTATGACCTTTATGGTTAAGATTGATGTTCAGACAAGTGGAGTTTGAATTTTTGCATGTGGGAACATATGTGATTAATTCTATTGCATCACCCGGAAATCGAATTAGATTGATCGGTCTAAAGCACAGCCACTCTTTAGTGAAAAAAAAAAAAAGTGTTTGGTTCTATTGGACCAGATCGGATCGGATTAGAAGCGACGGTCCAATTCAGCTCTCAATTTTAGGTCCAAACAGTTTGGTCCACGGTTTCCAATTTTGAGAATCGGTTCTCCCGGTCCAGTTCCCAATTCCACTTTGGAATCGGACCGAGAATCAATCACCCCTAAAAATAGGTTGTTAGAAAAGAAAAGAGGAATGAAATATGATGGTTACTTGAGTTCCTCTTCTTCGTTTGGATAGAAAGATAATCACGAAATCCTAAAGAAATTAATGTCAAGATATCAAATCCCTGCTGCAAAAAGGCAAAAGGTGCACTAGTATATAATGTTTTACAATTATTTCCCAAAAATGCTCATCTCTCAAGAGTACCCCACCGCTATCGAGATGCTAATCAAAAGCAGGGGGGTCGAGAAAGAGAAATTCAGAAGATCTTATCAAATCCCAAAAGGGGAATGAGAACCCAGATCGCCATTTAGGATTGTGCCGAACCGACGCATTTGGGTTCACCCTCCAATGGGCCGAATCAAGCTCAGCATTAGTGAGCCCCGAAAGGCAACCCATGGGCGAAGCTCAGCATCAGTAATCCCTGACCTGAAAGTGGCATGGAAACTTTTTTTTCTTGGATAAAAATAAGGTACAGAAAAATTAATATATAAAATCTACAATCCCAACTTTATTACTGAATAAAACATGAGCTAATTCTCTAGGAGGCTGCAAGTAGAGTGTAGTATCTAAACGCTTCTCTATACCAAAATTGGCAAGCATATCCGTAGGCTCTCAAAAAACATGATAAATTTTAAACTCGAAATGAGAGCTCAAAATTTTCCTGATATCTTTAAGAAATATTAGTCTAGTATTGTCCACTATTCTCTCTTGGTTGAGAAGTTCTATGCTAATCTTGGAATCCATCTCAATAATAAACTTAAGGAAACCTCGTTGCTTTGCAATAGTAAGTCCCAACCATAGTGCCTATAGTTCTACTTGTATAGATGAACAAATTCCAAGAAATGAGGTAAAACTTCCAGCTCCAACAAGTCCTGGATTACCTTTAGATGCTCCATCCATATTCAATTTGGTCCATCCCAGAGGTGGAGGATCCCAAGTAGCCATCATGGGAGAAGTACGTGATCCACTTTTAGACAAGTTGATCATGGGCAAAGTTACAATTTTCTTCTTGTGTGATTGGATTACTTGTATAGGGTTGGAAGAACAAAACTTTCCCGAAACAATGACTTGTTTCGCCATTGCCAAAAAAGACATAAACTTGCACCAAATGCAATACTACAATCAAATTGGGATTTAAATCTCCCAGATCAGTCAAGTTGAATTTCAACCATTGAGATTAATTTATTGAGAAGAACTCTTCAAGATAATATGGTGGCACGAGATTATGATTAAATTGGAATAAGTACAATAGATTTAAGATTTTTTTAGTAATTTCCCTCGTATCTCATCGATAAGACGTTATTGCATAATCTATAAATCATATACATCAATATCATGTGAATGGTCAATTATGTGGGTCTCATTATGGACTTAAATGATTAATATGTAAGCTTGGACCATAAGGACCATGTAAAAAAAAATTATTTATCGGCATATTTAAAGGGACGGTACATCACATACGTCAACCATCGTATTTTCTATTCGCAAGTTGTTTTGTGACAAGACACGTACACGCACCCAAAACCCCAGGATATTCGATACCCTCGAAGCTAATCGCCTAATTTGTCCCTTCTGCCGTGGATGGTAGAATCATTAGACCATGCAATATATCTGCGCAATAACTAGTCGAGTCATCAAGTGAATCCATATATAGCACGACGTTCAATTCAGGAGATTTAGAGAGAGATCCGAAGTCTAAAATTCATGGGTTCTCAAACGATGCCAATTCCCACCATTGATTTAACCTTGGAGAACTCGAAACCTCAGTCGAGTTCTTGGGTCACCACGTGCAACGACGTCCGGCTTGCGCTCGAAGAGCACGGCTGGTTTGTTGCGAAGTACGACAAGCTGTCACCGCATCTTCGAGAGGTGATCTTGTCCGACCTGGTAGAGCTGTTTAAGCTTCCGTATGAAACCAAAATCCAGAACACGAGCGATAAACCTGCGTTCGGCTATGTCGGGAAGATTGCCGCGATCCCTCTTCACGAAGGCTTGGGGATAGACAGGGCCACAGATTTGGGAGAGTGCCAGAAGTTCACCAAGCTCATGTGGCCATCGGGCAACGATCGTTTCTGGTACAAGAAAATATCAATTAGACTCCATGTTTCGGCTAACATTTAGCTTTTCGACTATTGAAGCGTTTAATAAGATGTAGTGGTCATGTGCCACAATCCGATCATGATTTTCTCAAAATTCATCGTCTTCGTCATTTCTTAGTATTGTACGCAGTGGTGTAATGAAAGAAAAGAAAATACATGGACAGCCATCCTCAATCATCGAGCAACGGTTTACGTAGTTAACTAATTCTCTGTGCTGTGATATTTGATCAGCGAAAACGCTCAACTCTACGCGAAGACAGTTGCGGAATTGGAGCAGATGGTGGTGAGGATGTTGTTCGAGAGCTACGGTGTGGAAAAGCATTGCGAGTCTCACCTCGGAGCCACCACTTATCTGTTGAGGTTCCTGAATTACCGAAGGCCTGAGAACGACGAGGCGAACTTGGCGTTCGTGACTCACACGGACAAGAGCTTCATCTCCATTCTCCATCAGAACCATGTGAGAGGATTGGAGTTGAGAAACAAGGACGGAGAGTGGATAGGGTTTGAGCCCTCGCCTTCTTCGTTCCTTGTCTTGGCTGGGGACGCATGCATGGTAATGGGGCGTTACTCCTTAGTCCTTACGGTATTCCAATTTTTAGCTAATAGATTAAAATGCTCTCGTGGCGAGTAAAATGCAATTTAACAATCCAGAATTACCATGTGATAAACGTGCTATGAGCTCTCTTTCGATTTTTCAAGATGAGAGTACTTCCGTGCGGTGTTTGATTTAGATGAATAGGAATATCGTGATTCTTGAGGACCTAAAAATCCTCAAATGTTGAGATCAAATATTGAGATATTCTTTGAAAAACAAAAAATTCTAATGTTTTGGTTGGACAGGCATGGAGCAATAACCGAGTAAGGCCTGGTTATCACAGAGTGGTGATGAAAGGCAACGAGGCAAGGTATGCACTTGGACTGTTCTCGTTCCGGGGCGGACTGATAGAGACCCCGGAAGAGCTTATTGACGACGAGCATCCAAAGCAATATAAGCCGTTCGATCACGTGGGCCTGCTCCGTTTCTACGACTCAGTCGACGTCCGTGAGAGAGCCAAGCATACCATGACCAAAGCCTACTGCGGAGTCTGAAATCGACTCTCTATGGTTGGCGCAGAAGGAGAGGCGAACTCTGAACCGAAAGAGAATAAATAAAGTTTAAAGTGTGGAGTGTGTAATAATTTGTGCTTCCTAAACGAGTGAGCTATTAGATACGATTGTTTATGAAACTGTGACTATGAAGTTACAAGTTGCTTTCATAAGTATGGGAAGTGTATTAATTCTGTGCTGCTAGCTAACTTCGGCTGTCATAAATGGTTTCTTCACCCGTGCTTTTCATCTGAGTTCAACTTGGAACTTCACCAAGCCCACAACCACTTGGCCAGAGCTATAGAAAATGACAACTAGCACTTTTTCTTAAGATGGAATCTGTCGAGTTCTTCAAGTCCAAGGTTATCGCAATCGATCCGAGTCCAAGGTTGTGCTTTCACGTGCCTCACGGTTTAGTGACTGTCTTGAGGGAATGGTCGACAGGAAGGAGCTACTGTCAACAAGTGGTAATCGTCTTCCTCGCAAGTGTCCAATGCTCATGCACGCGATCCTAAAACCATGCACCAAATTTCTGTCGTACATTTAACCTCTGATAACTTGAAAAGCCGATTCAAGCGCTTGGCTCTCCATGTGCAACAACGTCCACGCTGCACAGACGAGCACGGGTGGTTTGTCGCAAAATACAACAAAGTTTCAGTGCATCTTCACGACACAATATTTTCGGATATGATAGATTTGTTTGCAATCTCATACGAGATTTGTTTGCACTCATACGAGATTAAGGCCCAGAACACAGTGCGATGAGCCATCGCATGATTACGTCAGGAAGATCCCGGCGATTCCTTTTCATCAAGGGGTTGGATCGGGCCATGGATTTGGAAGAGTGCAAGAAGTTTACTGAGCTCATGTGGTCTTCGGGCCAAGACAGTTTCAGATATAATGTAACGAGTAATCGTTGTATTCATCGGTGAATCAATCTCAGTTTCAGGTATAAAGGTTATGTGATGATTAGGCTTGAACTTAGTAGTAAATAGCTAGATGGATTGAGCGACGCATTAAAACGGACACGAAACGAAATTCATATGGACGCAAACGCTCATCAATAATAGCAGAGGTCTCGAGCAGATGGTGGTGAGAAAGAATGATCTACAAAAGCTAAGGGGTGGACAAGTACGGCGACAGTCGTATTGGGGTAGCCACTTATCCCTTGAGGCTTCTGAGCTACGATGACCCGAGAACAACGAGGCGAACCCGGCGCTTGAGATCTATTCCGACAAGAGCTTCATCTCCATACTCCATCAGAACCATGCGAAAGGATTGAAGATGAAGACCTAAGACGGGTTGGGTCGTGTTCGAGCCATCGCCCTTCGTCCTTCGTCAATCGTGGCTGGGGGATGCATGCATGTCGGGTCACTCCAATGTTCTTATTTAATATTTTTAATTAAAATTTAAGGAGGAATCCAAGTAAAGTTAAGGTGTTCTAAGACATTTCACCACTAGAGTGACCTGTAGAGGTTCCAAGAGTTTCAACAAAATCAGAAAATGTATCTTATATATAAAGAGGTGATATCACGTGTCATGTTAACGTGTATTATTAAGTCAATAATATATTTTTATTTTATTTACATGACAACTGTCCAAATTTTAAAATTGTAGTAATTGTTATTAGCTCAGATGATAACACACATGAAGCATGATGTATGCAATGTCAATGTCAACCGCATTTCAATAACAGTGTAGAACCTACAAGCTCCAAAGACATAATGTGAATTCCATATAAACCATTAAATGTGGTGAATTCCTAACTTTCTTGTTAAGTCTGCTAAACACCAAACAAAGATATGTACGTAGCATGATTTTCGAGGATAATCATCTGAACCCTCTTAAAAAGCTATCAAGCATGGATCCCTCGATTCAAGGGAAGTAAAGCGAGTCAATTTTCCTCCTGAAGTCCGACATATCACATGCAATTACTTATGGATTACTTGAGCTGCGACAATCCCGCCCATTGTATCGTATGACAAAAAATTTTAAAATTGACTTTGGAGCAATGATGGGATGAGATCTTGCTTTCCTAGGGAGCAGGCATTGAAACTGACAAATTCTAGTGGTACCAAGGGACATCGATCTTCCACCATATAAAAATGTAGTAGGTTGCCTTCAAGGACCACGAGTATAACATAATCAATTTAAGATCAATATCACGGATCATATAATCTGAATTTTGGTCCCCTAATTGCATTACCCCCACTTCATTGACAAGCTTGCAAACGGGAAATTAATGATAATGTCAATTGTCGAATAGATATATCCTTAAATCCCGAATAATTGAGGAGAGAGGGAGGGAGGGGGAAATGAAATTTGCAATTGATTTGAGAGGGCACAACAGACTAATTGACAATCTCTCGTGTCCTACTCGAATTTTATTATATGATTACAGATCTCATACCTCCGTCCATAAGTTGCTCACATAATGATGTTGCTTAAGATTACATTTCCCTTTACATTAGTCGATGTTTTGCTACATATTTGGACCACCTCGAGATCTTGACCCGCCAATTGGTATGGTCCCCTAGCCGACTCTGACTCCTACATAATCAGTGATTTAACGTGCTGACGAGTAGCGGTTAGCACCTAATGAAAAGAACAAAAACTACATCTCTTTTGGGTCCTTAAACCTCATCAAGTGCGCATATTCTGTTTAATATAAGTCCAAACACCAAGTAGGAAAAATACAATTCCAAGAGACATTCGCATTCATCCATTCATCCTTCTTCATATAAATATTCATTGCTGAGGTAAAAGTAGAGAGCCATATATGTGAGTGTAATAACAGAATTCTATTCCATGCCTAAATAATATTCTCCCGTTTTTTTGTCTGGTAAATTTCAATATCAAGTGAGGAAAGAATTATTGGTATGAAAAAAAAAATGACTAGTGGTTTTGTGCTCCAGAAAACTTATTAGTAACTTACCAATATTTTCATGAAATTATCAGCAGTTTTGATTTGATAGTTTGTGCATTGCCAGCTTTTGAACTAACCTAGCAAGATTTATTCGCATAACTGATGAAGACTTCAAATTTACTAACTCTTATACTATGTTACCAATATAAATTAGAGTGACATACTAACTATCAAATTATATTATCAACTAATTTTGAGTTACTCACTTTTCTTCCATTAAGTTAACACTTAGTACCAAGTTATCAACTAGTTTTTTAGTTACTTACTGAAGTATATATATATATATATATATGACCGAGGATCCGCTGAAGCCTGCCCTTGTTGGCTTACGCCGATTTGGGGTCTCACGGACCTCTGCGGTGGAAGCCCAACAGTGACTATACTTCGGGAAAACTGGCCCAGCAACCCACCGCCAAGGCCCCGCTTCAATTACTAACAACGCAGGGTTTCAAATCATTGACCTCCTTCGCTGGAGGAAAGATCTTAACCAACTACGCTGCCCATTGATGAGTTACTTACTAAAGTATATTTATTTTTTAAAAATTTGCCAAATTTTCTTATCACTTACAAACTTTCTTTATTTGTATTTTTTAGTAATCGTCTAAATTTTCCAACTCTTTGCAGAAGTTACTGATCTTAATTAAAGTGACTTGCCAACTCTTTTTTAATATGTTAACAAACGGTTAGCACTGTCATTTAAATAACTTACCAAATTTATTTTCTTTCAATTAATAATTTTTCTTATCTTTTACCAATTTTTATGAATCTTTCTTGAGTATGCTTTAAATTTACCAACTCTTCACAATATTACCATTTTTAATTTAAGTGATTTATCAAATTTTCTCTGATTAACTTATTTACTAATTTTGGCTAACCAATCAATTTAAATGAGAATTACTAATCGAAAATTAATTGTTAAGATGATGGGAGAATAGCCAATAATCATACAAACAATGGTTGGTAATTCATATAAGATTTGATAAATTTATGTCATTTGTTAAACAGTAAAAATTGGTAAACCTCAAAAAGATTTGCCAAATAAAAAAAAAAACAAATAAATGTGGGTAATAGCTTAGATGAGAGTTGGTAACCCAAAACTAGTTGATTAGAAAAAGTTGAAAATTCATTCACATAAAGATTGGTAAATTCATTTAAAAGTTGATAAATCAAGGAATTGGGAAGAAAGACTAACAACAAAGTTGGTAGTTTGCAAACTATTAAAAATATTTTTTCATGGCCGATCCAATATATATATAAATATATAAATGTATATATATATTTCATGAAAGGTTCTTATGAACAAGTAAACGAAAAATCAAGTAAGGTGATAACCTTTGTTACCATTATTTTCTTTATTACCAACTCTTTCTGTGACTTCCACAGACGGAGAAATATGAAAAGAAATATGACAAATCTCACAATATGATTTCAACGGAGAATATTACCAAAAAAAAAGTATTAAACTTATTATTCTAATACCAATTTAGTCATAAACATTTTAATTTGGTCAATTTATATCTAAACATTTTTGACAAAATAGTCATCCCAGCTAATTTTTTATGAAAATCGACAACGTTAATGCAAGTTGTCTTACGTCGCATGACCAATGGTCCAGCGTTGACATAAACAATTTTTTGTAATATATTTAAAAAAAATTATGTTTTTTATATATTTTTATTTGTTTTCTTTTTCTTTTTCCACCACCGGTCACTAGGCAAGGACCTACAAGGCCTCACTAGCCACAATCGAGGTGGTTCTCATTGGTCACAGTGGGAAAAAGAACGAAAATAATAATTAATTAATTATAAAAATTTAACTAAATCAATAGTGATTTAATATGGCTTGTATACTTAAGAAAATTAAAAAAAAAAAAAAAAAAAAAAGATGAAGCCCGTTCGCTTCGCCTGCCATATAAAAGTATATATACACGTAATGCATAACTAGAAGCATCATCGCATAGATCATATTTGTCAAAAGGGCAAAGTAAGTCTCTCACACACCTTCACCATCAATGGCATCTCTTATTTCCGCCGTTGTTCCCATCATCGACTTCAACAACAAGGACTTGAAACAAGGGACGAGCGCATGGGATTCCATCATGAAACAAATGTGCCATGGCCTTGAAGAGTTCGGTTGCTTTATCGCTTTGTACGCCGGAGTTCCCCCAGAGCTCGACGACGCAATCTTCAAGGCCGCTGACGAGTTGTTCGACCTCCCCACGGAGATCAAGAGCCAGAACATCAGCGACAAGCCTTACCATGGCTACGTCGGCCAAGTCTCCATCATTCCCCTCCATGAAGGCTTGGGAATCGACAACGCCACCGATCCGGAAGAAGTCGACAAGTTCACCAAGCTCATGTGGCCCCATGGGAACGACCACTTCGGGTATCTTGCTAACCGTCGATTTGCTTCGTTTTCGCGCGCCTAATGATGTGATTTAACTAACAAGTTGGTTTGGATATGCGATAAGCGAGGTCGCCTACTCTTACTCCACGAAAGTGGCGGAGCTAGATCATATGGTGGTGAGGATGATATTCGAGAATTACGGCGTGGAGAAACACTACGACTCTCACGTCGCTTCCAAGAGCTATCTCCTTCGGTTCTTGAAGTATAGGGCACCCGAGACTATCGACCAGGGCGACAACGCCATACCCCGCCACACCGACAAGACCTTCTTGTCCATACTTCACCAGAACCGCATCAACGGCTTGGAAATTAAGACCAAGGAAGGCGAGTGGATCGGGTTCGACCTTCCTCCCAACGCTTTCGTAGTCATGGCGGGCGATGCAATCATGGTAAATTGCTCAGCCCTTCGCTTACTTAATCATCTAATTTGATTCGATGCATGTTTTTAACATTAGCAACGACTCTAAGTCTCTGTGCGTCGGCTTTCGACCAGGGATGGAGCAATGACAGGATCCGTTCGTGCGATCACCGAGTGGCCATGAAGGCAAGCAACACCCGATACACACTGGGCTTGTTCTCGTTCCTCAGCGGCATCGTTCAAGTGCCTCAAGAGCTCGTCGACGAAAACCACCCTCTCAAGTACAAGCCGTTCGACAACGTGGGGATGATCCATTTCTACGCTTCCGACGAGGGTCGCAAGCACGAGTACACGGTCAAGGCTTATTGCGGGATTGAAACCTCGGTCGTCTGATTAATCATAAGCTCAATAAGCCCTTTGTTATCTATGTAATTGTGTCGTGGCGTGTAACATGGCTCCGCGTCGTGTGTTATTTTGTGATGTTGCTTCAGATGGTGTGTCCTTTCTATTTTCCTTCGTGGAATAATCATGTTATGAGGACTCTCGTGAGTTTGTCATGCCAGAATATTGTCTTCTTTCGCTTTCGTAATGAAATCTGATTCATCCTCTGCCATCGCACAATCTTTCATATTCATCATATTGTTCGAATGAATATGTCCGTTCAGATGTCCTGTCCAGGATTCTACATGGTTATATCACAAGGTCTTTTCTCCTCTAATGGAACTAAGTTCAATTACCTTGTTCCAACGTAGCATTGGCAAAGTTTCTCCATATTTACAAGTGATCGGTTTCAGGATGCGTAGGCTCCAAAGCTAAAATCTGAAACCTACGTTATTATGATCGGTTCCCAATTTTTGGATCCAAAACCTACCGGGGTCTACTTGAGAACCTTTTTCTCCCCTTTTTTGGTTCATTTTTTACAGCAAAATCATATGAGGTTATGAGCAACAAAATGGTTC
This sequence comes from Eucalyptus leucophloia subsp. euroa, assembly GCA_017140325.1. Classification (NCBI taxonomy): domain Eukaryota; kingdom Viridiplantae; phylum Streptophyta; class Magnoliopsida; order Myrtales; family Myrtaceae; genus Eucalyptus; species Eucalyptus leucophloia. The sequence continues at coordinate 33,932,561 of CM029473.1, forward strand.
AAAGTAAAAGATAAACAACAGAAATCTCTCTTTGTCAAAAACAACAATCCATAAGATAAGTATGTGGTCACCTATAATTATAAACAACAAAAAAGTTCGAACACATAATATAAAACATAAATTATAAAACTCAATTCCCCATTCATCCCTTCATCCATAAAAATTTAGGGTAAGAGAAAAGACTAACGAAGAGTTTCAAGGAAGGACAAAGAATGAAGCAGTACTAAGGTTAGAATTTAGGGGAAAAATAAATTTGGCTTTTGGCTTTTTAACTTATAAAGCTAATTTCGAAATATGCCATTCTGGTCCGATCCTCTTTTGGGTATCCACTATGTTCCCAAATTGGTTTTAAACGGTTTCCAAAATTTGGAATGTGTTCCTAATTCCAACGGGAATAGTTCCCAAACCTCTTTTTTAGGCAGTCTGGACTCTGATGCAGTCCTTAGGTAAATTTGATCCGGTTGCACACCCCTACATGTAATTCCTCTTGGACATGCTTGACAATAAACTGAGGATAAATAATTTATGCGAAACTGATTGAACTTGCGAGTTGGGCTTATCCAACTTTAACTGGCCTGATTCATTTCAGTTGATGGACTTGGAAGAGAATTTATATCCCAAATCCAAGCCCTTTTGGCAAGAAGGAGCAGAAAGAAAGGACTTTCTACCTAATACCCCGATGGGAAATATTGTTTCGACAAGGAAGAGTTTAGACGGTGACACGTATACAATTATTCGTTTTCAATCCGCACATTGTTTCGATTTACAGGGTGAAGGGTTTTTCATTACATGATTAAATGGGGAAAAGACTTGATGCATAATGGCGGATACGGTGCCATCTCCAACATGAAGAATTTAGTTTAACACTCGTTATACGAAATTGCAAATCCCGTCGTCATTTGTTTTTTCTCTTATTTTCGGTGTCGTTGAAAGAACTTGGAGCTTGCTCATGAACGATGATCGCTCGAAAAACCCCAGCAGTTTAGAAACGAACATCCTCTATGAATTATACATGTACTTTCCAGTTGAATAATTAAGTTTAGGCCGTGCGAACGTTGCCAAATCGCACCACGGTTGAGAAGTGAAATAGCTTAGCAAAAGAGACTAGCAAAATCGCACTATATGAGAAGAAGTAGCAGAATTCGAATCATTGACCTGTGCTATCATATCGGATCAATCATTTTTACCTTCACTGAAAAAATAAACTACCTACGAACAAGCTCGTAAAGGAGCTCTCAATCACTTAACAGCTTTTCAGAGGTAGCTTGATTGATAACCGAAGTTTAGGTTGATGAACAGATTGATACTGAGAAGAAATTTAAACCATTCCAGCTGTGGAAAAATATACTAAATTACTCCATGAATCATGTCGTTTGACTTCCCAAAACAAGTCCCAATGGCGTATAGAGAGAGAGAGAGAGAGAGAGAGAGAGAGAGAGAGAGAGAGGGATCTCAATCACCACCTTAGCTCAATCAAATTAATCATACCAACAAAGAAAAGACAAGTGAGGTTATTATTGGTGGGTCATGACTGATATAGAGAAATTGCTTAATTAATACAAAACCTATCATATGAATACCAATCCAATTATACCCACCGATGGGCAACTACATTGGCAGAGACGTTCGAATAGATCTAGCGCCAGGTCGAAAGTTCGAATCTCCGCGCTGCTATATACGTCTTAAGTAGGGGGCCATGGTGGTGAGATCCTGTGCTAGCCTATCTCCAAATATAGTCGGTGGTCGCCATTGGGCCGGTCGGGCCAGCGGTGGCCGTGAGCACTCATAAAGTGTGCCAAGCCGGATCCTGGTTACCAAAAAAAAAAAAAATACCAATCCAATTATGTACTTTCTTATATTGTCAATTCTAATCCTAAATTTTTTCAAAAAAATTCTAATGAAATCCTTCTGACCAATTTGCGTCAGAAACTGCTGACGTGGCGATGTTCCTCATAGGATGACCGGCAATATTTAGATCAAAAGTACAAAACTTTAAGACTAAGTTGACTTCTGTATAATAAATTTAAGATTGATTGATAGGAGTGATCAGTTTCGATCCGGTTTCCGGTTCATCCAGTCCGGTCCAATCCAAGAACCGGAAACTGGATCAAGAGTACCGGTTCCCAATTTCTGAATTGGAACCGGACTACCAAATCCTGGAATGAGTTCTCATTGGTCCTGTGGGACGCTGCATGTTCATCCTCCCCATTCTCACGCCGCCTGCTATACATTATTCAAAGAGAACAAAAGTACAAAACTTTTAAGCAAGGATACAGAAGCTGAGAGGAAGTCAATCATATTTACGCAACCTCGCATCTCAAAGACTTTCTGGTAAGACCCCCTCTTTCAATGAGAGGTCTGACCACGAGGTCCTTTCCTTCAAAGATACCCTCTTTTCCTCACTGCCCGTGTATTGGAGATGAGGACGAAGAAGATGAAAAAGATGTTTATTTTGATTTCTCTATAAAAAAAAAAAAAAAATTGATCTTATTGGGTTGGTCCAGTTCTTACCCTAAAATCAAAAATCGGGCCGACCGTCACCAATTCTAATTCTATGTAATCGGAAACTAGACCAATGTTCCTTAAGAACTGTCCGGAACCGGGCTGGTACAGCTGGTTCTCTTTACATACTCCTTCTGACTAGGTAATCTCTAAATAATCTTACCCATCGAAGACAACCTAGCTACTTCACATGACTTTCTCCTCATCAATTTAGATTTGAGATGCACCAATTTCATTTCTTTTGATGATGAAGGAGCTACCAAAGTTCAAACAAGGTAAAATCAAGGGTAGCCAACGGAACTATCTAGCGTTTATCCTATGCTTAGATTAAATTTATGGCACCTGAAATCCATCGGATTCAAGGGGTGCAGTCGCTCTCGAGTACATATTCATGTTAGAGAGAATCGTACCATCATTATTATGTGAATTTGATTTTAAGTGTACGAATTTGTGTTTCTGAAAATCTAAGTTCCTTTTCCCTGAACCTTATCCCATCGGAAGTTTGAAGATTTCGGCACCGCGACATCAACGTCACTGGTCCATGTACATCTCAAGTTACAATACGTTCCATCCGTTGTCACCTGTCCGGCTTCAAAACTCAAAACCACAAACCTAATAACGACGGAAAAAGCATCCCTAGCGACGTTATATAAAATTGAATGAGCTTTCTCGTTCAAATCGTGATCGAGATCTCCTAACCCGTCCATTTCTCTGATGTCTACGTAAAGATGATATTTGATGAACTTGAGAGGGTCCTCTTCGCTGTCTCGATTACCTACTGCGCAAGTTGGATTGTGTTGTGAAGAAAGATGCAATGAACTCCCAAGGATCTGCACTTCGAGATTACGGACAGATGATAAAGTGCGGGGAGTCGTTCAGTTGTCCATATCGATCGTGATAATGCATGGTCCCCATGCAACTTGGGAGATTTGTAGGGTCATCGAGTGGTAAGTCCCCTCTAATTAATCAAGTGGTCCTAATTAATGCACGCTTCAGCATGTGCATTCTCGACCTAAGTTACAATCTTAACAGGGATTTTTTAATCGTTTTATTAAAAAGTGTCCCATACGAGAAACTAAATGAAAAAAATAAATATTGCGATTTTCTTTGCTTCGTGACATGCGCGATTAACATTTCGAAGTTTGAATAATTGTCACACTAATAGCGGGCGATTCTTTTATAGGAGATTATAAAGGTGATGGCTCTAACCTAAATTTTGATTCTAAAAATTACCGGATTGATTTTCAATTACTTTGTATTGAGGTTGTCCCACATAAAGGGACTAGTAGTTTGTTTATAAGTGTGAGGAAAGCTCATCCAAATTCTCCAATCACGATTAAAGCTTTATTACTCCATTTATGTTAATTTACCTTTGTAGTGAGAAAATACGATTGTATTGTTGATGTTGAGCCTCTAATATATAACTAGAGAAAAACGCTTTGTGTATCCAATTATTCTTAATGATTAGTAAAAGTTTTTAATTGGTCCGTAGTTTTATCTTCATTGAGTTTCCATGTTAAATCCTTGTGTTGTTATTATCTTTGTCTCCTTTTCATTTCTGCATAATATATTACTGGTTTGCTGAGGTTAAGTCGATTTCAATCAGTCTAATTTTGAGGGAAAAATTGATCTTGAATTGAATTTAGTTTCTGGTGAATTGTTGCCTTGGTTCTCCCAACACTTTGATTGGTCCGAATCTCCAAGCAATCTTAGGAGAACCCTCCCCATGTTGATCAAGGTTCTCATTTCTGCATAATATATTACTGGTTATTGCTGAGGTTTAGTCAATTTCAATCAGTCTAATTTTTGGGGAGAAATTGATCTTGAATTGAATTTAGTTTTTGGTGAATCATTGCCTTGATTTCTCATTTCTGCTTAATATATTACTAGTTATTGCTAAGATTAGGTCAATTTCAATCAGTCTAATTTTTGGGGAGAAATTGATCTTGAATTGAATTAGTTTTTGGTGAATTGTTGCCTTGATTCTCCCCAACACTTTGATTGGTCTGAATTTCCGAGCAATCTTAGGAGAACCCTCCCCATGTTGATCAAGGTTCGGACCAAAAATCACAAGGAGAAGAACAAACCCTTTGGAAGAAAAAAGTAAAAAATGAGACTTAACTGTGAAGAGGATTTTTTTTTTTTTTTTTTTCTTCCCAATGGGGGCATCCATTCTGGAGAGGCCCATCACCAGTTTTACAGACCCGGGAAAAAGAAAACTGGTAGGAACATAACGGGAAAAGCGAAAAAGCGCCGTTGCCGGGGATCGAACCCGGGTCTCCCGCGTGACAGGCGGGGATACTCACCACTATACTACAACGACTTGATTGGCTGTCCTCGCGAATATAAAGACTTTATTGTTTTTTATGTCTGCATTCTGCTCCTCGAAACATGTTCGCTCGGTTCGATTGCTCCATTAATTAGCCAAGTTTGATAGATGCGCGAGTCTACCAGACTTACCACTGAGCCGTTTTGCTTGATCGACTGAAGGCCTTTATTGCTTTCATAGATTTTTCCTGTATGTGTGGAAGAGCTGTACGGTGATGGCGTGAATGATGTGAACTGGCGAGTATAACCTTAAGGGGCAGTCAGCATGAATGGACTTCCATAATCTGCAACTTCAGGAAACAAGTCAGTGTATATGCAAGCCTCTCCAGCTCTTCAGCTTCTGAGACTTGCTGTAGGCTATAGCCTATTGATCTTGGGGTGCAATTTGGAGATATTGCGCCTCCCGTGTGTCTGTCACGCAGGCCTCAACTCTGTTAAAGTTTTTTTTTGTCCCAAGTGTTGTTGATTCTTCAATAGCGCATATAGTTAGCTCGCCTTTTGATTGATGGGTTCGGAGTTTTGAGCCACAATCTGTCTCGTCTCTAGAGAACGAACTTCTCCATCTCAGATAGTTTAATGGAAATGAAACTGACAAGCAACGGCCAGGTACTTGCACATTCAAGTGAAAAGCATATGGCCGCTACAACCACCATTGATGGTCGGCACCGAGAATTTTTATGTGTTGTTGCTGCTAATGACTTCAAAGCAAGAGTCCTTCCCTTTGCATTCAAGAGATGATTCACTGGAATTGCAGTTTTTAAGCTGCATAATCCGAAAACTGGGAATGGTAATCTACAACTTGAGCTAGGCTTCCTCACTGGATCATGTCTCGTCCGGTGAAAGAAATGCACCAACCATTCTTGTTTAATTCATTTGCACGTAAAAGTCGGTACTGGTATATCGGCCAGTTACTTGCTATACACTACCTAGGATTCAGCTTCCAACTTGTCTTCTTAGCATTTTGATATGTACAGTGATCAGCGACTGGCCTCTCTCCGAACTAATTTTCTGTTTTTCTCTCAATGTTGACTGACGATATGATGTTCTTTCTTGTCCCGAGAGTATAATTGGCCTTTTATATATGTTTGTGCATCAAATGAAACGTCACAAGATATCATCATTGAGCCTAGAGTTTAAGCAGCTTCTTTCTTATGTATGAGAACTAAATGTGGTCATAGGAATTCTAGTGTCTTGAAAAACTTCGACCATACATATAATGTCTGAACAGAGGTGCTCGTAGCAAATCAAGAAAAGATCTTCCCTACACCTTCCACAATAATTCAGTGACATGTTGTTGGGTGACAGATGAAGGGATTCTAGATCGAAAGAGGAGTGACTTTGTGGAGTCCATTAGATTAGCTTGCTGCACAATCTCTCTCTCCCTCTCTCTAAATTGGCTGTTGCCGAGTTGGAGGAGACAAGGACTTTGCTAGTTTGAGATACTGGGTACTTGTATTGTATCCATATCAAAGATTCTGCTTTTGCTTTTCATGAATAGCCGTATGCTTGACGGCTAGCCTTCTCTATCAGTTTATATATCAGTGTGGCCGATTGATTAGGATGTGATAAATTTGGGTGCACACGTTGTGAAAAGATGCTGATAGGACTCTAGACTTTGTACACATTAATGATAAGATAAATTTGGGTGCAGACGATGCGAAAAGATGCTGAAAGGACTATAATCTTCTGGCACGGAAATGATGAATGCACAATCAAGATCTTTTTTGTAGATCTCTCGAGTGTGCGTGGGTTGAGACTTGAGAGACCCACCCTCAAAGAAAACATTCACATCCTTGGTTTGTTATCACGCACTGTTGACTGATTTCGATACTCGAAGAGCGAACTCTCTGGGGGAAATTTCAATGATTGCAAATGATTTTGCTTGATTTCTATTCACGGAATCACAAGAATGTAGCGATCTGGCTTATCTGTTATGTGGCCAAGGTTGATCATAGTACTTGGTATTGCAAAGGATGGGCTCAACTCTTTGACAAATCATAGACTGATGGATAAATTGAAAAGAAAACTGTGAGCAGTGTGTGATGTTGCCATTAGGCTTCTCCAGTGTTATATTGGCCACTTAGCAGTATTGAGGACCACAAATTAGCAAATTTAGCTGAAGTTCTATGATTGGATGGGACTACCCCTTCTCAAAAAATCAACTTATGGCAACGTAACTTTTGCTTGACTAATCAAGTCGCCATGGCTTCCGCTATTTCTGTTTGGAGTTCATTGATTTCAGTATGCATACTCTAGCATCAGCTCTTGCTAGCGTCATTGCAGCTGCAATTTTTTTTACGAATGGCCTATTCAGCACCGCTAAGTGTGATGAATTATATCATTCTCCCTTCTTTCCACTGTGTACTTCTCCCTAAAAGCATGCCCATCTTCGACGCCTAATGGATGTTACATGGATAAGGTGTTTTGCTAGACTCTGTTCTCGACCAAGTTTTTCAGTTCCTATACAATCGTCATTCGCAAGTGGCTGGTTCTTTGTACAGACAGACACATTTCACCCGCACGCTTACACATTATCAACGTATCTTTGGAAATGCGGAGGGCCAAATCTCATATCAGATTTGTAGATTTTTCCTTTTTTTCTTGCCGCTGCTTTTGGTCCAGCTTACTGTATACTGTCAATGCCAGGCACCGGAACAGAGAAAGAGACAGATCTCAACGGCAAAACCGAGCCGCCCCGGCCCATCTGAAGGCGGGCGGGATTCTGATTGCAATTAGCCCACCTCCCCCTCTGTGTCACGAGGCACATGGTTTGCACACTGCACAGTGCATTATCATCATCTTCTTGAAATTGCAATGCCAGCAACGCCGTTCAATATTTTAATAGCAACAGCACGCGATGGAAGGTGCAGATATCCATCAGAAAAGACACAATCTTGGGGGATGGATCTGTTAACTTTGTTTAATTAACTCTGCACAATCATGGCCTCTTGGTTCCTCTCTCTGACTTTTCATCGATTTTTGAGAAATGATTGGGGGAGTCTCTCGTCTTTTTCCTTTCTATTTTCTTGGGGTCCCTTTATTTTTATTTTTATTTTTATTTTTGTTTATCATTTTTGTCTTTTCCTCCCCCATAATCTTCCAAAGCTTCAACTAATGATTTATGCATCTTTATCTTGATCAGTGTCTTATTCACCCGAGGGGGATCTTCCTTCATATCCGGGGCAAAAAGGAGAGTGTCGGTTTGCGTGTCGTATTATACCTGAAATATTCAATTGGCCAATTCCCCTTTGGCCTCTCTCTCTCTCTCTCCTCCCACAAAAGGATAAAAGAACACGACAGTGACCCTCTTTGTCTGCATCCCCCACTCATGTTGATTTGATGTACTTATCTTCTTCTGCGAACCTTTTTTTGGGAACTTTGGTGTTTCTTAAAGTTACACTTCCCGAGTCCTCCGGTAGTATCTTGTCAATCAATCAAGACTCAAATGAAAGGAATGGCAAGATTTAAGGGCAATTAATAACAACAGTAATCTCAACATCTCATTGTCTAATGCCTCAGCCCACTTTCACTATTTGGTCATTTACATCTTGCAATTTGTTCATCGGCGCGCAAAGCCGGACCGATGACAGCGCCTTGTTGAAATGCTTTGCCTTGGTGCCCAGGTACTCGCTCCAGGTCACGGGCCGGTACAGAGGGGGATTGCTTGGGTTGATCAGTTGCGACAGCGGCGAGATCTGGACATTGCTCGGAGGGCCATAGAGGTAAGCCACAGACTGGCGGTGCCAGGTCCGGTTGACGACCGCCCGGTGGAGGACGCTCGGGTACAACCCGTTGGACAATATGTGGAGGAGGTCGCCCACATTTATCACAAGCGCACCGGGGACCGGAGGTACCGTGACCCATCCAGATCCCTCTTTGAGGACTTGCAAGCCACTGGTGCTGTTTTGGAAGAGGATGGTGAGAAGGGTCGAGTCAGTGTGCGGGGCGAGACCCATCGCTCGATCCGGGTCCGGACAGGACGGGTAAGAATTCAATTGCAACGCGTCGCACGCCTTGGCGAAGTCCCCTTTTGGCCCGGCCCACTTGATGTCTCCTTTGCGTATGCCCAGGGACCCGAGCATCAACCACATTAACCTCCCGGCTAGCTTTCTCATCTCTTTCTGGTACTCTTCAATTACATCACTAAGGCAAAAGCAAGTAAAAGACAAAGAATCAGAAAAACGAAACAGGATAAATGTATGGAAGTAGCTGTGGAAGATGCTATCATTTTTGTGAATATAAAACCAAAGTAAGTGAAAGTACTGGTGAAATCGATTTTTTCAAGTGTATATGATTTTCTACACTCAATTCTTTCGCGTGGGTCCAGGGCTTTCACTGTAACCCTTGCTAATTGCTGTAGTAGAAGGAAATGGCATTCATGTTTAGCTATAGCACCATCGCAAAGACACATGATAAAAGAGTTGGCTATAAGCACAATGTTGGCCTTCTGATTAAAGAATGGACATAAATTTTAGCACGTTGTCCACTTTCTCATAGTGCAAAATATTTCATATTTAAGCCGTACACCGAAGCTTTGACTCGCGTTCATGGCTAGTTCACAATTATACTTGTGAGATAATAAGGCGGGGTTTTCTCGTTCTAGAGAAATATATATATTTGGCTATGAGAAAGTAGTTATAACACGAGAAAGAAATCAACATAGAACAAATGCATGATGATCACGAGTGGTGATACCAGAATTCCGCGTGATCATTAGGCCAAAGTTGGCGAGCATGTTCAAGCGGAGATCCGATGATGGTGAAGCCCTCGGACCACATTAGCTTGGGGAAGAACGAAGAGATCCGCGCCACACCATAGCCGGGGACACCGTTGGGCGAGCGAGCAGCCTTGAGCTTCTGATGCACCGGAAGAGAGAAGAGGTTCTTACCAGCTGATTGGATGCTATCGAGGAGCCTCTTGGGTATGCCATGGTTGGTGACTTGGAAGGCGCCCCAAGTTTTGCACGCATGGCCTATGAGTTCTAGCGCATTCGGGTGGTGAAGATCGATCACCGGCACGGTCACTTCTTGGCCACTTGGTGAGAAAGGACAAGGGTAGTCCTCAGGTTGTGTAGTCCATGTATAGGAGTCGGGAAGCTCCTTCACCGAACTGAAGTCCAGGTACTTATGATGCAAGTAGACAGGGTGGTCTTTAAAGGCTTCTGAAAGTCTTGAAGGCATAGTGTGTGAGAGAGAGAGAGAGAGAGAGAGAGAGAGAGAGATGTTTGAAGAAGAGGGTGCTCTAGAGTTGAGCTTATATGTGTGCAGAAACTAGTTAATAAGGGAAAAAAAGCAGAGGAAGTGCTCTTGCTATTTATAAAAAAGAAATACGTGGTATTCTATCGGAATGTGAGTGGTGAGAGGGAAAATGGGGAGGGGGTTTATATAGAGACGATGTAGGAGAATGACAAAAGGTGGTGAGATGATTTGGAAGAAGTGGGTGGTCTGAGGGGTTGAGTGGTGTTGAGGGAATTGTTGCTGGAAGAAGACAAGGGAGTGAAGTGCTAGTGAGCCTCCCTATTGGACATGAGAAAGAACAAAAACCAAAAGGGACCATCTTTTGTCTCGAAGAAATTATTAGGCAGGCTTGTTTTTGCTACCGAGGCGATACATACAGTCAATAGCGATGAGGAAAATTTATCGATTTTTCATCGTTCTATATCTTCCTTTCTTTCTTTTTTTAAAAAAAATCCAATCGCGACGTGAATCCCATCTATCTGCGCCAAAAGCGAATGTACTGCCTATGTAAGCCTATGAGACTAAATTTAGACGATAGCCACTAATTAGACTCGAGAGAAGCAACCACAGAAAAGCATCTTTGTCCATGTGCCAAAAACCATAGGCCATTCCATGTAAGGTGAGGGCCTCTCTGTCTGTCCATGTGCCCTTGTCTTGTCCTCAAGCAGAAAAGAACATCCTGTATACCAAAACCCTTCTTATCTCGGACCTAATCTCCCTTCGCTATAGGACAAAATACCCACCATCCTCAATGGCAATGTGACCAGATTTGCCTTCCTCCTTCGCTTGACCTTTCGAAATCGGTGAAACCCCCCCTCGTCTGGCCTATGCACGATGCTCCACTCGAATCGACAAGTTCATCAAGAGGTCTCTCTCGCCATCAAGAGGCACATGATAGAGAAGACAAACACGCGTTTTGGGAACATGTGGGAAGGGCATTCTTGTCCTCATCGGCCATGAATGGGAGTGGGATGAGTGCGTCCACGCTTTTTCACTTGATATATTTGGTCATTTGCATGTAAAGTAGTAAAGTCTCTTTTGGTATCTTGCGCTTGGATCTGGTGTCCTTCTGTCCTATGCTCTCCAAAGTGGGGCTCCCAAAAATGCAACCATTTCACCACAACAATGTGCTCTGATGTGTCCCTGAGTGTTACCTTAACGAAGCATACTTCCACTGTCCCAACCATTTCCTTCTTTTCTCCCACCAACAGGAATTTGACAGCACTTTTTACCTTGAGGTATGTCGAATTGATTGAGATTCAAGAGGTTTGTCGAATTGCTTGAGATTCAAAACAGAACCGTGTCATAAGAAATGTAACAGTGGATGAGGGATGATTACCCGGAAAATATATATATCCTAAGCCTATTGTATGCATGCCATTTTAGCCTAAATTTTTCATTTTGGTCAATTTAGTTTTAAACCTTTTGACAATTTGCTAATGTAGTCCTCCCAACCAATATTGGCCGGACTTCACTAACATAGCGGTCCAGTCAGCGCCAAAATTTTCTTTCCTTTTTCTCATTTTCTTTTTTCCCTATTTTCCTCTGCCAATTGCCAGGCCTCAAGGATGGTCAACCACAAGTGAGGACCAGGATTCCCTTGCAAGTAAAGAAAATAAATAAATAAATAAATAAAGGGTAAAACTTCAAAAAAAAATTTAAAAAAAATTGTAAAAGTTATCCACGTGAGTTGTGGTCGTGCCACGTAAGATAGCCGACGTCTATGTCAATGATTACTGACCAAACTTAACTGGAATGACTATATTGACAAATCGTCAAAAGATTAGGATCAAATTAAAAACTTTAGGACTAAATTGGCATATGTACAATAAAAGTATATTTGTTTCATAGAAAATACATGAGTTGAAAACATTTTTCTAAAAATAATCATTTGTATCACTTACAAAATGAACGAATGGAAAATATTTTCGATATTCTGAGCGTGTGGGCCGGCTAATCCTTGGGCTGGATTTTTTAAATGAAAATGGGCCAATTTGGTTTGGGCTCAATTTATGTTTTAAAAAAAAAAAAAAAAAAAAGAATCCCGGGCCAAGCCCCCGTTGCAGGCTCGTCCGGGTGTTGGGTGGATGACCCGGGTCGTTTTCAATATTATATTATAATAAAAATAATAATAGTTTAATAAAATAATATCTTAATATAAAAAAATCGAAATAATAAAAAAATCAGAAAATCAGAAAAATCCAAAATATCCCATGTTTTCCTAGAAAGTCGAAAAATCAGAAAAAGGCCAAAAAATTATTTATATTTTCAAAAAAAAAAGATCAAAAATCCAAAAAATGCTTTTTATGTTCAAAAAATAAAAAAGACCCAAAAAAATGTTTTTCCTCCACTAAATGCATGGAAAACACCTCAAAAATCCAAAAAGCCTTAGGGTTTAAACAAGATTAGGTACCGGAAAGGCATTAGTGATTAACTAGTGTAATCAAGTCCCCAATCCTAGTTTCTTTGGTTGTGCAGGAGCAAATTTTTCTCCCAATATTTCGCTTGGGTTTCTAATCATTCCACCCCAATTTGATTAGTGGTGACTCATTTTTAAAATAAACTTATAGGTTAAAATATCAAACTATTAAGTCATGAATTGATGGGCTTGGGAGAGCCCAGGCTAAGCCTAATAGAGCTAACCGAACCAGTAGCCTCCGCAGGTGCCCGCCCTAATCGGGCACCGAAAAAAGAGGTCGCAATAGCTTGGCGACTCCATTGGGGACCTTTTGTGGACTTAGGTCTGTTTTTTTTATCTTGTTTAAACGCTTTACTTACTTGGGTTTTTTTCTTTTATGCAGGTTAGTAGCTTAGAGATCTATTTTAATATTGTTAAAATAAAATGTCTTGTGATTATAAACCGCTACGCCTGCTTTACTGTTTTAGCACTACACGTGGTACACACAACCCAGCCACTGGACCTGGGCCGCCATAGGATATTTAGGATGGTGTTGAGAAAAATACGGCCTTGAACGCGAGACTACGATGTAGATATTGCCTTTCTTTTCCTCGAATTTCTTTAGATAGAGCCAAGGTTAAGAGGGTATGATGTGACTGCGGAGGAACTCATCTTAGATAAATAAACTTTGGATTATAAAACACCCAACTATCACACCAATTGTACAATTTGAAACCACTATGGGCATAATTACCATCTTGACTCGATGAGATCAAGCGAATGCTCCAACTCTAAGAGGTTCAAGCACTCCAACGGAAGAGCTCTCCACTATTTTTTATCCCGCTGTTCACTATCAATGGAAAAGTTGCTCCACAAGGGGTCAGGACAATTGCTCATGTGCCGTGACAATATAAATATACGAAGGAAGTGATCGTTCATGTTCATTAAATTTTCAAATCCGCGAGTATGTTCACCTCTGGAGCATCCTGTTCACCAATAGTAATCACAGAAAGAAAGAGAAAGAAAAGAAAGAAAGACCTGTGCTTTTGGTCCCCATTCCTGTTCTTCTCCCCACTGTTACCGGATCACAGGTGGGCGAAAGCAACGAAAAGAGAAAAGGAAACTTCCAAAAGAACTTGATGTTATGTGCAAGCTCTGATGCCACGATGATGATGATCGTATAAAAGGTGACGACATGATCACATGAGATTTGAGAGACGCCATGTCCGTGCACGGACAACATAGGTTCCCTGCATGCGTAAGCGATTCACGTGGCACAAACGTGAAGAGGTCGGGTCGTGCATCAAGCTGCCTGCCGAAGCAATGATTCGGGGCAAGAAAATGAAGAGAATTCTCTTCGAGCTGCTTTTCTCCTTCCCTTTGTTGGTATGTAATTATGGTGAGGGCGAAGCCGAAAAACCCTTTTCCTAGGAAATAGGATGAGCCCAGCCAGGCATGTAGCCAGAGGTAAAATCCAATGAGATTCATTCTGCTAGAGATTCTCTTCTTTTCAGCTCATTAAAGAGGAATCAATCTCCATCACGCTTGTTGAATATGGGGTTTTGTGCCCTGTAAACATTTGTTATTTTCCAGAACTTTCCAAAAGAATTTCTTTTATATGGTGTTTGAAATATCGTACTGTTTATAAACATAAACGCCCTAGTCGTCCGATCGATTCGACAAGCTCCTATGGCTAGTAGGACCATGTTTATTCCGAAAATTTCCTTAACGGTCACTCTTCATAAAATTAAAGTTGATTTTCTTGAAAGTTGTCTTTTTTACCATCAATTACGCAAACGTCCGAGAAAAGAATGGGTCCTGCCTTGATAGAAGGGAACGAACGGATTGGCAGATGTGAAGTACTTTTTGTCATGCTATTTGGACAAGGATTTTGCCGAAGTTGTCGGAAACAGCTTGTATTTTCCTTTTTCCCCCGAAACGAAAGACAAGATGACAAGTTTTTCTCTCTTTTAACAAGCTTAGGATTCTGCTGGAAAAAATTGACAGATTCATATGAAGGGTAGATTATATCAACTTTTGATGGGGAAAATAATTTGCGCAAGCATCATCAACTGCAAAACATGGGTGCAAGAAGCTAAAAGGCAACATAAAATCCTAATATTATACCACTTAATATGCCAACGTTTAATTAGACCATGTATTATGCCCATACAGCATAATATATAAGCACCGATGTCCATGCATATATTCACATGTTACCTGGTGATAAAATTAATAGTGGTACACACAGAATTACATTATACAATTAATTTTTGTTCCACCCAAAAAATGTTGAAGAGAAACTTTCTCGCACAACTGGGAACTTCTAATCAAGAGCACCAAAAAAGTCTTGAAAGAAATTGAATGCGATGGACTGATATGCGCATGTTAGCTAGTGATAAAATTAATAGTAGTACTCACGGAATGACATTATATAATTAATTTTTGTTCCACCCAAAAAAATGTGGAAGAGAAACTTTCTCGCATAACTGGGAATTTTTAACCGAGAGCGCCAAAAAACTCTTGAAAGAAATTGAATGTGATGGACTGACAATTCAACTAGTTTAATGGGATTTGGTGCCATTTCAAGTGAATTTCCATATTTGGAGCTAATGATTTCAGCAAGGAATGGCTGGGAGGAGGGAACTAATTGAAGATGCTGTACTTGTTTACCTCTTCACTCATTACCATCTCTTCTATAATTGCCAGTCTTTGCTCAAACTATTCGGACACTGTCAATTTCCTGTTTCATTTTACATGGAAACATGATTAGATAGGGACCGACAAGATTAGTTTTATCAGATTCCATTTCTAGCAGAAATTCCACTACCAGATCTTGTCTTTACCATTGACGCGCGAATCTATATAGGCTAAGAATCTTTCTGCTCCGCCCTTAAATAAACAAGAAAGGAAGACGTGGTTTTGGACAGTCTAAATTTTAAGGTTTTGTTAGTCATATCAAGTCGATTTTTCCTTCGAAGTTCACCACAAAAGCTCAAACACAAGGAACTCAAACCTAAAAATACAGATTTTTTTTTTCCCTTCTACTAACAACAAGGAGTTCAAGACTTCAAGCATCGGACTAACTTTCATTAACTATGGAATTCTAATCGTCCCATACAAGCACATCGATTTATTATTAGATTACATATGATTGGACTCATGAAATGAGTGGCCTCGTAAGAAGATGCAGAAATATGACAATTAGACTAATTTCTTGAGTAAGCTATTTATTCTTAACCTGGCTTGATAGACTCATTTTTGTTAAAATGACTTCGAGAAAGAAAGAACCTGAATATCAAGCCTCTCAATTGGTGTATGAACCAAAAAAATATTTTTATATATCAATTCTTCAATGATATAAAGAGTGGATTAGTATACGCTTATTATCAAATACAATCAATTTTGTACTAGAAACTTTAAAAGTCTTGCCTACAATGACATGTTTCTCCTTGTATCACTGTAAAGTAAGTGTTATAATTGTTTAACAAAATATTTTTTCTCATGTTAGCCTAGTTCAAAACCAGTTGCTACGTACCTACCACATACAGCGAGTCCCTATAGGCTCTATGGACAAATTAAGGGCTGACCTAGTCAAATCTGTCACGGCTTGTAAAAATTATTCCGTCTGCCATGTCTGGCTTCTTGTGACGACCAATAAGCGGGGCAATATTCAGTGGCGTTGTAGAATGGCCAAAAGCAATTCCAAACAAGAGAAAGAGCAGTCAGATTTTCCTTAGGAACCGTGCGGGGTGTTCAGCTTTAGGAATTAGGCTTTCTACAATTAACGGGTTCGCTTGAGAAAAAGAAAGACAAATCAAGAAGAGAAAAAAAAAAAAAAAGATGAAAAGCTCTCAAAAAGCCCATCTCAAGTAAGGACTTAGGAGTGACATATCATTTACTAGTTCAGTATCATTTAGATGATGCGCTATAACAATTAATATCATCCCATACGTTGACGAAACCATGTCGATCGGCTTGAAAAATGGCGACCCATTTACCTAAAAGTAGCGATCAATGTATTAAAACTATAAATTTTCTATTTTCTTTCTCTATGCCACAGTGATCTGTGTCCACAACCATTAGTTAGATGTACATGCAACCATATATGGGTAAAAGGTATCTGAGTGTTGGTAAATTTATACATACCCAACTTTTTACATAGTTAAATATCCACACATGTACGTACAACATAACCAGACATTGATAATAAATTTAGGTTAGTTTCATTTTCATAAACAATATGTGTGTGTACAAACGCCACACTCCATGCCACGAGACATGAAATGGGCGATTCCCTTATTTTTTTTATGCTTAGCAAATTTGGATAGCTCCACTATAAAGGAAGATAAGATCCTTTCCATTTATAACTACCACTTCCACGTTCTCAAGCCCGCCATTGAATAATTTCATGCCCAGAAAGGAACTAATAATGGATGCGCAATTTGACTATAGGACTTTGTAATGGGTATAATGGAGCAATTAAAGTACTCCCACTGCCATTTGGGCATATTTCTGTGATTTAATTATGCTTATAGTTTGTGTTACTGGAGCTGAGAAGTTTTCAAGGACATCTTCTCATGATCATTGTATTTTGAAGAATAAGTTTCACCTACATTGTTCCAACTTTAATTTCAATCACCTAGCACACACATTACTACAATAGTATCTATACTTATTTTGGACCACACACAACCTTCATTATATCGTAGGAAAGCGGCAACCTCATCCCAACTTCTTATTTCATCTTGACAAGGGTTGCCAACCCTCTTTTTGCAACCGTGAGAGACAATCTCTGTTAGGGGTGATCGGATCCAGGGTGGGTAGGGTCTAGACCTGAACCCTGTATCCGATCCTGTTATAATCAGTTCCTCTTTTTTGGACCATGTACCCAACCCTATTTGTATTAGACTCTATACTTGACCCACCCTGTTTTTCCGGTCTGGTTCCTAGGTCAACCCTATTTCCATTGGAACTTGTTTTGCAATCTACCGATATTCTATACGACTTTGAATTTTATAGTAATACGCGAGAAAATAACGTAATTATTCTAATTTGTATCGAAACATTAAGCACTTGTAATAAATAAATACATGAACTTTTTGACTAAACGAAAAATTAAGGATCCACAGGGTTAATTATAATAAATAAAATCATAAGGCAAAGAATTAGCAACAAACATGTGTTTAATATTAGTCTTATTCCCACAACTACTACATGAAGCTACTCATTTATGCAAGCATAACTCCTCCTACAAAAGAAAAATTAGGTGAGACAATCCACGTGGTATACAAGAATTTGGCGGCGATGAACACCGTCTGTCCGTCGGACGGTACGAAGGGGAGTTGATAAGGGAGGGAAGCAAGTTAGGAAGAGGAACGACGAAGGAGGAGTGCTGTGCGTGTTTGAGAGAGCCAAGAGGAAAAACGCCGTGTGATTGCGGGAGTAAGAATAGAAATAAGGGGGGAAAAAAAGGGTTTTGAACCTATACTTACAAAACCGGTTCCAAAACCTGTCCAGGAACCGATCCTTGGGTGGGTAATCAATCGGAACCGGTTCCCGGACTAGTTTAAACCGGTTCCGGATTTTGGGAACCGGTTCTCGACCCTATTTTCTGGGTGGGCCGGTCCGGTTCCCGGGTATACCCGGTCCGATTGCACACCCCTAAGATTCTCCGTGTTCACGAACACCTGTTTGTGTGTGTTTTTTTCTTGTCTTTAGGGTCTGTTTGTTTGAGAGAAAAATTTTCTGCGAATTAATTTTTTGAATTTTCACACATACGGTTTGCTGAAAATGATTAGCTAATGGAAAATTATTAACAACTAAAGAAAAAATACTTGCTTAAAATTAGAAAAAAGAATTTCCTAACCTGAAAAAGGGAAAACATTTTCTGGAAAAGAATTTTTCAAGAAGTATTTTTATTATGAAATTTTTCTATAAAAAAAAATTGAATCTTTATTTAGTATGTTACCGGAGCACTATCTTTGTCCCTCGCAGACAATTCACAAGTCAATTAATGCTTTGAAAAAAAAAATGCCTGGTAGATAGACGCATTAGTAAGAGCAATTTGTCAAAGATGATCAAAGCACATCAACTTTGAAAGGAATCACAATGTGAAAAACAGATGAAATCCAACTCCTTTACCACATATGTCCTATTATCTTCGTCAATGTAATTGACTTAATTCTTTTAAAATTAGAGTGTGTATCTTTTCACTGAAAATTTCATGATAAAGAAAAATATCTTTCATGAAAATTATTTTCAAAAATGGTTAGTTTTCATTTATTTGATGTTGGGGAAAAGTGATTTCCTTCTTATCATAAGAAAAAGTTATTTTTCCTCAATTTATTTTTCCTTGATCTAATTTTAAAATTTTTTGATACATGAAAAATGTTTTCCTTACATCGATTAATTTTCCATTACCAAATAACGAAAAGCCAGAAAAATAATTTCTAAAAAAATTCCTTCAAATAAGGATCAAAAGCAATTTTCCTTTCAAATAAGCGGATCCTTAATAAGGACTACATTACAATATCGTGCCACCTACAAATGAGACAAGAAAGGAATTGACTCAGCCTTTGAGGCTTGTCATCTCCCATGAGCAACACATCTTTCCACTAATACCCAAACGTACTTTAATCATGATTATAAGTGAGTATGAGCTCTTGAACATATTCCTTATGTAGATTGACTTATCCGCTCGACACTTTTAAAGCCCCACTCCCGACTAATACAACTGAGCTTAGGTATGTACAAATGAATAATGATGAGCACCTAACTGGAACTAATGCATATATAAAAATCTGGAAATCACACTTTCAACGTCCCTAATTTTTTGAAGTGTCCGAATTAGGTTTGTGTACTTTTTTGTGTGTAGTAACTCTGATCCTCATTATACATTTTTCAACAAATAGTTCAAATGGACATTAGAGAGTCACTTTGACCTTTAAAAAAAAAAGAAAAAAAAGCAGTCATCTAGGCTCCGCATGAGAATATTTCTTGGCTGGGGAACAATTTTTTTTCAGAAATAGTTCTTTTCTATTTCTATTCTGGGGAACAATTTCTCTGTAAAAAAACCCGTTTGGTAACTTTACTCTAGAAATAGAAAAAGAATAGAAATCCGTTTGATAAAAAATAGTTTCTTTTTTATATTTATTTTTTTTTTATTTTTGCTGGTAGATCGCCGATCACCGCCGGCCCTCCGGCGGCCGGGCGTCCGGCGGTCGACGGGCGCCCGCCGATGGGCCGTGCGGCGGCAATCGGCGGCGGTAGGCGACGGCGGCGGTCGATCGATTGCGGCGGCGCAACGTCCGGCGGCGGCGGGCGGCGGCATCGGCGGTGGTCGGTCGGCCTCCGGCGACCGGGCGGGCGGCGGTCGGTCGGTCGGCCTCCGATGACCGACGGCGGCGACGCGGTCAGTCGGCCGGCGGTGGGATCGGCGGTAGGATGGCCGGTCGGCCTCCAGCCGGCAGCGGCGACCGGCGATGACGTGCAGCGACGGCGGCGTCCGGCGACGATCGGCAGCGACGGCGGCGTCCGGCAACGATCGGCGGCGGCGGCGGTGGTCGGTCGGCCTCCGGCGACCGGCGGCGGGCGGCGGCGACCAGCGGTGGCGGCCGGCCGCGGCGGCGGGCGGTCAGCCGGCGGGCGGCGGCGATTGGCGGTCACCAACGGTCAATGGCCATTAGCAAGAGAAGAATAAAAGAAAAAAAAAATTCACTTATTTCTTAAACTTGTTCCCGGAAACAAGAAGCAACTTTTTTTTACTTCTCATTTCTATTCCAAAACCATTCCCGAGCTAACTTTTTGTTCCCGGAACAAAAAACTAAGTTGCCGTTATCAAACAGGTTTCTATTCTTTTTTTGTTCCGGGGAAGAGAAGAATAGAAATTTTTGGGCTGGGGAAGGTTACCATGCGAGCCCTAGTGTTTGGACTAGTTTTCGTACATCTTGATGGGTTTGTCTCCCTAAAAATCTTAAGGGCACATTTTTTCATACCAGTACTGTGTTTCAGAATTTTACTCCTAAAATGCTTACAAATGGCCATTGAAATATGATAGTTACAACTACAACCCTCATTCTCTTTTTCAGTGAATAGACTTTTTTAGTTTATAAGCAATCATTTCCATACATCTTTCCGCCCTTATACTTTAGGGCTAAGATTCTTTTGTCCAAATTATTTTTCTTTTATCACAAAAATTGCCCTCTGATATTCATATCAAAATTAGACCTAACAAAAACATCAGTAATTAATATGTCGTATCATCAAGATTTACATTAAATCACTCATTCATCTACTAGTTTAACCTATTTGAATAATTGGCAGTGGTCTCACAAAATTGTACGTGTTACCAAAGCATGAGGTCCTTTCCATTGTAAATATCCACTTTGCATTATTAGGTCAAGTCTGGCCTACATTTGAGGGGGAGTATACTTTTACTAACATAATTTTTTAAAACAGTCGGCAATGACCTCACGAATTTCAGAAGATGTTTATGAGAAACTAAGAAGCACCTATATAAACATGTTACCAAAGTGACAATGAAAATGCTGATTCAAAAAGGAAAGTTCATATGTGATGGAACATATGATCACTTGGTTAAAAATGCTGATTCCAATATATAAAATTTTAAAAAAAAAAAAAAAAAAAAGAGTGAAGATTAGCTAATACGATCAAAGAACCGATTCTTTTCCTAAATAAATATCTAGAAGATCCATCATTCTCCAGACATCAAGACTCGCATCACTCTGATGTCTGTGACTCTACTGTTCTGCCTTTTCTATTTTTAACTGTCGGGAGGAATTTAGGGTTAATCTGTTTCTCTACTAAACCTTTTTGGACACATCCCATCGTGGTTCTGTTTGAACTAACGTTTTCCATTGTCGATGTCCGATTCAAACACCAGGAAAAACCAGTAACTTCACCCCTCGAAGATTCAGACAAGCTTTGGTCTCAGAAGTTTCCCGCTTCGTTACCCTGTTTCGTCCCATTAAGAAATGCAGCTCTACAGTAGATTTAACGCATCAAACGCCATTGTCTCCAGTCCCCACACTTCGATGCTTATTCTAATTGACGTCGCTTTCGTTTTAGTTCTTGTCGTTCTTGGATTTGAAACCACTAACTAGGTCAGATTTGAGTGTTTAGGGAAATGCCGTCAGACAATAAAGTGCCGTCTTCCGTTCTTGGCTTTAGTGGGAACGTGTTTGATCTGCTACTCTGTAGTTTCCATATCCATCATGATAGGGTTCCTTGAAAAGTCCAGCCACAACATAAACTATGGTAGAGTTAAAGGGTGATCATGCTGCAGTTCGATATTGGCTTGAAAAATTAATTTACAAAAGCAACGGTGTGAGAAGATACCGTCATCTCCGACTATATGCCTAATAAGAGTCGGACACGTATGTGACTTCATAAATCAATCCTTGAATACCTAGCAGTACTCGGCAAAATATATAAAGACCGACTTGTCCTTGAGAAGAAGTCACAATACAAAGTTTGTTACCCAGACGAGATCAGTTTGACCCGTGCACGGACCAGTCTAGTCTAATTTGCATGAACCGTGTGACTCGTAAGAGCTTGAGAGATCTTAATCCTCGAATCCGTGCCAAGAGAAGAGAGAGAGAGAGAGAGAGAGAGAGAGAGAAGACATGGAGATACGGCGTTCCTTGTCCTCATATCAAGATGATGATGACGGGGTAGATTCATTGGCCTGAAGCTTGAATCCTGAAGCTCTCTGCTTGCAAGATGAAAGAAACGAAATCAATCTGCACATCTGATTTATCTGTTGCAACGTTTCAGTAAAATATATAATGTGTCGTGATTCATCCTCATATTTTTACAGAGTTGGTGTAAACTTCTCTTGATCTTCAAATTGATGTGTGCAGTTCGTATCTCATCAATCTGTTCATACCTGCCCATTCTAAGATGATGAATTGCCTTAAGTCAGTGCCTTGTCAATACATCATAACTTGTTAATCGCGTCTTGATTTATTCGAGTCTGGTCCGACGTGGATCTTCTCACTTCTCGGCTGTAAGTTGATTTAGAGATACCGCATATGAGATTTATAACCCATGGTCTGACAAATGTTTTGATCTTGTTGTGTAAGGAAGCCACGATTTTCATTAGGACATCATAACTAGGATTGGTCTGACTTTTAATATAATTGGGTATGATGCAAGGCCCAGGAGATAAGTACGGAGAAAAATACAGTAAAAGTGTCATAACTTTCATAAAATGCTTATTTGAGTAACATTACTATTTTTTCAACTTTTTGAGTGCCATAACTTTTCAATCAAATATGTGTTGGGACTTCGACATGGCATAGCACTTATGATGAATGTTTTCGAAAAGTTATGACACTCAAGTAATAAATTGAAAAGTTATATGGTACTCAAGTAATCAGGAAAAAAGTTATGACAATCAAATAACTACCGTACGTAATTTATGACACTTAAGTGATCAAAACAAAGTTATGATACTCAGTGAACGTCGTACACGAAAGTTATAGCACTTTTAATGTCTTAACTATTTGGTCCAGATTAGGACAAGTTCAGCAAGTCCTATCATACTCGATCAACCTAGATAGATGGGTTGATCAGGCCTTGTCCCAAATCCTCATTTAGTAATGCATGAAATGACATATAGATATAGGAGAACCGGCAAGAAGTGTTAAAAGTTTTTCACCGGACAGATGGACTATATAGGCCAAGGACACGTCACCTTGGTCGGTCAGCCAACATTGGACCTATTCTAACCCCAGAATTCAAGATTGGAAACACTAAGAATACTGAGGAGACATAATTAATTATGTAGGGGGTCAATATCGAATCTCTTCTAACCTGAGGATTTATTAAGTATGTGCAAACATTGGGTAAAACCCCAAAGTGCAGCGACTGTTTTGTTGCAAAGGGTCGAATATACAGAACAGATCTCGTTTATAGCAGTGTAAGAAGGTCCCGGTTGGGCAAGTCACTAGTAGATCAAGGATAACCAAGCCCAGGAATTGACCGGTGATGATTACGCACGCCACAACCATTATTACGAAATTGGCGTGTGGGTGGTGATGACGGTAGGGGTTCGAGTGACATGTTGATGGTGCTAATGGTGGTAGACTGATGATAGCTAGAACGGCTACCTGATGGTGTCGAGCAATCAGCGGCTGTGACGACGGAGAGCAACAGTTCTATATCTTGCGGCATTTTCCCGGGGAGGTTTGAAACTTTAGGGTCTGTTTGTTTTTGTTCCAATTTCTTTGTTTTTTTGTTCTTTTGTTCGCCAAAACAAAAAAAGAACAGAAATCCATGTGATAACACTAATTAATTTTTTTATTCCTCGGAATAGAAAAGTAACCAAAAAGTAGATTTAGAACAGAAATAAGAAGTAAAAAAAAGTAGTTTCTTATTTTTTAAAATAATTTTTTTTCTTTTCTTTTCTTCTTATTTCTCGCCGCCCCTTGCCCCTCGTTGTTTGTCCCCCCCCAACCAGCCGCTGGTCATCGGCCGCCACCCACCGCTGGCCACCGCTCGTTGGTCGCCGGTAGCAAGCAAGCAAGAAGAAAAAATGAGGAAAAAAGAAAAATCTACAAAAATTATTAAAAAACTAAAAGAAACAAAAAAATTTTGTGGGTCATACCAAACGCATTCATATTCTTTTTCTATTCCGAGAATAGAAATTTCATATAGTTAGCAAACACGTTCTTTTACTTAAACTTTATTACAGAGAATAGAAATAGAAAAAGATTATTTCTAAAAAAGAAATTGTTCTCCGAAATAGAGATATTATTAAACGCACTCTTAGTGTACTAATTGAAAGTTTATGGCTTGACTGCAGTTTGTACACGAACCTTAAAACGTGTTTCGCAGACACAAGCCCTTGTCCTCTAGCCCACTTGTAGCTGTGAGAGAGAGAGAGAGAGAGAGAGCTATCGCAGTAATCTGAGATTATTTTTTTAATCTAACACATTTTAATTATCTCCAACATCTCATCCTCATTTAATTATTTATAAGCTACCACGTTATGATAGCTATTTAGCTGTCTAAAGAATGTCACTTCCTTTGACTTGATCAAGCACTGTGATGCCGTTTTTTTCTTTTGCAACAAAATTATAGATTATAAAGTCGACAAAAAGAATTCAAGGATATAAGTTATAAGATGACGATAGGGCGCTAATCAGCCAAGTTGGAATTAACTCCACGACTTGTTCATTTCCATTTTGTGGCATTGCTAAGGCTAAATCCGCAAGAGAACTGCTACTACAAGAAGCATCCATGAGAGCGCGTGATAATCCCTCCAATAATTTGACGCATCTGCCGATCCTATCAAAGTGAGCATCGCCTATGGGACATCAGTAAAGAAAAATGAATGTCGCATTGAGAGTTACCTGAAAAAATTTATTAAAAAGAAAAAAGAATTGTCTTCTAAAGATAAAGCTAGAGCAACCTCGCCAAGCCATTTACAGGTACCAACCA
The DNA here is from genome assembly GCA_017140325.1 of Eucalyptus leucophloia subsp. euroa. Lineage (NCBI taxonomy): Eukaryota > Viridiplantae > Streptophyta > Magnoliopsida > Myrtales > Myrtaceae > Eucalyptus > Eucalyptus leucophloia. Next base: position 33,957,494 of record CM029473.1, read on the forward strand.
GTTCATGACGCAACTCCATCAGCATGTTGAATGAACCAGCACCCCGGGGGCAAATCCTAGGCCCAATTGGATTTTTTCTAGGCTATGTCGAAGAGGAACAGCGACAACACAAGCCCCCCACCAAGGCCCATCCCCAACATCCGAGGTGATTCTCCCTCGTAGGCGCAATCAAATCCGACGGCTATGGTTTGCAAGAGCTACAATTCGCATCCTCATCCAATGCATGTTGTGCGTCTTTGCGTGTCTGTGTGATTTCGAGTTAATGATTTAGTGTGCAAACTGTTGTTAGTTCTATATCGAGCGCACGGCTTATTTACCATTTCGAGGTGGGGCTGAAGGAGGCGGCGGGGACTTAAAACCTGCAGAGATCAAAGGTGGCGGAGTGGTGGCCGGCGGGACGAACGCAACATTGCTGCAGTCTGCTCCCAAATTGCCTGAGCACAGAAACATGATTTAGGAAACGTACCTTTAGAACTACCATGGTCCATGTCATGGGTAAGGAACCGATTTGCGTCTTTTTGGGCCGGAGTCATCGACGAGAATATTACATGAAACAACGAAAGCACATAATTCGATTATCTAATAGATAGTCTGTAATTGTTGACAATCCTTGACAGTACAAGAAATTACCTTTTGCATTCATTATATTACCGATGTGAAAAAGTGAGTCGATTACTTTTGAAGTGCGTGTCACGCAAAAGAACTTCTCTTTTTATTTTAAAGTTTTAGATGGATCCATAATATATTTACATGTCAATGGAGTAGAAAGTATGAATTTAAATAGAGAAACTTACATTGTTGGAAGCAAGGGAGCTCTGCCAAACCCAAAAAATTGGCGGAGCCCTGGTGGCATTAGCACTTGTTGTGACCCTTGCCGCTGGCCACACACTCCCCATCTCCGCATCACACAAGAAAGCAGGATGCAAAGCTGGATAAATTAACTGGTGGCGAAAACAGGATCGGCGGAGGCGGAGGCGGAGGCGGAGGAGGTTTGCCGCTGCCTTGGTATTCAATAGTTGCCTGTGTCATTTCCAAAATTTCATTTGAAATCTTTCTTCTTCTTTTCTGTTGAATAACTCAATGTGCTTATTTCCTCTTTCCTTTTGTTGTTCCCAAAATTACATAATGATACATATAGAGGGAGAGACTGACAGTGAGGAATGAAGCAGAAGGGCAAAGGTCAAGTTGAGCAACTTGAGCTTGGTCCTCCCTGAGTAACAGTCTCGGTCGAACCCGAGCCCCGAGCCTGGTGTTTCCCGGCACGTCCCCATCAGGCAGTTCACCTTCTGACACTCGTACCCTTGATCTGATCATTTGGTTTGTAACAAATCCAGTTCAGTCAAGCAGACAATGCCCATCAAATACGAAAGAGAGTATGAGATTTACCATGTCGTGATGAAATCAACTGCGAATACGTCCGGGTCCAAATGCAGGTGAGGAAGAGGACGTAGATGAGGAGGCTATTCCCATCCTGGAGTCCCATTGCTTCTGCTTCTTCCAGAGACTCTGTGCAGCTGCTTGGTTCGATCCAACACAAGACGATAGTTTTTCTTTCCTTTTCAATTGAAATCGGAAGGGGCGACTTAGTAGGATCGCATGTTGGCCCAGGACAAAGATTGGTGCAGCGAGAGATGACAAGCAATGGAGTTGACGATAGAGGACGTTCATGTGAGGGGGAAAACTTCGGCGTAAGACCCAAAGCTTCGGATAAATCAATGAACTTGCCAATACACGAATATGACTTCCCAATGTTGAACTGGAAAAAAACATCCTTTGAAAAAGAATACACACATCCCTGCACATTCACATGCAATTAGCCATTGTATGCGACTCCGAATCTTCTCTCCTCTCAGTCTCGAATAGATCTCCTCGCCCACCATCAGCTCCTCTCGCTACATCGACCATGATGTACTTTGTCATCCCTGCAGAGGCCCCAAACAGAGCTTTGCATTTCCCTCTTGATCAAGAACCGCAGCAGGAAAAAAGGGAGGAGGAGGAGTAGGAGGGTTAGCTTTGTTAAAATTCTATCTCGAGTTTGAGCTCAATACGAGATTTGATGCACATGAGGAGCATTTGTTGATCAAAGTTCAGCGCAAATTGACACGCGCAAATTGACGATGAAGAAGCAAAGCATGAAGGCCTTCTGCACATGTGTATATTTGTCAAAGATGTGCACGTCTCCCAAGTCCATTATTTTTCTACCTCTTTAATTGCATGCACATGGTCGTGCACGCATGGCAAGAAATGGATGTTGAAGACCGAGGCAAAAGTAAAAACTTGTGGGCTTGTTTTGTCTTCTTTCATTAACTCCGTGTTTCTGTCCTTTGCTCTTTCACTCAGCTGAAGCCAACGAAAGGAAAGAAAGGATAAAATATTAATTGAAGGAGTTGAACGTCATGGATGATCTTGGAAGACGGCGGCCATCCTTTTTTTATGGTTATCTTCAAAGATTACGGGCGCATGTCTTCTGTCTCATTAAATGCGTTCCATGCAAAGTGTGCATGGGTGCCCGTGAATTTTGGTGGGCGTCAGCGCTGATTGTGAGCGCCGAATGAGTCTACATTTTTGTTTTGTTTCTCTTTTAAAAGGAGGATCGAAGAAGAGAAGCAACGCAGAGCTGGTGAGAGAAGTCGTGAGACTTCATGGAGCAAAGGCAGAAGCTCTCGGCAGAGAGGAATAATCTCGTTGTAATTATGCCCGAGTGTTTCAGGTAGTTAAATTTTTATGAGTAGAATTTGTTTAATTTCTTGAGTGAGATTTTACTAGAAAGTGTGATAGGCTAAATACTATGTAAGTTATTTGAGTGTAATTTAGGGCTGAAAAATACTAAAAGTGTATTTGAGTACTCGAGTGATTGTAATTTCTGGTATATCACTTGTTTTTATAGTGAAATTCCGTGCTGCTCTCCCTGTGGACGTAAGTTCCGATATTCGGACCGAACCACGTAAATCTGGTGTACGATTTTCTTTCCTTTATTCCGATTATTTTATCATATTCGCTTGTCCATATTCCGCGCGCAACAAGCTTTTTGTCAGTTTTGGGATGGAGGGTATCAATCTTTGCAGGGCTAGTAACAGCTTGCCCGCCAACAGCAAGTCCGTACAGAGGAACATCGGCATCGACATGTTTCGCCGGAGTTGGCCTCTACGACGAAATAAGAGATTTTGTGGCGATCCGAATGGAAAATATCACAGGCACACAAGCGAATCAATAATTTCATTTCGAATGAAATTGAAAGTATACAAACTTTACCAAAATTTAATTAACGACAAAGCTTATGAACATAAAAATGTAACATTGGAATTTAATCGATGACGAGACATCCAAAATCTACAGTAAAGATAAATGCCGAAATTTTATTGACGATGCTAATCTGGAAGTTACAATTGAGAAATATGCTGGAATTTAATTGATGAGACGAATCTAATACTACAAAGCAGGAATTAAAATATAACATGTTTGTTTGTCTATGAGTAGGGGCTCCATAAGTTGAACACGGGTATTTATAGGCTGCCACGATTTCATCTCCCAGTAACCGTTCCCTTAAAATCGCACCTTGATCTCTTGCACTCGCTTGTTGCTGAATTATCTCCATTCATTCCTCCACGAAAATTTGCACGCCATTGCCCTACCCAAGGTGATTTCAAATGTAAATAGCATAACTGAATTTCAACGCCCTGCAGACATTCAGTCTTCATTTAGTGTCTCAGTCGATAATCTGTCGAACCCTTTTAGTCAGTATACTTGCTAACCAACTCTTCTAATAATCATCAACCATACACCACCTTGTATCGCCAGTTAATCCATGGTCATCGATGTATATTAATATCGGCCACAATTCTTATGGTCATCGAGAAGAGCTCAGTGTTAGTGTCGATAATCACTTGTCTTTAAATCACGTGCCTACTCATGTGAATAATATAGTGTAATGTCATATTTTAAAGAAGCGAGGCAACTTAATTTTAAAGAAAAGTATACTATCACATTTTCTAGAGATCAGGCGGTGGGAGCGTAATAAACTCCCCCTATATGAAATTATTGCATGCCAAATTACATCTGCATTGCATTTCAGCTGCTAATGTTAAATCCACGAGACAACCGTTATTGCAAAAAGCGTCCACGACAGCACCCGGCAACTCCTCGAACGATTCGGTGCGTCGGCTAAACCTGTCGACGCAAGCATCGCATGAGATACATGCTCAGTAAAGAAAACCCAGCGTTCGATCGAGAATTAACAACGGACGAAAAAAGAAAGATATGTCAGGAAAATGGAAAGAACAGTCTTGTAAGGATAAAGCTAAAGCAACCTCGCAAGTCATTTAGAGGAAACCACCGGTTCCTGACACAACTCAATTAGCATGTTAGGCAAATCCTAGACAATGAGATTACCATTCAATGTTTTCTGGTTTGACCCCAAAAAAATAAAAGTACTCTGGACTATGTGAAAGAGCAAACAGCGACAACACAAGCACGCTGCCCTCTCCAAGGCCCAATCAAATTTGACTAGGCTCTAAATTGTTTTAAAAAAAAAATGAATGATTTGAAAAAGTATTTTTCTAAAAATTATCGCTCGTATCGCTCCTAACAAAAATAGAATGAACGAAAATATTTTTCATCATTCACGAAGATGTTTAGACGCAAGTTGTTGTCAATGATGAAAATATTTTTCATTAGTTAATAATTTCAAGCGATACAAATGATCATTTTCAAAAAAATATTTTTCAAATCGTTTTTTTTCTGCAAAACAAAACATGACCCTAATGTTTTGCGAGAATTACAATTTGCATTCTCATCTAATGCATATTGTGCATGTGAGTGGGTGGATCTGTGTGATTTTGAATTAGTAATTTAGCATGCAAAGTGTTGGCACTCACACTACAAGATGTGAAATCTAATGTCCCCTTAGATGTAGGATGCAAATGGTAATCCTCACCATCCAAGAAGTCATTATCTCTAACAAGGTCAATTAGCAATCTACATACACAAGCACACAATACACATCTATGGTTTTTCTTATTACTTTTTTTTTTTTTTTACCAAACTTGTTAACATAGAATTATCTCACCTCAACTATATTTTGAGCGTATGATTTATTTACCATTTCGATGTGGGGCTCAAGAAGATGGCGGTGATGATTCACCATTGCCAAGTAAGGCGGAAGATCTCAAAAGCGACAGCGGTGAGGGCGACGTGGCCCGCGAGCCGAACCCAATATCACAGTCCGGTCCCAAATTGCCTAAACACAGTAAACCATGGTTTACAAAACATCCGATTAAAATTACAATAACTTGTGTCACAAGTTAAAATCCCTCTACGTCTTCTCGGGTCATCTGTCGCTAACGAAAACATCGAATGAACAAACGTAAGTACATCGTCAGATTATCTAAAAGATAGCCGTTTCATGTTATCTTTGCAAGTCCTCGACACTAAGAGAGACATGAAAAGCAAGTTGATTACATTTGAATAAGGTGATTACTTATTACGCAGACGAACTCAATTTTAATTGACTTTTTGATGGATTTAAAATATAATGACATGACAATATTAATGTAAAGCATGGAATTAGGTAGAGAAACTCACATTGTTGGAAGCAAGGTAAGGTGGGCAAACCCATCGAATTGGCCAAGCCCTGGTGGCATTGGCACCTGTGACTCTCCCCGTTGGCCACGCAAATCCCATCTCCACAGAACACAAGCAAGCAAGCTGCTGCAAATGGCAGCGGAAACTGGGTCGACAGTGGGGGCATCGGAGGTTCGCCGCCGCATCGGTAATTGATGGTAGGGGTGTCGGTTCCGAACAGAAAACCGAACCGAACCGAAAACCGAAAACCGACCGAAGCGAACCGAAAAATTCGGTTTTTTCGGTTCGGTTCGGTTCGGTTTTTATTAAAAACCAAAATTTTCGGTTCGGTTCGGTTTTTATTGGTTAACCGAACCGAACCGAACCAATAAACCGAAAAGTAGAACCATTAACCAAACTAGCAAAGGCCAACCCTATTTCTAATTCTCTCCCGTCTCCTCTCATCTTGAAGGTGCGACGGCGACGATGACGGTGACTGTGACTGCGACGGCGATAGGGATGGCGACGGTGGCAGGGACGGCGACGGCAACGGCGACAAGGACAGTGACCGATTGAGGGACCGGTTGTTCCGCCACGCCCTTTTCTCTTCTTCTCCTTCTTCATTGGCAGCGGCCACTCGTGGAGTTGTGTGTTGTGCTGGGTCGAGCAACGGCGATTCGGAGACTGACCCTTTTGTCCTCACGATGCCGCTCTACTACGTCATTGCTGCTGATGCCATCGCTCGTTTTCAGGTTTGTCTTCAGACATTGTTCGTCTTTCATTGTCGATGTTCCTTTTTGTTTTTTCGTTATTTTTTGGTTGTCTGCGAGTTATGGGCGTCGGTAAAGGCAAAACCCATGTTTCTTGATCCCCTTTTTGGTGTCATTAAGAGTAGAGATCAGTGTCAAGAGTCAGTTGTTTCTTTTATCAGAGTAGATACGAATAAAGAGTACCGGTTTATTGCGGTTGAACTTTTGCCAAGATGCAAATTAATGATTCTGCCTGTAGCTGGTGGGGATGGGTTTTGTTCCTAAGACAAAGCTATTGCTTCGTAATTCGTTCTTTAGCATTGGTTGTTCGTGGTAAACTAATGTTCTTTATTCATCAAGATTTGATTTTTCTTTTGTTTAAGCTGGGGTTGGATTGGAAAATTGGCTCCGGGAATCACTTCTACATAAACAATAACTTGGTTCTAACTTCGTTACTTCAAATTAAAAGGCTTACAATTATAATTCTTTTTTTTTTTTTGGGCTATAATCCATTTCAAGTGTGAATTTATTTTCCTCTGGTGCTCCACAGGAATCCTTCTTGTTTATGCGCTTGAACAACTTCATGGGTTCTAGTTTCGATTACTAGATCCGAAATCACTTCTGACGTTTTGTTTCTTTGACTTGAGTCGACCCACAAACCTGAGCTGTCCAACACGAAGGTAGGCTTTCCTAATTCTGATAAAGTTTGTCTGAATTACTCTAATCTCTGAGCTGAGAATGGAGAGAGCTGCACTTGCGATTTTTGAGCCATTCTGTTTGGTGAGTGTCGCGACCTCCCCGAAGCGGGTTTGGACCGCCTAAGGGTTTGGCTAATGGATTACTAAGCCTAGACTTAGCTCGAGCTCTCCCAAGCCCATACCAATTCGCGACTTAGGGTTTAAGTTCTTAACATGCAATTGATTTTCAATTAGGAGTCGCCACTAATCTGTTTTTGGTGGGTCGATTAGAAACCCAGTAAAGTAATGGGAGAATTACTTCACTCCTACGAACCGAGATTAAATGAGTTCGGGGACTTGGTTACACTAGACTTGTCTAATGCCCTTTCGGTACCTTTTCTTTTTAAAAAATGTTTTGCAGGCAGCTTGAATTGATTTTAATTTATCTCCCTAACATGTGAAGTGATCATGCAGGTGCGCAAACCACCAATTTAACACCCAAGAAAGCCATGAATAAATTGCAGAACCTACCTCGTAGCAACGAAAGCATCTGCATTGTTAAATCAGAATCCACATCAACAGACTTAATTAACAGGCAATTTCCCATTCTTTTTTTTTGGTTTTCACTTTTTTCAATGCGAACCATGCAGTGCATCTAATCTAACATGAAATGGCATGACAATGCGTTCTAAACTACATGACATGAGTAAAATTTTTTGTTTTCTTAATGAACATGCAATAATCAAATATGCAAATCAAAATGACCTAATTATAATGATGTGCAATTTTTAATGAAACTAATTCTACATGACGTACATGATATTTCTATTCCTAAAAATGCAATTTATCCTAAAAATTGAAACTAATTTGTCTAAAGACAATTTTTTTTGTATTTTCATGATATTCGAAATTAAGAAAAATGCAAAAATTACCTAGCTAAATTAAAATTCCATCCAATTTAAACTTAGGATTAAGTCATGCTAAATCCTAATTTTAACTAAGACGTTATTTTAATCTAGCAATTTCTGACCTAAGATGCAAATTGATCTAAACTTAAAATGAGACATGCAATTCTATTCTAACATGCATGATTTTTTTGTTTTTTTTTTTATATATACAAAATTCGAAATTTTAAAAATTTGCGCACAATTAAACATGCAACCTAAAAATCTAGCATCCTAAATTAATTAATTAATTTTTTGGGGATTTTTGCTTTGAAAATTGAAGTAAAGGTCTAATTCTAGATTGACACGTGCAATTCTAAAAACTAATATCCTAAATGCATTTTTTGGATTTTTTTTTTATTATTTTAAAAAAAAACGAAATGACTAAATATGCTAACCCTAGCCCTAATCTAACTTGCATTTTTTTATGTTTTTGTATTGATTTCGAAATTAAAAAAAATTGTCAAGCGATTAAACATGAAACCTAAGTAAAAAAAAAAACTAAACTAGCAATCTAAATTAATTGATTTGATTTTTGTATTTTTTTGAAAATTCGGAATAAAATTCCTACTCTTAATATGCAAACCATAAAAAGGAAATAAACCTAATTCTAACCTACACGGAATGCAAATGCAATTTTTTTATGAAAGCGAAATTAACTTAAACGGCACGACAGCAAATCAGAGCAAGATTGATATCCAAATTGACGAACCATATCTCGCGCATGAGATCGGATTGGCCAATTTTAAATTAAATCGCGAATCAAATCTCGGGCATGAGATTGGATTGTCGATCTTTATAAGAGATCGTGAGTCGGATTTCGGGCGCGAAAATCGGACTCACGATCCCTAATTTGAGGGGTTATTTCACATTGGAATTTCAATCATGTATTAATGAATAATCACACTAAGAAAACTTTATAAAAACGAGCTATAAACTATATAAAAAATAAAGATAAGATAATAATTAATAATAAAAAAAACTACCTAATCCCCTTTTGCTTTTTTTTTTTTTTCTTCTTTTCTTTTCCGTGCAAGGCTTGCTCGTGGGTCACCGAAGGGGAAGCGGGTCGTCAATCCGGAGGGGCAGCTCCGGCGTTCGGGTGAAGGCGTCGCGGTCGGAGCTCCGGCGAGGTTCGGCGAGGGCAGCAGCGCGCGTCAAGGGAGCAACAGCGGATCGGCGTTCGGGTGCTTCGGTCCGCGGCGCGTCGATCCACGGGCGAAACGAACAGGGCGAGGGGCAACGCCGGGTCGTCGGATCGGCGGGTCGTGGCGTCGGGTCGCCGGGACGGAGCGGGACCCGAGAAGTGGTGTCGCGGGTCGGAGCGAGGGCTCGGGCCTCGGCTGTTGCGGGGGAACTCGGGCGCTGCTGGCGTCGTTCGGGCACCGGCGAAGGGGCGGTGGCGGGCGGAGGGCCGACGGAACGGCAAGGGCAACGGCGACGGGGCCTCGGGCGGTTAGAGGTGCCGGTCGTCGAGGGCAGGGTGTCGGTGCTCAAAGGGCGCCGACGGTGTTCTTGCGATCGGTCGAGCGGTGTTGCTTGGTTGCGGCGCTCAAAGGGGGAATCGCCTCGATTGGCGTCGGGCCGTGGGCGTCGCAGCAAAGGGCACGTCGGAGGCGGTAGCGCAGAGGTCCGGGCGCTGCAGCGCGTCACTCGGGTCTTCGTGGCGGTGTGGAGTCCGGTGGCTTGATCGGCGAGGAGGGCTGGTGCGAGCGCGGCGGCGGCTCGCGGGATTGCGCGGAGGTGGCGCGGAGAGACCGGTAGCGCGAGCTCGGTGCGGGCAGCGCGAACAAACCAGTTTTATATGGGGAAGAAGAACCTGCGAAGAAGAAGATCCACGTGTTTTCTTTCTTCCCCTTTTTGTTCTGCCGCACACACCCTTTTCTGACTTCACTTTTCTTTTTTTTCTCTGCAGGTTCTCTCTCCTCCTCCCCCCTTGTGTTGCTCAAAGTCTTCACTTTAAGAAGACAATCCCTTCTTCTTTTTTTTATTATTTTTCCTTCACGTTCTTTTTTCTTTCTTATTTCCCCCTCGACTTTACCTTCTTTTCTCCGCTTGCGTGAGAAAGAGCCCATTCCCAATGTATTTTTTTATCTTTCTCTCCACTCTTTTTTTTTTAATCCCCTTTCTTCTCTCCGCTTGCGTGAACGAAAGGGGAAGCCCCCCTCACAATGGACTTTTTTTTTTTCTTTCTTCGCTTCTTTCTTGATTTGCTCTCCCGGAAGGATAGAATTCTCATTATAAAATGGTGAGCCCATGCCTTTGCAGACTTTCTCCCGGATCCTCGCGTGCTCAGTGGATTTTTCTTTGCTTTCTTCACGCATGCGGCTAGAATTTTTTTTTTTTTACGTCCACCGAATTTTGTCCACGCATGGTGCATGCATTAATGAGGAAGAGACAATGGACGTGAAGAACTCTTCTTTCTTTTTTCATTGGGTACTTTCAAATCAGCAAGAGAGAGGCCACCTTTTGTGCACGTAATTGACCGCGAGCTGCCGTGTTTGGTTGCGTTTTGGTACCGATGCAAATGCGACTACATGAGATGTAATTTTAATATTTTTTCTTAGGGGTTAAAGATTAATCCCTAAATTTTTATGCAATTAATTACTAAATGATTGGTCAAAATTTAGATGTCAACAGCTGCCCCTCTTTGAAGGTGAGCTCGCAGAGGTTGCATTCAAAGACAATATGATACCTAAATTTTGACCATGCACATGCAATGGATGATATTTTGGCAAGCCATGGATTTTTGTTTTTTTTTTGTTTTTTTGTTTTTTTTTGTTTTTTTTTTTAAAATGCAATTTATATGATGCATGGAAATGCTAATGCCATTGATAAAAGGAACTTACCTGGAATAACTTACCTTCGAGGAGGGTAAAGTAACTCGAGATAGTTGGTGTTACATGTCCAGGACCCGTACCATTCTACGGTCGCCTAGAATAGTAACATGACTTTACAAAGAGACTGCTTTCCCAGGACCCGTACTATTCTACGGTCGCCTAAACGAGGAAAAATTTTGAGACATCCAGATCCAGCCTGAGATGTCAAGAATTTTGGGACTTAACCAATAGACACTCAATGTTAGGTGAGATGAATATTGGATTAAAAGGATTCGAAATACCTAGATCCAGACTAAGGTATAACGAAAAAGATCAAAAAACATTCACATCCAAAGTGAAATGTTTAACAAAGAGTTTTGAGACATCCAGATCCAGACTGAGATGTCAAGAATTTTGGAACTTAACCAATAGACACTCAATGTTAGGTGAGATGAATATTGGATTAAGAAGACTCGAAATACCTAGATCCAGACTAAGGTATAACGAAAAAGATCGAAAAACATTCACATCCAGAGTGAAATGTTTAACGAAGAGTTTTGAGACATCCAGATCCAGACTGAGATGTCAAGAATTTTGGAACTTAACCAATAGACACTCAATGTTGGGTGAGATGAATATTGGATTAAGAAGATTCGAAATACCTAGATCCGAGACTAAGGTATAACGAAAAAGATCGAAAAACATTCACATCCGTGAGTGAAATGTTTAACGAAGAGTTTTGAGACATCCGAGATCCAGACCGAGATGTCAAGAATTTTGGGACTTAACCAATAAACACTCAATGTTAGGTGAGATGAATATTGGATTAAGAAGATTCGGAATACCTAGATCCGAGACTAAGGTATAACGAAAAGATCGAAAAACATTCACATCCGAGTGAAATGTTTAACGAAGAGTTTTGAGACATCCAGATCCGCATCGAGATGTCAAGAATTTTGGAACTTAACCAATAGACACTCAATGTTGGGTGAGATGAATATTGGATTAAGAAGATTCGAAATACCTAGATCCGACTAAGGTATAACGAAAAGATCGAAAAACATTCACATCCAGTGAAATGTTTAACGAAGAGTTTTGAGACATCCAGATCCGATGAGATGTCAAGAATTTTGGGACTTAACCAATAAACACTCAATGTTAGGTGAGATGAATATTGGATTAAGAAGATTCGAATACCTAGATCCGGACTAAGGTATAACGAAAAGATCGAAAAACATTCACATCCGTGAGTGAAATGTTTAACGAAGAGTTTTGAGACATCCAGATCCAGATCGAGATGTCAAGAATTTTGGGAACTTAACCAATAGACACTCAATGTTAGGTGAGATGAATATTGGATTAAGATGATTCGAAATACCTAGATCCAGACTAAGGTATAACGAAAAAGATCGAAAAACATTCACATCCAGAGTGAAATGTTTAACGAAAAGTTTTGAGACATCCAGATCCAGACTGAGATGTCAAGAAATTTGGGACTTAACCAATAAACACTCAATGTTAGGTGAGATGAATATTGGATTAAGAAGATTCGAAATACCTAGATCCAGACTAAGGTATAACGAAAAGAATCGGAAAGCATTCATATCCAGAATGAAATGCTTGACGAACAGTTTCGAGTCCTATATCAAAAATTTGGGAATACCTAGGACAAATCTGGGATATTCGTGAAGTTCACTTACCTCTTGGTAGAAAGAAGTTTTGGAACATCGAAGATGTGCTTCAAATATTCATGGAGGTTTCTCACCTCGAGGCTTCTGGAAGGCAACATAAATGTCAGGAGCTCTCGGGTCTTCAAGGAAACATTACCTGTCACACATGATTAGAGCAAAAATACCTGCGTTTGCCAAAGAAGTAAGCAATTCAGCACACTCGAAAGTCCACTGAAGTTTTTATCCATTCAATCAAGATTTATGCATGATGGTTTTACCAAATTTGCACCACCGAACTTCTACTGGGGAGAATCATCGTTTATGACAATTTTCACTCATGACATGGATTTTCAAGAATGCCAAATGAGAGACTGTCAGTTAGAAAGGACTTTCGCTCACTCTCATTAAGAAGGCTATTTGTCCCGACCATTAATGTCGGATCACGGAATCACTCAATCTTACTTTCATCATGTCAACAAGGGTTCGAGCATTCTCGCAAGCGGTACGACTTTGTCAATCGAGAGGTCTTTATCGGACCGTAATGTAAGCTCGGTCAATGGCTCAACAAAGAGGGACTTTTCGAGTCAAGGCTAATGAAAGAACAATACTTCGCAATCATCTTCGAGTTTACAAGTCAAGGAACCTGTGAAATGAGATAGAAATGGTCTTGCTCGCACTTCTTCGAGTGATGCTTTTAAGCATATGAATTCCTACGTTAATTTCGGTGCCCTAATTTGAAGAGACTTTGCAAGGGACGTAACGTAGGCTAAGTTCATGGATTAAGAAGTGAACGGATCATTAGGCTCAAAATGTGTATAGGGGGATGAGAATTGGTGATCATCTTGGCATTGTCACTGGTCTTCTTCTTCACCATTGGGATTTTCCTCATAGGTACTATAAAAACTTGGCATTTGAGTTCTTTGAGTACCACTCCACTGGGAATACACCCTTTTACAATTGATAGTCATTTATCTTGACTCTTTCTTTCTATGGGCATTGGCCTTGCTTTTACCAGGCACACTGCTTTTTCATGCCCCTTTTGTTTTTTTTTTTTTTTTTTTGAATAACCACGTAATGCTTTAACATTTGGGTTCTTGAGGATTTTTCATTTTTTGTCAGCACTCGGGATTTTGCTGCTTGAACATTTGCCTTTTGCCTTGCCCCGGTGTGGGGGATGATCACCAATTGGGTTTAAATGAAACGAATTTATAGGCTCAAGGGGGCTATGCAATGGATAAAGTGTGTAGGATAGAGAAAGAACTGCTCTTCATCATCCTAAGGCACTTGAATTATCGTATGAATTCAATGTAATAGCAATACCTGAAGATTGATGCAAGTGAGAGCAAGAATATTCCTATCAAATTCCTCACCTCATGATGTCGTCTTACCTCCAGCTTGCCCCAATGTGGGGTGGTTCTTGACAGGGGTAATTTAAAAATTATTCACATGTGTGGGCTCAAAAGGGTTTAAACAATGGATGATCACGTAGTGTTTGAGATAGAGAATGAACCGTCTCTCATCATTTCGATCATCGTACCTTTCGCGAGAAAACTCTTTTCCTTAGAAACATGGAACTTCTACACTCATCTCACCAAGTATAAGGGACTGTGTATAGGATAAGGCTTGCCTTTCATCATCCCGACATGTCTCATTTAGCATGTTCAATTCATTCCACATCATTCATTAACTTGATCGATGGCGACGATCCTCAGTGAAATTGGTAATTAAATAGGTAAAACTATCATGCAAAATTCTCCTTTGAAAGGTCACAATTACTTCATGAACTCATCAGCTTTGAACACAAAGAGTTTGTAGCTCAAAAAGAAAGAAAAGGATTGGTAAAAAAAATGTTTTTTTTTTGTTTTTTGTTTTTTTTTTTGCGGCAAACTTGTTGCCATTTCCAGGGATCGAACCCTGGTCGCTTTCGGACCTTTTCATTCCCCTTGCCACCAGGCCGAGGCGCTGGTGGTGTCCTCAGGGCGTTTCCTTTTTTATTTAATTGAACTGACACTGAGTCAACACGTCTGACATACCAAATCAAATGAATTCGATATGTGTATGGAACAGGCCTACTTCTCATCTCATTCAATCCATTCCCACACAATTCAACGAAGAAATGAGTTCCTTCAATTCACAAAAATTTTTTTCAAGGGTAATACTTCTTCACAGCATCGAGTTAACGGATTAGAAAACTCACGACCATCCATTTCTGTAAGGATCAAGGCACCTCCAGGGAGTACCCTCTTCACCATATACGGGCCGCTATAATTTGGAGCAAATTTGCCTCCAGGATCAGGAAAAATCGGCAACACCTTTCTTAGAACTAGATCATTCACTTCAAAGTGTCTCGGCCGTACCTTCCGATTAAAAGACCTGGCTACTCTCTGTTGATACGTTTGGCCATGGCAAAGAGCTTTTAATCTTTTCTCATCAATCGGTTCAACCGCTCGAACCTTTGTTGTGTCCATTCTGCTTCGACAATTCCACTTGGGATAAGACTCTCAAAGAGGGGATTTCTACTTCCACAGCAAGACTGCCTCCATGCCATAAACTAAGGAGAAAGGGGTTGCCCCGGTAGATGTTCGGATCGATGTCCGATACGCCATTAGAGCGAAGGGTAACTGTCATGCCAATCTCGATAATTCTCGGCTGTCTTAGCCAGGATCTTCTTGATGTTCTTATTAGCTGCCTCAAACAGCTCCATTCATTTGCGGGCGGTAAGGTGATGAATTCAAATGCTTGATTTTGAACTCATTGAACAACTCATCCACGAACTTGTTATTCAGATTTGTCCCATTGTCGGTGACAATTGCTTCAGGACACCATAACGAGCGATTATGTCACGCCTAATAAATTTCACCACGTTTCGAGCTGTGACATTAACATATGATGCGGCTTCAATCCACTTTGAAAAATAATCTATTGCCACCAATATGAATCGGTGCCCATTTGAAGCTTTGGGATTTATTGGGCCAATCACATCAATCCCCCACATTGAAAAAGGCCATGGCTCAGATAGCTGGTGCAACTCCGTTGGCGGAACATTTATTTTATCTCCATGAATTTGGCAACGATGGCAACTTCTGACATGCTGTATGCAATCACTTTCCAGCGCAAGCCAATAGTAACCTAGTCTCATGATCTTCTTGGCCAACATGTGCCCATTCATGTGTGGGCCACAAACTCCTTCATGCACCTCTTGCATGATTTGGGTAGCTTCGCTTCATCTACGCATCTCAATAAAACCGAATCATAAGATCTCTTGTATAAATTCTTACCACTGACGAAGAACTTTGAGGCCATCTTCATTATGTATTTTCTATCAGCTGGAGTGCTCCCTTCAGAAATTCCCGCTTTTGAATATAGTTCATGATGTCATAATACCATGGCTTCTCATCAAGCTCTTCATTCACGGCCATGCAATAAGAAGGTTTGGCTAGAACCTCAATTTTCAAAGGCTCAACTTCTAAACCATCAGTGACTTGCAACATAGATGACAACGTTGCCAAGGCATCGGCGAACTGATTATGGGATCTAGCCAAGTAGTCAAATGAAATTTCATCAAACTCCTTCACCAACTCTTCGAGGTACTTATGATATGGTAGTAATTTGGCATCCCTGGTTTTCCATTCACCTACGGTTTGGAGTATGATTAGCGCGGAATCTCCATATACTTTCAATTTGGCCACTCCCATTTCAATTGCGGCTCGAAGTCCGAGAATACAAGCTTCGTATTCAGCAATATTGTTAGTGCATGGAAATATTAATTTCGCGGCTCTCTTGGGTGGTGTTGTCCGTGCTGGGGATATCAAGATCGCCCCGGTGCAACCGGACAAGTTCACAGCTCCATCGAAGAACATGGACCATGCATCTTCATTTATAGCCAAAATACGATCATCCGAGGACAATCATCATCATTGAAGGTTCTAGGATTCTCAGCCAATATATCAGCAATTACTCGGCCTTTAACGATTTTTGTGGCATGAACGCACGTCGAATTCCGAAATCAAGACCTGCCATTTGGCTAGCTTACCCACCAAAGCTGGTTGATTAAATAAATACTTGATGGGATCGTTCTCGATTCACGAGAAACGTCCGGTAATGCAAGGTGTACTTGTCGCAGTCTATGCAATACCCATACTAAGGCAGCACAAGTTTTTTCAGCATCGAATACTTTAGCTCCAAGACAGTGAACTTTTTACTCGAGGTAATAAATGGCCCGTTCCTTCGATCCACGGGACTCTTCGAGCTAACATCGCGCCGAGTGACTCACTATGGATTGTGAGGTACAAAATCAAAGGATGCCCCGATATTGGTGGGACAAGAACCGGTGGATTCATCAAATATTGCTTCAGCTTATCGAACGCCTCTTGACATTCATCATTCCACTCAACTCGTACGTTTTTCCTCAAGAGTTTGAAGAATGGCTTAGCGGTCTCCGAGAGTTGGGAAATGAATCGTGCAATGTAATTCGGTCTCCCTAGGAGACTCCGGACCTCCTTCACCGTCGACGGAGGTTGCGGCTCACATATTGCTTTGGCTTTAGATGGGTCAACTTCGATCCCTTTGCTACTCACCATAAACCCAAGTAATTTTCCCGATGCTGCCCCGAACACGCACTTGTCGGGGTTTAAACGAAGTTTGAATTCACGGAGCCGATCAAATAACTTCTTGAGGGTTTCAACATGACTTTTCCCGGGCCGGGTTTTTGCAATCATATCGTCAACATAGACCTCGATTTCTTCATGCATCATGTCATGGAACAACGTAACCATGGCTCGTTGGTAAGTTGCCCCTGCATTTTTGAGTCCGAAGGGCATGACCTTATAATGAAAGGTTCCCCACGGGGTGATAAATGCTGTCTTCTCTTTGTCTTCATCCTTCATTCTTATCTCGGTTGTAGCCAGAAAAACCATCCATGAAAGAGAATAATTCAAATCCGGCAGTACTATCCACGAGAACATCGATATGTGGCAATGGGAAGTCGTCCTTTGGGCTGGCCTTGTTCAAATCACGGTAATCAACACACACTCGGACTCGACCATCTTTCTTCATGACCGGTACTATATTGGCCACCCATTCAGGGTATTGCGAGACTTCAATGAACCCCACTTTGAGAAGTTTCATTACTTCCTCTTCTATCTTCT
Organism: Eucalyptus leucophloia subsp. euroa; assembly: GCA_017140325.1. Lineage (NCBI taxonomy): Eukaryota > Viridiplantae > Streptophyta > Magnoliopsida > Myrtales > Myrtaceae > Eucalyptus > Eucalyptus leucophloia. Next base: position 33,975,059 of record CM029473.1, read on the forward strand.
TCGAGAGCTCTGGTTTAGTCCTCCGAGCTTCGCTTCTAGGATGCACGTCTGGATTAGTGGGCAAACAATGTTCCACAATCGACGGATCTAAACCCGGCATATCGGCGTATGTCCAAGCAAAGATATCTTGATATTCTTTTAGCAATTGAGTTAGGTGCTCGGCCTCATCTTTGGGAAGATTTGCCCCAATCTTTATCTCTTTGGGCTCCTCGGCATCACCCAGATTGATAGTGATGGTTTGCTCAGAGGTGAGAACTTTGGGTTTTTCATGTTGCTCCCAACTTTGTTGTACTCCAATGGAGTCACCATTTGGATCATCAGGGTCATCACCGTCATCGCTCATGACATTGGATTGGACCATTTTCACCTCTTTGCCTATCATAAGGCTGCTCTCTTGTGGGCTAGCACCCGTTTCCTCCGATGGTTCTTCATCAATGGCACCTATGAGGAGATCATCGAATAGAGTCGTAATCCCTTCCATCCCACCGTCTGGATCCTCCTAAAAGAGATAGGATTCCCACGTCTGTCGGGTCATCCATGCCATCTCGATCCATCGGGTGCGATACCACGGGTGTTGATCATTCTTCCCTCATCATGCATCATTCTAGCGGGGCCCGGAATGTCTCGCGGATATCGAGGAGTAATGAGTTTCTCCTCTCTTGTTCATGTCCTCCACCTCTTCCATGGTACCCTAATCCGGCGGAACGAAACCTTCGGGGGGCTTCAATAGGATTCCGAATGCCCTGCTCTTGTCTACCAAGTCCACGGCCAGGAATAAAGCCATTTCCAACCATCACTCTTGCTACCATAACTGCTGCATTTGACACATCAGGGATGGGTGTTCTCAATCCTCGAGATGCATGAATAGTGGATACAAGCTCAAATGATTGGTAGCTCGACTCCTCCCTACGTTCCGGCTCGACATAGGGGATAGCCGTCTCATGATAGATCCGATGATCCTCCTCGCCATGAACAATGACTAGCTTTCCTTTGACAACAAATTTCACACTTTGGTGGAGACTTGATGGCACAGCTCCAGCAAGTATGAATCCAAGGACGCCCTAATAGAAAATTGAATGCGGTAGGAATGTCCATCACCCGGAAAAGGACGTTAAATATCACCGGCCCTATTTGCAGATCAAGGTGGGTCTCCCCTATCACCTCCTTTCTTGTACCATCAAAAGCTCGGACGGAGGTCTTTGCAGCACTTATTTTTGAAGGGTCTATTTTCAGGCGGTGAAGAGTTGCCAATGGACAGATATTCAAGGCGAGACCCATTATCAATGAGTACTCGAGCCACATGGGAAGCCTTGCACTTGACGGATATATATAATGCCTTGGTATGTCCCCTCCCCTCAAGAGGGAATTCTTCATCAGAAAAGGCTATTAAATCCTTAAGAAGAATCGATCCTACGAATTCCTCCAACCTGTCTTCCTCGATCGTTTCTGGTACGCGAACTTCGCTTAGAACCTTCATTAGAGACTTTTGATGTGTAGGAGATGTTTGCAAGAGTTCAAGTAAAGAGATCTGAGCAGGCAATTTCCGCAATTGGTCGACCACGTTATACTCACTTGCTTTGATTATAGCCAGAAATTCTTTGGCCTCTTCATCGCAATTGGCTTTGCGGGTTGGGCATTAGCTTGAGCATAGGTCCGACCAGACCTTGTAATCGGTCAACATCTAGCTCGTATGACCAAGGGATTGCTTTGTTATCCTTGTACTCATACAAATGGGGCATCTCAATAATTATTTCTTCATCGCTTGAAGGCACTTCCACTATCAATCCTTCATGGTCGGAGGCGTCCTCAAGTGGGGGCATGTCCTCGATCAATGGATCTGGTTTACTCTTTTCAGCACTTAGCTTAGCAAATTCCTTCTCCCAATCAATGACGACTTCGGAGATAGTTGACACTATTCCAGCTTGGTCGCATATATGATCATGCCAGCCTTAACCATTTCTTGAACCCTTTCTTTCATGGTAGGTAAGGGAGGATTCTCATCTCGTCGGATAATAACCAACTCTAACTAATCCGCTATAGATATCTTTGACAGAAACCTTCAAGTTTATCTTTTTGCTAGTATTGAACTCGAAGATTGCATTCACGTTTCCTTGATGTTCCGGCAACGGATTCTTCTTGACATTCGGTTGGGTGGTACGGAAAGAAAATGCCTTAGTATCCAACAAATTTTGGATCTTGTGCTTCAAAGTCAAACATTCATCAGTTGAATGGCCGACCTCTCCCATATGATAGTCACATTTTTTGGAGGGGTCATAGTTGGAGAATTTTTCAGCATTAGGCCGCTTTGGTTCATGAGAGATCAATCCCTTGTTTCGGAGTATCGGTAAGACCTGAGATAGAGGGCCAGGAAGAGGAGAGAACGCGCTTTTGGTGAATTGCCGCCGTGCGGGCACTCGGCCTCCATCTTGCTGATTCCCGGGGACACGAACCATCGGAGGCTTACTAGGGGCTGGTTGCACATATGCAACATTGACTTCGGTGGTTGGTTCTTTATCTTTCTTCATGGTGAACCTTTTGCCCTGAAGGGTTGGTTCATTGAACCATCCATCCCTTAGGCCCATCTCGATCTGTTCACCCACCGGGATAAGCTGGTTGAAGTTCTCAACGTATGTGCTAGCCATCCGGTTACGGAACTCATATGGGAGAGTCTTGACGAACAACTTCATCAACTCCTTGTTTGTAGGCTCAGGAGTGATTTGAGCCGCCAAGTTTCGCCACCTTACAGCGTACTCCTTAAATGACTCACTTTTCTTCTTCTCCATCCGCTCAAGATCCTCTCGGGAAGGTGCAATGTCCATGTTGAACTTATACTTGCTTTAGGAAAGCGTCGGCCACTTCATTCCGTGTGTCGAGAAGGTTTATATTTTTCATTATGTACCGGTTAAGAGGCGGGCCCGTCAAGCTTGCATGAAACGATTGGATCATGAGAGGCTCATTCTTGACGTATTGGGCCATGCGTACGTGGTACATCTGCAAATGTGCTTTTGGGCGGGAAGTACCATCGTATTTCTCAAACTCCGGCATCTTAAACTTCTTCGGCACTTTGACTTTCTCATAAACGACAAGTCGAACGGGAGTGAATTCTGTGATTCTTGCAATTGTTTCAGTTTCTCTTCAAGTTTGGCAAAGCGTTCATCTTGCTCCGCCTTAGGGACATTGTCGGGCTTAGCCTTTTCAGCTGTGACGAACAGTGGGTCATCCTCCAGCTTCGGCATGTCATCATCACCTATTTGGGCCTTGTTCGTGCTGCTTTGGGACTACTATCTCGGGAGAACGGGTGCAAGAGTCGATGCACTTGGAGGGATTGCATTTGATCCGTCATAAGCTGCATAGAGGTGAGCAACTGCTGGAGTTGATTTTCCACGGCGGTCATACGATCACGCATTTCGATTTGGTCGGCCATTTTTGCTCTTGATCGTGTAATGATGGGCGAACGTGGAGGATCCGTTATCACCTAATTTGAAGAAACGGACAAAAATAAGTATCTCATATGAAATACACCGGTCCATGGCAATGGTCTAAAACTTTTATTCATTAACGGAGTTTTTGACAATCCTAACAAAATAGAAGCAAGATTGATTTAAATACTTCATTAATGAAATAGAAGCTCGAAATGCCCTAAACAAACAAACTAGGAAAGTAAATGACTCAACTTCCTAAACATTAATCTAGAAATGAAACAACAAGATTGACTCAAACACTTCATCTAGCTTGATCAATATACACTCGGGACACCACTCGGCGCAATCGCTTATTCTCCTCTTGAGCTTTTTCAGCAACCCTTTTGAGGCGTTTATTCTCGCGCGGTTGGTGATCTTCAGCGGCACCTCAGGTATCTTTGGAAGTAACTCCTCTGGAATCTTGTGTTGTTGAATGTACTTAATTGAGGCATAGTACTTCATTTCTTTGCCCTTGAGCTCCTCCTCGGGCCACTTGAGTTTTCGTGGCTGGCACATATCCCACATTGATTTAATTGTGAGAATGGAATCTTCATGGCCTCGGTCTCCATCAATGAAGCTGACTCGGAGTGGATCTGCTTGCAATGCCGGGGAAGCTCTTGCACAACTTGATACCGACGGGTTACTCTAGTTGGATAGTATTCCGTTGCTCCGGTGAATCCCGTAGAGGGATTGGGCCAACACCTCCACATGAAAGTCTCGCCACACGAACTTGGAACCACTTAGCATGCCATAGGAAACCCTTGGAAGTTGGTTTTTTCATGAAAGCTAGCCACCTAGAATAATGGTAATCCGGTGCATGTTTTTGGTTGTTCTCAAATCTCATAATAGGGTGATTAGAGTTATTAACATCAAGTATAGTCATTGAACCACCAAACCCTTTTACATGAGAAAGGAACCAAATTTGTAAAAGCTCAGGAGAGGAACGGAAGGTCTTATCCCCGCCTCCTTTAAATCGAGTGAGGGAAAGAAAGGTTTCAGCCAAAATAGCGTTTATGAAATTTTTTCCTCCCAACACTTGTTCAACTAAGTGAGCCATCAAAGGGTTAATAGCATTCTTGCAATGGGGAAAAAGCATAAACCCAAAGAAAGCTAAAAGGAAAACCCTTCTCATTTGAAATGAATTGCCATTTTCAAAACATTCTTTTAGAAAAGATAAATGACATGTATTGCGGTGAGCTTTTAAAACCTTTCTTACATTATCCTCCTTAATTCTCGTAGAAAATCGGATAAGGCCACAACGGGGTCTATTCCGATAGGTGGGCTAATTAATTCAGCTTTCAAAGGTTTCCCTATGGCAATACTATACTCTTCCAAGGTGGGCGTGAGTTCATGCTTACCGCCGAAGATGAAAGTAGAAGTCTCGGGGCACCAACAATGAGCAAGTGCTTGGATGAGGCCGCCATGGATGTTGATACGCAGCAATGGAAGTAGTCGACTAATGTGTGACTCTACAAATTGACGGCCAACTTGGTCTAACTTGTCCCACCATGCGCTAAGCTCTTCCTTTGGAGGGAGAATAATTCGAATGTCCGGTATTCCCATTGTATATTGATCAAGACTCGGGACAATCCTAATGCCATGGACCGACAAAATAATACGGTAGAGTAAGTAAATTGCAAAGGCGAGAATTTAGAGAACTTACTTTACCAATAAACAAAGGACAATCACATAGACATGCGCATGGTAAGTGGCTCGATTTCTAGTCTATAAGGCTTAACAAAGTGAAGCCACAAGGATGATCGACTAGCCACGGGCGTGCGGACTAAGTCGGGTCCTCATGACTTCGGCTTGGTCAAAGAGCCGACCTGGGTTGCGGGCATGCGAACCGAGGTGAGTACTCTTGACACCAGAAAAGAAATTTCGGAATTGAGATGGGCGACTCGTACCGCGGGCATGCGGTAGAAGTGGTATCCATCTCAATACCATCCTAGATGATCCTATGCGGCCCGGTCCGGCGGCGGGTTGTGTGTGCAATAGTGTAGTGCTTAATGCAAGGCATGCACAGCAATTTAAATCAAACAACACTTCATAAGTGAAAGTAAACCATACATTCCTACACCTCCCTGCAAAACAAATGTCAGCAAACACTTCCCCTTATACCTCCCATTCGCAAGAACATTTAACACCTTAAATGTTAGGGACGTACACAGGATCCTCGCTGCCAAACAAAAATATTTTTCAAAAAGAAAATTGGCCTAAGTCCACTAAAAGTTTCAACTCAATATCCCCAGCGGAGTCGCCAAGCTGTCGCGACCTCCCCGAAGCGGGTTTGGACCGCCTAAGGGTTTGGCTAATGGATTACTAAGCCTAGACTTAGCTCGAGCTCTCCCAAGCCCATACCAATTCGCGACTTAGGGTTTAAGTTCTTAACATGCAATTGATTTTCAATTAGGAGTCGCCACTAATCTGTTTTTGGTGGGTCGATTAGAAACCCAAGTAAAGTAATGGGAGAATTACTTCACTCCTACGAACCAGAGATTAAATGAGTTCGGGGACTTGGTTACACTAGACTTGTCTAATGCCCTTTCGGTACATTTTCTTTTAAAAAATGTTTTGCATGTAGCTTGAATTGATTTTAATTTACCTCCCTAACATGTGAAGTGATCACGCGAGTGCGCAAACCACCAATTTAACACCCAAGAAAGCCATGAATAAATTGCAGAACCTACCTCGTAGCAACGAAAGCATCTGCATTGTTAAATCCACATCAATCCACATCAGATGTGATTTAATTAACAGGCAATTTCCCATTCTTTTTTTGGTTTTCACTTTTTTCAATATGAACCATGCATGCATCTAATCTAACATGAAATGGCATGACAATGCGTTCTAAACTACATGACATGAGTAAAATTTTTTGTTTTCTTAATGAACATGCAATAATCAAATATGCAAATCAAAATGACCTAATTATAATGATGTGCAATTTTTAATGAAACTAATTCTACATGACGTAATCATGATATGATATTTCTATTCCTAAAAATGCAATTTATCCTAAAAATTGAAACTAATTTGTCTAAAGACAATTTTTTTTGTATTTTCATGATATTCGAAATTAAGAAAAATGCAAAAATTACCTAGCTAAATTAAAATTCCATCCAATTTAAACTTAGGATTAAGTCATGCTAAATCCTAATTTTAACTAAGATGTTATTTTAATCTAGCAATTTCTGACCTAAGATGCAAATTGATCTAAACTTAAAATGAGACATGCAATTCTATTCTAACATGCATGATTTTTTTGTTTTTTTTTTTATATACAAAATTCGAAATTTTAAAAATTTGCGCACAATTAAACATGCAACCTAAAAATCTAGCATCCTAAATTAATTAATTAATTTTTTTTGGGGATTTTTTTTGAAAATTGAAGTAAAGGTCTAATTCTAGATTGACACGTGCAATTCTAAAAACTAATATCCTAAATGCATTTTTTTTTTGGATTTTTTTTTATTATTTTAAAAAAAAACGAAATGACTAAATATGCTAACCCTAGCCCTAATCTAACTTGCATTTTTTTATGTTTTTGTATTGATTTCGAAATTAAAAAAAAAATTGTCAAGCGATTAAACATGAAACCTAAGTAAAAAAAAAAACTAAACTAGCAATCTAAATTAATTGATTTGATTTTTGTATTTTTTTTGAAAATTCGGAATAAAATTCCTACTCTTAATATGCAAACCATAAAAAGGAAATAAACCTAATTCTAACCTACATGGAATGCAAATGCAATTTTTTATGAAAAAATTAACTTAAACGGCAATTCAATCAAATCGAGCAAGATTGATATCCAAATTGACGAACCATATCTCGCGCATGAGATCGGATTGGCCAATTTTAAATTAAATCGCGAATCAAATCTCGGGCATGAGATTGGATTGTCGATCTTTATAAGAGATCGTGAGTCGGATTTCGGGCGCGAAAATCGGACTCACGATCCCTAATTTGAGGGGTTATTTCACATTGGAATTTCAATCATGTATTAATGAATAATCACACTAAGAAAACTTTATAAAAACGAGCTATAAACTATATAAAAAATAAAGATAAGATAATAATTAATAATAAAAAAAAACTACCTAATCCCCTTTTGCTTTTTTTTTTTTTTGTTTTCTTTTCTTTTCCGTGCAAGGCTTGCTCGTGGGTCACCGAAGGGGAAGCGGGTCGTCAATCCGGAGGGGCAGCTCCGGCGTTCGGGTGAAGGCGTCGCGGTCGGAGCTCCGGCGAGGTCCGGCGAGGGGCAGCAACGCGCGTCAAGGGAGCAGCAGCAGATCGGCGTTCGGGTGCTTCGGGTCTGCTGGCGTCAGTCACTGGCAGAAACGAACAGGGCAGAGGGCAACGCTGGGTCGTCGGATCGCTGGGTCTGTGGCGTCGGGTCGCTGATCGGAGCAGGACCAGGAGTGGTGTCGCGGGTCGGAGCGAGGGCTCGGGCCTCGGCTGTTGCAGGGGAACTCGGGCGCTGCTGGCGTCGTTCGGGCACTGGCGAAGGGGCGGTGGCAGGCGGAGGCTGACGGAACGGCAAGGGCAACGGCGACGGGGCCTCGGGCGGTTAGAGGTCTTACGGGTCGTCGAGGCGGGGGTGTCGGTGCTCAGGAGCCGACGGTCGTGTTGCTTTACGGGGTCGAGCGGTGTTGCTTGGTTGCGCGCTCAAAGGGGGAATCGCCTCGATTGGCGTCGGGCCGTGGGCGTCGGCTGCAAAGGGCACGTCGGAGGCGGTAGCGCAGGGAGGTCCGGCGCTGCAGCGGCGTCACTCGGGTCTTCGTGGCGGTGTGGAGTCCGGTGGCTTGATCGGCGAGAGGGGGCGGTGCGAGGCGGGCGCGGCTCGCGGGATTGCAGCGGAGGTGGCGCGGAGAGACCGGTAGCGCAGAGCTCGGTGCGGGCAGCGGCGAACAAACCAGCGGGAAGAAGAACCTGAAGAAGAAGATCCACTCTGTTTTCTTTCTTCCCCTTTTTGTTCTTTTCACACACCCTTTTCGACTTCACTTTTCTTTTTTTCTCTGCAGGTTCTCTCTCCTCCTCCCCTTGTGTTGCTCAAAGTCTTCACTTTAAGAAGACAATCCCTTCTTCTTTTTTTTATTATTTTTCCTTCACGTTCTTTTTTCTTTCTTATTTCCCCCTCTGACTTTACCTTCTTTTCTGAAGAAAGAGCCCATTCCCAATGTATTTTTTTATCTTTCTCTGGCACTCTTCTTTTTTTTAATCCCCTTTCTTCTCTCCGCTTGCGTGAACGAAAGGGGAAGCCCCCCCTCACAATGGACTTTTTTTTATTTCTTTCTTCGCTTCTTTCTTGATTTGCTCTCCCGGAAGGATAGAATTCTCATTATAAAATGGTGAGCCCATGCCTTTGCAGACTTTCTCCCGGATCCTCGCGTGCTCAGTGGATTTTTCTTTGCTTTCTTCACGCATGCGGCTAGAATTTTTTTTTTTTTTTACGTCCACCGAATTTTGTCCACGCATGGTGCATGCATTAATGAGGAAGAGACAATGGACGTGAAGAACTCTTCTTTCTTTTTCATTGGGTACTTTCAAATCAGCAAGAGAGAGGCCACCTTTTGTGCACGTAATTGACCGCGAGCTGCCGTGTTTGGTTGCGTTTTGGTACCGATGCAAATGCGACTACATGAGATGTAATTTTAATATTTTTTCTTAGGGGTTAAAGATTAATCCCTAAATTTTTATGCAATTAATTACTAAATGATTGGTCAAAATTTAGATGTCAACAGTGAGCTTGTTCATTAGGTAGGTGAGAACCATAGTTTAATTGCTTGGGGATTTTTGCGGGCGCCGAGGAATTGTGTTCGACCAGGATGGTGACCTCATTTTAACAAGGCAAGACAGTGAGTGTCTTTTCTTATCTCCTTCTACACCCATTTCTAAACTATACATGCATTTCAATTTGCTTTGAATTCGCCAGCAATCCTGACTAGTCTGTCGTTTCATTTGATTGAGAGTTACGAAATTGATTCTGGTCCCGGGTTGCCCATTGCTTAACCACACAATGCTCACATGGTTTGCTTTTGCATCCTCTTTTTCCTACAAAATGGCGATGATGACTAGACATTTTCTGACGTGCAGAACCATCTTCGCATTGTTTTAGTGTGATCATACAGCATAACATCACTTCTTCTATCCCGAATGTCGGGTTGCAGGTATTAGTTACATTCATGATCTTCTCTTTCGGTATGCTGTGAACTGCTTGACATTAGATGACCTTTTTGTGTTTGTTTTTCCCCCCATTTGTTCAGGTTTGGAAAGCTGAACTAGCTTTATCTGTTTTTCCCCCCATTTGTTCAAGTTTCTCACGCATCTCCACAGGGGTTTGAGCAATTCGGATTTTATTCTGTTCCTATGGTGATGTACCCCTGTCTTCACCTTTGAGGTGGAACTACTTATTCCCCTCTCTTCTTAGATATGTTGAGCTTAAAACAGTCCTGCATGTTCATAGAGAGTGACTTTCTTCCTTTTCAAGCAATGATGCAAATAGAAAACACAGAAGCGAAAGTATATATTGTGACATCAGATTCCTAAGTTGAGATCACTAATTTTATTTCAATTGTTTTGGTTAGGGTATACAAAAGAAAGGAGCAGCATTGTGGTTATTGGGCTTAGCGTGCACACAACTCCTGTGGAGATGCGTGAGAAACTTGCCAATCCTAAGGCAAAATGGCCTTGAGCCATTGGAGAACTCTATAGTTTGAATCATATAGAAGAAGCGGTTGTCCTTAGCACCTGCAACATAATGGAGATATATGTTGTCGCTTTGTCTCGCATCGTGGGGTTAAAGAAGTGATGAATGGATGTCTAATGTGATTTACTTTTGCTCCTTGCCATGACTATAATTTGGATTCTTGCAATAATTAATTGCCTTATGATACTTGTTTTATGGATGAAAAGCACTAGTTTCCTTTGAGTTCTTGTTAATCCGGGATTCTTTCTTCTTCTTTTTTTCTCTTCTTCTCTGGTGAACAGAATCCCTGTTTCAGAGCTTTATCAATGTACAATGGGGATGCTACACAGCATCTTTTTGAAGTCTCAGCAGGTCTTGATTCTCTTGTCCTTGGAGAAGGACAATTTCCTAGACTAAATGGGTATACTTGCTGAGTGAAATGTGATGTGAGGCATAAAGACTATAGTAGAACATTCAGATGAGAAGATAAGTTGTTAGCATACTTGATCACAATTTCATATGCTTATGGCTGTATTTATGAATCACTAGTGTCAAAAAAACACTTAAAATCGCTACACTGCATGTAGGACCAAATATTCCTTCTAGGAACAAATTAAGATTGGAAAAGCAAAAAAGCAAGGCAGTTTTTGATCCAGACTAGTTGCCCATGAAACCCAGAAAGTCAAAAGTGAAGCTTTCGCTTCCTTTTGAAACCCAACTAGATTGGAAGCAATGCAAAACTTGAGCCATTTCCAAGCTCAACTGGGACAAGCCCACAAAAGAAACCACGTCTCGGGACGCCATCCTCCTTCCAAAGAATTCTCACGCAACATTCCGAGCTCCCATCCTCGTCATCGCTTCTTGTCCTCCCCAATTTCTTCTTGCTTGACTTCTCTTCGAAGAGAAGTCATCTCGCTTCTCATGATGTGATAATTTCAGGAGAGTGAAAGGGCTGTAACAAGGGAAGAAGGAAGAGATCTAACTCAAAGACATAGATGTTCGTTTCTTGAATATAGCACAAAACTAGAGAGAACATCAATCAATGCTTCAAGGAGCTTATACATAAGGTAAGCCGTCCCAAAAAAAAAAAAAAAAAAATTAACCGAACCGAACCGAATTGGTTCGGGACTTATTCAGTTCAGTTCGGAAATTTTCTCTAACGGTTCGGTTCGGTTTGGTTTTTCAAAAAAACCGAACCAAACCAAACCGTTTACACCCCTAATTGATGGTGCATGTGTCGTTCCCGAACACCTCATGGGAAATCTTCTTGTTTTTTTCCCCTCCTTCTTTTTGGTTGAATAACGCAACGTCATAATTGCTTGTGAAAAGTTACAGGACTTGTAAAGAATTTTACACTCTAAACGACGCGACACGCTCGGCAAACATGGTAGTACCTAGTCCAAAAGAGTGTTGGTTTTAGTGATCTTACGCAAATGCACGGATGTAATTTTTCCCTTAGCTTGTCCGATTAATTTACTGTATCCAAGTTTAAAAGAATGCGTTGAGAGAGATGCATTTGGACCATTCAATCGAGTGGGACAACGAGGGATCTAGTAACAATCCATTATAATATGGAGAGAGAGCGAAAGAGAGGCGACGGTTGGGTATGACGGGAGGGCCCGACGATTAAGCCGAGCATGCGGGCTTGGTCCACCCGTAGTAACAGTCGCATGCGTACCGGGCACCGCGCCCGCGTCTCCGGCACGTCCCCCATCCCGCAGTCCAACTTCCCATACACTTTGTTTCTTCATCGATCATATTATCTCAAGAAATCCAATTCAGTCGAGCAGACAATGCGGTCAAATATGAAAGAGAGAGTGTATGAGATTTACCATGTCGTGACGACATCAACAGCGAAGACGCGAGGGTGCAAAGGCAGGTGAAGAAGAGGATGAAGATGAGGAGGAGGCTGTTCGCGTCCTGGAGTCCCATCGCTTCTACTCCTTCCAGAGCCACTGTGCAGCACTGCAGCTGCTTGCTTCGATCCGACAAAAATAGAGCGCTTTCTTCCCTTTTTCAATTTAAATGTTGGAAGAGGCGACTTGGGTAGTATCGCATGCTGGCCCGGGACAAAGATTGGTGCATGGGACAAGCAATGGAGTTGACTATGGAGTGTAAGAGTTTTCCTATTGTTGACTAAATTAATTGATATTGTAATTTACTGTTTTTACGGAGGACAATAGAGGAGAAGGACTTGATGCATGGATCCCCTTTATATGTGGGTAATCTCTTTTCCTGCTTCCGCTTTATGTTCGATGGATCCAGGTGCGTTAATATTTCTACTCAATTATGCATGTTCTTGTTCTGGTTATGGAGATCTTGGGGTTGTGCAATTTGCGTCCAACATGTGGTATCAGAGCCTCCATAACCTTAGAACTTGAATGCAATTAATTTTGGCCTAATTAGTACGGATCTTGCCCTAATTTGTAATTTTCGAGACTTTTTTTTCAATAAAAATTAAATTAAATCACAAATTTGGATTGGGGGAGACAAGACGAGCAAGAGGGTCGGCGACGCGTCGCTGGGGGATGCCGCACGCGCCCCCACGCCCGGCCACGCGCCGCCTGGGCATCGAACGCGCGCCGCGCGTGAGCTTCACGCGCCGTGCACTCAGGCGGCTCGTGTGAGCGCGTGGAGCCTCCGTTTGGCGCGTGGCTGGCAGCGTTGGACTCGTATGGTGATTTCCTATCTCGTGGTATATTTATTTTATATGTTTGATGGTTTTATTGATGTGAAATTGCATATGAAACCCTAAATACGTCTATTTAAAATGAATTTTTGCATATTTTTCCTTGTATTTTTCTGTGATTTTGGAAATACAAGTGTTGGGTTAAAGGTATATTATCACATAATCATTATAAAGGTATGATTCATCAATAAAAATCAAACTTTATTGTGAACTGAAGCTGGCTTAATGAGATACAATCATTATGAGATAGTAATTGAATATATCTTGAGATAATGAGAAACAGTAAAAGTCATGAAACTTTTGTTGCTCAAGCATACTCCTTGAAACGCTGGTAATCTTTGAATGATGGACGTCTTAAGAACTCGTGACCAAATTGATTGTATTGATTAACATATATGTTGTATGTAGGTAATGCATGTCGATTAAGTTACTGCATATTGTACATGAACCCATCTGGTCACTTGTTAATGTCTATCAAGTTGAATATTTTTATGGTTAAGGAGTATGACAACATTTATGCAGAGCAATAGTATCTACTGTTGAATTTTGAGATATTTGGTTCTCTGGTTTGACTCAATTAATAGGCCACTGGTTGATTACAATGATAATTTGATACTTAAAAATTGACTAATAAATCAGTTGTTAGCCTTGGAGTCATGTTTTGCCGTATGAAACTCATGAGCAATAGTTGATTAATTATCAAGCTTGTCAATCTGGAGTACCCTGTATTGCTATTGATGTTAACTTGTGAAGGATCCTTTGGATCGACATTCTTTTAATGTTGTTTTAGTAATCAATAATCGGAGTGCACAAGATGCTTACTTCTATGAGAATTTTCTTGTGTTATTGTGATTAGTGATCTCATTGGAATTTTTCTTTTAGGTTCGCTATATATATTTATATATATGTATAAATAAAGATTTTATTAATGAATAAAGCAATATAATTAGCATGATATGTGATTTTAATGATATCTGCCCCTATCACTAAAGTTAAAATCACATGTATATGGTGTATGTGAGGAGTAAAGTTTATATCCCTGGTATGAGAGAATTTTAATGATTCAATTAAGTAGTGACCGCCAAAGTGGCACGCTTGATTGGGTTTGAAAATTTCAGTCTCGTATGATGATTGGGATGTCTCCTGATCTAATGCGTAGTCATACTCCCAAAGGAGGTGATTGTGTATTAGTTCATGGCGGGATACATGATAGTGTGGTGGAGGAGTGACTAATTCTAGTGATTCATATACCCAAATGTGATGAATTCACGAAGAATTGGAATATATTCTCATAACCATTATCATGCGTGGAGTGTACAACTGCATGTCATGTATTCTGCCCAAAGGTGATTATATGATTATGCGTGTAACTCTCTGAATGTATACTTGTATGTCAAGTTACACAGTGCTCATATGATGCTAATTATATACATTGCTTGGTTTTCAGTCACAATTTCTGTAATTAATAACTTCATTATTATTGAGGTTTTTACTGCTTCAAATTTTAAGTTATGGACATATGATTTGTTGCTTGAGAAAAGAGCAATTGAATTTGATTACTGTCCATGAAGCATTCCATTCTGGAACACTTGAAAAGAGGTTTGCCTGCGGACTGCACTGCTATAAGATGATGGAAGCCTTAGTTGCTTGAAATTATGTCTTGTTTGATATTGAAATTAGGACATATCTGCAAAGGTTGTGTTTAAGTCCTAATGATATATACATCTCGTATATGATTAAAAGGTTGTTTCCGAAAGTTTTCTATTTAAGGAAAATTACTGAGATAAAGAATAAAACAATTACAATTAGTCTTAAAATGTTGTCAGGCTTAACAGTGGCTGTGAGTATTTTGGCAAGTATGACAATGCGAAATAGCTTAAATGGTCATTTGTCAAATACTTAGTAGATTATGGGGTGGTACTTTAATTATTATACCTGAAAATTCTGACAAAAAAGATTTGGCCGAAAGGCATAAATGCACCATATTAAACATGGTGATGAGTATGATTAGTAAAACTAATTTATCTGGTTTTTTGTGGCCTGATATTATGAAAGCAACTTTTTTACATACAAAATGTGTCTCTTATTAAAGTTGTTTAATAAACTTCTTTTGAGTTATAAATTGGACATAAATTACTTGAATCATATGAAATTTAGAGGTGTTATGCAAAAGTGAGGTTATCTAATCCAATATTAAGTGCGTTGGAATTCAGATCCACTTGGAATTATTTTGTATCTTATCTAGATTGTTAAAGGGGTATTGATTTTAAGACCCTAAAGAAGGTACAAGAATTATGGAATCACATACTCTAAAGTTTCTAAAGATTGACGTAATTGTAGAGGATAGCTGCTCTTAGACTATTAAAGATAATAGTATGATGGAGGTTACTATGTTTTTGTCTTTACCTATACAGATAATTATGGAATCTCCTGTACCATAGACTAAACTTGTTGAGGTTCAAGGTACTATTCTTGATATAGTTTATAATGAAATTTCTTAAACCTCTCAAGTACAGAATGAAGTTGTTGCAACTTTATTAAGGAGATTTGTTAAGGAAAGACAATCAGTTATATCATCATACTATATAGTCTATTTGTGAGAGTATGATTACAATATCCACTACATGGTTGTTTTAGCAACTTATATAATTTTCGTTTCTTGTTCTCAATTAAGTATGTGATTAGATGCCATAAAAGGCGATATACAATCTATGAAACATCATAGTGTTTGGAAACTAACTTACTTGCCTAAAGATCACAAGTTCATTAGTTGCAAATTGGCGTACAAAACTAAAAGAATTTCAAAAAAAAAAGGAAAATTGTGAAGTTTAAAACTAAACTTGTAGCTAAAGTTTTCACTCTGAAAGAGGGGTGGATAGTTAATAGTGAAGAAATAAATATTTCTTTCTAGTATTTTTAAAGATTCTTTCAGAGTGAACGTGGCATTAATAATTTATTTATATATGGAGTTACGCCAAATAGATACAAAATCTATATTGTGCAATTGGAGAATTTTGCAATAAATGTTTCAAGTAAACTTGTGTGTAGACTGAAAAGTCTTATTTATAGTCTTAAGCAAGTTTCCAAACAATATTATTAAAGTTTCATACTGTTGTTATTTTTTGTTCAATTGGGAATAAAGTAATTCAATATACTACAAGGTCAGTGGGAGGAAATTTATTTTTTGTCATACTCTATGTACATGATTTTTGTTTACAAGTAGTGACCTTGAGGCATCGTTTGCACTAAGGTCTGTAAGGATTGTTCTTGTCACATAAATTGGATTTTATATTAGATTTTCTTGGAGGACATATGCTAATCGTATTTTGGAAATATTCAATATACATCATTGCAATTCAGGAATTACTCCTGTTGTGAAGGGTGATGGACTGAATCTATCACATTGTCCTTATTTAGATATTGAGAAAATCTAATTAAAGGGAGTACCTTGTATCAGTGCACTTAAAAGTATAATGTATGCTCGAATTTGCACTAGACTAAATGTTGTCTTTGTGACGGGACTTCTAAGCAGATATAGATCAAAATCCAGGACATGATCACTAGGTTGCTGTCAAGAAGGTTTTAAGGTACTTAAAGAAGACAAGAGATTATATGCTAATTTATAGACATGTTCAATTCTTGTAGTTAGTGGGGTATTTAGATGTAAACTTTGCTGGCTGTTCTGATGACATACAATCAATAACGGAATACATATTTATGTTAGCAGTAAGTGCAGTAAATAAAGTTCTATATCATCTTCTACTATGCAAGCAGTGTTAGTAACATTCTTTTAAGCTCCTGAACCTCATGAAGAAGTTAATCGTTTTAACTTTATGGTAGACCCATACAGTTGTATTGAGATAACAAATTTGTAGTATTATTTATTTACTACAGAGGTCTCAAGGGGTCAAAATTTTTGACCAAAAGGAAATGATACAGAAATGTGACGTAATAATATAACATATTTTCACAGATGATATGGTTGCAGATCCACCGATTAAAGGCATATGCCCATGTGTATTTGAGCGACATGTCATTAGCATGGGCCTAGGAGCATCATGAGATGCTGTTGTTTAGTGGGAGCTATTTTGGCTTTACTCTGATAAAGATTTCATCTGTGTTCGTTACACTTTGTAACGGTTTGATATGTATCAACTTTTGCATTCAATAAAATATTTTTGAATATATTGTTATTATATTGAATACATATTGATAAAGTCTCAAGGGATTGCATAAACCTTGAGTGAAGGCTAAGGGCATCCGGGCATCCGGTTATTAGTCTTGTGCATATGTCTTGTGATACATAAAGAAAGGTTAACCATAAGGACAAGACATATGTGGGTTCATTGGAACCATAAAGCATTCTCTAGTGGCACAAGTTTTTGTGACGCCTAAGGTAAGAGAATGATGACTGACAAATGGGATCTCTCTATGAGAGATGTTATCCATTTGCCACACTACCATATTGAATCCATATCAATAAAGTTGAGAATATTCGTGACCATGGAAGGCTCTGTGTGTATACGTGCAGTTACGGCCATGATTCTGTGTTTAAGACTTTATGGGATAGGATTGACTATTAAGAATTATCTCTGGACCAAATGTGCGCACATACGATGATTTCAATTAATATAGTCCAAGTGGGAGAATGTAAGAGTTTTCCTATTGTAGATTAAATTAATTAATATTGTAATTTACTGTTTTTACGGTTACCGTAAAACAGGGTTGGTCTAAGATGAGATAGAAGGTTTCTTAATTAGTCTAATATGGGCTGGCTAGTGTGGGCCGAGTTGAGCCTGGCCCATAATGAGGGGGACTGGCTGGAAATTCTATAAATAGTGCTCAAGTCTCTCCTCTAACCCTAATTCTCACCTGTATCCTCACCTAAGGGCCGTTTACCTAACGCTACACGTAAGGAGGCCGCCTCATTGAGCCAGTAATACGGAGGGCAATAGAGGAGAAGGACTTGATGCGTGGATCCCCTTTATATGTGCGTAATTCCTTTTCCTACTTCCGCTTTATGTTCGATGGATCCAGGTGCGTTAATATTTCTACTCAATTATGCATGTTCTTGTTCTGGTTATGGAAATCTGGGGGTTGTGCAATTTGCGTCCAACATGGAGGACGTTCGTATCGGGTGACAACTTCGGCGTAAGACCCAAAGCTTCGGACAAAGCATTGAACTTAACAAAACACGGATACGACTTCCCAATGTTGAACTGGAAATAAGACACATTGTTTCGAAAGAAAAAATACACACGCCTTGCACATTCGCATGCAATTAGCCATTGTATATGACTCTACATCTTCTCTCCTCTCAGTCTCTTGAATAAATGTCCTCTTTAAGAATAATTGTGGCCCACATAACATTCATCGTAACTTCCTTCTCATAATAACCGTAACTTCCTATTGCACTTTTTTCATTTCAGGGGAGCTACAACTTCTCATAACCAATATTTCATTTATAGCATTTAATTAATTATTAAGCCATTAATTAATAATATCATGTGGGCCAAAATGATTTTTACAGAGTGTCGATCTTTATAGGCTAGTAATGGCTTGCCCACTAACAGCAAGTCCATATGGAGGAACACCAGCATGGACGAGTTTTCAAGGTCGTTCATGGAGGAAGACGACAAAGAGGCCCTTCAAGTTGGGGCCGCGCTCAAGAAGCTCCCACTATCGACCACCTCAGGAAGGGGATACTCACAAATTCTTGCGGGCAGGTGACGGCAGCAAAGATATCGACATCGGGGACCTCGGGATTCCTGACCAGAAGGACTTAATCAAGCGGCTAGTGAGGATTGCATAGATCGACGTCGGGGACCTCGGGTTGAATCTCAAGAACAGAATATGCAATTAATTTTCCCCGAAATGAAGATGTGTGTGATATATATAGTGCGTTAAGAAACGCTTCTGTTTCGAAGAATAATTTTTTTTTTAAAATAGTCTTTTCTGTTTTTATTATCTGGAACAATTTTTGAGTAAAAGAACGCATTTGATAACTACAAAAAATTTATATTCTTAAAATAGAAAAAGAATGAAAATGCGTTTTGTTTAGTGTCCAGCGACTGGTGGTGGCAATAGCTGATGACCAACTGTGGTGACATCGTCGCTGGCAAGCAGTGGCAACCGGCAACCGGCAACTGGGGGCAGTAGACAACGGGCAGCGATAGGCGACGAGCAAGAAAAAGAAAAGAAAAGAAAGAAAATGATTTATTTCTAGAAATTATTCCCGGGAACAATAAGTTGCTTTTTTTTACTTATTGTTTCTATTCCAAATCTATACTTTAGCTACTTTTCCATTCCAAAAAATAGAAAAATTAGTTGACATTATCAAATGGATTTTTGTTCCTGTTTTATTCTAGGGAGCAAAAAACCAAAAGAACAGAGAATGAGAAATGGTACCATGCGAAGCCTTACAAGCCGTGACCATATAATGAATAAAAACTTATATATATCCTTTTATATAGTGCAATATCAAATGTTACGAAAGAGGGGCAACTTAATTATCAAGAAAAGAAAGCAATATACTATCAAATGTTCAAGAGATTAGGCAGTGGGCAGCATAATAAACTCCCCCTATATGAAATTATTTCATGCCTAATTCCATATGCATTTCATTGCATTTGCTAATGCTAAATCCACGAGACGACTATAGCTGCAAGAAGCATCCATGAGAGCGCCCGATAATTCCAGGAGCAATTCGGTGCATCTGCCAATCATATAAAAAAAAAAGCATCACATGAGATATATGCTCAGTAAAGAAAACCTAGCGTTTTATCGAAAATTAACAGGAAAAAGAAGATACATTAGATAAAAACCGAAAGAACTGTCTTGTAAGGATAAAGCTAAAGCAACCTCGCAAGTCAATTTACAGGTAACCACCGGTTCATGACGCAATTCGACTAGCATGTTAGGCAAATCCTAAGCAATGAGGGCTCGGGGAGCAGCCCCTTGAATGTTTTCTGGGCTATGTGAAAGAGGAAAAAGCAACAACACAAGCCCCGCCAAAGGCCCATCCCGACATACGAGCTGATATTCTTCGGGAGGAGCAATCAAATCTTACCTCTAGGCTCCATTATTTTGTAGAAAATAAATGATTTGCAAAATATTTTCTTAAAAATGATCGCTTACATTACTGACAAAAATGGACGAATGAAAAATATTTCTATTGTCCACAAAAATGTTTAGACGCATGTTATCGATAATGAAAATATTTATCATTAGCTGATTATCTCAAGCGATACAAGTAATCATTATTTCAGGAAACAAAACAGAGTCCTACTATTCGTGATTATTGTTATGTGCATCCTCATCTAATGCACATTGTGTGTGTGTGTGTGTGTGTCTCGTGTGATTTTGAATCACTAATTCAGCATACAAAGCGTTAGTACTTACACTACAAGATGTGAAATCTAATGTCTACTTAGGTGTGGGATGCAGATGGTAATCCTTCCAATCTAAGAAGTCATTTTATAACAAGGTTAACAAGGTTAATTACCAATCTAAATACACAAGCACGCAATATACATCTATAATCTAAATACACAAGCACGCAATATACATCTATGGGTTTTTATTTTTCCTCAATTTCATTAGTTAAGATAGAATTATCTCGCCTAAACTATATTGAGCGCATGGCTTATTTAACATTTCGAGGTGGGGCTGAAGGAGATGGCGGGGATGATTTACCATTTCCAGGCGAGGCGGAAGATTTCAGAGGTGGCGACGGTGGGGTGGTGTGGCCGGCGGGCCAAACCCAACATCGCAATCTGCTCCCAAATTGCCTAAAGACAATTAAAACATGGTGTACGAAACGAACAGTTAGAATTACAATAATCCACATCGCAAGTTAGAAAACTGCCTGCATCTTTTCAGGCCATCGGTCTCTAATGGGAACATTGAATGAACAAACGTAATAGCACGTAATCAGATTATCTAACAGACATTCGTCTCATATTATTTTCTATTTGAGTTTTGGATAGATTCAAAAATAGGATTACATGCCAATATGTATGTAAAGCATGGAATTAGACGAGAAACTCACATTTTTGGACGCAAGGCAAGGCGGGCTTTCCCAACATATTTGCCGAGCCCTGGTGGCATTGGCACTCGTGACCATCCGCGCTGGCCACACAATCCCCATCTCCACAAAACACAAGAACGCAAGCTGCAACGGCAGCCGCCCGCACACGCACGCCCCCAAAAAAAAGAGAAAAAATGATTGAGAAATTCCGAGCACTTTATTTTAGCTGGAGAGGAAAATAATGAATTCTTGGAATGAATAGATTATGATGCCGGATGTAAATCCTAAAAGGAGAAAACTTACCGAGGGGTAAGGACGGCGGCTGTGGAGGCAGGAGCGGGGGCAACGGAGGTTCGCCGCCACATTGGTAATTGAAGGTGCCTGTGTTGTTCCAGAAAACTTTAGGTGAAACCTTGTTCTTTCTTCTTTTTTCTTTTTTCTTTTTTCTTTTTTTGGGTTTTTGTGGAGTAACTGTTAGGGAAATCCCTTATGATGTTTTGAAGATGACAAAATAAATCAAAGGCTACTAACATGTTTGATGGTTAAGTAATAGACCATGCAGATGATAGAACATATAAAGGATATTATCAAAGTCTGAAGACTGCCAGACTCAAGACTCAAAGTCTGAAGACTGCTAGACTCAAGACTCAAAGTCTGTTCTACATCAGAAGTCTGCTCACTCTGACTAATTCCAGACTGAACGTAAATGATGAATCAGAAGACAGACTATGCTGAAGCTGAATCAGATTGTAAAGTCTACAGAATCATATTGTAAAGTCTACAGACTCAGATTGTAAAGTCTCAAGACCCAGATTGTAAAGTCTCAAGACTCATATCGTAAAGTCTAAAGACTCGGACTTTACATCCAGTTACGATGAATCGTAAATCAAGCCCAATCATATAACGGCTAGTGATCTGGTTTGGATTTCACATCAAGACTGATTTGATTGAAGACAAGAACTTTATATACGAAGAAGCTTTACTTATGGAAACCAAGATTTCGTTTGTATGGGCGATCGGAATCAATTTGGGATTCTACCTTTGTCACTCAACGGTTACTAAATCTTCTAGATACGAGCTGTCCAATGGGTATATTGGAAGACGATTCTCCGGGATGCTGTCCAACGGCTAGTTTGGAAGTGGAGGAGTATTTAAGGAGATGAAGGACCGATGAGCAAGTAAGAGACGGAGCGTAGAATTTATAATTCCAAAGTCCGAGCGACTTTCGATCATATACTTGTCTCTTGAGAGCTTAAACGTTTGTAATCGTGAGAGAAATACCAAAGGAGTGACTTAGTGAGATAGTGTGATCTACTAAGTGTTTGCACTCGAAGTTGTAATCTCTTGTTGATTGCATAGTGGAATCCAGCCAAGAAGGCTGTTAGCGTGGGAGAGTGGACGTAGGCTTGGATTAAGCCGAACCACTATAATTTCTGTGTTCTTATTCTCTTCCCTAACTCCTTTGTTTTATTTTAAGTTTATTTTATTCCGCATACTAGCTATATCAATTGGTATCAGAGCTCGTGTACTCACTTTGTTTGAAGTGTTTTACTTCAGAGTAAAAGATCCATGGCTAGTATATTGGCACCAGGACTTATGGAAGGGCAAAGCAACACAAGGCCACCATATTTTGATGGAAAGGAATACGACGTATGGAAGAACAAAATGAAAGCATTCCTAAGATCCAGAGATCTCTTACAATGGGATGTTGTGGAAAGAGGAATCAACCCCATTGCTGCGTCTACATCAAATAAGAATGGCAAAGACAAAGAAACAAAACCCCCCGCTCCTATGTCTCGGACGGAGATGTCCAAAAGAGAAGCTTTTGATGCGAAAGCAATTTATTCTTTATATTGCGCTTTATCTCTTGCTGAATATAACAGAATCTCTTCATGTGAAACAGCAAATGAAGTTTGGGATAAACTTCATGTTACATATGAAGGGACCAATCGTGTAAAAGAGACAAAAGTAAACTTCTTGCTTGGCCAATATGAATCCTTCAAGATGAAGCAAGGAGAATCAATTGGAGATATGTTTAGCCGTTTTACAGAAATTGTAAATGGTTTAGCATATCAAGGTCAGCAAATTTCTACCCCGATGAAGGTCAACAAACTCTTGCGAGGTCTCTCAAAAGATTGGAATCATGTCAAGACCTCAATCCGGGAGACTCGAGGATTATGCCACTCTCCGTTGATGAATTGATTGGCACTCTTCAATCCTATGAAGTGGAACAACTTAATGATGAAGATCCCGAAGGTAAGAAGTCCATTGCTTTAATATCTAATGCTGTTTTTGATGAAACAGACTCAGAAAATGACATGGACGATGAAGAATTTGCCTTTATGGTCGAGAAATTCAAAAAGTTGAGTAGAAAAGGAAGGAAATTCGATGGAAGAAGTCAATACAAGCATAATGGCCATAAAAGAATCATGAAAGAAGATGATGATCATAAAAATATATGCTTGATGGCACATTCAAAATTTGAGTCGATTCGACAGAGACTCGAGAATCAAAGTCTGATTCGAATCACAGACTCGAGAATCAAAGTCGATTCGAACCGACTCGAATCCGATGAGGAAATCGAGGAAATTCAATGAGGGGGAGAAAACAAATCCAAAAGAAAATGAAAAGAATCGTGATCACCTCAAAAAGGCAACAAATTGAGGGGGAGCTTTAATCAATTATGGAAAGATCTTTTTGGATTGATCGTGATCTTATTATGAATGGAAGGAAAGGTAAATGTGTCAGAATTTATTCTAAAAATCCGGTTAGTGCATCTTTTATTACCTTTTGTCATTATCAAATATCTTATTGATATTATCATTTTATTCTGACAAAAATGGTACGTGCAAGTTATGATGCATCCGTGATTTTTAATTGGATATTTGCTGATATAATCGAAGTGAGCTTTATTGCATATATTTAATATTCGACTTGCTTTATAAAAGCTGATTTTTGGAAATTGTGATTCACGCAAAATATTTGTTATTATTCTCTACGTGAATCCATTATTATCGCTTTTTGATTATGACAAAAAGGGGGAGAATATATGAATATGCATATGTGCTGATTGGTTGATATTATTGCATAATATTGAGCTGCGATTATTTTTCTATATATTCTTATGCTCAATCTATTTGCCATTTTCTGATATCCTTAAAAGTATGTTTACAAATCTGCATATTCAGAGATTCTTTTATCATCATAAAAAAGGGGGAGATTGTTAGGGAAATCCCTTATGATGTTTTGAAGATGACAAAACAAATCAAAGGCTACTAACATGTTTGATGGTTGAGTAATAGACCATGCAGATGATAGAACATATAAAGGATATTATCAAAGTCTGAAGACTGCGAGACTCAAGACTCAAAGTCTGTTCTACATCAAGTCTGCTCACTCGACTAATTCCAGATCGAACGTAAATGATGAATCGAAAGACAGACTATGCTGAAGCTGAATCAGATTGTAAAGTCTACAGAATCATATTGTAAAGTCTACAGACTCAGATTGTAAAGTCTCAAGACCCAGATTGTAAAGTCTCAAGACTCATATCGTAAAGTCTAAAGACTCAGACTTTACATCCAGATTACGATGAATCGTAAATCAAGCCCAATCATATAACGGCTAGTGATCTGGTTTGGATTTCACATCAAGACTGATTTGATTGAAGACAAGAACTTTATATACGAAGAAGCTTTACTTATGGAAACCAAGATTTCGTTTGTATGGGCGATCGGAATCAATTTGGGATTCTACCTTTGTCACTCAACGGTTACTAAATCTTCTAGATACAGAGCTGTCCAATGGGTATATTGGAAGACGATTCTCTGGGATGCTGTCCAACGGCTAGTTTGGAAGTGGAGGAGTATTTAAGGAGATGAAGGACCGATGAGCAAGTAAGAGACGGAGCGTAGAATTAATAATTCCAAAGTCTCGAGCGACTTTCGATCATATACTTGTCTCTTGAGAGCTTAAACGTTTGTAATCGTGAGAGAAATACCAAAGGAGTGACTTAGTGAGATAGTGTGATCTACTAAGTGTTTGCACTCGAAGTTGTAATCTCTTGTTGATTGCATAGTGGAATCCAGCCAAGAAGGCTGTTAGTGTGGGAGAGTGGACGTAGGCTTGGATTAAGCCGAACCACTATAATTTCTGTGTTCTTATTCTCTTCCCTAACTCCTTTGTTTTATTTTAAGTTTATTTTATTCCGCATACTAGCTATATCAGTAACTCAATGTCACATGGCTTGTGAAGAGTTACAGAAACTTCTAAAGAAATGTGCATACGAAGATGGTGATACCTAGTGAAAGAGTGCTGGTTTTAGTGATCTTATATACATGCACGATGTGGTTTTTCCTTTAGCTTGTCCGGTTGATTTTTTGTTTCCAAGTTTAAAAGAACGTGTTAAGAGACGCATTCGGGCCGTTTAATCAAGTAGAACATATGGAGAATCAATGAGGGATCTACGTGAGCCAACGGTTCGAATACATTATGATATGGAGAGAGAGAGAGAGAGGCTGACAGTTCGGTATAACGCAAGAAGGCCAGGTTGAGCCGAGCAACTGGGGCTTGGTCCACCCGGAGTCACAGTCGCACACGTACCCGGGCACCACGTCCGGTTTCACCCGGCACTTCCCCATCCCGCAGTCCACCGTCTCACACGCATCTTCTTCATCTGATCATATTATTTTCCAAGAAATCCAATTCAGTCAAACAGGCAACGCCCCCATCAAATACGAAAGAGATAGTATATGAGATTCACCATGTCGCGACGACATCAACTGCGAAGATGCAGGGGCGCAAATGCAGGTGAGGAAGAGGATGGAGATGAGGAGTAGGCCGTTCACATTATGGAGCGCCATGCTTCGCTTCTTCCGCAGACTCTGCACGGCCGGCTGCTTCGACCCAATTTAAAGGAGACCGTTCGTTCTTCAGTAGAACCCCAAAAGATCCAATTAAACAAGACGGAAATCAAAAGATTCTGCCGGAGGAAGCCGCGCGAAACAGCACGTCCCCGGGGAACATCGATGCCTTCGTGTCTCTCTCTCTTTCATTTTTCTTTGTTTTGTTATGGCTGACATTGTTTTTTAGTACTTGAACTCTTATGCTGATGGAAAGATTTTCAGTCCATGGAATTATCGTAGCACGTTTTACGTGTCAAAAATGAGCTTCGATTCCCATGTTGGACAAGGCGACTTAGGTAGTATCGCATGTGCTCCAGAAGAAGTTTGGTGCAGAGAGAGGGAGACAGAGAGAGAGCGAGAGATACGGGTGAACAGGGCGAGACAAGCAATGGAGTTGACAAAACAGGACGTTCATGTCAATGCGATCCCTACGGAAAGGGACACAGAGCTTTGGACCGAACAGTGAACTTACTGATACAGGAATACGACTTCCCAATCTGAGCACGCAAAGGATACACTGTTTGGAAATATCGGTCACGACTGAGTTCAAGCTCGAATTGTCATGCCGATGCTCCTTCACGAATGGCCCACTCGACCAAAGCTCGAATTGTCACGCCAATGCTCCTTCACGAATGGCCCACTCGACCAAGCAACGAGATGAGACGATACTGAAATCTAGACGATAACAGGCCAAGTTATTGACGCGGAAGCACCACCACATGACGCCTGGAAACAGCCATGGAAACTTTTTCCAGCTCTGGGAGCATCAACACGTTTCCCAAATTTCTCTCCCTCCTTTTTCACAGAAAGAATGTGTTCAAGAATGTCTTTTTTTTTTTTTCACCAAACTCGGCTATCATGCCGTTCGAATTCTTGAATGAAGAAACATTTCTGCCTGTATGTAGTGTTAAGGAGTATAAATCAAAAACACCAACTGTACCAACTATCTATGCTGCTGATATTGATAATAGAGAAAAGAGGGTGAAGACTGATATTAAAAGAGAAAGAACAGAGGCTGATATTAGAGAGAAGGAAGAGCTGCAAAGCAACAAAGTGAGTAACACAGGCTGGAGAAGACATGACAACTCAAATAAACGATCGCGATGAAGGTTGATATGGATCGTCATCAATGGTGAAGAGTTTGTGATGAAGACTGACATGGATTGCCAACTCATGAAGACACGTGAGCAGTTATTCAGTTGAGGATTGAAACAGATTGAGAAATAGTCTTGATAAAATCAGTTTTTCTGTTGTATCTTCATCTTCTTCGATAGGAAAAGATATAAAGAAGTCTTAGCAAGATTATCTGTGTGGTTGGTTGAGGAAAACAAATAGAGAATTCCTATAAACGAATGCTCTGTATTTTTACAGTAGAGAGAGAGAGAGAGAGAGTGAGAAATTTAGAAGTGTAAATCTTCTTTGTTCATTGATGATCCGAGATATACAGACTTTGTATTACAATCTCATTGAAACAGAAGAATTCAAAGCTTCTTGATTGATCTTCAGTTCTTCGACATATCTCTTCATCTTCACATTCTCTAGTTCTTCAGTTCTATTTCTTCATCTTCACATGGTATCAGAGCAGAAGATCATACCTGTTAGAAAGGCTTATTCAGCAATCATTCATTGAATCAAAGTGAAGAAACTAAAGTTGCAACAGATCGCAGTGTCACGGTAATTGAGGTTACTATCATAATATCATTGCTGTTACCATCTTCTTCAAAGCTGAGAGAATAGAATAATGGCAGCAAGAACACAGAAGTCTCATTTCCCAATACATGTGAATATCTCTAATTTTGTCACAATCAAACTTGCCGAAGATAACTTTCTGTTATGGCAAGCACAGATCCATAGATTTTTGAGAAGCCAAGAACTCTTTGGCTTCATTAATGGTGAAATTCCATCACCTCCTCGAATGCTACAGATTGAAATAGAAGGGTGTGAAACTGAAGTTGTAAACCCAGATTACACTGATTGGCCAAAGACTGATCAGCTGACATCATCCTAGACATCATCCTAGATAAGCGGAGCTGTCTCTGAAAACATTCTGAGCCTAATCATTGGCTTAGAAACATCTTATGAGGTATGGCAAACCTTGCTCAATAGATTTACACAAAAGTCTGTGGCTAGGGAATTTGAGTTGAGAGGAAAGCTGCAAGCATGTCATAAACGAGATCGATCTCTGGCTATGTATCTTAGAGAATATAAATCGATCTGTGATCAACTCAATGCTATAGGGAAGCCTATAGATGAAATAACAAAGCTGTTTGGAGTTTTGGAGGGTTTAGGATCTGAGTATGAAAATTTTAAAACCACCATCTATTGTTTAAAACCTCAACCAGACTATGATGAGGTGATATCTCAACTAGAAAGGTTTGAAGTGAGGTTACAAAGGTACTCTTTGAGTTCATACAATCCTAATCTAGCGTATTATAGTCAAAGAAGAACAAAAGTTCAACAAAGGGAAGAACTTGACAGAGAACCTATGCAGCACAATTCTGGTTTTGGAACTTTAAGGGTGAACAGTCGTGGAGGCCGTATCTATGGAAGAGGAAGCTTTCTTAATAACAGAGGTCAAGGCTTTATATATCCTGGAAGAGATTCAAGTTATAGACCAAATAACATCAATTACATACAAGAGGGTCAGAAAGTTAAGCAATTCCACAACCCCTCTGGTTCTGTTTCTAATCCAGGATTTCGCCTTTATGCTGGTTCCTCATAGAGATATCAAGAAACAAGATCCTATCCCACTTCAAATCTAACCTTTTCTAAGGATTTGCAGGATGAGAAATCAGCTGACAGCATGAGATTAGAGTGTCAAATTTGCAAGAGACCAGGACATGATGCTTTACATTGCTGGTATCGTTTTGATAATTCCTATCAAGCTAAGGAAATTCCAACAGCTCTGGCAGCAATACATCTCAAAGACTCCAAAGGAAGTGAGTGGTATCCAAACACTTGTGCAACTGCACATATCACAGCCAATCCCTGTATACTTCATAATCCTTCTAGATATACTGGTTATGACACTATTATGATTGGTGATGGATCATGTTTGCCTATCACCTATACTGGTAATACATTACTACATACTGAAATAAATTCATTGCCTCTAAATGATGTGCTAATTGTCCCTGATATAAAGAAGAATCTTCTATCAGTATCCAGATTAACAGATGACTATCCATGCTCATTTGTTTTTTTATAAATTTGGTGTCTATGTAAAGGACAATTGCACCAACACAACTCTGCTGCTCGGGAGGAAAATTAAAGGGCTGTATCGAGTAAATTCACAAACAACAAAAGCATTTCTAACTCAGAGACATAGAGCAGTAGGAGAGGATACATGGCATCAACAATTAGCACACATCAATTTGAATATCTTGAAGTACCTGTAGAACCAACAACTGATTTAGTGTAATACTAGAATGCAGAACATGCGTAGCAGTTGTCAAATTGCTAAGACCACAGCTTTGCCATTTCCATTGTCAAAATATGTAGCTACTATGCCCTTACAGAAAGTCCATTGTGATATCTGGGGCCCTTCACCTGTTACTTCATTTTAGAATTTCAAATACTATGTTCTTTTTTTAGACAATTTCTCTCGGTTTAGCTGGATCTATCCACTGAAGTTGAAGTCAGACTTCTATAACGTCTTTGTTCTATTTCAAAAGCAAGTAGAGAATCAATTTGAGTCAAAAATCAAGATATTTCAGTGTGATGGTGGAGGAGAATTCATTAGCCATAGGTTTCAGACTCATTTGCAGAACTATGGTATCAAACAGCACATCTCTTGTCCTTACACACCTGAACAGATGGCATTTCTGAGAGGAAGCATCGTCACATTGTTGAACTAGGTCTTGCCATGCTTTATCATGGCAAAGTTCCACTGAAATATTTGGTAGATGCATTCATAACAGCTAACTATGTTATCAATATACTTCCAACACCAAAATTGCAGATGCAGTCACCTCACAAAAGATTATACCAACAAGAACCAAGTTATGATCATCTCAGGGTGTTTGGATGTGCATGTTATCCATGTTTACGACCTTATGCCCAGCACAAGTTTGATCCAAGATCACTCACATGTGTGTTCATTGGATACAGTGAACGTCATAAAGGTTACAGATGTCTTGTGCCTACAACAGGTCGTGTGTATATTAGTCGACATGTCCTATTTGATGAAAACTCTTTCCCTTTTACTAAGACATGTCTAACAGAGTATGCACCACTCACAACACTTTATCGATTATGGGCTGAAGAAACTCAACTTATGGAATCAGTAAGCAAGGAAACAACTCCTGTCTTTTTACAGACATATGCAGAACATTTGCAGACTAATGGAGATATCATTGCAAATGATTCTCAACCTTCACAGCAAGTTACAATACCATATACTGATCATTCATCATTTCTGCCAAATGTAACACAAGAACATGGTACCTCTATAACAACAACATAAGATGAAATCTCTTCACCAAGATCTAAACCAAGAGATGCCTTCTACTGAAACAGCAACATCCAATGATATAAGTGTTGGATCTGAACATGCCATTCCTCCTTATGTCTCACAAGGAACAACTTCAAGTCATTCTATGCAGACTCGATCAAAGTCTGGCATTATAAAACGTAATCCCAGGTATGCATGTCTTGCTGTACATGAAGTACCCACTGAAGCAAGATCAATTAAATCAGCTTAAGCACATAAAGGCTGGTATAAAGCCATGACAGAAGAAATGGATGCACTGTATCAGAATAGAACTTGGGAGTTAACTCCTAGAACTGATCAAATGAATGTGATTGGCTACAAGTGGATATTTAAAACAAAACTCGCATCCGATGGTAGTCTTGATAGACTAAAAGCTCGACTAGTTGCTAAAGGTTTTCATCAGGAAGAAGGCATTGACTTTACAGAGACTTTTAGTCCTGTTGTCAAGCATGCTACAACTCGAATAGTTCTCTCTGTAGCAATGATGAAACACTGGCCAATTCATCAACTCGATGTTAAAAATGCATTTTTACATGGTACCCTAAATGAGACAGTTTACATGGAGCAGCCTCCTGGCTTTCAAGATCCCAAGAAACCTCATCATGTATGTCTCCTCAAGAAGTCTCTCTATGGACTTCGACAAGCTCCCCGAGCCTAGTTTGACAAGTTCAGCAATTTTCTACTTGAATATGGGTTCTTTTGCAGCTCAACTGACCCATCCTTATTTGTATTTCACACTGGTACAGACACAATTCTTCTACTACTATATGTCGATGACATTGTCTTAACTGGAAGTTCCTCTCAGTTGCTTTCTAATCTCATCCATTCTCTAAGTCTCCAGTTTCATATGAAAGACCTTGGCCCACTGCACTACTTTCTTGGCATTGAAGTTAAACGTACTTCTGATCATCTGTTTCTTTGCCAAACTAAATATGCTATTGATCTTCTTACTCGAGCTCATATGCTTGAGTGTAAACCAATTTCAACTCCTCTGTCACTAAGACCAATCATTTTGACAAATGATTCTATTCCTCTATCCAATCCTATTGAGTATCGAAGCTTAGTTGGTGGTCTTCAATACCTGACATTAACACGTCCTAACATTGCCTATGCTACAAATTTATTGTGTCAAAAAATACAGAAACCTACTGTTGCAGATCTTCATAAACTCAAGAGGGTTCTGAGATATGTCAAAGGCACCATAAGTCTTGGAATTTTCATTCATTCTCGAAGCTCTCTACATCTGTATGGTTTTTCAGATGCAAACTGGGCTGGATGTGCTGAAACCAGAAGATCAACAACTGGTTTATGTACATACCTTGGCTCCAATCTCATCTCTTGGGCAGCAAAGAAGCAATCCACAGTCAGTCGATCCTCTACAGAAGCTGAGTACCGTGCTCTTGCTTCCACTTCTGTTGAACTTACTTGGATCAGCTTTGTCCTTCGTGACATAGGATGCCCTCTACCTCGTCCAACTCATCTCTTTTGTGACGATAAATCAGCCATTGCTCTTACTGCCAACCCTGTTTTACATGCTCGCACTAAACATATTGAAGTGGACTTCCAATTTGTTCGGGAAAAGGTCTCCTCAAGGTCACTCAATGTGGGATATGTTCCAAGCAACTGTCAATTTGCTGATATTTTCACAAAATCTTTGCCTCGCCTTACACATTTTCAGCTACGAATCAAATTGGGCATCGGTTTTCCACCCATTCCCAATTTGAGGGGGGATGTTAAGGAGTATAAATCAAAAACACCAACTGTACCAACTATCTATGCTGCTGATATTGATAATAGAGAAAATAGGGTGAAGACTGATATTAAAAGAGAAAGAACATAGGCTGATATTAGAGAGAAGGAAGAGCTGCAAAGCAACAAAGTGAGTAACACAGGCTGGAGAAGACACGACAACTCAAATAAACGATCGCGATGAAGGTTGATATGGATCGTCATCAATGGTGAAGAGTTTGTGATGAAGACTAACACGAATTGCCAACTCATGAAGACACGTGAGCAGTTATTCAGTTGAGGATTGAAACAGATTGAGAAACAGTCTTGTTAAAATCAGTTTTTCTGTTGTATCTTCATCTTCTTCAATAGGAAAAGATATAAAGAAGTCTTAGCAGGATCATCTTTGTTGTTGTTGAGGAAAACATATAGAGAATTCCTATAAGTGAATGCTCTGTATTTTACAGTAGAGAGAGAGAGAGAGAGTGTGTGTGAGAAATTTAGAAGTGTAAATCTTCTTTGTTCATTGATGATCCGAGATATACCGACTTTGTATTACAATCTCATTGAAACAGAAGAATTCAAAGCTTCTTGATTGATCTTCAGATCTTCGACATATCTCTTCATCTTCACATTCTCTAGTTCTTCAGTTCTGTTTCTTCATCTTCACATGTAGTATCAAGCTTGTGTGCGAAGCACCATTTTGCCATAAAGATTAACAAGAACTATAAAACCACTGCTTATTATGATGTACCAGCCACAAATGAGGCACAAATTGGATAATAGACCCCAATGTTCCAAATGTTCCAATAGAAGGCGAAAAGAACCACCGGCCACCCTGAGCAGCATGCCACTGCTCAGGCCTCGTCATATCCCTGAACCACGCCCGGATTGGTTACCAGGGAAGGCTTCACGGGGATCAGAGGTGGGACCCTAACCTGTAAAGAGCTCCAATTGTTCCAATAGAAGGCTAAAAGAACCGCTCACTGTACCATTCCATCCCTCACCAATTCCTCTAATCCCCTCTTCAACCTCTCTGCAGCAGCTCTGCAGTCGCTCTCCACCAACCCTCCGAATGATATTCTGAGATTCCCCGGACACCCGCACGCACTCCCGGGAATAGTCACGACCCCATGCTTATGAGCAAGCCAGCGAACAACATCAAAGTCTTTGACAGACTGGTCAGGCAGCTTCGCCCACAAATAAATGGCACCCTCTCCACCTTTAACCGCACCTTCCCCAAGAGGAGAGAGAGCTTCTACAACGATCTCCCTGTTCTTGATGAGAGTCTGCACACGCTCCGTGACCCACTCAGGTCCCGCTTCTACGGAGTACAGGGCTAGATGTTGAGAGATGATTGAAGCGCATATGGGGATATTGTCCTGAACTTTGAGGAGGGCTGCGAAACCTTCAACTTCTGAAGGATATGCGATCTGTGAATTGCACTCGCCAAATTAGTCTTTAAGAATGACAAACCGTTCAATAATGTCTAACTTATCCAACAAAAAGGAAAGAGTGGATCCACGTGTGTGTTCCAAATTAAATAGTATAAACTCAAATTCATCTTTCTCCTATTAATTGAGAGCATTCGAAGTGCCTGTCATTTATGCTTTTCATTTAATCCAGGAAGATGTACTAAGGTGATCCAGGGTGAAAATAAACATAATGACTCGCTGATCAAAATGCTCAAATTATTGGCAAGCCAATTCGACAGACTGTTCCCCGTGAAATGGAAAAGAGAGAGGGCTTAATGTTCATAAAGAACTCATTCAATTCTCACGCGACAAAGGAACTTACATATCCAACTCGCCATCCCATCATTCCATAGGCTTTGGAAAAAGAAAAGATGTTGACAATATGATTTCCTTCAATGCAGGTGTGCTTAAGACCATCATACATAAAGTACCTGCAAAAATAAAATGATCACTTTCTCATAGATGCAGCATGAAAGGAATCCACTTGCGAAATTAGTACATAAAGCATTTTTGGTTAACAGATCCGATTGCAGAATTTTATATGTAGCCAGATTTCAGTTATGCAGACAGAGACCAAAAATGACATGACTTGACTCCTAGCATAAGTGCGTAACATGCCACTACTCTAAGACAAAGAAGAGCTTGTAAAAATTTGCATAGACAGAGACTAACGTAGCAATATCAATAAATAAAAGCTTTCGATGCTGTAAATCACCTTAAAGTGAACCTCTAGGTAGAGAAAATCATCACATTGAGAAGCTCAGGTTGATAAAGAAAAGACAAGCATTTAAAATAACAAGGACTTACTCATATGTATTATCGACGACAAGCCATGCACCAGCCTGTTCACAAAGATCTGACATCCTCTACTAGGAAAAAGAAAAGGCAAAGTTAAATAATTGAAGTAGAAGTTGATTATCTCTAGTCTTAACCTCTGCCAAGACAATGCATTAGAGTTTTCCCAAAAAACTAGTATGAAAACATATAGATTTTGTGTCCTGGTAGCAACTAATAGGCATTTCACAGAGAGAGAGAGAGAGAGAGAGAGAGAGAGACCTTAAGAAGAGACTCAGGGATGTAAGTGCCAGAAGGATTTCCAGGATTTACAACTGTAACAAGCTTTGGGACAGGTTTGGTTTCGGATAGAGTTTTCTCTAACCAATCTGCAGTTATAGTAAATTGCTAAGACAAACAAGTGGCGGAGATGTACAACAGTCGTTCAAATCAGCAACATCCAGTGAATTGAAGAAACCCTCGAAGTTACCTACTGACCATATACAAATGGATTGCTAACATCTTTAACATTATTTTGAAAGTAGGAAGCATACACCCTTGAGAGACTCAAGCAACTTCTTTCACATAATGATGGCGTGACCCTTAAGAAACATACAATTTCAGAAGCTTATAATATTTGCATATAGTTACATCTTACAGCTCCACGTGGCCACTAAAAGAAATTTTAGAAACAAGATTGTCAACCAGCAGTTCACAGAGATACATGGGAATACAGATTCTTCAATCGTACTTATCACAAAAGCAGTCTCTAGGATGAATTCCAGAATCACTCAGGAATCCCCTGTAATAAACAGTAATATACAGGTACAAATTAAAATTGCACTTCTACTTTCTTCACTAAGAGGACAATCATGTCGATGAACAAACTGGTGGGGACACTAATGGAGTGCCAAAATACTAACGAATGATCATCAACAGTCTAGGGCATGTCTAGATGGATTTTTACATTTTACTTTTTGCTTAATCTAAACATAGGTACACGCACTTGACTTTTTTATCCCAAAACACCTAAAATATTTCACGACATATAAAACAGGCCCTAAACACCTATTACTCAAAGAATAACAAATTTTCAGAATTTTTTCACAAAAATCTGACCTGCATCAGGATAAAGAGTCTTAGGATCGCCAGGACCAACCAGTATATCATTGACCCCTGTCATCTGGAAGTACATGTATGCATTAAAGTAATATGGTGCAAACATGACGACAGTGTCACCAGCGTCACATAATGTGAGAACGAGATCCACAAACGCCTGGCAGAAGAGAAATGAACATATAATATGTTGGTCAGAATCATTTCATAAGAGCTTAATACATACTTGAAGGAAAATACTATCTTAGGTGTTGGGATTATCGGATTCCCAAAAACCGGATTCGACACTAAATCAAACCCTTAAAACGAATGCGGAAGACGAGCCTGGGAAAAACACATATCACCGATCCTAAAGCACACCACGGAATCGAGCGTACCTTGTTAGCCACAGATTAAACACCAACGCCGATAAGAGGAAGAGAAAAACGATCATGTTCGATCCGATGACGTCGATTGGCCTTGAAGGGAAGACGAAGTCGCCTTAAGCTTTTGGTTTTCTTTTGGAGGGAGAGAGGGAGAGGAAACGTACGCACAAATGCCAAAAGGCGTCTTCATCTCTCTCTTTCCTCCCTTATATACATTCCCTCAAAAATAGAAACGTACCCCTTCATCGTATCCCTCCATCCATGGGCCCTAATCCTGTGGGCCGGGCTTTCAGGCCCAACATGAGCGGACGAGCCTTAAGCCCATCACATAAAACCATCATCTCCCACTCGCACATGGTGGACCGAACAGGATTCTCTTTACCTCTCTTCAATATTCATACCGGTGAATAATCCGTGCGACCAGCATACTTTGAGAGTTCGTTGCTATACATCTGTTAGGAATATATAGCAGCTCATAATGGGCATCACACTCTGAGTAGATTTAGTATACAGTACCCTAGATCAATTAATCACATTTATATCTCGCTTGATCTCTTTTAAACAATGATATATATATTGCATTCACAATTATGATTATCCCAAAGACAGTCATAATTGATCGACCAGTGAATACAAAACCACAATGTGATTCTCCAAATTCGATCTTCCTCTTTCCTTCAAACTCTCAATTTTAGTTCAGCTTGCTTTTCTAGAAATGCCCCATTAGATCGAATCAACTCATGACCATTGGCAACATCCTAAGATAGCAAACACTAAATAGAAATCTTGAGAATAAGTAAGAGTCCTGAGGGCACTAAAATTGAGGAACTCTTTTCCTCAAGAGTCTCACACGGCATAAAAGTTGAGATCAAACTTTTGCCACTCTTATTGGTCGTCTCATGCATACGTAGTATGAAATACGTATTACGGTATTAACTCCTTTCCCATGGAGCGTATGTCTACACCTCAATACCGTACAGATGATAGTTCAGACATACTCAATGTCTAACTTGAGTTCATGTATATACTCATTCACAAAATTCATCAGAACTCACATCCGGCATCTTAGACAAATAAAGTAAAATATGTGGGGTAATTTACTTTCGAACACAGTATATATTATGTCATCATCTTAACATTTAGTTAAGGCGACATATGTATTTTAAGCTTGAGCTCTCGATTATCACCTAGATAATAAGCTTAAAAACAGTCTCATCTCTATTTATCACACAGTAAATAGAGGCGATTACCCGTGTGAGTGGGCCAATCTTATATCTGTCCAACATACTTTCTCAACTTAAAGTAATGCACTGAGCATTAACATGCATAAAGATCAAACAAAGATTCATAAGCATTAATGATGAAAATACAAATTCATCAAATGTGAACACTTAGGGAAATTACAATATTCAGTACATCAACCTCTACGCAATCCTAGAGATTTCATATGGCCACAAAACTCATCTCTAGGTATTGGCTTTGTCATAGGATCTGCTACCATTCTATGCGTAATATGTACTGTAAGTTCACATCTTTTCGTGCAATCATATCTTTGACAAGATTATACTTGGTATCTATATGTTTGATCTTGTCATGATATTTTGGATCTTTGGTGTACGCTTTTGCTACTTGGCTATCACAGTTAACCAACAATGAATCTGCAGCACTTCCAATAACATCTAAATGATCCAAAAATCTCTTAAGCCAAACACCTTCTTATACTGCTACTGATAATGCCACGAACTCAACTTCCATCGTGGACAAGGCTATACACGTTATTTCTTACTGCTCCAACATATGGCGCCATTATTCGGTAAGAAAACAGACCCAGAGGTAGATTTCTTTCATCTAAATCTCCTCCCCAATCAGCATCAGAATAGCCTTAGAGTCGCAGATCCTTTCATTAATAACTCAGCGTATAATCAGCAGTCCCCTTTAGATACCTCAGTATTCTTTTAACGGCTTTCCAATGTGCTAGACCTGGATTGGATTGGTATCTTCTCACCATTCCAACTACAAAACATATATTAGGTCTTGTACACATCATAGCGTACTTCAAACTCCCAACAGCACTAGCATAAGAAACATGTTTCATTTGTTCCTTCTCTTGTGGAGTCCTTGGACATAGTCTATGGCTCAATCCTTCACCTTTTGCAATAGGAGTGTCTATGGGTTTACAATCTTGCATACGAAATCGTTCAAGAACCTTATTTATATATGTTTCTTGCGAAAGAGACAATGATCTCTTCGAACGATCTCTTGAAATCTTAACTCCAAGAATGTATGCAGCCTCACCCATATCCTTCATCTCCAAGTTGGAAGACAACCAACTCTTAACAGTATTAACAAAACTCCATATTACTTCCGGCAATTAGTATATCATCAACATATAATGATATGATCACAAATTGATCATTGGATCTTTTGATATATACACAATGATCCTCATCAATCATTGTCAAATCATATGCCATTTTGGCATTATGAAAAAGTATATACCATTGTCTTGACGACTGCTTAAAACCATATATCGACCTCAAAAGTCGACATACCTTTTCTTCTTGGCCTTTCACTATGAAACCAGCAGGTTGTTCCATATATATTTCTTCCTCTAATTCTCCATTGAGGAAAGCAATCTTTACATCCATTTGATGTAACTTAAGATCCATACTAACCACTATTGCCGAATAATGTGAATCAAGGTAAATCTCACTACGGAGAAAATGTTTCTTCATAATCAATTCCTTCTTGTTGATTATATCCCTTCACCACAAGGCGAGCCTTATGCCTTTCTATCGAGCCATCAGCCTTTTGCTTTATTTTGAGAACCCACTTGTTCCCAATAGCTTTGTGTCCTTCTAGAAGATCAACCAGTTTCCAGACTTAGTTTGACTTTATTGATAGTTTGACTTTATTGACTCAATTTCCTCTTCCATTGCATGAATCCATTTTTCCTTACTAGGCTTGGCTCATTCTCATCTTGTGAAGCAACCATAAAAGTTTCCCCTTCAATGTCAAACGGGGATTACTTTGGCGACTTGTTCGCCGTATGGGAGATTGTATACTTTGCACATCATTCCCCATTATGCTCCCACTTGGATTAGATAATGATGATGTCGTCTCATCATCTGGTTGTAATTGAGAATGAGTTGAATTCAATTCATCACTTCTCATATTACTCCCACTTGGACGAATTCCACTAATATCATTATCTTGATCCAATATTACAAATATGGAGTAATCTTCCCCTATTTCGCCCTTTTTAGGAAATTCATCCTCTAAAAATGTGACATCCCGTGATTCAAATTCAGTTATACTCCCACTTTCCTGCTCACCTATGAACACATACCCTTTCGAGTGTTCGGAGTATCTCATGAAAATACTCTTATTTCCTTTGGGACCCAATTTCCCAAACTTGTGAGAGGACTCATAAGTATAGACAGCACAACCCCATGGCTTAAGAAAACTTAAGTCTGGCTTTCTACCTGTCCATAACTCATATGGAGTGGAAGTAACTGATTTGGAAGGCACCCGGTTAAGTATATAGGCAGCAGTTAACAACGCATCACTCCAAAAAGTGATAGGTAAGTTAGCATGCGTCATCATGGACATAACCATTTCTAGTGGGGTTCTGTTTCTTCTTTCCACAACACCATTTTGTTGAGAAGTATATAGAACAGACAACTGTCTTTCTATTCCTTTTTCATCACATAATTTTCTGAAGTCATCAGATAAATATTCTCGACCTTGATCGGATCTCAATGCTTTTATTTTCTTGTCTAATTGATTTTCTTCCAAGTTCATAAACCTTTTGAAACAACTTATTGCTTCAAATTTATGATAAATCAAATAGACATATCCGAATCGAGCATAATCATCTATAAAAGTGATGAAATAAATAGCCCCATGCCTTCCTCTCACATTCATTGGACCACATACGTCAGAATGGATTAAATGCAGAGGAAATTCAGCTCTTTTACCCTTTCCAAACGGTTTCTTTTGTTATTTTCCCTACTATGCAATGCTCACATATGGGCAAATCTACTTTTTCAATGTTGTCCAACAAGCCCTCTTTGGCTAGTCTATTCATACGTTTGTTGGCCAATATGACCAAGTCTAGCATCCCACATAATCACATTATTATCATACGAATTAGGAGACGTGAGAAGGGAATGACAAATATTGACATCACCACAGTCAACATTTAGTACAATAAAACCATCCAGAAAATGACCACAACCATAGTAGTTTGTATCTAAATACAAATCTACACCTCTATTATGGAAGTTCACACTAAAACCAAGCTTAACCAACACCAAAACAGACACTAAATTTCGACGAATCTCCGGAGCATATAGAACATCATGTAGGAACAAGGTGCGTCCACCACGCATGTTCAATTGGCAGGTGTCAATCCCTTTAACTTCAGCTCTGGAGTTATTTCCTACATAGATGCACTTAGTTCCAGTTGGTACTTGTCGGAATTCCACGAAGGATTCTCTATCCTTTGCTATATAGTCTGTCGCTCCTGAATCTACAGTCCATAAAGGATTGGATTCGGCCAATAATACAGAACTTGACACATAAGCAAAGTTCTCAAATGTACAAGAGGTGTTTACCTTTTTCGGCTCACAACAGTTGCGAGCATAGTGACCTTTCTTGTCACAATTGTAACACCTCACCCTTGACATTTTCTTCACTTGAGGACGTTTTCCTCTCTTGTGTTGGTTAACTCTCGATTTCTTGCAATAAGGACTTGATCCTTTGCATTCCCACATATTGAACGAATCAATACACTTGCGCTTAGAGCTCAAAGCCCTTTCTAAGCTAGAACCAGCATTGCAAATATCTATTTTCGGCTCAAATGCCGTTAGGCGGTCCTCTGCTAACTCAAGGTGGCGCATGGCATCCTCAAGATCTTCCATAACATGGTCAAGAGCTTCTAGTGCTTCTTTCTTTTCCAGCACATATTGAATCTTCATATTCAATATTTCACAATTGTTGCCATTCATATCAGCAATTACGTTCTTAGTTGCTGAAATCATCGATCTGAACACATCAAACATATATGCACGAATAATTAATGCCTATCATTTATGCATCCACTTTGCACAGACCCATCATATCCATGAACAATTTTAAGTAAAGTTTCAGAATCAAAATGTCACTATGTTTCCAATCATCCTCCAAAAAATCATAACTCAAAATTATTATTAATATAATTGTCTTATGCAAAATTAAATTCTATGAAGTTACAAAAACTTCTATGAACTACCCACAGCAGTCAACAATAGCAGAAAGCAAATAATATTTGACATCCAATAGAATAATAATGCTTTCACATAATACAACTATCCATTACACTAAGTAATATATACAAAGAAAAATATCGACATAGAAAGAGATATTCACACCCAAAAACATCTCAAACTAATCTAAGAAATAAATAGGGAATGTTCCTTCTAATC
Source organism: Eucalyptus leucophloia subsp. euroa (assembly GCA_017140325.1). NCBI lineage: Eukaryota > Viridiplantae > Streptophyta > Magnoliopsida > Myrtales > Myrtaceae > Eucalyptus > Eucalyptus leucophloia. The sequence goes on from CM029473.1 coordinate 34,016,248, forward strand.
TATCAGTTAAAATATCCAAGAAATTTGAAGGCACATTTGCCAACCATGGAAAAACTTTTGGAGAGCTTTCATGTCGCTTCCTAGGCGCATTCACTCTGCGCCATGTGGCGCTCAATCTAAGGGTTGAAGTTTTGGTTAACTCAATCTTATAGTACTCTCTTACAAAAGCTACCACTAGCCTCCTATAACCCGGGACCACATTAACCTCCCATAGGCGATCTAACACTGCTTGCCATTCAGGCGGAAGAGTGTTCATCAAAGCCGGCACCTTCTCAAAATCCGGCATAAGATAACCATTCCAAATGATTTCCTGTATCATCTGATTGACCCTGACCACGTGTGATACTAAATCACCGTCATGCCACCGATAATCAGCTAACTTTGTCATCAGCCTTTTAAGTCTTACTCTTCCTTCATCCGTTCTCGGAAATGCAGGTATCCATGCATAATGCATCATAGTTCCTGCAACAAATGCAGAACTAAAAATGGATCACTTATAATCCATAATAAACATAATGGAAAATACATAATTTTCCATGATTCATGCAACAAATACAGAATAAAAAAAAATGGATTGCCTATAGCCCATATAGACATAATTGAAAAAGAAACAAATTCTTTTTTTTTTTTGTCAACGGTCAACGGTGGTCAACGGTCGTCGGTCAACGGTCAACGGTCGTCGGACGAACCGACCCAGCACGTGCCTCCCATGCACAAGCGACCGGTCGGATCTCGGGTCGGGTCGCATCTCGGGTCGGGTCGATTCACCGGTTGGGTCGGGTCGCCGGCGGTGACCGGCCGCCAACCGTCACCGGCAATGACGTCATCCCAGCGGTTACCGACTGTTGGGTGACGTCACGATGACGTCAGCACGCGTCGGTTCGCCAACCGGCGCATGCCGATTCGCCAGCTGACGCCGTCGCGCACGTGCCGGTTCGCCGACCGGCGCGTGTGGCGCACGCGCTAGCTGGGCCAACACTTCAGGCGCGTGGCGCCCACGCGCAGCGGCTTCTGGCCGCGCGTGTGGGCGCGTCCGGCGTCTCCCGACGGCGCACGACATATCAACGGACTCATCTCGACGAGCTCTTTCACCCTATGCCTTCAGAAATTGATTTCAACTTACGAAACTCGAAAAAATGGATGAACAGTGCTCAAGTGTCGGGATTTTTTGCCCCGACCCATGTCGGCCGATTATTTTCGCGAAAATTCAATCAAAAATCATTCATAAACATGAAAGGGGTCGGGAAAACATGAACTAGGGCTCGATACCAATGTTGAGATTATCGAATGCCCAAAAACCGGATTCGACACTAAATCGAACCCTTAAAACGAATACGAAAGACGAGCCCGGGAAAAACACGTATCACCGATCCTAAAGCACACCACGGAATCGAGCGTACCTTGTTAGCCACAGATTAAACACTAACGCCGATAAGAGGAAGAGAAAAACGATCATGTTCGATCCGATGACGTCGATTGGCCTTGAAGGGAAGACGACGTCGCCTTAAGCTTTTGGTTTTCTTTTGGAGGGAGAGAGGGAGAGGAAACGTACGCACAAATGCCAAAAGGTGTCTTCGTCTCTCTCTTTCCTCCCTTATATACGTTCCCTCAAAAATAGAAACGTACCCCTTCATCGTATCCCTCCATCCATGGGCCCTAATCCTGTGGGCCGAGCTTTCAGGCCCAACATGGGTGGATGGGCCTTAAGCCCATCACATAAAACCATCATTAGGAAAGAGAAATGAACTTCCAGAAACCTGATTTGCTCCTGAAGTCACCACCACTGAAGATTTGTATAATTTATTTTCCCGCTGCAACTGCAAAGCCAAAAAAAGAAAAAAGCAATTCGAAGGATGCCACTGTAAGCAAACTCGTCTTTAAATTTCCAAGTCCTTGAATCTTCTAACCTGAATAATAAAGAAGAGGTCAATGCAATATGCCTTAAAATGTGTACCTTCTTTACCAAGGCCTCTCTGAGTTCTGGCATACCTTCATCGGCACCATAACAGCTAATAGAAGGCTCCCAAACAAGCTCTTTTACCGTGTCCAATGCATGCTTGGGTGGTTGCCAATAGACCACTCCCTGAGAACAACGCAAGAAACAACACAAAGTTTCTAACATCTACCATTTCATAGGACAATAAAACCTTATGAGCCACAACAAATAGAGAGAAACTCGGGCGAGTCGGTCGGACCCGGCCCGATCGGGTCAGACCCAACCCGACCCGTTCGTCCCAAAAAAATTATTTTATTATTTTTTAAAATAATTTCGAAAATCCAAAAAAATATTTAAAAATTAAAAAAAAATTAAAAATTTCAAAAATCCAAAAATGATGGGGTTTGGTTAGGAATTGCTACGTTTTGCATTATTAGTGTAATTAGGCATTTACTTACTCATATTTTGATTATATCGTATGTTTAATTTGCATATATAATTATGTTTAATTGCACGTGTTTAATTTTATTACAATTAGGATCTTAATAGCTATGATTGTTACTTTAATGATTGTGCACTCGCATGATCACCTCACATGTTAGTGGATAGATATAAAATTAATACAAACTGCCCGACAAAAATCTTTACTCTTAAAATGAACAAGATTAGGTACCGAATGGGCACTAATTAGTCAATTAATGTAATCAAGTCCCTGATCCTAGATTCTCTAATTGCGTAGGAAGTGAGGTACACTCTCATACCTCACTTGGTTTCTAGCCGACCCCAATAGGCTAGTGGCGACTCCTTTTATGCAAAATTCCTAAAATATATCCTAACGTTACGTGGAGTATGGGCTTGGGAGAGCTCACGCCTAATCATAGGCCTTAAGTCTGTTTTTTAAGCAATACCCCTAAACCTATTCCCTCCCCCCAATGGTAGGTCGTGACAGAGGCTAAGCCCTAAACTGCCAATCCGAACCCCCAATAGGATTCTAGTACCGCATCTGAGCCCTAAATCTCACATCAGCCAAACCCTACATTTCCCAATCGAGCCCCAAATATCAGGTTGGAGCCCTAATAGATGAGTTGGAGCCCTAATTTCACCATAGGGGAGAGGAAGAAGAGAACAAATCTCAGCAAGTGATGACGGCGAGCGATGATGACGAGTGATGACGAGCGATGACCGCCTCAGTGAGCGTGAATGGTGACCTGTGAATAGCGATGGAGAGGACGTCAAATCTGGTGTGAACGCAAGCATGAACAAAGAAGAGCGGCGACGGCCAGATCTGGTTAAACCCAAAATAAGCTAAACAACGTTGTTTAACACTAAGGAAAAACGAAGTCATTTAGCTTGGCCAAGCCAACGTGGATGGGGCGACGTCGTTTTTCTTGTCTACGTGTGCTTTTTTAAAAAGAAATATTTGCCACGTCAGTAAAGCATGTCGCCAGAAAATGCCACGTATGCAATTTGGCGGGATTTTCTCACCATTGGCACTTAACTAATCCATTTTGCTCCAATTTTGGCCCGTGTCAAGTTTTGGCACTTCAGGTGTCCCGCATTTTATAGAGAAAGACTGATAGTTAGGAATGAAGAAAAGGGCAAGGTCAAGTTGAGCAACTAGAGCTTGGTCCTCCCAGAGTAACAGTCGCAGTCGAACCCAAGCCTGGAGCCGGGCGTTTCCCGGCACGTCCCCATTAGGCAGTTCACCTTCTGACACTCGTACCCTTTATATGATCATTTGGTTTGTAACAAATCCAGTTCAGTCAAGCAGACGATGCCAATCAAATACGAAAGAGATCATGAGAGTTACCATGTCGTGATGACATCAATTGAGAAGACGTCGGGGTGCAAATGCAGGTGAGGAAGTAGATGAAGATGAGGAGGAGGCTATTCCCATCCTGGAGTCCTATTGCTTCCGCTTCTGCAGAGACTCTGTGCAGCTGCTTGCTTCGATCCAACACAAGACGATAGTTTTTCTTTCCTTTTCAATTGGGATGTCGGAAGGGACGACTTAGGTAGGATCGCATGTTGGCCCAGGACAAAGATTGGTGCAGCGAGAGATGACAAGCAATGGAGTTGACGATAGAGGACGTTCATATGAGGGAGACAACTTCGGCGTAAGATCCAAAGCTTCGGATAAATCATTGAACTTGCCAACACACGAATATGACTTCCCAATGTTGAACTGGAAAAAAACATCCTTTGCAAAAGAACACACACATCCCTGCACATTCACATGCAATTAGCCATTGTATACGACTCCAAATCTTCTCTCCTCACAGTCTCGAATAGATCTCCTCGCCCACCATCAGCTCCTCTCGCTACATCGACCATGATGTACTTTGTCATCCCTGCAGAGGCCCCAAACAGAGCTTCGCATTTCCCTCTTGATCAAGAACCGCAACAGGAAGGGAGGAGGAGGAGGAGGAGTAGGAGGGTTAGCTTTTTGTCAGTTTTGGGATGGAGGGTATCGATCTTTGCAGGGCTGATAACAGCTTGCCCGCCAACAGCAAGTCCGTACGGAGGAACACCGGCATCGACGTGTGTTTCGCTGGAGTTGGCCTCCGCAACAAAATAAGAGATTTTGTGGCGATCCGGATGGAAAATATCACAAGCACACAAGCAAATCGATAATTTCATTTCGAATGAAACTGAAAGTATACAAACTTTACAGAAATTTAATTAATGACAAAGCCTATGAACATAAAAATGTAACATTAGAATTTAATCGATGATGAGGCATCCAGAACCTATAGTAAAGATAAATGCAGAAATTTTATTGACGATGCTAATCTGGAAGTTACAATTGAGAAATATGCTGGAATTTAATTGATGGGACAAAACTAAAACTACAAAGCAGGAATTAAAATATAACATGTTTGTTTGTCTATGAGTAGAGGCTCCATAAGTTGAACACGGGTATTTATAGGCTGCCACGATTTCATCTCCCAGTAACTGTTCCCTTAAAATCGCACCTTGATCTCTTGCACTCGCTTGTTGCTGAATTATCTCCATTCATTCCTCCACGAAAAATTTGCACGCCATTGCCTTACCCAAGGTGATTTCAAATGTAAATAGCATAACTGAATTTCAACGCCCTGCAGACATTCGGTCTTCATTTAGTGTATCAGTCGATAATCTGTTGAACCCTTTTAGTCAGTATCCTTGCTAACCAACTCTTCTAATAATCATCAACCATACGCCACTTTGTATAGACAGTTAATCCATGGTCATCGATGTATATTAATATCGGTCACAATTCTTATGGTGATCGAGAATAGCTCAGTGTTAGTGTGGACAATCACTTGTCTTTAAATCACGTGCCTACTCATGTGAATAATATACTGTAATGTCATATTCTAAAGAAGCGAGGCAACTTAATTTTAAAGAAAAGTATACTATCATATTTTCTACAGATCAGGCGGTGGGAGCGTAATAAACTCCCCCTATATGAAATTATTGGATGCCAAATTCCATATGCATTGCATTTCAGTTGCTAATGTTAAATCCACGAGACAACCGTTATTGCAAAAAGCGTCCACGACAGCACCCGGCAACTCCTCGAACGATTCGGTGCGTCGGCTAAACCTGTCGAAGCAAGCATCGCATGAGATACATGCTCAGTAAAGAAAACCCAGCGTTTGATCGAGAATTAACAACGTACCAAAAAAGAAAGATATGTCAGGAAAATGGAAAGAACAGTCTTGTAAGGATTAAGCTAAAGCAACCTCGCAAGTCATTTAGAGGAAACCACCAGTTCCTGACGCAACTCAATTAGCATGTTAGGCAAATCCTAGACAATGAGATTTTGAAGATTAGCCCATTCAATGTTTTCTGGTTTGACCCCAAAAAAATAAAAGTACTCTGGACTATGTGAAAGAGCAAACAGCGACAACACAAGCCCGCTGCCCTCTCCAAGGCCCAATCAAATTTGACGTCTAGGCTCTAAATTGTTTTAAAAAAAACATGAATGATCTAAAAATTATTGCTTGTATTGCTCCCAACAAAAATCGAATGAACGAAAATATTTTTCATCATCCACGAAGATGTTTAGACGCAAGTTGTTGTCAATGATGAAAATATTTTTCATTAGCTAATAATTTCAAGCGATACAAACAATTATTTTCAGAAAAATATTTTCAAATCGTTCTTTTTCTGCAAAACAAAACATGACCCTAATATTTTGCAAGAATTACAATTTGCATTCTCATCTAATGTATATTGTGCATGTGTGTGGGTGGATCTGTGTGATTTTGAATTAGTAATTTAGCATGCAAAGTGTTAGCACTCACACTACAAGATGTGAAATCTAATGTCCCCTTAGGTGTAGGATGCAAATGGTATCCTTACAATCCAAGAAGTCATTATCTCTAACAAGGTCAATTAGCAATCTACATACAGTGATACACAAGCACACAATACAAATCTATGGTTTTTCTTATTACTTTTTTTACCTAACTTGTTATCATAGAATTATCTTACCTCAACTATATTGAGCGTATGATTTATTTACCATTTCGATATGGGGCTCAAGAAGATGGCGGTGATGATTCACTATTGCCAAGTAAGGCAGAAGATCTCAAAAGCGACAGCGGGGAGGGCGACGTGGCCCGCGAGCCGAACCCAATATCACAGTCCGGTCCCAAATTGCCTAAACACAGTAAAACATGGTTTACAAAACATCCGATTAAAATTACAATAACTTGTGTCACAAGTTAAAATCCCTCTACGTCTTCTCGGGTCATCTGTCGCTAACGAAAACATCGAATGAACAAACGTAAGTACATCGTCAGAATATCTAAAAGATAGCAGTTTCATATTATCTTTGCAAGTCCTCGACACTAAGAGAGACATGAAAAGCAAGTCGATTACATTTGAATATGGTGATTACTTATTACGCAGAGGAACTCGATTTCAATTGAGTTTTTGATGGGTTTAAAATATAATGACATGACAATATTAATGTAAAGCATGGAATTAGGTAGAGAAACTCACATTGTTGGAAGCAAGGTAAGCCTGTAAGGTGGGCAAACCCATCAAATTGGCCGAGCCCTGGTGGCATTGGCACCTGTGACTCTCCCCGTTGGCCTCGCAATCCCCATCTTCACAGAACACAAGCAAGCAAGCTGCTGCAAATGGCGGCGGAAACTGGGTCGACGGTGGAGGCATCGGAGGTTTGCCGCCGCATCGGTAATTGATGGTGCCTGTGTCGTTCCCGAACACTTCATGTGAAATCTTCTTGTTTTTTTCCCCTCCTCCTTCTTTTTGGTTGAATAACCCAACGTCATAATTGCTTGTGAAAAGTTACAGGACTTGAAAAGAAATTTACACTCCAAACGGCGACACGCTCGGCAACCTAGTCCAAAAGAGTGTTGGTTTTAGTGATCTTACGCAAATGCACGGATATAATTTTTCCCTTAGCTTGTCCGATTAATTTACTGTATCCAAGTTTAAAAGAATGCGTTGAGAGAGATGCATTTGGACCATTCAATCGAGTGGGACAACGAGGGATCTAGTAACAATCCATTATAATATGGAGAGAGAGCGAAAGAGAGACTGACAGTTGGGTATGACGCAGGAGGGCCCGACGATTAAGCCGAGCATCTGGGGCTTGGTCCACCCAGAGTAACAGTCGCATGCGTACCCGGGCACCGCGCCCGGCGTCTCCCGGCACGTCCCCCATCCCGCAGTCCAACTTCCCACACACTGTTTCTTCATCTGATCATATTATCTCAAGAAATCCAATTCAGTCGAACAGACAATGCAGGTCAAATACGAAAGAGAGAGTGTATGAGATTTACCATGTCGTGACGACATCAACAGCGAAGACGCGAGGGTGCAAAGGCAGGTGAAGAAGAGGATGAAGATGAGGAGGAGGCTGTTCGCGTCCTGGAGTCCCCTTGCTTCTGCTCCTTCCAGAGCCACTGTGCAGCTGCTTGCTTCGATCCGACAAAAATAGAGCGCTTTCTTTCCTTTTTCAATTTAAATGTTGGAAGAGGCGACTTAGGTAGTATCGCATGCTGGCCCGGGACAAAGATTGGTGCAGCTAGAGGGAGGGAGGCATGGGACAAGCAATGGAGTTGGCTATGGAGGACGTTCATATCAGGGTGACAACTTCGGCGTAAGACCCAAAGCTTCGGACAAAGCATTGAACTTAACAAAACACGGATATGACTTCCCAATGTTGAACTGGAAATAAGACACATCGTTTCGAAAAAAAATACGCATGCCCTGCACATTCGCATGCAATTGGCCATTGTATACGACTCTACATCTTCTCTCTTCTCAATCTCTTGAATAAATGTCCTCTATAACAATAATTGTGGCCCACGTAATATTCATCATAACTTTTTTTTTTGGGAAAGGCCAAACATTACGGCCAAAGGGCGAGAGAGAAACCATCCCAAAAGAGGAAGCCGACACACTGAAGAAACCAGTGGTCAGACAGCCAAGCTGCGGAGAAGGAAGGCCCAGCAGCACACGAGCGGGAGAAAAGGGGCTCCCGGGAGAAGAATAGACCATAGCGTCCATGAGGAGAGAACCAGGCAAGACGCCAAAAGAAGCACAAACCTCGGTTCAGTCAAAAATAGAAGGATGGATTCCGCAAGCCATTTGGAGCCTACGGTTGCAGGGATATCCGGAACACCTGAATAAGTGGATGCTTTATCTTTGACGGCATTTCGTAAATGCTCCTTTAAGGCCGGAAGGAAGAGGTTTTTGTTACGAAAAATGATATTATTTCGTTCCTTCCAGATGAGGTAGCATAAGGCACCAAAGGAGAAGCGAGCAATGGCTTGATGAAAGCTCACATCCAAGAGATGGTTTACCACCCAAAGAAGGTTGTCTTCCCAAAATCCATTCCTTCAAGTCAAATTACAATTAGACGCCCAGAATGAGGCTAGCCGACCCGTGACTGAGCATCCGAAATATAAGTGATCGGTTGAATCCGGCCTAGATGAACAAAAGGCACAAGAGACATTCTGGATCCTTTCATATGACAGAAGCCGAACCTAGGTTGGTAATCTATTCCGAGTAATCAGCCATAGGTGCGTTTGGTAGCGCGGGGGGCATGAGGGGCTCCAAATAAATCGAGACCAGCTGACGAGGGAGCCTCTTGGACGAAGCATACTCCATGCAGACGCAGTAGAGAATTGGCCAGAGGAGTGGCCAAGCCACACCAAACGATCATTGTGGTTGTTGAGGTAGGGGATCGGATGATTCCAGTTCTCAATAACCATTGAAACCGCAGAGGGGGTAGATAGAGCCGCAATACCAGTAGCCACTGAAGCATTCCGCGGGATACGAGAGCAATATATGTCACGATCCGAGAATAGCTTATTTAGTGGACCACGAGGATGCCATGGATCAAACCAGAAAGAAGCCGTTAGGCCATTACCAATGTTCCAATTAAAGTAATGCTGAACCAAGTCACGCATGCCATGAAGTTTCTTCCAGGACCAGGAACAGATGGTCGGTCTGGGCGCATTCCAGAAGCTTTTATGCTTTAAGAACACCGAATGAATCCACTTGGTCCAAAGCGATTCTTTATCAGAGAATAGGAGCCAAATATGTTTAATCATCGCAGCAGTATTACTCACGCGAAGCGAATGGATACCCAATCCTCCTTCCACTTTGGGAAGATAGACTTCTTCCCAAGATACTCTAGCCCCACCAGAACCAAGGTTGGGACCACGCCAGAGGAATTGCCGAAAAATCTAGCTCAATCCGATTAATAACCGAGGAAGGGAGAATGAAGACCGAGGACCAATACACCTGAATGGAGTGCAGCACAGATTTGATAAGCTGGAGTCGGCCAGCAGTTGACAGGAATCAATTAATCCAAGACTGAACTCTCTTCATGATAGAATCAACCGAGAGACACAGTCTTCCTTGCCTAGTCTTGATGAAATTATAGGGACACCAAGATATCGAAAAGGAAGAGATCCAAGACAAAAGCCTGATGCATCAGAGAGCGAATTCTTAAGAGAATCAGATCCACCAGAGATGTATATTTCACTCTTATTTAGATTGGGAACGAGCCCAGACCATGATGCAAAGAAATTTACTCCATCCAGCAAGAGCCTAAGAGATGCCATGTTAGCTCCGGAGAATAGCAAGACATCATCCGCGAAGAATAGGTGGGATAGTTTAGAAGATTTACAACGCCAGAAGAAGTTGAAATCAGGCTTGCAGGTGCACCCATTGATGATACCAGTAAATACTTCCATTACAAGCGTGAAAATGTACGGGGATATAGGGTCTCCTTGACGGATACCCCTCCCGCTATCAAAGTAACCATGCAATTCACCATTTAGAGATATAGAAAACCTAGGAGTTCGGATGCAAGTCATAATACGGTCAATAAATATGGATGGAAACCAAAAAGCATGGAGAGTCTTTTCAATAAACTTCCAATCTACCGAGTCATAAGCTTTAGAGAAATCTACCTTGATAATATTCTTAGGGAGATAGGGACTATGGTGGAAATCCGTAAATAGCTCTTGGGCAAGCATGATGTTGTCACTTATCCTTCTCCCTTTCACAAAGGCATTTTGCGTTGGGCTTATAATGGAAGGGAGGACAAGAGCTAACCTGTTGGCCAATAGCTTCGTGATGCATTTGTAGACAGTGTTACAGCAGGCTATAGGGCGGAAGTCATTAACTGACGATGCATTTGGGATCTTGGGGATTAAGGTGAGGATTGTTGAGTTGATCTCACGAAGGAGCTGTCCCGAGGAGAAGAAGTCTCGAACTGCTAGTAACACCGATGGGCCGACAATGTCCCAAGACCGCTTAAAAATCAACATTAAAGCCATCCGGTCCCGGCGCCTTTCCACTAGCCAAAGAGAATAGAGTGGCTCGGATTTCATCATCAGTGAAAGGCTGTGAAATGGCGAAGATCTGATTTTCATCAAGGGTACAAGCCAATTTGCCTCGAATCTCTTCTACAGAGGGGTTGGAAGAAAGGACAGCAGCTGATAGAAGATTTCGAAAATGGCGAACAAAGATTTGCTGAATCTCAGGAGGATCCGTGATCAAGTTATCACCTTCAGAAATGGAGACGATTCTATTCCGAAGCTAGCTGCGATTCACCGAGTGATGGAAGAATTTTGTATTCAAGTCGCCTTCACGGAGCCATCTCACCCGAGATTTTTGCCTAAAGAAAGATTCCTCTTTGAGGCGAAGATCAGAGAAGATGTAGAGGCGATCCTTTTCATTATCAGCCAAGGCTTGGTTATGAGGATCAAGCTAGATGGCGTCCTGGGCTTCCAGAAGTAATCGCCTAGCATCAGCAGTCCTAAGTGAGATATCAGAGCAAGATTCCTTGTTTAGAAGCTTAAGTCTTCGCTTAAGGGCCCGAAGCTTGCGGCATAAGGTATACATAGGCGAACCGAGATATGGGACTCCCAAACCTGTCAAACCAGCTCAAAGAAAGAGGGGTTCGTCATCCAAAAATTGAAGAATTTAAAAGGCCTTCGGGAGTTCGGAACCGGGAGGATCCTGACAATCATAGGAGAGTGATCAGACACTCCAGGGCCAAAAAATTAGCTTCAGAGTAGGAGAACGTAGAGTTCCAGGCTACGTTGGTAAGCACTCTATCTATCTTTCTCTGTCTTCGCATAGGACCCGAAGAGGCTGACCAAGTAAACCTATTTCCCACAAAACGGAGGTCATCCAGCCCTGCTTGGATAAGGCAATCACCAAAATCCTCAAAAGCTGAAATCCAATAGTTGGACCTATCAGCTCTATCCGACGCATAGCGGATGGCATTGAAATCACCAGCAACAATCCAAGGGATATCCAGACACAGAGCACTAGTTGAAATCAAATCATCCCAGAGAGGTCTCCTCAAGACGAAGGAGTGCTCCGCATAGACAACAGATAAATTAAAAGAAATACCCGAAATAAGACACTCCAAACGGCCATGAATGGCCTGAGCAGTGCAAGCAAAGGTGCAAAAAGATACAGCCAAAGGATTCCATCCTATCCAAATACGGCCCCTGAATGAGTTAGCGTAGTTCATAGTCCAACACCATCCAGATATAAGAGAAGCAGAAACAGGGGAGTGAGCAGCAGGGGAGATTTTAGTCTCCAGGATCCCAATGCAACTCAGCCGATTTGTTCTAACAAAATTTCTAATCTCAGCTTGCTTAAGGGCACCTCCAAGGCCCCTAATATTCCAAACACCAAAAAACATGATTCGAGATAGAAAAAATTACCTTTTCTTGCCCCCCCTGTTTCCTCGCCAAGGGAGGAATAGGCTTCGGGCCAGGAGGAAACGTCGGCTCAGCAGATTCCGAGCGGAGAATTCCTTTTTTATGGGTATGGGGATCTTGGGTCAGCTTCTGAGAAGGAGCATTATCACGTTCCTCAGGAATGGATGAAGGCACCTTACATGGTGATACAGATTCAGATTCACCAGAGCAGATGTCTTCATATTCTTCTTCATCCGTTGAGCCTGACTTGTTCGAAGCATGAGAACCCTGTATTTGTAGTAAGGTAGAAGGTGCGGGGTCGGGAAGTGCGTAGGACGGGGATCAATCAAAGGCGAAGCTTCTTCCCGTCTTCTAGATATTGGTTGAGTATCAGAGGCCAAAGGCTTCTGCGGCATAGATAATCCTTGCTGGTCTCCACCAGGATGGTGGGGGATGAAAGGAATCAGAGTCGAATTAAGAACCTGCGTATCAGGAATGTTCTTATTCCGTCTACTTCTTACTTCACGCCATTCATTTTGTGGAGGGCCATGAGCCCTTGGGAGAGCAGGACCAACTTTGGAGGGGCCAGCCGGTAGGGCACGGGACATTTATGGCCAAAAGTAGAGCAGATGGGCGGAGGGCTGGAATCCATTCATATTGAACCGTAATCGTTCTAAGTTCCCTTTCATCATGAATTCCACCACTTCAGGAAGGGAATTAGAAGCATCAATCTCTACACAGACGCGAGCAAAGGCCACCATTGCCATTTGCTCCGTTCGGTTATCAACAAAAAGCGGTTTACCAATACCACTCGCTAGAAAACTAATCCCGGCAGCTGACCATAAAGCCACAGGCACATTCCTAAGACGGATCCAGATAGGAACAGTGTTATGAGCTATTTTCTTGAGTTCCAACATGGGGTGCCATTGCTGAAGGATCAAGGGGATTTTAGCTACCGTAATCGGGCCTCCATCCAAAACTCTTTTTTTGAATTCACCATCCGGAATGTGAAAAAAATAGAAGCCAAGGTCTGCAGCAATTACCTCGATCAGATGGTGGCCCCATGCATGTTTGAGGGCGTCCTTCGTGAGCTGGAAGGGTAGCCGTTTACCAATATAGTAGCCAACAAGACACTCCTCCCATTTAGGGTGAGACGATTCCAACAATTCGTCCGGCATCTGCAGAATTTTTGAATTCTCGATGGTAGCCGGAGGAACGAAAGATAGACCATAACCTTTGGTTGCAGACCGGGTTATAGCCGCCCAGGAGCGAACTTGGGTCAGGGTTTACTTCTAATATTCATCGTAACTTCCTTCTCATAATAACTGTAATTTTCTATTGCACTTTTTTCATTTCATGGAACTACAACTTCTCATAGCCAATATTTCATTTATAGCATTTAATTAATTATTAATATCATGTGGGCTACAATAATTTTTACAGAGTGTCGATCTTTAAAGGCTACGAATGGCTTGCCCACCAACAGCAGGTCCATACGGAGGAACACCAGCATGGACGAGTTTTCAAGGTCGTTCATGGAGGAAGACGACAAAGAGGCCCTTCAAGTTGGGGCCGCGCTCAAGAAGCTCCCCACTGTTGACCGCCTCAGGAAGGGGATACTCACAAATTCTTGCGGGCAGGTGACGGCGGCGAAGATATCGACGTATGGGACCTCGGGATTCCTGACCAGAAGGACTTAATCGAGCGGCTAGGGAGGATTGCGTAGATCGACGTCGGGGACCTCGTGTTCCTATTGAATCTCAAGAACATAATATGCAGTTAATTTTCCCTGAAATGAAGATGTGTGTTATATATAGGGTGCATTAAGAAATGCTTCTGTTTTGAGAAACAACCTTTTTTGAAAAATAATCTTTTCTGTTTTTATTATTTAAAATAATTTTTGAGTAAAAAACGTATTTGATAACTACACAAAATTTATATTCTTGAAATAGAAAAAATCAAATGCGTTTTGTTTAGCATCCAGCGACCGGTGTTGGCCACAACCGACAACAAATGGTGGCAACGTCATCGCCGGTGCCCGCTAGTCGGCAACTAGCAAGTGGGGGCAGCAGACAACGGGCAGCGGTAGGTAGCAAGCAAGAAAAAAAGAAAAGAAAAGAAAGAAATGATTTATTTCTAAAATTATTCCCGGTAACAATAAGTTATTTTTTTTTACTTATTGTTTCTATTCCAAATCTATACTTTAGCTACTTTTTCATTTCAAAAATAGAAAAATTAGTTGATATTATCAAATGGATTCTTGTTCCTTTTTTATTCTAGGGAGCAAAAAAAACAAAAGAACAGAGAATAAGAAATGGTACCATGCAAAGCCTTTCAAGCCGTGACCATATAATGAATAAAACATATATATATATATATCCTTTTATATAGTGCAATATCAAATGTTACGAAAGAGGGGCAACTTAATTATCAAGAAAAGAAAGCAATATACTATGAAATGTTCAAGAGATTAGGAAGTGGGCAGCATAATAAACTCCCGCTATATGAAATTATTGCATGCCTAATTCCATATGCATTTCATTGCATTTGCTAATGCTAAATCCACGAGACGACTATAGCTGCAAGAAGCATCCACGAGAGCGCCCGATAATTCCAGGAGCAATTCGGTGCATCTGCCAATCATATCAAAAAAAGCACCACATGAGATATATGCTCAGTAAAGAAAACCTAGCGTTTTATCGAAAATTAACAGGAAAAAGAAGATACATTAGATAAAAACCGAAAGAACTGTCTTGTAAGGATAAAGCTAAAGCAACCTCGCAAGTCAATTTACAGGTAACCACCGGTTCATGACGCAATTCGATTAGCATGTTAGGCAAATCCTAACCAATGAGGGCTCGGGGGGCAGCCTGGGCTATGTGAAAGAGGAAAAAGCGACAACACAAGCCCCGCCAAAGGCCCATCCCGACATACGAGCTCATATTCTTCGGGAGGAGCAATCAAATCTTACCTCTAGGCTCCATTATTTCGTAGAAAATAAATTATTTGCAAAATATTTTCTTAAAAATGATCTCTTATATTACTTACAAAAAATGAACAAATTAAAAATATTTTCCATTGTCCACAAAAATGTTTAGACGCATGTTATCTATAATGAAAATATTTATCATTAGCTAATTATCTCAAGCGATACAAGTAATTATTCTTTCAAGAAACAAAACAGAATCCTACTGTTCGTGATTATTGTTATTTGCATCCTCATCTAACGCACATTGTGTGTGTGTGTCTCGTGTGATTTTGAATCACTAATTTAGCATACAAAGCGTTAGTACTTACACTACAAGATGTGAAATCTAATGTCTCCTTAGGTGTGGGATGCAGATGGTAATCCTTCCGATCTAAGAAGTCATTTTAACTAACAAGGTTAACAAGGTTAATTACCAATCTAAATACACAAGCACGCAATATACATCTATGGGTTTTTATTTTTCCTCAATTTCATAAGTTAAGATAGAATTATCTCGCCTAAACTATATTGAGCGCATGGCTTATTTACCATTTGGAGGTGGGGCTGAAGGAGATGGCGGGGATGATTTACCATTTCCAGGCGAGGCGGAAGATTTCAGCGGTGGCGACGGTGGGGGTGGTGTGGCCGGCGGGCCAAACCCAACATCGCATTCTGCTCCCAAATTGCCTAAACACAATTAAAACATGGTGTACGAAACGAACAGTTAGAATTACAATAATCCACATCGCAAGTTAGAAAACTGCCTGCATTTTTTCAGGCCATCGATCTCTAATGGGAACATTGAATGAACAAACGTAATAGCACGTCATCAGATTATCTAACAGACATTCGTCTCATATTATTTTCTATTTGAGTTTTGGATAGATTCAAAAATAGGATTACATGCCAATACGTATGTAAAGCATGGAATTAGACGAGAAACTCACATTTTTGGGCGCAAGGCAAGGCGGGCAAACCCAACATATTTGCCGAGCCCTGGTGGCATTGGCACTCGTGACCATCCGCGCTGGCCACACAATCCCCATCTCCACAAAACACAAGAACGCAAGCTGTAACGGCAGCCGCCCGCACGCGCACGCCCCCAAAAAAAGAGAAAAACAGATTGAGAAATTCCGAGCACTTTATTTTAGCTGGAGA
Source organism: Eucalyptus leucophloia subsp. euroa (assembly GCA_017140325.1). Taxonomy (NCBI): domain Eukaryota; kingdom Viridiplantae; phylum Streptophyta; class Magnoliopsida; order Myrtales; family Myrtaceae; genus Eucalyptus; species Eucalyptus leucophloia. The sequence goes on from CM029473.1 coordinate 34,032,506, forward strand.
GGAAAATAATGAATTCTTGGAATGAATAGATTATGATGCCGGATGTAAATCCTAAAGGAGAAAACTTACAGAGGGATGAGGGCGGCGGCGGTGGAGGCGGGAGCGATGAGGGCGGCGGCGGTGGAGGCGGGAGCGGGGGCAACGGCGGTTCACCGCCACATTGGTAGTTGAAGGTGCCTGTGTTGTTCCAGAAAACTTTAGGTGAAACCTTGTTCTTTCTTCTTTTTTCTATTTTTCTTTTTTCTTTTTTTTGGGTTTTTGTGGAGTAACTCAATGTCACATGGCTTGTGAAGAGTTACAGAAACTTCTAAAGAAATGTGCATACGAGGATGGTGATACCTAGTGAAAGAGTGCTGGTTTTAGTGATCTTATATACATGCACGATGTGGTTTTTCCTTTAGCTTGTCCGGTTGATTTTCTGTTTCCAAGTTTAAAAGAACGTGTTAAGAGACGCATTCGGGCCGTTTAATCAAATGGAACATACGGAGAATCAATGAGGGATCTACGTGAGCCAACGGTTCGAATACATTATGATATGGAGAGAGGGAGAGAGAGAGAGAGAGAGCTGACAGTTCGGTATAACGCAAGAAGGCCAGGTAAAGCCGAGCAACTGGGGCTTGGTCCACCCGGAGTCACAGCCGCACACGTACCCGAACACCGCGTCCGGCTTCACCTGGCACTTCCCCATCCCGCAGTCCACCGTCTCACACGGATCTTCTTCATCTGATCATATTATTTTTCAAGGGATCCAGTTCAGTCATACAGGCAACGCCCCCATCAAGTACGAAAGAGAGGATATGAGATTCACCATGTTGCGATGACATCAACTGCGAAGACGCAGGGGCGCAAATGCAGGTGAGGAAGAGGATGGAGATGAGGAGTAGGCCGTTCACATCCTGGAGCGCCATGCTCCTGCTTCTTCCAGAGGCTCTGCACAGCCGGCTGCTTCGACCCAATTTAAAGGAGACCGTTCGGTCTTCAGTAGAACCCCAAAAGATCCAATTAAACAAGACGGAAAATCAAAAGATTCTGCCGGAGGAAGCCGCGCGAAAGCGAAACTGCACGTCCCTGGGGAACATCGATGCCTTCTCTGTCTCTCTCTCTTTCATTTTTCTTTGTTTTGTTATGGCTGAGATTGTTTTTTAGTACTTGAACTCTTATGCTGATGGAAAGATTTTCAGTCCGTGGAATTGTCGTAGCACGTTTTACGTGTCAAAAATGAGCTTCGATTCCCATGTTGGAAAAGGCGACTTAGGTAGTATCGCATGTGCTCCAGAAGAAGTTTGGTGCAAAGAGAGGGAGACAGAGAGAGAGCGAGAGATACGGGTGAACAGGGCGAGACAAGCAATGGAGTTGACAAAACAGGACGTTCATGTCAGTGCGATCCCTACGGAAAGGGACACAGAGCTTCGGACCGAACAGTGAACTTACCGATACAGGAATACGACTTCCCAATCTGAGCAGGCAAAGGATACACTGTTTGGAAATATTGATCACGACTGAGTTAAAGCTCGAATTGTCGCGCCAATGCTCCTTCACGAATGGCCCACTCGACCGGGCAACGAGATGAGATGATACTGATATCTAGACGATAACAGGCCAAGTTATTGATGCGGAAGCACCGCCACATGACACCTCCAAATAGCCATGGAAACTTTTTCCAGCTCTGGGAGCATCAACACGTTTCCCAAATTTCTCTCCCTCCATTTTCACAGAAAGAATGTGTTCAAGAATGTCTTTTTTTTTTCACCAAACTTGGCTATCATACCGTTCGAATTCTTGAATGAAGAAACATTTCTGCCTGTATGGAGTATCAAACCTGTCTGACAGTACAAGCCTGTGTGCAAAGCACCATTTCGCCATAAAGATTTACAAGAACTATAAAACCACTGCTTATTTTGATGTACCAGCCACAAATGAGGCACAAATTGGATAATAGACACCAATGTTCCAATTGTTCCAATCGAAGGCTAAAAGAACCGCTCACTGTACCATTCCATCCCTCACCAATTCCTCTAATCCCCTCTTCAGCCTATCTGCAGCAGCTCTGCAGTCGCTCTCCACCAAACCTCCGAACGATATTCTGAGATTCCCCGGACACCCACACGCGCTCCCAGGAATAGTCACGACCCCATGCTTATGAGCAAGCCAGCGAACAACATCAAAGTCCTGGACAAACTGATCAGGCAGCTTCGCCCACAAATAAATGGCGCCCTCTCCACCTTTAACCGCACCTTCCCCAAGAGGAGAGAGAGCTTCTACAACGATCTCCCTGTTCTTGATGAGAGTGTTCACACGCTCAGTGACCCACTCAGGTCCCTCTTCTAAGGAGTACAGGGCTAGATGTTGAGAGATGATTGAAGCGCATATGGGGATATTGTCCTGAACTTTGAGGAGTTGGGCTGCGAAACCTTCAACTTCTGAAGGATATGCGATCTGTGAATTGCACTTGCCAAATTAGTCTTTAAGAATGACAAACCATTCAATAATGTCTAACTTATCCAACAAAATGGAAAGAGTGGATCCACGTGTGTGTTCCAAGTTAAATAGTATATACTCGAACTCATCTTTCTCCTATTAGTTGAGAGCATTCGAAGTGCCTGTCATTTATGTTTTTCATTTAATCCAGGAAGATGTACTAAGGTGATCCAGGGTGAAGATTAACATAATGACTCGCTGATCAATATGCTTAAATTTATTGTCAAGACAATTCGACAAACTGTTCCCCATGAAATGGAAAAGAGAAAGGGCTTAATGTTCAAAAATAACTCATTCAATTCTCACACGACAAAGGAACTTACATATCCAACTCGCCATCCCATCATTCCATAGGCTTTGGAAAAAGAAAAGATGTTGACAATATGATTTCCTTCAATGCAGGTGTGCTTAAGACCATCATACATAAAGTACCTGCAAAAATAAAAATGATCACTTTCTCATACATGCAGCATGAAAGGAATCCACTTGCGAAATTAGTACATAAAGCATTTTTGGCTAACAGATCGGATTGCAGAATTTTACATATAGCCAGATTTCAGGTATGCAGACAGAGACCAAAAATGACATGACTTGACTCCTAGCATAAGTGTGTAACATGCCACTACTCTAGGACAAAGAAGAGCTTGTAAAAATTTGCACAGACAGAGACTAACGTAGCAATATCAATAAATAAAAGCTTTCGATGCTGTAAATCACCTTAAAGTGAACCTCTAGGTAGAGAAAATCATCACGTTGAGAAGCTCAGGTTGATAAAGAAAAGACAAGCATTTAAAATAACAAGGACTTACTCATATGTATTATCGACGACAAGCCATGCACCAGCCTGTTCACAAAGATCTGATATCCTCTACTAGGAAAAAGAAAAGGCAAAGTTAAATAATTGAAGTAGAAGTTGATTATCTCTAGTCTTAACCTCTGCCAAGACAATGCATTAGAGTTTTCCCAAAACATTAGTATGAAAATATATAGATTTTGTGTCCTGGTAGCAACTAATAGGCATTTCACACAGAGAGAGAGAGAGAGAGAGAGACCTTAAGAAGAGACTCAGGGATGTAGGTGCCAGAAGGATTTCCAGGATTTACAACTGTAACAAGCTTTGGGACAGGTTTGGTTTCGGATAGAGTTTTCTCTAACCAATCTGCAGTTATAGTAAATTGCTAAGACAAACAAGTGGCGGAGATGTACAACAGTTATTCAAATCAGCAACATCCAGTGAATTGAAGAAACCCTCGAAGTTACCCATTGACCATATACAAATGGATTGCTAACATCTTTAACATTATTTTGAAAGTAGGAAGCATACACCCTTGAGAGACTCAAGCAACTTCTTTCACATAATGATGGCGTGAACCTTAAGAAACATACAATTTCAGAAGCTTAGGGCGCACATGATAAAATTTTAACTTCTCTATTTCTCTGTTTCTCTGTTCCCGAAATAAGTTTGGAACAGAAATCCGTTTGGTAACGCAATTTGATTTTTCTATTTCTGGAACAGATTTCTATTCCAGAAATAAATTTGAAGAAAAAATCAGAAACTAAAATTTCTAACTTAGAAATTGAGAAATCAAATTGAGAAATCAATTTCTGGGTAGAAATCAATTTCTGTTTCAGAAATTTTGTCATGGCTATAATATTTGCACATAGTTACATCTAACAGCTCATTGTGGCCACTAAAAGAAATTTTAGAAACAAGATTGTCAACCAGCACTTCACAGAGATACATGGGAATACAGATTCTTCAATCGTACTTATCACAAAAGCAGTCTCTAGGATGAATTCCAGAATCACTCAGGAATCCCCTGTAATAAACAGTAATATACAAGTACAAATTAAAATTGCACTTCTACTTTCTTCAGTAAGAGGACAATCATGTCAATGAACAAACTGGTGGGGACACTAATGGAATGCCAAAATGCAAACGAATGATCATCAACAGTCTAGGGCATGTCTAGATGGATTTCTACATTTTACTTTTTGCTTAATCTAAACATAGGTACACGCACTACTTTTTATCCCAAAACACCTAAAAGTTTTCACAACATCTAAAACAGGCCCTAAACACCTATTACTCAAAGGATAACAAATTTTCAGAATTTTTTCACAAAAATCTGACCTGCATCAGGATAAAGAGTCCTAGGATCGCCAGGACCAACCAGTATATCAGTGACCCCTGTCATCTGGAAGGACATGTATGCATTAAAGTAATATGGTGCAAACATGACGACAGTGTCACCAGCATCACATAATGTGAGAACGAGATCCACAAACGCCTGGCAGAAGAGAAATGAACATATAATATGTGAGTCAGAATCATTTCATAAGAGCTTAATACACCAGAGTCGTTCACTCTTCACTTGAAGGAAAATACTATCTTAGGAAAGAGAAATGAACTTCCAGAAACCTGATTTGCTCCTGAAGTCACCACCACTGAAGATTTGTATAATTTATTTTCCCGCTGCAACTGCAAAGAAAAAAGAGAAAAAGCAATTCGAAGGATGCCACTATAAGCAAACTCATCTTTAAATTTCCAAGTCCTGGAATCTTCTAACCTGAATAATAAAGAAGAGGTCAATGCAATATGCCTTAAAATGTGTACCTTCTTTACCAAGGCCTCTCTGAGTTCTGGCATACCTTCATCGGCACCATAACGGCTAACAGAAGGCTCCCAAACAAGCTCTTTTACCTTGTCCAGTGCATTCTTGGGTGGTTGCCAATAGACCACTCCCTGAGCACAACGCAAGAAACAACACAAAGTTTCTAACAGCTACCATTTCATAGGACATAAAACCTTATAAGCCACAACAAATAGAGAGAAACTCCACTTAAAAGCCCTTCCACAGCTACACGAGGAATGGAGATTTCAAAGTAAACATGTTCTGATCATTAGATAGATTAAGATACAATTGTCAATGGCAGGCAAAAGGATAAACCAGAGTCAATAGATTCTTCACATGACATGAGGAAAATGCCTTATTAAGCAGGGAACACACAGTTTGATGCTTCAAGTCCATAGAAATCATTTTTGTTTCTGTCGGTATCTAATTGAAATGAGAGCTTAATCAACATTTCTATTAGTGCGCTTTGAAGAATGAGCACAAAAACAAACACTAATGTTATTTATAAGAGAAGAGATTCCCTTACTATCATATAAAGGATCATGAATAAAACACATTCAGAAATTGAGGCGGACTAAGAGACCCTGTACGCTCGTCTATGCCTCCCACATGCATTGACTAGCAGAGTCGATCACATGTAAAACCAGGGGTGCAATATGGACCAGACACCAAATTCTCGCCAGGAGTCTAGTCCTCGAAATTTTACTCAATTCAACAAACAGAGTGAACGAAAATCAATGCATAGAAGCTAGATATTTTTTGTTTAAGTTTCTCAAAATCGTCGAGCAAGAAAACCTTTGTATACTCCAGGCACTTCACTTACCAAAAAAAAATACTCCAGGCACTTCTACAAATGCATTTCCCACAGGATTTTCCGCTTGGCCCTTTTCGAGAAACCTAAGACGCCTTTCACCAAACCAAAACCACCCCCACTAAAGCAAGGGGAAGACACTAACCCCATTTCCCAAAAAAGTTGGGCCATTTTATTCTTGAACAACTAAAACAGATCACAACGCATTCTCAGTTCTCAACACCAACACAATCATCAACCACCACACAAAAACAAAGAGCACAGCGTCCCACTACACAAGAAGAACCAAGTGGAAGCAAACCTGCGCTAGAGACATGGCATTTGTCGCTCCTCGAATCACCTCTTGTATCTGCAAAAGAAACCAACTTGGCAAGATATTTCACACGAATGGACGCAATTGAGAAAACCCATGTGCGCTTCGCTAGTCAAAACAAAATTGACACAAGAACAGGAGCAAAAGTTCCAATCAAAGTACCTTAACCATTACGGGCATCTCAGTCTCCAAAGCCCTCTTCGCAAGCTTGCCAGAAAAACCCATCTTTCGCCCTCCGCGTTCCCGCAGCTCCACGAATCAAGAGACACAGGCGGCCTTGCGATTTCCCAAAAGAAATGAGATTAAATCTCGAAACTAGTCTCGCCCTCCAAAGTTTCTGGTCCAGTGTGAAACCCAAAGGACGGTCAGCTTTTCTCGACACTAACCCAATATCATCCGATTAACTTGCCGGAAGATCCACACAACTTTCCGTGTAAAGTAGAAATTCTGATATACGAGAAGAGGCGAGAAAAGCCAAAACGCTTTCCGATCGTAGGAGTATTGGCATCTTACGCGTTACATTGACTCTAGCTCTTTTTTTTTTTGTCTCTTTCCACCTAATCCTCGGAAACTTAAAAAGAACTTGTTTATGGTCATAAAAGACAGTTTTAAAAGGCAACCGTTGTCTCCCCTTTAACCAGTTTTACTGGATTCTTGCGCGCATTCGCAACCAAATGCTTAAAAAAAGTTTTGTTTTTTTATCCCCATGCAGTCTTGTGAAATCTAAAATATATAAAGGAGTAAACTTTTTATGTGCAAGATGAGTTATAGTGCATACCAAAAACTTGCTTTTTCTAAAAGCATTTTGATTTTAATTCACACAAGATAGATTTGCTAGTAGGAAGGCATGCACCATGACTAAGCTTTTAAGGAAAAAAATCATCATTTGTACATTTGGCCTTTTCTTTATTTATTTATTACCTTTATCAAAAAAAAAAAGAAGGGAAATTAGACCATCTCCCAAGTAAAGATTTAGTCAATATAATCTTTTAACTGAAAACTCAAAAAAGGGAAATTGGACCATTTCCCGAGTAGAATTGAAACTGATTGGTTTTAGGAAATTTTAAGTCTACTTCTGAGTTCTGATTTCGTCAAAATTGAGGCTTATACAGTTCTAAATCTCCATTATGCAATGACTAATTTGGGAAAGATCCTCTTTTTGAAGTGGATTGATCGATAGTATGCTTTTTAGCAAATGAAGTAGTCAAATAGCTTGGAATCTTTGACAAAATCATATATTTTAAACTATTTATACTTCTTCAATTGACTATTTTTAATTCACGTTATTACTCTTCATGGTCAACAAAAACGACAAAACTTCTCATCACGTATTTGAATCATGACATACATTATTCGATGTGACTTTGAATATCTCGTTCTTCACTTTAGAGGTGGAGTTTTTATTTGATGCATGTGAACAAGTTGCTTCACATGTCTCGAAAAATTCAACAATACTTTTTTTCAAAGTAAATTTAGGAAACATTATGTTACTAATTAGGGTTTTTTTTTTTTCCCGTCCTTATCTCATAGTTTCATTGCGGCAGAAAACAGGGAAACCGAGGAGGGCGAGAATCTCTCAACGTGGTCGAACAAGGACAGGGCAATCATTTACCACGTTTCTCTCACGCAAAAAAAGGTAACTTTACGAATTTCCTCGAACCAATTCCGATTTTTTTTTTCTGACAAGAGCCGCCCTTCCCGTGATGAAAGTAGCCTCCATGGATTGATTAAGCCACGACTGCCCACCAATCTAGGCTTTTCCTCATATTTTTGTGCTTTTATTTTAGCGAACAAACAAACCCAAAAGAAAAATTAGAGTATCAGAGTTACATGATGTAATTTGTAAAGATAATTTTCAATCCCGGCTTTTAAAAAATTCTACGAAAGATCGATAAATCACTCGTGTGTTTTTGAACTCCCATGTCTCAGTCCTACAATTCCGCATTCCATGTTCCAATCTATGAAGCGCTAGGAACAAGAACAAATAATTTGAGCAGCCGCACCTCTTCTAATTTTTCTTTTCCTTCGATAATTTCTAGTAATGTTTATATCTCGTATCATTTATTCTAACCTAAGCGTTTCAGAATCTCATTGATGCCCAAGTTGCATGAGCAACATACACAAATGAACCGAGTGAGAACAATGCCAACTGGTCCTGCAAAAGACGTTTGCATCGAATACCCACTACTCTTAAACTTTTTGGTTAAGATCTGCTTGGCAAGATCATCGACGTCAGATTGCGGTCGACATCTGATCGGACCGACTTGAGTTGTGCTTTTGCCTTGGCATGGCATCAAAATGGACCAAACAGCAATCGCCTGGCAACCCTATCGCTTTGTTGAAAAAAGAAACCTAGACGAGATGAGGTGACGCAAATGAAGTTTCAACTAGAAGTTTACTTGAATAGGTGGGACAAGTAATGAATGCTGGCATCAGATGCTTGCAAAATGAGTGACTATGAACTTTCTTTGTGTCGGGTGGGTGGCCCTTTCAATGTTCCTTTGATGAGAGAGAGAGAGAGAGAGAGAGAGAGATCCCCTCTTCCTTCCATATGGTGAATTCACCTCAAAACAACTGCAGCATTTCTTAGGGCCAAATACCTCTGAACGTAATCATTGGAAAGTGACCTAATGACCTTAAAGACACCAGCGTTTGCATAACGAAGCTTCGTCCTCGGATCGTGGTATGGTGCCTGCATTGGCAAACACATTCAAAAATTTATCATGCAGTCTGCTTGGTAAGATGTTCACTTCGTAAATGAGGAAATATCTGCGAAAGGACCATTCACCTCAATGAAGGACTGGAACATAGGTATTGACTTTAAAATCAGAATTCATAAAGTTTGTGATAGTATATGCAGAAATAAAACCACAAGCAACCATCAACAAAAGGCGAAACGAGGAAAAGAAGTGTTACTCCAAATTCCAATTCAAGTATTTGCATAGGAGACAGAATTATTAGATCCAAAAGAACGAAAAGTTAATTTCATATAAAAGAGCATGCCAAAGCAGCAGTTTAGGTGACTCATACAGAAATGAGGAGGATACGCCAAATGGCCACCAGGTAGGATACTTGGAATTAAAGTTCGATCATTGAGCTTTGCATTCTAGTCTGATTTTCTTCTTTGCTTCATACGATTTATGAAAAATATGATATCGAGTTTCAGGCAAGAAACTGCCAAGTGATAATTGGAGCAACAGTGAGGTCTCGATGAAAAAAATTTCACTTATCAGATGCTTAATGATGGCAAATGCAGAAACACAAAGCACTTCAAGAAGCTTGAACTTCTTCCTTCTCATGATGTAGTCAAAAGAAAGCATATTTCGTAAAAGATATTAAAATCCAATAATATATAACCCGATACTATCCAATGTTTTATCAACTAAAAAAAATTGGGCATCTTGACATTAAGAGTTACATACCTCATATCCTGTTATATCACATATCCTCTTGCTTGGATGCATTGAAGGTGGTGATTCGATGTTAACATCTGTAAAATAGAACACAATCTTAATTAAAATCAGGCCTTTCAAATGTAAAGTGGCAAGTAGAGCCTAGAGAAGCTATTATGTTGTTAAGTACATCTTTGCGCAACCACAATTATTGCACTATATCTGTTCAAGCTTCCATTGCAACTTATAAAGCCTAGATACATGTGTGCACGAAGCGACAGCAATCATTAGACTTTTACGGCAAAGTGCACCAGAGGCCGTGAGGATGAAATGCTTCCTATTGAAAGCCCCTCCACCAGTGACATCTTGGCAATCTGATCTCAATTGATAATTTTCAGTTTTCATGCAAAGTTTCAAAGAATGCAAGCATACAACACCCCTTCTGTCTATAATATAATTTGCCATCTTTAAAACAAAAACAGAAGCAGCAGTTCACATTTCAAGAATCAAATCCCATAGTCAAGATGATCCCGATTCTTGAGCAGTTCCACTATTTGCCCCATAAGAAATTTTATCAAAACCAGCTAAGTCACCAAAGTCTCTAAAGCTTCCAAAATCTCAATATCAAAGATTATATAATATGAAGCAATCATAAAATAGCTCCCTTGAAGAAACTAATACAAGCTACTTGATTTGAAACATGACATGCGCCAAAATATTATGGCAAGTGTGCTGAGAGGAAACCACAATGCACTAGGCTGGGTATCAACCAACATAAGCTATTACCATTATCAATGAGGGGGATAACAGAAAAATCCCTGACACAATGAAAAATTTATCTTTCCTGCCTGCTTGCTTGTTCCAAGAAGTAAAAACTTACAATTAGGTTCATCGGGAGGGTAATTCTGGAAATTTTCAGCTTGAATGATCTGCTTGAGATGCTTGAAACGCTTGGCACTGGACTGGCCCTTTGGATACTTCTCATAAATTTGAATCTTCTTGAAGCTGAAATAGGCTGGCAACACAAGTTCTGCTTCTAATACCTCCGGCTCCATTCTTTTCTCCTTTCTCTGTCAAAACTGCACTTCAATTATACAATGCTTCGTTGATTGCGGACATTGTCATTATGAGAAAACAAAGAAGTTGATTTGCATTCATTTTAGCTCCCATCCCCCTAAACCCCCAGCTTCAATTCCCTTGCCAGATGAGTATGCTGGGTTGTCCGGTAATGATGAGATGAGACATCAACAATAACTAGTCATGTATAGGTGGACGATTTTGGACTCGGACAGTTCACTATGACAAGAGACAAAACACATGATACGGAGTGAAAACGCATCTATCACGAAACACCAATCATCTAATGCATAATTGATGGAGATTTTGAGATGTGTTGCGAGGATTTATCATCGAAATAATTCAATTCAAAATACAAAGTTGGAGAAAAAGTCGTAATTGGACGGATTCTTGTCGGCGTGGGTTACCGGCATCCTAAGTTGAGCCAGATAATACTAGAATTTGAGTTGGGTTTCTATTTCCTGGCGTGTCTTGGTCCAGCAGTAGAACCGGAGACTCGAATTCTAGCATAACGGCAACGCTGCTTTTGCAGATCAGTGGAGGGAGCATAGCAAGAGAAAAGAAAACGATAGTCCGTACAACTGGGTGCTCAAAAAGAGAAGAAAAGACTGATTTTTGAGATGCGAGGTGTGTCTGAGCGGCAGTGAGGTCCCATTCCTGCCGTTCAAGACAAGGCATTGAGGCTGCTACTACAATCAGCTAAGCAAATGCAGGAGAAAGAGCTGGCCTTGCAATCCCGTCGTGTTCTAGAAACCAAAAAAAAAAAAATCCCAGGAATTAGAGCTTCTTTAACAAGCGTATGGAAATAAAACCCAAGATCAGCACGTATCGAAGGAGGGAAAAAGGGGAAGCGCTTGAGGCGAAAGAGCCGCTTCAATTCAACTGAGATTGGAACCGAGGAGCTTGCCGTCTTCTGAAATGAGGTTGGAATCAACGACTCGGACCGAAACCTAAGAGGCTAACGACCAGATGGGCTCAAAGATTTCACATAAACCGCCTCCCCATTCGACCATCGGACTCAGCAATTCACGCACAGCTAGAGATTTCCGAGGAGGGAGAGAGAGAGACCCACCTTGAGTTCCCGATGGCGAGGGTGGGCGACGGTGGCGAGGTGGCGACGGTGGCGAGGTGGGCGAGAGAGGCTCGAGAGGTGCCGAGGGGGTTTTCTTCGGGGCTCGAGAGATGCTTCGATCTGTGCATGCGTCGCTTGAAGACAACTACGCGTGGAAGAGTATTAACTGACCAGCAGTGAAGAGGAAGCAGAGCACGTCGCGGAGATCGAGCACCGCTGGACGAGGGGACGCTCCGCCGCTGCTGATCGTCGGCCTCGAAGGAGGAGGACGAGATCAGAAACTCAGGGCTTCGTGACGGCGGAGATCCCGCACCGCCGGATGAGGGGATGCTCCGCCGCTGCTGATCGTCCGTGTCGAAGGAGGAGGAGATGGATCAGAAACTCTAGGTTTCGCGAGAAAGAGGGCAGAAATGGGTAAGGAAAGAACATTTTTCTTTGATCATTTAGGCCCGGCATGAAAACACTGTGTTCTTTTTTTTTTTTTTTAGGAATAAAAATAAAAAAAAAGTATTTTTATTTCGAAGAATAATTTTAAAATTTTTTTATTTGATAAATTTAAAATGAAAAATAAAAAAAATTTTGGTAAATTTTATTTTCTTTTTGTTTTTTTAATTTTTTTAATATTTTTATTTTATTTTTCATTTTTTCCTTTCTTTTCTATTTTTTTTCTTTTTTGCGTCGGGCCTCTCCGACGACCGACGCCGACGGCCCGAGCCTCGCCCGGCCACGGCGAGGCTCGCCGTGGTTGGGCGCATAGCGAGGTCACCGACCCTCGACGGTGTCGCCGGCCCTCGATGGCCGGTCGCCGCCATGGCCAAGGCCGAAAGAAAAAAAAAAAAAAAAAAAAAAAAAAAGAAAAGAAAAGAAGAGAGAGAAGAAGAAAAGAAAAACGTTTCTTTAAAATCGTTTCCTAACAAAAATAACTTTTTTTTTTTGTTTCATTTCTATTCTTTTTTGTGTTTAAAAAAAAAAAATGTAAACGCAACCAAACGCTGCAAACGCGTTTTTTTTTTTGTTAAAACGAAAAACAAAAAAAGTGTTCCAGGAACACTTTTCAGAAATGAAAACATGCAGGGCCTTATTTTTTGCTATTCGAACACCGAAAATTTTGAAAAGTATTTTTTTGGAAGTTATTTTTCGCGAAACGAACAGACTTTTAATAAGACCTAAAAATGGGTATTGATATTCTCGTCCCTAAGTGCGAAATCTCTAACCCAAATGCCAATGACTAGCCGTATATATATGGAAAAATTATTTGGACTTTATTAGATGAAATCATTTTTCTTAAATTTAAGCATGATTTTTTTGTTGATTAGAAAAATATTTTCCATTAAACTCATTTTACTAAACAATCTAAACATTTTTTTGGTCAATAATGATCTAAACGTTAAAAATTGAATAAGATGTTTTTCCATTGAAATTTTCCACAAAACAAAACATATGCAAAAGTGAGATACTAAAAAATAAGTAGTTATCAAAATTCGCCATGTGTCATGAGATAATTAAATGTACCGTCTCAAATTTAATATATGTGTATATCACATTGTGATATTATATATCCAAGAAATAAGGAAATGGCTATGAATATTTTCACTATCATTTTCTTTTAGAATTTGCCATAATTGGAGAAAGTATGTGGAGCTAGGAACCTCACCCCCATCCATTCATTTCTAGTCGTAGACGCATGTTTTATGTCATGATATTGCCATTGATATATATATATTAGTAATATTGGTAACCCGGGAACCACTGTACACCCAGGGCGGATTGAGCCACCACAGACCCAACCGCGGGTGAATCGCGCGAATGCGAACGCCTCTAGGATTTGAACTCTTTCCTTTTATGAAGGGGAGAGAGCTTGAAACCAACTGCACCACCGCGAGCGGTGATGATATTGCCGTTAATATTTACACATGAAAAATGATATAATCACTTATCATATTTTTACAAGTTCAATAACAAGGCTTAGGTTCAAAGATTTATTGCAGGATATACTTGGAAGGGCTCGTGCAGCAGCGGCCTATACGTGGCTCATGCTCAACTTGTAGAGGGTTAACCCTAAATTACTGGTGGGATCCCAAATTATCCCTTTCTATCGAGATGTTCTTAAGCTTCGGTACCTCTCCTTGGGCAAGGCGGACCTAGAATGCTCCTAACATTTTCTAGGGCCCATTTGGTTCAACTTTGGGGAAATGCAAAGTCATTTCCCCAAGTATCCTTGAGTAAATGGGCATTCTCTGAAAGCAAACGTGTTTGGAAGTGTATATTTTGCAAAGTAATTTTCAAGTGAAAAAAAAAAGAAAAAAAGAAAAGAAAAGAAAATGGAGGAGGAGATGCAGTTGCGTGATTGTGAGGGAGCGGCCGGTGGCGATGGCGCTGGTGGTGGTGGTGGTGGTGGGGAGGCGATGGTGGTGGCGATGGCGAGGAGGCGGCTCGCCCGAGGTCGCGTGACCTCAGGCGAACGTCGCCTGGGTCGGTCGACACTCACTCACCTTAGGTCGTGCAGCCTTAGGCTACGCTGCCTGAGGTCGAGCGACCCACGCAACGCTAGAGGTCGCCCGACCTCAGGTCACCTCAGCTGAGCTTGGCAGCCAGATCTAGCCCTCTGGTGGCCAAGCGTCGCCCACCGCAAAGAAGAAGACGAACGACAAAGAAGATGGGCGGTGAAGAAGACGATGATCACAATGGGAATGCTCAAAGCAGCCTCACTCTAGCATTGGGCTTTCAGGATTGGAGATGTTGGCATTGGGCAAATGGGCATTTAAAAACACATGCCAAACACAAATTATTTTTCCCAAGAGGCTTTGGGAGCCCAAAGCCTCTTGGGAAAGCTAAACCAAACAGCCCTTAGTGGGCTTGATGTTAGCCGAGTCCTCGTCACATGGGCCACATACTCGTAGCCGTGTGTCCTCGAGGGAACGTGGCAAAACACAATCCGTAAGTTCCTACCTCTCTCTATAAGTTATTTTCTTTTTGTCAGAATGTTATAAAGTAACACAAAAATTCAAATTTTTAATGATATCAATCTAATATTAAATATTTTGATTTAGTGTAATTCAATCATTTTAACTAATTTTAACTAAATATTATTGACATGAAACTGGTTGGCTTACATAGCACCGTTGACTCTAATGTGGATAATCTTTAATTATATTTTAATAATTTTTTGATTTTCACTTATTTTTGTTTTCTTTTTTATTTTTCTTTATTTTTCTCTTCTTTTTGCTAATGACCAACTATCAGTCATGTTCGGAGGGGTTAGCTTTGTCAAATCTGACTTGAGTGAGGGCAACCTTAGCGAAGGCTCCCCTCACCAAATCTGGCAAGGTTGCCTTGGATTGGGCAAGGTCAACCTTGCTAGATATGGCCTAGGCGACGCCAGCAGTCCCAATGAGGGAGGTTGACCCTCATGGAGGGTCGAGGCCAACCCGCTTGCCTACTTAGCTATTGTTTGTAGCCAATGGCTAGTCATTGGCAAAAGGAGGGAGAAATGAGATAAAACTAAAAAAAAAAAAAAGAAAAAATTATTTTTAAAAAAATATTAAAAATTATTAACAACATTAGCATCACGCCATCATGTAAGTTGTTCGGTGTCCACATTAACAATATCCAACCCAAATTTAGTCAACATGACTGAATTGACACTAAATCAAAAAATTTAGAATTAAATTGATATCATTAAAAGGTTTAGAATTGACACAAATGTAATAAGTATACGACTCTTTCAACATTTTTCTTGCATTAACTTTGAGGGTAAGAATTTGCGACGGGAGAGCTATCGCGTCAACATTAGGTAAAAAAAATGATAATGATGGTTTTTTGCAATATTTAGGCTATAGCTTACTCTATTCTAATTAACGACCATCCAATAATTGTACTCACTAATAAGATCCTCTCACATGAGAAATTAGACGATAGTATGAGAGCATGTTTCATTGACGATTCAATGAATATACTGTAACATCTCTTTCATTTTGTAAACGGATGTACAATGTACTTTGATTTGATTAAAAAAAAAACAAGAAAAAAAGATAAAATGGGACATTTGTGATGCTTTGTTGTTGAGCCTGGGATCACGAAGGCTATCCATCTGAATTTTGGCTCTCCCCTTGTATGATTCATAAGGCTAGTGGTGTATATCATGACCTTGGAGATTTACTTGTTCTACAATAAGTTCACTTGTCATTAAAAAAAATAAAAAAATAACAGCAATGTGCATTTACATTGATCTACTCAGCTTAGTAATGGTAATTTTTTTGGTCCTCTAACATATTTCCTTCGTGCAATTAAGTCATCTAATTCATGTGGTATGTGCAACCAAAATTTTTCGCCATGGATACACTTGGATAAGGTGATACAATTGCCCTATCCCCCCATGGCATTTTTAATACTGAACATAGAAAAAGAAAAGCGAAAAAAAAAATGTTGAAAAAATTTCAAATAAGGACCAAAAGTATCATCATTTTCTCAAAAGAAGACCTGAAGTGAAGTCTGTTTCGAATAAGGACCCAAAGTGCCATTATTTTTTTTCAAAAGATGACTTGAAGTGAAGTTTGTTTCAAAAAATGACCAAAAATAGTCATTTAATCTCAAAGAAGGACCTCACTCGCCGGCCGGTGAATAGATACATCTTCAATGTATATTTCGGTGGCCTGATTAAGGTATTTTCATCCATTTTTTTTTTCATTTTTGGTTGTCCTATTCATCGTCTTCATTGTCCCCTGTTCACTTCTTCTTGCCTAGATCAAGAACACCGAACTTAGGGAAAGGCCAGCGAGCGCTGGCTATTGGTAAGGGCTAGCAAGGGCTCAACACCCATCATCGGCAGGGAGCGAGGGCTCCATGCCCATCGCTGACAACGAGCACGAGCCATCGAGCCCTCTCTGGCCATGGGGGAGGGGGGCCGTCCAAATCGAGGCCCTACAAGAAGGTCCTCGAGGGCAAAAAGGGTAGCTGAAAAAGTCGTCGATCTAGGAGCGGTGGTGGGAGGAAGGGATGAAGAAAGCGACGCAGGCATCCCAATCGTAGTTCTAGCAGAAGACGAGGTTGTTGATGGAGCAGCGGGTGGAGGTGAGGGAGGTCACCCCTCACGGCCATCAGTGAGGTCACCCCTCGCCAACCTTGGGCGAGGGCTCGCCCACCTCATCGACCATTGATAAGGGCCGACGAGGGCTTGCAAGCCCTCACCTGCAGCTAGCGAGGGCTTAACAGCCCTTGCCGCCGCAACCGAGGCCACCCTCGCCGGATCCGGCGAGGAGAGGGTTGACCTATAAGCCCTCGCCCACGGCTAGCGAGGGCTTGGTGGCCCTCACCTCACGTCGATGACGGGCGACCAACCCTCGCCGACCCTCACCAATGGCCAATGCTCGCCGGGTCCTTCCTAAGTCGATGTTCTTGAGAAGAAGACGAACATGGGATGAAAAGATGATGAACAGTGCCACCATTGATAGAAAATAATAATAATAATAAAGAACAAGACAACTAAAAATTAAAAAAAATGACAAAAATATCCCCGATCAAGCTACGGAATATACATCGGAGATTAGGGGTGTGCAAAATACCTACGATCCGCCCGGACCATTTGGCTGGACCGGAACCGGTGGAACCGGCGGTTCTTGAGGGAACCGTCCGGTTCCCGGTTCCATGGGCGGATCCACCCACCCGCCCACCGAATTGGACCGGTTCCCTTTTAATATTAAAAAAAAAAAAATTACTAAAACAAACCTAGGTCTCTCTCTGTCTCTTCCACTTCTCTTCGGTTTACGCGACTCCCTCTCTCTCTCTCTCTTTCTCTCTCTCTCTCTCTTTCCTCGTTCCTCTCGCTATTTCGATTTCTCCTCGCTGACTCCGTGCATCCGCTCACCGCACAAGCCGCGAAGCCGGCCGTGAGCCCGCCTTGTCCGCCACCCTCCTACCGGTGCCGCTCCGATCTCATACCCGTGCACCCATCGACCTGTGATAGCTCCGCACCTCCGCCATCGTCGTCCTGCCAGATCCGCCTTCCCCTAGACGTGCAGCACCGCAACCGCCGGTCGTTTCTTCACGCCGGTGGCCGCAACTCCAGCAACCCACGAGACCCATCCGTGACCAATGCTCGGCGTTCCTTGCTTCAACCACTTTGATCTCGCTCGATGACTATAGATCTGAGCTCATCTCAGCCCTGACACCGTTGTTGTTTAGCCTCCCTGCGACCCGCGATCCAGTTCAGCGACCCGCGACCCAGCTCCGCCGCTACCTCTCGCCCAAGCGACCCTTTTGCAGATCCCGAAGAACCAGCGTTGCTTGCGTCAAGATCGGTTCCATGGATCCACCCGGGAACCGAACCGGACCGGCGGTCCAGTTCTGGGTGGATCCATACGACAAATGAGTGGATCCCGGTTCCAATTTTTCGGAATCGGTACTTAGCGAGCAGTTCCCGGTTCTAGGTCGGGAACCGCCCGCCCGGATCATGCACACCCCTATCGGAGATACATTTATTCACCAACTGGCAAATTAGGTCATTCTTTGAGACTAAATAATCACTTCGAATTTTTATTTGAGACAAACTCCATTCCAAGTCATCTTTTGAGAAAATGAATGCACTTTGGGTTCTTATTTGAGACAAATTTCATTTCAAGTCTTCTTTTGAGAAAATGATGGCACTGTAGGTTCTTATTTGAAATTTTCCCAAAAATGTCAAATGTTATTGGAAAAATGAAATATAAAACATGGAAAATGAAAAAAAAAAAAAAACTATAGTCATCACTCTTCACCATATTGCATCACGGCACAAACACCACACCACACCCAAAACGCTAAGCTTATGTGGGGGTGAATGTCGACACTTTTGTGGTACTTTAGATGAATCGCACAATTTCAAAATGTATCGTCGTAATTAATAATGCTTTGCAAAATTGATTCAAGACTTTTCGGTGGAACCCAAAAAGCCCCCTTCTTTAAATCAAACAGCCCATGTTTAAACAACCTTAAAAAAAAGAGAGAGAGAGAGAAAAATTAAAAATGAGAAGGTAAACGATACAGCCATCCGAAGAATCTGGATCAAATTCAAAAAGGACCCAAGACAGAAAAATAAAATAAAATAAAATAAAAAGTTAAAATGAGAAACGCTTTGAGGGAGGGCGCTCTTTTCTGTCGGGTCAGAACGACCCGTCGGACCTCCACGTGATTAGGTGGGCTCCCGGCCATGTGGGGGTGGTGGGGGGGTCCAGCTAGGCGCGCGTGTATAAAATTAAATTTTTAATGATTATGACTTTGTCTTAAAAGCTGCCCCCACCTCTGCTCTTAATTATCCCTCAATTCCCCCCCACCCCCTGCCCCAGTTTTTCCTCTTTTCAAAAGTTCAAAATAATTCAAACGTTGCTTCGTGCCTCCTCAACCCTCTTATTCTTATGCTTTTCTACTCATTTCCACGTTACTTCATAGAAATCAATCTGTATACGGATCGCGTCTTCTAATGTCCTACTCATTTTTTATAATCTCCTGTGACATTACTTCAAAAGTGACAATTTTTTAAGGATCATTTGAAACTCTGAGCATTGGAATCGCATCCAAAACGCAAGGACTACCGAACAACATGCAATCAACTTTGTTCGTAATGTTCTCCATTGTTGGAGGTGCAAAAAGAGGGTATTTTTCCATTGATGTGAGCATGGTATGTTTATAGACAAGCTTATGGATCTATATGTATTGTTTTTGTGAATGGCTATGTATTATACATGATTAATAAAATGCGCTTGGATGAACTGTTTCACAGAATTTGCTCGATTTACCTAATGATCTATCAATCATTAAAATTTGTTAATATTGATTATTTCGAGAATGTAATAGAGCCCATTATCGAAAAATGGATACCGAGTTGATCGGGATTACCCAATTTATTTATATGACCTCCATTCCAATTCTTGAGGGTCCAGGATACTTAAAAAATTGGGGACTTTAAGCTAATTTCTAATTTCATGCACTGCTCTGCGTAAAAGAGTGGAAACCACTCAGCTGAACTTTCTTTACTATATTTCTGGCCGGATAATAAGAGAAAGAAAGGAAAAGAAATTCCCTTTAACTTTTTGGTCAAACGGTCAACGTGGTAAAACTGCCATCGCATGATAAATTAACGTTTTCCGATCTCGGTTGTTTCAACCCCAACATTTGCGTTGTGCCCACCCGTTTATGCCCCCATTATTATAATAATAAATGGATAAATAAACAAAATAAATTCGTAATAACAGATAAATAATTAAATTAAATTCGTTGGTTGTTGAGAGATTTGAACAGAGCAACATCCCGCTCTCTCGCTCGCTCCCCCACAGTGACTGTCGCACTGTCTAGAAAGACGAAGAAGAAGAAGGCCGACCCCTCTCTCTCTCTCTCTCTCTCTCTCTCTCTCTCTCATCAGTCGTCGCCATCTCTCCGCGCTGTTCTTGCGGGGCTCAGAAGGCGAGTTACCTGCATTCCGCATCCATCTTGAATCGGACGCCGGCTCTCGTTTGGTACGTCTTTCTTGCTCGTCGGCGTAATTCTTGAAAAAAGCCGGCTTTTTTCCGGAGATTCATCGACCGGCGGTTAGCTCTGTACGTTCTCTTCATCGTTCGGGCCGGCGAATGCGGGGCGAGAAATGGGAAATTCGTGAATCTCGAGTTCCCCGGAACTCGAGGACAAATGGGTCGTCCATGGAGCTGAGTTGGTTTCGAATGTCGCGGAGAATTCTTGATTTCCTCTCCCTCGTTCTCTTGGCAAAGAAGCTTGCTTTCACTTTCTTCTGTCGTCGTCTCTTGTTCTCCCCCAACTTGCGAGACTTGCAATCTCTCTGCAGAATGTGGAACTTTTTCTAGTGTAGTTTTGATTTGCTCAGCTGGATTTTAAGTCGGAACGAAAATGTGGGTCAAGAACAGCCAAGATTTCACTCTTTGCTTTGGTTTCTGAGGTTTTGTAACGTCATTTTCTTTTTGGTTTTCTTTGACTTCGTCCCGTAGTCGGATTCGTCGATTTTCTGAATTGTAACCCAATTCTTGGCATTATATCGGCGAGCTTAGGTTTCTTCAGTTACTTTGTTATGTTTGCTTTTCAAAGCAAAGATTTTCCGCAAAAATCCTTCCTCTATTCTTTATTCTTTTGAAAGATCTAATTTCATCTAGTTCTATCCATGGTGTTGATCTCCTGTTCATGATGTGGATTTCCTCCTTTTCTAGGCTCATTAATATGAAAAAGGAAACTCTTCGGACTACTGCCGTCGGAGCTGTTAACGCTCGAATGACCCGTGCTCGAGTGGCGGCATTACATGCATCTGAGGAAATTATCGCTTCAGAATCATCTAGGCAGTCTAAACAGCATGATCAGAATCATACTTCGCAAGTAAAGCCAAAGAGAGCAATGTCGGATGGGAATGGCAGTGCTGCTAAAAATGCACCTGCAAAGCGAAATAAGAAGACAGCCCTTCAAGACGTAACAAATGTTCTCTGCAACAGCTTACGTAAAGACTGCTTCAATGTGACGAATATATTGGTTAGTGTGCTATTTTCATTAGACGACATCTTTGAGTTAAGCATTCAATTCACCAAACGTTCTCATTCACAATTTGGATATGCTAATTGTTAGGCTAAAAATGGGAAAAAGGCGGGGAAAGCTCCAGTCAAGGTTTCTAAAGTGATTAAATCAGCTTCAGCGGAAGTTTTGAAACCTCAGTCAGATTTAAGCGAAAAGACTACAACTGAAATGGTGGCCAACGAACCAGGTTCAGAAACAGGTCTGCAGATAATCGAGCATGAAGAAGATACATCTTCACGGTTAAGCAGTGCCAGATGCACCAAAACCAATTCTCAGCTTGCAAAAGATTGTTCTGTAACGTCTTCAAAAAATCAAGGTCCTTCAGACAAAGCTATACATATGTCTGCATTGTCATATTTCTTTATGTTCTCTAAACCAAAGGCCTATCACTTTCGGATGTTCATGCTAAAGTCCTTAACTACACAAAAGGAAAAGTTCGTGCAATTGAGAAGATGTGCTTTGTTTTCTTGTAGCCATCACTAAGTGAACACGTGATGCAAATGTGATACAATTTTTTCATCTTTCCAGGGTTTGTATGATGAATTTTGCTCATGGGCATCATTTTGTTTGGGTTTTGGTTACAGCAGAAAAAGGAAGCGTTTATGAGATATCAACAATTTCAGAGAAACCACAAGTTACTGATATTGATTCTGATCAAAAGAATCCTCTGTTATGCAGCCTTTATGCCCCAGACATCTACAGCAATCTACGTGTGACAGAGGTTTGTGCATTAAACAGTGCGTGCTATAGATACTCTGATCCCATATCACTTCAAACCTGCTAGTCATTTTTTGGTTTAATATGAATCCCGTAGAGGGAGAAGTTTTAAGAGACTAATACAGTGGCTGAATAGCAAATTCTCTGCCTGCAACAAGCTTGAATCACAGGAGTATTATTTGAGCTGAAAATTAATAGATTAGATGAAAATTGTTTATACAAAATGTCGGCTCCACTTAGGGAGAAAAGGCTTCATTTTTGTTTTATGCAACTTCACTACGTTAGAATGCTCGGCTCCACTTGATGCTGCTTGCAGAAACCTCAATTGGTTCCCTTTAAGTTTGAAGTTATAATTATGCCAAGATCAATTAGACAGTAGGTATCACTTTCTTCTCTAACATTGAGAACTACGATGCTAATGCATGTAGTAAAACTTCCCTTTCAAGTTCTGTAGTGAATAACATAATGATGAAGGGAAGGATTCATTCTTCTTGTAGTCTAAGAACCAACCATTGACTTATTCCTCGTTTTTTTGTTGTTAGCTTCTCAGGAGACCTTGCTGTGATTTTATGGACACTGTCCAGAAAGACATCACTCAGAGCATGAGGGGGATCTTGATTGACTGGCTTGTGGAGGTCAGCATCTGTGCTATTTTGTCTTTTCTATTTTTCCTTTGCCTGTTTTTTCCGTAAATTTGTTCTGCCATAGTCAGCATTCTACTTGCGCTGAATACGCTTCACTAACTGCATATCGCATCTTGCATTTTCATATAATTGGTGAAAGGCGTCAAATCATGTTCCTCCGATCCAGTGTTCATGCACACGTGAAGAAACCTTGTCTCGGATTCCTTTATTTTACACAAAAAGTCCCGGCTGATTTTTCTAACCAACTATTTTGTCATCTATTTTCAGGTATCCGAGGAATATAAGTTGTACCCAGAGACACTATATCTCACCGTGTATCTGATTGACTGGTTTCTGTCTCAAAATTACATTGAAAGACGGAGACTTCAGCTACTTGGCATCACTTGCATGCTAATTGCGTCGTAAGACTGTTACCATTACCTTTCAGTCCATTTTTTTTTTTTTTCCAGTTATTTTAAGAATGGGATGTGTCTTGCATCACACACGATATCAGTACAGCAAGTATTTGCTTGGCTCATAAAACATAGGACCACATTTACTACATCACCAACAAGAAGGTAAACGATGTAGGAATACAATTACTCTGCATTGTGGAGGCAAAGATATTACCTTTAGAGAGAGAGAGAGAGAGAGAGAGAGAGAGAGAGAAGGTAAATATCCTAGTTAAAATTAGACTGCTTTCATATGTTTCAACTCATAAAAATTGCTTCTTCTTTGGAAAGATCTTGCCCTATGAACGCCAGAAACTACATTTGCCTGCCATGACTTGTTTGCAATGTTCATGAGACTATAATGTGTGTCCTGCGAAGCTTGTAACACTGTTTGCCTTCTTTGTCCTTTGTAGGAAGTATGAAGAAATTTGTGCTCCACGGGTTGAAGATTTTTGCTTCATCACAGACAATACTTACACCAGAGAAGAGGTATGCACTCTTACTCTCACCTGGTTACAGAAACAAATGATTTATTGCTCTTTTCAGAATAGCTTTTCCTCCGCATTTTTACTCAAGTGACAGAGACCTATGCAATAGCCAAAGTCCTTGCTTGCTTTAGCCCGCTCCTTTGCCTAACTAAGATCAGCAACATTGACAGTTGCTCAACCTTCATTATTATGCAACTGTAATTATTATTCTGAAACACATTAATCAAAAGGAATCACCAAATTATACATTAGACAATGTTTTCTCTAGAAAACTATGAATTCAGTTGTCTGTTCTGATCTAAAAGATTCACATTGGTGTGTATTGGTAGGTACTGAAAATGGAGAGCCTACTATTGAATTATTTTGGCTTCCGGATTTTCACGCCCACTACGAAAACTTTCCTTAGGTACTGCAACTTACTGAGCTCTCATTTGCTTTACTTTCAATGGAGTTATTTGCATTCTAAAAGTATCGAATATTTCGTTTCTCAGGAGATTTATTCGAGCAGCACAGGCATTGTATGCGGTAAGGGTCATTGATCTACTCCATGCTAGCCTGAGCTTAGGAAAATACCACATTCCTTGATCTTAAGAAAATTAACCATATGTCCATCAACTGCTTGTAAAATCTCCAGAGCCCTAGTCTTGAATTGGAGTACTTGGCGGATTACCTTGCGGAGCTGACATTGGTTGAGTACGAGTTCCTGAGTTTTCTTCCTTCTCTAGTTGCTGCATCAGCTGTATTTCTTGCTAGATGGACGCTGGATGACTCACGCCACCCTTGGGTCTGTTCTCTATCTTGCATTCTTTCATCGCCACGAGCTTACAATTTTATGATCTGGGTATTGACTGACCTTTTACTTTCTGCAGAATCCAACGTTGGAATTCTACACATCTTATAAGGCCTCTGACCTGAAGACTACGGTATCTGCGTTGCAAGACCTGCAATCGAATGCAAAAGAATGCCCACTAAGTGCTATACGTGTCAAGTATCGGCAGCAGAAGGTACACTAGTATGAGAGCTCAACAAATAGAACAAATTAAAATAAAAACCACTCATGCTTGGTCGAAGTTTGTTGCTTGCATCAGTGATTTTCTTGTGTTTGTCACAACAAAGTTGCTAAGTGGCCATCCTTTTTCTGATCTTGGCTTGAGCTGATATAGAAGCTTCGGCTTACAAGTCTTTCCTTCTTCATTATAGTTCAAATCTGTGGCGCTGCTGACTTCCGCCAAGATCCATGAAGCACTCTTCTGAAGCTGACAGTGCTGCTGACAGTGCTCTAATCCTCGCTAATTGCTGATGGCAACATATCCCTGCACGTATGAAGATAATGTGAGATTACGACTAATCCCAGATTCGGCGCTTCCACCAACTTGTTCCATACAGATTTCTGGTATTTTCCACTTCTGTTCATACAACAAACCGATTGCTCCTGTGCTGTCGGTACCTTCATTCTTTTTAGGATGTATATGTTCGGACCCTGAGATTTCGGGACCCATCACCTGATTTCACATAATTGCTGATTTCTTTTATTTTCCGACTTTAGTTTAATCACGGTTAACCATGAAATTACCACGAGCTCAGTGGTACTACTGTAAACTAGCTGGAGAATAGAGGATGTATTTAGCTCAATGTAATCTGGAAACAAGAAGCCTCGGCTCTATTGCACTCCTTTCGTATTCATTGCTCATTCAATTCCTTTTCTGTAACATTTGGCTTCATCTCATTCTTGCACTCTCTTTCCCTCCCTTGGGCACGAACGCGAGCATCAGCATGGGTCGCCAGTTGCGATGGGAGGATTCATGCGGCGTTTGGTTCGCTACCTCGTCCGCTAGACCGTAAGATCTTTCGTCTTTTGTTTCGAAAATCAAGCAAATCCAGCTGCTGAAATTTTCCAGGGAAAGAAACCCCACGCCTTTTTTCGATCATGGGACGGTAGGCTGAGTTCAGGGAAACTCTGCTTGGATGGAATCATGGGCTGCTACCATCTGACATTAGTCGTGCTACCATGACCTCAAAAACTCAGCATCTGTAACAAGCTTCAGATTGGTGAAAACCAGATCGAGTTTAGAGTTTGAACTTACCATCCTTTGTGGACATGAATTAATTTTTGTTCGGCACGGATAATTCGATGACATCGCAGACTAATCTAGCATTCTACATCAGATAAAAAAAGGATGGGACTTATATTAGAAAAGTCGGCTATCCAAAATCCATCAAATGATTGTTGGTAAAGCGGTTCATATAAGAGCCGATCAATTTAAACTAATCGATAATCTTATTGTTGGGAAATAAAATAAAAAAGTCGGTGAGTAATTTGAACAAAGTTGATAGTTTGGTATAAGAATGGATAACTTAGAAATATTGAAAATAAAAATTTGCACCATCATTTTTTTTTTATTGTATGAATTCCTATTTTTGAGAATAAAATGAGGGAGGCCTCTAAAATTTCCCGGGAGGGCGGGCCCCGGAGGGGAGCGCAACGGAAAAACGAAAACCGCGAACCCTCCCCGATTTTTCTATGCCCCCCACCCTTGCTGCTGGTCGCTAATTGGGCCTCCCTTCCCATCGCTTTATCTCTCCACTCTCTTCCTTCCTTCCTTCCTTCCTTCTTCTCCTCCGACACCGAGAGAGAGAGAGAGAGAGAGAGATGGCGGTTCTGAGCGTGCTCTCCCCGCTGTCAACGGCCTCGTCGCTCTCGGCGACCTCATCATCTGCTCCCGGCGATGGTGCTTCCAGTTCCAGGCCGCACCCGATCGATCTCGCTTCGTCTGGTCGTCTCTCCAAGCTCTCCCCCTCTCTCTCCGCCCACTCAGGTGACTTTTGCTGCCTCCGTCTCCACTCCTCTCTCTCTCTCTCTCTCTCTCTCTCTCTCTCTGTGTCGCGCGATTGTGATCGAGCGTCGAGCGACCTTGCGCGCGCGCGACTGTGATTCTTGCGGAGTTCCGCTTGTTTGATGCTCTGGCGCTGCTGGGAGTGGAATTCCGGAATTCGTATTGGCGGTGTTGCGCAAGCAGTGATGTTGGTCCACCTCGTTCAGGATTCTGTTCGACAGTTTCCATTACGTGTTTCGAGTGCAGCCTATATCGGAACATCCCTTCCGCTCTTGAATAAGCTGGAGCGTCAACCATTCGCTTGTCCTGACGTTTTTGAACTTTTCGTGATGCTTTTTAGCTTTGAGGAATGTTGCTTGCGCTGTTGTGAATAGAGGTGAATCCGAAAGTCCCGCACTTGCGCCGCCGATTGAGTTTTGATCGCTCATGCTCTCCATGCCCTGGTTTAATTCATTGTTCGACGCGATTCATATCCACCGAGCAATTCTTTTTTTTTTTTTTTTTTCATCTATTACTAGGAGGAGCTGTTCCGTGAATGATTGTGGAGCATGCCTGATGTGTTTCGTTCCTTTCGCTTCTTTAGGAGGAGCTCTTCCTGCTACAAACGGATGCTCGTGGATGCAGGGCTCTTCCATTTATCACCAAACTGGCGGCAACAGATGGAGGCTGAAACCGGTTCGCTCGATATTCCCCACCAAGCCCGCCCAAGTTTCCTCTGTGCAGGACCTTTTCGATTTCATTTGCTCAGGTCCTCTCTTTGACAAGTTGGGCCTGAACCCAGAAAAGGTGGCCGAGTCCGTCGATAAGTGGTTGGCTTATGGCTTGCACCTCTGTCGGTTGTTTAAGCTCAATGACCTCTACCTCACAGTCCCCGAAAAGGCTAGGCTTTATCACTACTATATTCCCGTCTTTTTGTGGTGTGAAGATCAGATTTCTCAGCACTTCTCCAAGTTCAAGGAAGGAGAAGATGTCCCACCTCTTGTGGTATGTACCCTTTTGTTATATCACCCTAAAATTCCTAAAGGCAAGAACTTGAAGGAGGGAGGACATTTGAGGAAATTTTTAGTTCTTTACAGAGTCACTGATTTTAAATACCTCACGATGTTGATTCTGATGTTTAACAATGGCATCAAGTATGGTGTTAATGTAGCCATCTCTGATTAATCTCTTTTTAACAAGCAATTGTCGATTCGACTGCCTAAGAGGATTCATCTAGTTGACTAGGCTTGATACAGTAATGGCTTTGTTTGTTGGTTGGTTTGTATGAGTAAATAACAACTTTTTATCCTCGTGCAGATTGGTTTTAGTGCTCCCCAAGGTTGTGGCAAGACAACACTAGTTTTTGCCCTTAACTATCTTTTCAAAGTGACTGGCAGGTGGGATAAATAGCATGAAGCTTAACTTTGCTTAAATTTTACATATGAAGATTCTGATATACTAATCTAATGTCAGGAAATGTGCAACGTTATCGATAGATGATTTTTACTTGACGGCAGAGGGTCAGGTACTACTATCTGAGTGCAGCATTGCCTCTTCTTTGATTACTTTCCATTTTCATACTGATTCTGCTCAATCTGCAGGCTAAACTGAGAGAAGAATATCCAGAGAATGCGCTTTTAAAGGTAGTGATCACTTCTAAATCTAAAATCTCTACTGGAGGAGTGGGGATATTCCTGTCCCCTCCTCGTGCTTTCATCCCCATTTTCATCTCTTTACTTTTGTACATAGCTGCGTGGAAATGCAGGAAGCCATGATCTTCAATTCTCTGTCGAAACACTCACTGCTGTGACCAATTTGACTAAGGAAGGTGGAATCTACCTCCTTTATTTCACTTTTGCACATCCTGCAAGTCCAGTATTAATTCTTATTGCCCCAATTTGTTAGGCATGAAGATGAAGCTACCTCGATATGATAAAGTGAGCCAACAACTCAACTTTTCATCTAAATGATTCCATAAAATTCACCAACGCTGAGTTCTCCTCCCTTGCAGTCTGCTTACAATGGAAAGGGTGACAGAGCTGATCCATCTACTTGGCCAGAAGTTGAAGGGCCATTAACGGTAAGAAATTTCTAGACAAAATAGCAGCAAGATGGTGAGAGGACGAACTTGGCCTGGTTGAAAACTCAATTATGTCTGTTGTAACTGGTAGAAGGGGCATGGGCTATAGAGATTTTAGAGTGACTTTGACTTGGTAGTATAAATACTGGCAACTATGAGGCAAGTAGAACTGATGGGGTTATTTAGGGAGTTATTCTCTCTCAGAAGATGTCTGAGGATAGGTTGACTCAGCTGTGGGCGTGGCTATGATCTTTTGTAGATTTGGTCACCTCTTGCAGATTTGAATTTCGATTTTCTTTTGTTCCGTCAATGATATGACTTCCGCTTGTCTTCTAGGCTGTTTTGTTTGAAGGTTGGATGCTTGGATTCAAACCCTTGCCGGTAGATGTAGTCAAAGCTGTTGATCCACAGGTTGGGACTCAAAGAATCTTTGTAGATATGTGGATGACTTTTTCTGTCATGCTGTCGTATGATACCTTCATGTGTCTGTTATACAGCTGGAGATTGTAAACGAGAATCTTGAAGCTTATTACGATGCATGGGACAAATTCGTTAAGGCATGGATAGTCATCAAGATTCAGGACCCCAGTTGTGTCTACCAATGGCGCTTGCAGGTTGGCATCTCAGCTCCCCTATGATCACATTATGCCCTATCGAACTGTAGAATCCCATCTGCAAATTCACTGTGTTACTTATTTTCTCTGTCATGATTTTTACTGTGTCCAAACCATTATGGCGTTATCTTTTCAGGCAGAAATCGCCATGAGAGAGGCTGGAAATCCTGGGATGTCTGATGAGGAGGTGCTTTCCTGTTCATCAGTCTTTGACATGCTCTGGTTGTAGTTGTACATGCAGCAGCCATCTGATTTTTGAATTCTGAGAGTAAAAATTTTGCATTTTGTAGGTTGAAGATTTTGTCTCCCGTTACCTCCCAGCATACAAGGCTTATCTCCCGACACTCTACTCTGAAGGACCAAATGGGTCAGACCCTGAGCATCTCCTTGTTATCGAAATTGATGAAGGGAGAAACCCATTATAGGTAGCTAGGTGACTCAGACTTTCACTGAGAGTCTTTTGAGGAGATTCTTCTTCTTCTTCTTCTTCTTCTTCTTCTTATTATTGTTATTATCTTAGATGTTGGACCTGTTGCATGGTCAGTTTTGTTTTCACATCATACCATCTCCTGTTGTTAGTCATTGTAAATTGTATATTCTGTATGAAATTTCGACGTGTAAATAAACTGTCTTTCAGCTCCAGATACATCGACAGCTTATCAGGAATTGCCCTCAATCGCTAATGTGATCATAAACCTAATTCATGGTGCTTGAAGAATGGAACATCTCGACAAATTTGAAACATAAGTGAAAGAACTCTGGGAGGAATATCAAACAAATACGTTCATGTTATTACAGACATTGAATATCACACATACTTCAATTTGATAAACCCATTTACATGACAATTATTGGATAATAAAATATCCAAACTACTGCACAAAGAAGACATATGGTCTTCAAACATTATTGTCTTTCCATAATTAAGGAACAATTCTTGATTAACCCATTTACATGACAATTATTGGATAATAAAATATCCAAACTACTGCACAAAGAAGACATATGGTCTTCAAACATTACTGTCTTTCCATAATTGAGGAACAATTCTTGATTAAACTAGCAGCAACAGCAGATGGTCTCCAAGCAGCATTCGCAACTCTCATAGCAGCAAAAGCAGCAGCACAGCGTGAACAAACTGCATAACAAATTGGCCCGATTATAAATTTGGGAAAGCAGGAGCAAGAGGATGGATCTTGCAGTGGCACGAACACAATACATGAAATTCTCATGATATACAGTCCTAGTTTATCCCCGGAGAAAATCCACAAGGGAATTTGATGCAAAAACGAATGGCAGCAAAAGAGAAAGAAAGAAGTAGAAGAAAGAAAAAACGGTTGCTTATATCGACTCCGCGAGCCAAAATGGTATGGCTTCTCTCTTTACTGCTAGAACCGTGCTGAGCACCGACATGTTTATGACTGACTATTCGATTTTGATGAGCCCTATTCGTGGGATTCGCGTGAAGCTAATTCACAAAGATAAGCACAAAGCAACTCTTTCGCACGTTCGACTAAAAATAGAGCTAATCTCCGTCCCTTCTCTTGCTAGGTTGCTAATTTTTGGAGGTAATCTTTCGGCCATTTTTCGCTATCGAGGATAGACTTGAGTAACCGTCGAAACCAGAAAAAATTACAGCAATAGAGAAGATATGTAGACAGACCATGCGTAAAGACAGCCTTTTTCCTCGCGACGCTTCTGCACATGATCATAGTATGACATGTCCTGAGGAGGCGGTGCGCCCTCCATGTTGCCAAGTCTGAGAGGAAACTCGAGAAATGACGAACTGACTCCTGTTCTATCAGAGCGGCATTATATACAGAACAGAGGCGTTCCTTTTCTTCTGCAACCGGCGAGCACAGTAGTAGTTCCTTTCGAGGGATAGAGCGGTTCCTTTCACCAATTTAATGCACACCTCACCAACTCCTAGCGATTTCATTAATCGCGGTCGTTTGGGGCAAGTAGGAGTGCTCATGTGTCCCTCTCCCATTTGCTGCCCCCACCACTGGGGCTCGATTGTTTCAACCGACATTCATGAGCATTTTGACATTGCAGCCCCGAGAAAGTTGCTTCCAGAGAGACCTATCACGCCGGCTCAACAGCCCGATCCTATCCATGTGAGGACACGTCGATGTCCACAGCCGGCGCATGATTATAGCATGAGAGACGCTGGCCAAAGATCATCAAGACGCGACTTGCCACGGCCGTTGATCGGTGTGGGGGCCCCTGAGACCTGCAACGAAAGGCCGAGATGCAAGTGCAACGACCACATCTGCGACCAGTGCTTGCTTCACATGACAAGGTGTTCCAAGAGTTCCTTATATATAATTTGACCCTGCTCTTTTGTTTTTTTTTGTCTTTTTTCCTTTTTTAGAGCGATTCCCCTCGAGAAGTTCAGAAACAACTAGCCGGTGACAATACACGAATGATTGAAGGGTATTGAAGGGTGCCCGTGTGACCAATTTGCCACACACTTAAATTTTCATTTATCACTTAACCACAACATATTTACTCAATTTCAGAATCTACCGTCAAGTTTCGGCATGGGGGGACCAACAAGACTGGCGCTGCAATGGTCCAACCCCCATCGCAGACATCGCTTTAAATTAGTAGGTCTTCGATGAAATGGCAAGATCACAGTGAAACAGACACAGCCAGCTCGGCCTGTTGATGAGCTTGAGTTTGATCATGCGAATTATATACCCATGCGCACCCTTGTTGATGCAGGGCAAATGCTTTGATAGACCTTGAGAGCATATTGTAAGATCAAAAGAGAAGAAATAGGTTAAATTATCAGCGAAATTCAAAGTAATTACAAGATGTAGTATATGTAAACCCAGTCTAACCACTTCTGAGGCCAAAAGGTATCAAAGACAACAAATTCTTAGTAGTGACTGCCAAATCAACGTCGGGAATAGCATTAAACAGTCATTATTCCCTACTAACCCTGAATGAGACAACCCTTGTGCCTTTTCAACTAGGTCCAAAAGCAAAGGAAAAGAAGGAAAGTTTCAGCTTTGGCTGAAGTTGAACTAAAGGGTTCAGGATGACCAAAAAGGAAACAAACACACGATCTTAATCCCTTACATACGAACTGAGAATCAGGAATCATTTTCATTAACCGTGTAAAGTGGATTGCTGTCAAATGGTTGGTAATTGACCAAAGCATTGATGCTCTGAATTTACATCATGAACTTGACAGACGTACCGCAACTTTCGGAAAAATATATAAAGCATTGACTTTTGGTTAATAACCATCTGGCAGGCATGAATGCTTAAGCATCAACATATCCTATAGCAATAAGGTAGAGTACCCTTCCAGGAAAAGTGATCACAAGAAAGAGAGAGAACAACGCCATTGCTGGTATAACGAAGTAATGACTTCGGGAGAGCCTAGAATAAGCAATGAAAAGCCCCATCTAACTTCTGCAGCAAGATTTTTCGGCAAACCAAGGAGAACTGAGAAGGATTAATAAAGACAATGTTCACAGAATGCAAGTATAAGCATAGATCTTTACGATATACTGGAATTTTACAGCTTCAACTTTACTAAAGTAGTAGAACTTTGGTACGCCGATAATCAAACATGTCTAGTTTGTCTTATGCAATCAACACACCACGTAGGACAAGGGGAGCCAAAATATGCAGTGGAGAGCATTATGACAATATCTGTAGCTCTAAAAAAGCAGAGCAACGCATCTCTTGCAGATTTTAGGTGAGTTGAGCGGCAAAAATGTTAATTATATGCCAAGTGAAGGGGGCAAGATGCATCTGTTGTCAGCAAAAACAATCACAAGCCACGAATTTCTCATTGAATGAAAACATCTTAAGATTTATTGAATGGTAATATAAAATCTATCACATCACACTCATCTATTACAATGAAAAAATGGTGGATACTTAAGAACACGTACTATGTGGCATATGCCAGCAACACCCCGCATTAGTAATGGCCAACAGAATTAGCATCCTCAGGCCAAAATGAAATACCAAATTTATGAGGCAATGAGAATGAAGCATCATCACGACCTTAACTAATCATATTAAATTATTCTGAGTACACAGCTACTCTACTCGGGCTTTGTCCTCCTTCTGATACTCTTCCGACTCTTTGGTCCATAAATCTCCAAACTCGCAGTTCTTCCAAGCTTCAAACCACGGACCTCCAAGGGTATAATGTATGGCTTTAGGGTACGTACTGGGATCATTTTCGACGACCTTGTTATGCCCCACAAGGAAATTCCACACAAAGGGTATCGAGCCAATCTCACTGTCATCGAGCCACTGAAACCTGTGCAAATAAGCACCTGTCTGGGTATTCACCACCTCAGGGGTCAGCACCTTGTTCTTGGGATGTCCACAGTTATACAGTACCATTGAAGACCAGTTTTTCCTGGGATATACCGTTTGCACGGCTCCATCCATCTTCGTGGTCTCTTTAGGCGTATAGTCATGTTGAACACACATTACAGCATATTTATCATCCAACAGGCTCCTCAACTCTTTGATGTCCTCTAAGTAGAGAAAATCACAGTCCACAAACATTGCCCAACCATCAAAATTAGCCAGATGTGGAGTCAAGAACCGAGTAAATGAGAACTCGGTGCTCTCCAGCTTCCCTCTCTCCCGCCAGTACAAGCCGTTCTTCCTCAATTCAGATTGCTTGATGGGGTTAATCTCAATGGGGATCGATGATCTCTTCAGAATAGAGTAGCGGCAGACCTCATAAGCAAGGTCCTCGCGTGGATCGTACCCGATGAAGATCTTCAAGGGCTTCTCAAGTGAATTGTTGATAGGAGCACCGTTCACAACACCATTCGCCATCTCCTCAGAGATTTCCTCAACTATTTCGAGTCTTTTGGACGAGATCTAAGATTTCCAGCTTGCTGATTTAGACGCAGAGCCGCGAACGAAAACAAGATCTGGATGCGCAGATAATCCTGCATCAGCAAAGCAAAACAACCAATGAAGCAAACGATAATGCACCTGAATTCGCAAGCCGAGCGCTCTGATCAGCGCAACACTCGCCACAAGAACAGAGATCAGAAACCGAAAAGCCACAACGCAGGAACTAAAAAGATCTACACAAATGAGAACAGACACATCAGTTTCGCCAGATCATGCTGCGCATCCCGATTCGCAACATTTCGACATGCTCAACATTCCCTATGTCGAATGAATCCCGTGAGCTTCCGGTCGATATCTAAAGAAAAAAAAACGCCGGAACGGGCCTCCAGATTCTTCCCCCCATCACAGTCGGAATGGAATGGTCTCGGCCCGCGACACGCGGTCGCCGACCCAGAAACCCAAACGCGCACGCAACGCACAAATGCGCCCCCCTTTCCGCAGAAAGCACAGATTCGACGCGTACCCACAATCGGGAAAGACATAAAAAGAAGCGAAATAATTCCCCGTCGGCGGCGCTACCCGGGCAAAAAGCCCATCCCGGGGAATTGCAGATCCGCGAGAGGAAGAGGAATGTACCTGGAAAAACCGCTACGGCCGCCGGCTACACGGAGCAGGGATCGAGAGCGAAGCGAGCGGGGAGCGCTTGGCGTCTTCCTTCTTCCTTCTTTTTCTTGGTTGCTGCTGCTTCTTCTGGGTTTCTACTGCGATTCTTGCGGGGTATTTATGAGATGGAGGGGACGGCAGGCGGAGGCGGAGGCGGAAGCGGAGACCATAGAAAGAGAGGGGTGGCGACCGTTGGTTTGAACGTACGGCTCAGAGATATTTGCGGGACGGACATGGCACGGAGCCGAACAGATGTACTTCTTTTGGAAAGTAAATATCGTCCCCGGTTATCATTCCTCAATAATGATATTATAGGTAATCTCATTTTTATACATTGGACAGAGATCGTATAAGATGTTAACATATATATATATATATATATTATATTTATGTGATTGATCGGTGGATAGGAGTGAGCATAATTCAAATAGAACCTGAAACCTAGAATCGGATTAATGGGAACCTATAAGTTACAAATTCTAAGTTATATATGATGTTAACGTATACATTATATATTGTATGTTCTTTATGTAATTGATTAGCAAGTTCGTCCCATGGCAATTTGACACTATGTTTGGTTATTTATGAGATGGTTTAGGGAAAATAAGAATAAGTAGTTCGGATGTCACGAGAGATGATTGGATTTGAAAGAAAATAAAAACGGAAGGGGATGATAGGTTTGAAATTCATAAGAGAAAAGCGAAGAGTTCGGATGTCAAAGGGTTAAAAACGTGACATTTGGATTTGGACACTTAATTGCTCAAACAATCTTTTTAAAAAACTTTAGTCTTTTTTGCATCAAGTATACATTTACCTTTTTCATTCCACCATTGCGTTTAGTTTTTCTCTCAATAAAATCATTAAGTTAGGACTTATTCAATGAAATTGATAATGACTCTACATATGAAATTCAATAAATCTCTCAATTTCGACCCAAAAAAATAAATCTCTCAACGAAAACACATGATTTTATCATAATTACCATTCAAAAGGTGTTAATAGCGTCATTAAAAATGTTCAAATTTCCATTAAATAGCTCCCTATTGAGTGAATCAAATACTTGCCTCATGACCTAACGCATCACGACCTGAGCTCTTCCCTCAACTGCATATTCGAAGACAAAATCAATTCATACTATCAAAAGGAAATTCGTTCACATCCGTTTTAACGAGCGCCTCGATCGCGCACTCGTCGACAGGAGCATTTATTCATCAAACCGAGTTTCGTAAACGAGCGCTTTTTGAAATACTAATTAACGGCGATTTAGGAAGAGGAGACGCGTTATATTCTATGATTGTAAAATTGGAAAAGCGATCGGTAGGGTTTACCGCGTGGAATGTCACGCGATGGCTTGCCGAAATTCACGTTTTCCATGCGAGCGGAGCACCCACAGACTTCCGTGGCCGCAAAGCGATGACACCCTGTCCCTGTGGCCTGTCCTTGTACCTGTCTCCTGTGTCTGTCTCTGTCGGTGGCGTTCCATCGATTCCCGTGGGCTGGGCCTGGACTTGGAAGACATGACTCACTCCCTCATTCACTTTAAAAAAAATTAAAAGAAAAAGCTAACGAGAGGGCTCCACGTGTGAAAATTATTGTCCGCATCACTTAGAGATAATTAGTCAATAAAAAAAAATCTCACTACCATTAACAGTTTATTTCTAGGTATTTTTGTGAACGAAAAAAGTATTTTCGTTCATTTATTTTTGTAACCAATAGAAGTGATTATCTTTTCTGAATTATTTATTTTTCACAAAAAAAACTAAAGCTCTATTTAAAAATTATTTTTTTAAATGATAATTTATATTACTTACAAACTGAAAATTTTTCTTGCTGTTGGTAAAGATATTGTCGTCAATGGTGAAGATATTTTTTATTTATTAATTATTTTAAGTGATATGAAATCATCAATTTTAGGAAAATAACTTTTTAAATCGTTCAAATTTCGTGAACTGGGCGGAGCCTGGCAGATCGGTAGAAACTTCCCCTTGCATGACTCTCGACATGGCCCACCAAGCTAAAGATCAATACACGCGATGTCAGCACGTGTAACTTTTGTCGGTCAGAGTGGGGAAAAACTGTGCGTTGTGACCCTACTCTCTAGCTGGAGTTACCGTAATCGCGTGTCCTTTTCTTAGAAGTGGCTACAGTCATAGATTTTGCCGGTATCTCGCGCTCGAGCATGAACTGTCCTTAACCTTGCCGAATATTTTCAGGTCATTTTGGTTCAGCTTTAAAGGAATACTTTAAAGAAAATATAAATACCTTTGAGATAAAGTGATTTTTTGAAATATTGCACCATTTAATAAATTATAGTCTCAAATAACATTGAAATGCAACGTTAGCATAAATATCATTTAGCGAAACTAATATTTATAATGGATTTTTGCTTCTATTTAATTTTTAAAAAATTTGAAAATCAAATCGGGCGACTAACTAACCGTTGGCCAACTGCCGGACGGCCAGATCTGGCCTTTGAATTGCCAGATCTGGCAGCCTTAGGTCATGCGAACCTAGGCGGTGTCATCTAGGGTCCGCGCTTGCCTGGTGATGCCGCATGGGGTCCACGAGCGCCAGGCGACGCCGCCTGAGGTCTACGTGACCCAAGCGATGCCATCTGGGTTGCGAGTCGCGCCACCCCCAAGCGGTGGTCACCAAGGATGTGCGACCCTCAAGCGGTGGTGGCGGCGGTTGCCGGAGAAGCCTAATGCGTGGGGAAGAAGAAGATGGACATGGAAGAAGATGCGCGGGGAAGAGAAGAAGACGAAGGGAGAGAGACGATGAACATTTACGTTGTTGCATTTCCAAAATGCCCAATGCCCAAAACACCTCATCTCCATTTTTCAGCTTTCAGCATTGAAAATGCTCACATTTGGCAAATGAGTATTCAAAAGCATTTGTCAAACGCAAAAATTTTTTTCAAAGGAGCTTTGGGTCCCCAAAGCCCATTAGAAAAGCAAGGCGTTAAGATTTCAAGAAGGCCCGTGAGATTTAGCCCCTGTGTTGATCTCCAGCCTCGTCAATTCTTTTGCCAGGACAATCAGGCTTTGATTCAGGCGTATCCTCTGTTGACTTATGGAATTTCAAGCATATTCCCTTTTAGACCGGTGCCGACATGGAGCCCAATTGCACATCCGTTGTTTAGATGAGATGGGTGCACCTGAATTAGGTTCATATTCTCTCGAAGTAAGCAATGATATTATTGTGAAGGGTGAATAGTTCCAGCTTCCATACAAATTCTACCTAAAACTTAAGTTTTAAAGGAAGAATAAGAAAAATTGAGGCATTTACGGTGTGGAAATCTTAGAAGATTTAGGTTCCTCGTTTTTAATCTAAAACTTGCTCTATCATAAGTTTCAAAGTTTTACTTGTATTACGATTCATCGCATTTAATGATTATTACTTACTGCTAATTCACTGACCAAAACTTACATTTAGACACGAAGAAAATGAAATATTGATAAAATAAATGTCTTAGTCATTAAATAGAAGTTCAAACTAATGGTTCCATGTTATACACTTATCATGGAATGCCATAGAACACTACATGATCGTGTGAAGAAATAGACCAAGAAAAATATTAAAATGTGTTCTAGGTTCAAGGTTCAACCTATTTAAAAATTGAAATCTACTTGTCGATATGGATTCTATTTTTTTTCCTGAAATGTTGATGATTTTAGATTGAAAATTCCTCCCTTCTTTTTACGATGGCTTGTGGGAGGCTGATTTAGTGTCGAAGATCAAGCCCACACCCACAGACTTCTGCGGCCCGCAAACGAAGGACTCCCTTTCTGCCTACGCCGTTGATATTTAATCTTAAACACACTATGGACGATATTAAAATTTTTGTCATCCAAAAATGAATGGATTTTGTTTTCTTCTGATTTTTTTTCATTTAATTTAGCTAAACCATTTAGATGTTCGGATTGGGGAGTGTAATTGCGATTTTATCTTGGCAAATCTTTGAAGAGGGTTTTGTTATTTCATCTTTTCTTCGCATGACCTATTATGTGTGTATGAAAGTGCATTGATAAAAAAGGTCTGATGTTGATATGCACAACAAAAATAAAAGTTTGCGAATATTTGAATGGGTTAAGAAGTCATTAATGTTAAAGATCTTTTGTGTTCCACTTGACAATCAAACAATAAATTTGCTCAACCAGTATCGAAAAGAACTAAGTTTCTAGGAAATTCTCTGCTCAAGGGAACTAAACATGTACAGAACAAAGAATCTAAAAAATAAAGAAAGAAAACGGGAGAAATATACTAGAAGTGTCATAAATTATGTACAGCACACA
Organism: Eucalyptus leucophloia subsp. euroa; assembly: GCA_017140325.1. Classification (NCBI taxonomy): domain Eukaryota; kingdom Viridiplantae; phylum Streptophyta; class Magnoliopsida; order Myrtales; family Myrtaceae; genus Eucalyptus; species Eucalyptus leucophloia. The sequence goes on from CM029473.1 coordinate 34,071,418, forward strand.
CTTTAATACCAAAAGTCTCCACCTGTTCATTTAAGTATCAAAATCGAAGAAAAATGATCACTTAAGTATTTTTGGTGAGAAATTTCAGCTAGATAAATTAAGTGAAATTTATAATTAAAAATTTTATTTGAGGTGACATTTTGTTGGCATTGGAGCGATCATTTTTTAATAACGATTGGTACTAAAGTGATCATTTTTTTATAACGACTAGCATTGAAGTGATCATTTTTTACTCTGTTAAACGATGTCGTTTAGGGATTATATGTTGATTGGGCATTCCAGTAAGCCACGTAAGATCAAGAAATTAATAAAATATCCCCACATTGGATTTTTGGCAACTCAGATCAGAGTTGGCACTTAAGTGATTTCAAAAAAAAAAAATTAGCACTAAATTGAGTGCTGTACACAATTTATAGTATTTCTAGTGTCATTCTCCCCAAATAAAACATATTGTTTTCAATATGCATGATAATGCCCATGTAAAATTTTAAAAAGAGGATATGTGCTATTTATAATTATGGCAACTAGATCATATATAGATATAGAAAGAACTAAAAAAGGGGAAAGTGAAGAAACTAGGCTTTGTCAATTGGACAATTATGGGAAATTTTATATCTCCAGCGAGATTAAGGTAGAATTTTAGCCATATAAAGAGTGGAAAAAAAACCCTACCTAATGAAAAATTATGTAGGGTCCTTTTATTCGGGAATAAGAAATAATTTGGAAAATATTTTCCTATAAATAATTGCTTGTCTCCCTTGCAAAAATATATGAAAGAAATTTTTTTCATCGTCCACAAAAATACTTAGACATAAATTATTGTTGATAACAAAATACTTTTTGTTGACTAATTATCAAGCAATATAAATGATTAATTTTAAGAAATTATTTTCTAAATTATTCATTTTTTGACAAAATAAATGGACCCGTAATGTTATCTATCCAAGAAGGCGATGGCCTCCCTTTCAATTACCCAATACCTGACCAAACATGACCCATGACCCTTCTGGAATCGGCCGAAATCTGTCCCTAAATCTCGGCCTTCAAACGGGGCCCGTCGTTCTGATTGGGCCACAAGGCCCATGGCCGCACCACCCATTCCCCTAATTGGGCTTCCTCACCTCCCCAAATTTTAACGGATTTGCTATGTATCAATGCCCTTTCTATGGGTTGTAACCTCCGTTATTCTTGAATGAAAGGCAACGTTTAATAAAGAAAACGAGGCCCGTCGTTACAAGTTCTGCTCATTGGGGCTCAGCAAATTTGGGCGTTTGCAATGACTTATTTATTTAATTAATTTCTTAACATCTTGCTTTCGATATCTGAAACTCGACTTTTACTTATTAGATCCATGCACCGCCAGAATAGAATTTTTTTTTTTTCCTTTTACACAAGTGGCATCATCCACCTTTGATTTGAGCAACTACCCACTCCTTAAATTAATGATGTATTAGGTCGCTCGCATAGAACTTTTTTTTTTTTCTCTGGCGATGAATTTTATAGTTGCTTGGAACATAATGCGTGCACATTTATTTTTCTTGCCTTATGCGAAACCTTCACCACTTTTTCATGCTCCCGTACTTTGAAACTATAACTAATTGACAATGAGTCTACTCCTTGTGCAACTCCGAATGAATGCATGAAATTTTGGGACTTTTCAGAGACCCATCCGTAGTCTTTATTGCACTTCTTATTTGACATACCGACTCAGCCACTTGTTAACTCAAAAGCACAGGCAAATTGATTAGTTGTTGGTCTGTCTGTATGGCTATACAGATGCGAAAAGAAGTTAGACAAATGACACGTACTGTGCAGTCACGTACTATTTATTAAATTAGTGGAACTGCTTTTTGATAATTTAAAAGATGAAATTATTCTTATCCGAGAGTACAGTCCTTTTTTTTTTAATCAACAGTTTGATTAATTTTGCTTCCCCACATCGGGAGGGAGTTCACGACCTTACTTTCCAACCAAATCGACCTAACTCCCTTCATTCACGGTGGAAGCTTCATGATGTCTTTCGTTGTCAGCTTAAAATGGCGAAACCATAGAGCAGCACTTCCATTAAGGTTGGTGCCACTCTCTCGCCAAAACTAAAAAGGCACACCTCGGGTGCTCACAGAAGAGAGAGAGAGAGAGAGAGAGAGAGAGAGAGAGAGAGAGAGAGAGCCAAAGTGATTGTCCCGAATCCATTCTTGAGTTTGATATCTGACCTTATTTATGCCTTTTTACTAGATCTGTCGAGACACGGACGCGATCCCCTTGCCTCGGGTCATTTTCACTTTGATCTTGGAAACCCCATTTTGACGAGACATCAGAAAGAGTTTCCCTCGTCGATGAGCTTTCAGTGACCCGCTTGGCCATGCAATTTCGGGGTTCCTTTTTCTTAAGCGTATGCGGGCGTTAGGGGCCTCTGTAAATTCATGGATGCATTCATGACATGATTGCTTGGGAAGTGCACTGATGGAGATGCACGATCTTATGATTCTCGTGCTTTTCCGAGCGCTATACTTCTTTAAAATCTTCTAAAACTTTGGTGCATTGTTTTAGGAATTTTAGTCTTTCATAGTATCCTAACACCCCCTCTTCCCCAAAAAAATAAAAAATTTCTTGTCTCATGAGGAAAAGGTTTTCTTAAACAAAAAATGATTAATCATATGACACCGTGTAGAACTAGTTATTTATTGAAACTAAATCTCAAAAAGTGCAAGCGAGATGACGTATGTGTAAAAGTTAAAAAGAGTTTCACCATATTGTGAACTAAATATCGTGGTTCGATCAAAATATTACGAGTTACACATTACAATACGTCACACCTCGATTGTCTCATAGGCAAATCAAAAATTAATTTTTAAGTGAACAAATTTTAGAAAGCATCAAATTGGAAATAAAAACACGTATAACATGCTTGGATGGTGTCTCGTAATTCATTGTCTCCAAGAAATCCGATCTATCATGTGATATCTCGTAAATGAAGTAAACTAATTCTCCATCCGTTTCACTGAAATTGAATGATTTGAAAAATATTTTTCTAAAATTGATTTTCTTATATTGCTTAAAATAATTTATCAATGGAAAATGTTTTCATTGTCGATAACAATTTATGTCTAATATTTTTCAAATCATTAATTTTTTTTATGAAATCAACAAAAACTAAGTGTAATCTCGTTCAAGAAGCAATAGCCTATTTAATACCTTGCCCTACATTAAGTGGACATGGAGTGGTTCAACCAGCTCGAACAAGATGGAATGTGAAAATGCCAACTGAAGTCTCCACACGCATGTAAAGCTCCTAGCAAATATGTCATATGCAATTCATGGACAACATGGACATGTTCCTGTTGATGTTGTGCCTACCGTCGAAAGATTATCTGATTAAGCACAATCAACTCTTGTTTTCTCTCCATGTCATTTCATATCTGTGGAAAAGTCAAAGCCGTTTCCAGAGCCCAACTCACCACCTTTCAAGAGGAATCAATAGGCAGCTAGACTTTGCCTGCTTGACGGCTTTCTGGCTTTGACTGATATAGTGAAGTATGCCAGTTTGCTAACTCCTTGCTTTGACTCTGCCTCTTTGGACTCACTAGCCTACGGCTTAGCCAAGACTTTTTTTTCTATGCAAGAAGTTGGAAAGAGGAATTGGAATCAAGAATCCGCTTGAACTCATCGATTCAAATGGCTCATTTCCTGTCGGGTTCTTCCGCTTTCTGTGTTTCAACTATCCCTAACCCTAAATGCCATTTTCTGAGAGACAATCGGAAGCTGTAGTGCCATGGATACGCGGAATCAATTAACCATACACATGACAGAACGTGAACGATATATGAATTATTTGGCACACAGATAATCATCTTGAACAGATAATAACAACTGAAAGCATCCATCTAAATGATGTACTGCTAGTTAAGCATTCCCATGTAAGGGAGTTGTCCTTAATTCGGCTAATATTCGGCTATTTCATTAACTAATGAAGACCATGTTCTAATCTGTAGACATAAGAAGATGAGAGGAATCATGTCAAGTTCCCCATGTCACAGAAGCGTTGCCCGTTCTCATCAGTTGTCGTCTTTCAAGGTGCCTTTGAGGAAGTCCCTGGTCTGCAGTATTGCAAAGTCCTTGGCTTCCGATCTCTTCATTATCCTCAGCCTTCTGCACGACTCCATGAACATCCTGCTACAGCAGGACAGGCATAAGTTCCATTATAACGATGAACACATGACGACAACAACCACGACCGCAAACAGCACTAGACATGACGATATTGACGAACTGCATACAGACGTGCGTTGTAACTGTTCCTTAGTTCGATATTTCCACAAACTTTTCACTGATCAATTTCCAAGGGCCAGAAACCCAAAAACCTAATTATCAACTTGCTCTAGTCATGAACAGACGGCAGATGCGATTTTCCATTTCTACGAACGATCTCTCCACTAAGAAATCAAAGACTTGGAATGAAGGAAAGAATCCATCATGTGGGTTGCTTCGTGATGATGCCATGTCTTGACCAGTTCTGGCCATCGAGGACAGTTTTGTCAACTTCCCGGCACCATAATGGGGGAATTGCCTATGTCGGCCACATTGGCTTTGAGAGAGCCAGTGTCAAATGCCGAAATTATTTCGTTGACATTTATGCCAAGGACTTAAGGTCAAAAAAAAAAAAAAAAGGTTTATAAATCCTCTGTACGATTCGAGACATCTTTTACTATTTTTCCGGGTCGTTAATTATTCTATTTCTCCAAGTGAAAAGCGCAATAGAGCTTGCGCATTAGTCACGGCTGCTCCACCTAATTTTTCTCATTAGAGAAATAGTAACCACGTGCTTTGAAAATAAGAGCATTAGCTAGTGTCGATCTAAAGGATTACTTGCTTAATTGGATCTTAATTTGGCTTTAGTAAAAGTTCGGACATCGAACATTATTACCAATAACAAAACACATCAGGAATAATGAGTAAGCTACCAAGGACAAAATCGTGAGAAGAACTAGATAGTATATGAAGCAATTTAAGTTAGTCCGCAATCGTCCGCACAAAAAGAATTCTGAATTCTTTAAAATTAACAAGTCTAGGGGTTTGCATCTCAGCAGATCCCAATGGTCCAAATTAAGTGGCTAAATTTCGTGTTCTCATTCAATCAAATCTTGGGTTCTCATCGAATCAAATTTAATCAAATAATTGTAGTTGCAATCTGAAATAAATCGAATCTTTTGAAGAAGATCTAGAGCTAAGATGATCTAAACTTACATGTGGTTCATCAAATAAAGCGAGACCTTCACCAGAAAATAATTCCAGTTCCTTATTCCGTGCATCTCTTACGAAAATGGCATACTTCTTTTCTTTGCAATTTGGGAGCCATACAGCATAACCGCATACGTTTTTTTTTTTTTGCCTCTACGCGCATGAAAGAGTATTGAAATATATATGCAGTTGAACATATATAGTATATAATGCCTAGAACACAAGAAAAAAAGAATTACTTTATTCTATGCAACAGTAGAATTCACATAATTATGTTAATCTAAAAGGGGGATGGTTAGAGGGACTTACTCCCAAGGGACATCTCCCACAAGCATCCAATCCCCATCCTTGTCTTCATAGATGAGCTTGTATTCAGCTCCTTCCCCTCCATTCAAAGCCTCGCCTGCACATCAACACGTACAATTACACCACTTGATGAGCATTTAATGAACTGACTAGTTAATTAATTAGTTATGCTCTTGCTTTTGTTTCCATCACTTTTGAGCTTCCGGTGATTTTCGTTTTCACGACCCTCAATCTATACAAAGAATACCTTTGTGATCTCTTAATTAGTCTAAGGTTTATTGGTGTACACGGAAATCCAAATTTGCTCACGGTGCTCATATATGATTCTGCCAAGAACATGTGTGCATGTTGATCTTTCCTATCATCTTAGGGTAACGATACAATATGAAGCTCCAAACGAATGCTAACTTGATCAGCAAATTAAAAGCTACTAGGAAGAAAATTGAGAAGAGGGTTGGGGGGGGGGCGGAGAGAGAGAGAGAGAGAGAGAGAGAGAGAGAGAGAGAGAGAGGGTTCGAAACTACTCACCAATGCCATGACTACCAAAGAGCTTCTCCAAAGAAAATGCAAGATCAGAGTATCCCTTTTGCATGCTCAAGTCAATCTTCCTAAGGTAGAGCGCTCCGTCCATGCTCACCTTCAAGTAAGCTTTTGAACCCGCTCCCGCCTCGGCCCTGTCTACCTTCTCCTTATTGAAACTGTTCCTCTGCCGGTACGAGCACACTGGTGGCCACCCCACAACCTGGTTCTTTGCCGGAGCCTTCGGCTCCCCAGTCGACCCCTTCACCTCCGTGGTGGAGATCTCCGAGAACACCCTCTTGTTCGAGCTTGGCTTTGCCGCACCTGGGAGGCCCAACCTGAGCTCCGTCGTGATCTCAAGCCCTACTGCGCCTCTCTTCCCCATTTGGACCACCACAAAACAAACACGATGCCCTTGTTTTTTCTCCTCCTCCCTTGTTTTTTCTCCTCCTCCTCCTCCTCCTCCTCCTCCTCCTTCTCAGTTTGGAGCCACTTGCTTGATGAAGTCGACTAGCTGGTGTATTTCTTTATTATGTGAAGACTTAGGTGATAAGGGAAAAATAAAGGGTTTAGGCTTTATACAAGAAGAGGGAAGAGAGAGGACATGGTGGGAGCAATGACAGGTCAAGCGAGGGTTAACGGTCGGTCACATGAGAGGCAAAAGTGGGGTCCCGTAATTGCTGTGCTTTGTATGACCATTTAAGACCGGCACATAATATAAGTTGGACAATGGGACAGATCCGAGGGTCGTCAATGCTCTTGGGCGATCTGGTGGGATCTCATCGTGGCCGTCTGATGAGGTGAATTGGGAACAAGCCATGTGAAGCTTCCTGATTGAGTGGGAGGGTCTTGTTGATAAGCTACACTATACATATTCGTGTACAATGTACATTTCCCATATAAATTGAAAAAAAGAAAGAAGTATAATGAATTATGCCCTCAGTTGATCCATGGGGTTTTGGGAACATTCATTATGATGTTGGGTCAAGGGGCCCCTCGTCCATGCAAGAAAGCATGCCTTTGCTATGTGAAGTATTTGATACGTTTTTATGTGACAGGAAGTGTACACGGCTATTCCATCATTGTATTCCTCCTTCACTTATTTGTAATTGCATGCTCATCATTTTTATTCAGTAGAGCTAGCCATGCACCAAAGTCATGCTGAAGTGAAGTATTGCACATGGGATTCCATCAGTAAAAGTAAATGGAGACATTCTCGGGTGCATCCTGTGTGTACGAGTACAGTGCATCCCAGCCCTTAGATTATAGGGTTCTGTATAGGAACCACCAACCATTAATGGGTCTAATGCATTGGGCTTACAGGGACCATTTAAGAAATTTCAAGTAAATAGTGATGTTTGATTGGAAATAAAAAGCTCAAGATGTGTGTGTGTATACATATGAATGATGTATATGTTTGTGTCATGTGTGTGTCTACATATATATATATGTTAGTATTACACATCACAAGTCCGATTCATCATATGAAGAGATCAGTAATAGGGAAATCTAAGTCAGAATTCGTCAACATATTTAGTTATACTAATATCCGCTCAAATGTTTAAGCCAATAAGTTTTCCACCAATTTAGATATATTAATTGTTCTATATCACATCAAATTTATTATGTTGGATTTTTCTAACATAACTAATAAGAGTATTTGTGAGTACCGAGTTTTACACCGTGTTTTCCTTAATGTGGTTGATGTTGAATGTAAACACCCATTTTCACCGCATATATTTCCATTAAAGCATTTTTATAATTTACTAGCAAGATGTCCGTGCATTATATAGTTGCAAAATTATGTTTCTTGTATTATTCTAAATGTTAACGTCAATGTCAATTTTCGCAAGAAAAATATAATAATATGCAGAAAATCAGAACAAAATAAGTATCCATATCAATCAAATTCTCCATTGAAATACGGGGAATTGTATATAAAGCGGATCCAAACTCCATGGCATAGGTTTATCTTCTTATTGAAAGAGAATATATGACATAAAGTTGCCATTATTATTGAATAATAATATAAAAACATGAAATATGTCGACCACGAAAATAATATGAATGAATAAGAAACATGAAAACATAAAGTAAGAATGTAAACTCCCATCTCGTAACAGCTTCGAGATCATCTTCCAATTCCATATATTTAAATTTTCGTCTTTATGGATTTCCTTTTCCTTTCGGTAACCATTTAATTTTTTATCTTTTGATTTAGCCAGAATTGATGGATATCTTATCGTGCATAGCAATGCATCATCAAGAGAATTTCTGGATATCTTGCAAAATATGTAATATTCAATTTGTATTTTTAAAGAAATTTGTAATATATCTTTCCCCAATAATAAATATATAGAATTCCCTCTATTTATATTCAGAATCATAATATTCACACATATGTTCATGTTAATGTGAAAATTTCGTTGATAACAGTTGGTTGGTACAAGTACTCATGTTCCAAAGTAAAACTTTTGACGGCCACGCACTTTTGACGTCTCTATGAGAATTAACCGATATTAAATTGAAAGGAGCATAAAATTATTTAAAAGTTAACATAAATTCTGAATAAGAGGCATCATAAAATGCGATGCAGACTTGCTCTGAACTTGTTCACGCTCCTGTAAAAATATGACTTCAAATAGTAATATCAATTAAACAACACCCAACTGAAAATATTAACAAAATCATATTTGAATCTCGTGTAATTTTCATTTAGGAAGAAATGCGAGTTTGTGAATCTCCGGCAACTGGGCATCTACACTCGTGCTCTGCATTGCAAAATTTTTAAAGAAGAAGAAGAAGAAGAAGAAGAAGAAGAAGAAGAAGAAGAAGAAGAAGAAGAAGAAGAAGAAGATATGAACAACAAAAAGGCCAACTTTTCCATGTCCCTCTAACTTTTACGTGCACGAAATATGTGTTTGTTAAAAGAAAATTATTAATTTTCATGCATTCAATATGTGTTAAAATCCACTAGTTGGTCGAAGAATTGAGAAGTTCGATGAACCTATGTGCCGTCGTTTCTGCAATTTAAAGATTAATGACATGTTCCGGATAGCCAATTCGAATCTTTTTTTTTACTCAATCAACAAAGATAATCAATAGAATAGTTGTTGCTTCGATCAGATTTATAACTGGTGAGCGCATCATCTTGTCTTAATTTCCCAGATTATACAAGCCGACATCATGATTAGTTTGGTGCATGTGGGAAGATCAAGCATATCATATGAAAGTAGTTATATAGTTGAAGGAAAATCAGTTCGTACTTTCATTAGGAAACACAACATCTCAAAGCTTACTGTGCATCAAACCCAATCATCGACACTATACTATTTATTTACGAATAGGGTCTGATTCCAATATTCTCAAAAGGGTCTTAGGCTCTCATAAATATACTTAATGAAGAAATGTTCGATTTCCAAAATATCGATTATGTATGTTACAGAGACAATTAATGCCATTGGAAGTTACACTGTCTTTTTGCTTTGTTGATTAACAAACGCGCCGGATCCACTTTTGTAACAAAACCCTTATAATGATTGCATAGAACCCAACTTCGTATCTTGAATCAGCCCAAACTCGATCGGCAAACTACCTGGACAACACCCATTAATTTTTCCAGAGAATGACGCACGATTCGAGATGTTGCAGTTGATTAAACAAATCATATGATATGAAAATCAGAAAGAACAGCACTTCAGCATAATCAACCCTGCAGATTATGCATCCCAGCTTCCCCCAAGCAGCATGTGTTCCAGCATCTTTCAATGATTTAAAAACCAGATTAATTACTTTAATTAGAAGAAACGAACTGTCCTAAACCGACCAGCAACGATAGATAATGAAGACCACATGCAACTTATCGTTTAAGGTTGCTATAATTGGGCAATAAGATAAGTCGTCATGTCCCATGGCTGTATCTTGCTATTTCGGAATATGGGCGTTTGAGCACATGCTCCGCACCTCATATGATGCCAATGTTTATTATATAGTTAATTAATTACGTACCACTACGTCTAAAGTAAAGTAGCTTTTGCCAAGCACCTTTCATGGGTGGCTGCCTCATGCATGTTTTGCGGGTCCAATTCCAAATTTATTCTTATCCTTATAATTATGGAAAATGTTGTCTAATCAGTCTTAAGTTTATTGCACATATATCAATTTAATTTTAAATTTTTTAATTTTACCAATTTAATCCAAAATCTTTGCGTGAAATTTCAATGTAACCCTTCTGATCAATTTTCGCTTGTAATCATTATTGTGGCAGTGTGTTGCACTGCATAGGAGCAGTGGTGTTGATTGAACAATCACGTTAGTGATTTTCGGTAAAAGTTGATCAAAACTACGTCGTTTCGGCCTTGTCCTTCATGTTTTAGCTATGTTAGCACCATGTATGAAAAAGTAAAAAAAAAATCACGTCAGTGTTTTTCGTTGGCTAAGTTAGATAGAGTTAATAGAATGATTTGATTGTATCAATTTGATAACTTCTATAACTTGATTGTACTTTTTTAATATTTTAGGATTTAATTACACTTTCGTGACAAGTTTTAAGAATTTCAATGCATTTATTTACATCAATGGCCAAACAAATAAACAAATAAGATTTCGTCTTATGGAAAGGGTTATATATTCTTCCATTCATAGCCAGAAAGACCACACATATGATTGGTAGTTTATAAGTAATGGACATCACGCATGTACAAACTTACCCAAATATAAATGAGGCGGTGCCATTTTTGTAACTCACCAAACTAATTCCAACTAGTAACTGAAGAAAGCGCGATTCTTTTGTAAATTCTTTGAATATCATAGGCGGTGCCTATGACAGACAAAATTAAACTTCCCAAGCATCTGTCAGATTAGAAAAACCGCCAATCGTTTTTGGATCTGCATATGGACCGAATTCACACATACTATGGACTCGCCAAACCTTTCACACTGCAAGGGCGTTGCTTTCACCAGGCTTCATGTTCTGTGCTCTACCTGGCGACCGTGCACAGAACCTGTCAGATTGACTTGTAAAAGAGAGAAGGACCAGCTTGGTGCTGGGTGCGGGCTGTATTTTTAAAAGGGCCTGCTGTCTAAACCTCAGAGATGTTTCTTCCCAACGGAGCATGTGTTTCCTCGGGAGGGGACACAGCACCCTGACGAGAGGGGTATAAATCCTCGCAACTGGGCACACGTGGTGCAGTCTCGTCCGGCAAACGATACTGTGCATCGGTTTTCTTTTCCTCCTCAGTGGGCTCGCGCTCAGACAACGGTACCGCAATTATTCGAGATATGCTGTGGAAGCAGAATCGATTTGGAGGTTAGGGATGCCCTTTGGTATCTAGCCTACTCTCGCTAGCTCCATGTCTCGATTGACCTCTGATCTCGTTCTTGGGGAGAAGTTAGCATGTGGGACATCTATCATTTTTATTGCTCGAATTGGAATATAAGCTGTAGTCAGATCGCAATTCGAGTAAACTGCAGCTGCATTCACACTATCATGGAAGAGGCCCTTGATGTGATAGGTGGGTCTTTGACAAGGAGGATTCCTCGGCAGTCTATAATCTTCCACCTCGAAATTATAAGTTTTTTCATGTTGTGTAACCCTTTAATTCTCACATCAAAGAAATCTTCAACCACGATAACTGAGCTAGGAGAAATCAAAGATTGAAAGAGAAAAGGTTTGGAATTATTACCTCGTACCTATCTGTATAAGTTCACGTGTTGTTATTGGATCCAAGGATGGATCAAACTAGTTGATGGTGGCCACCGCCTTTATAGCTCATTAGGTGTTTGAAGCATTTTATATTAGTTATGGTTCTCTAATTTGTGCAAATTTGTGCATCCTCTTCTAATAATCTATGAGGACGAGCATGGAGATCTAGCTATTTATAAACTCATGAAACATCATGCAAGTCTCATGAATCGATTAAGTTCAAATCTTTAGCATGTGCAAATAGACTGAGACCCAGCATAGTCTTTGTTGGAGTTGATTGTAACATTATAAGGATTTTAATCAAGAAAAGTTATTTGAGATGTTAGAGTTATATATTAAAAGTCATGGTAGGATCTTGCTTTCTATTCTTCTTCCATCATGCTGAGGACAATAACACAATTATGAAAGAGACCTAAATGCCTCAAACTCTATTTCCGTTTCCATATTTAATTTCTTTTCTCTGACAATTTAAAGGTGTTGTTCCATGAAGACAGATTCGAGTTTGCGCTTTACCCAAAACTGCAGCCACTTCTAAATTCAACGCCAAATGCTAAAGTGATGGTATTAGCTGACATTTGTCAGGTATTAACAAAGTGCAAAAATTATAAAAAAAGTCATGAATTTATTGTACATATGTTAATTTAATCATAAATATCTTAATTTGACTAATTTATTCATAAACATTTTGACTATTTGTCAATGTAGTCTTTGATCGAAAATTACTGATGTGGATGTTGGTTATTTTATGTAGCATGATTAGCGCTGATATGAACAATTTGTATTATTTTTCAAAAAAGTTCTGAATTTTTTATAACATTTTATTATTTGTTCTTTTTTTTTTTCCTTGTGGTTGGCAAGGGACAAGCCCTCATTGGCCATCACCAAGGCCTCGATGACCGTCGTTGACAACAATGGAGAAAACGTAAAGAATATAAAGAAAAGAAAAGGAAGAAGCAAAGAAAAAAAGGTATAAAAACACATAAAAAATAAAAAATTGTCCATTTGGGTAATGATCGACATTGATTATATAGACAAATTGTTGAAAGGTTTATAATTGAATTGGCTAAATTAAAAAGTTAAAAACTGATTTTTTTAATAATAATTTTAAGACTTTTTTTAATTATCCTAAAAAAATGTATGATTTGCCACTTGTTTAATTCATTACACAACAAGGGTCATCTAGTTTAATAGTGATTTGCCATCTTGATTGCGTCCAAAGAGACATAATAAGAAAAATATAATTAGTCAATGGTCACATCAATTACATTGTAAAAGTTACGTACTCGACATAGATTTAAGAACTCTCAATTTTAGATATATATACAAATCATTAAATTTTCCACACAATTTTTTCAAGAGACTTTTCTAGAGATTCCATTGTATCATTGAGGTGTCTCGCTTCCCATTTTTCTTCCATCATAGTGAAGGCAATATCTTGTTCAAGAAGTGATCTACACGCCTCACAACCTATTTCATTATTTATATCTCTTATAACTTGTAAGCGGTTGGTTGAGATATAAGCGAGGGACCCCAATTCTGGATCAACTTAGCAATTGCTCAAGATCTTACTTTGCCCGCTCCCCCTAAGACGAAGTTATGCAAAAATTTCTTAACCTGTCCAGTCAATACTCCGAAATTCTCGTGTCCGCCACTAACAGAAATCTTTGCTCTTTGCTCGCCGTGGAAAAGTCGTCGCACGGATGAAAACTCGATTGCCGTACTAGAACAGTGGGGAAGGGGGAAGGGAGTTGGGACCTGCAAGGTGCAAAAACATCGAACCCTACGCACATGTGAACAGCACGTGAAATCTCCATGTCGGGTCGGGATTCGCCATGCAGCGCACGAGAAGATGAACAGGAGGCAATTCGGTTTCTTGGATCAGGTACTCTTGTTCGCTTAGCACGGTCGTAGCCCAGTAGGAGATGGGCACGCCCTCCGAGCGATTCCCAATTGCTCACAGAGCTTCAAGTTCGACCAACGGATGAAGATGCCCTAGATTGTGGGACTTTGCACAGAACTTGTGCCATGAATTGTCGCCAAAAGAAGGGGGGCATTCCTTTCGTTCTTGTCTTGGTCCGAAAGGATTAACGCGAGAGCTTAATCTTCTGCAAGAGAAGAAGAGCTGAGCATGATTGATTAGTTCGGGACTGAGGAAAACAGGAAATTCTGGGCGTATGCTAATAATGGGTACGAAGAAGCGTTGTGAGGCAAGAAAACAACGCTGATCATAGCCGGTCCGGGGTCGAATGTAACAACTCCTTTCGATTGGATCGGTCTTGTCGGAGCGCAGGCAAAATGTCTCGCTCGTGTGGATCAAACGGGACTCCACTCGCAATATGGCAGCGCGTACAGCTGCCAAGATTACGCGCAAGGGAGAAACTCTTTGCTTGGGGGCGGATTCATGGATTCGACGTGGTTACAGCGGTTGGCACACAGGGCGGCGCGCAATCGACGGTTATGGTGAATCCAATCGGTGTAGACCTAGATCCAGACAACAATTCACCCTCTAAACGAATATTACTTTCGGCCACATGAATGGACTTCAGTAAACCTAAACAACGTTCACATCTCTGCAGATAGGGCCCTAGACGTTGTCGGGCGTTATGTCAAAATGGACGAATTTTTGGGGTGAAATTGAAGGGCAACCTAGCCTCCTGGAGATACAAGGGACCCAAGAGATTGATGACCCCGTACAATTCCTTAGTGGGAGCCAACTGACAAACGAGTGAATGGGATAGGCTGGGTGGATGTGGACCCGGAACAGCCCATTCGATCAGTGCTTTCGAAGAGGCTCCACCAGTTTGGATATTATATGGCCTGTGTCTTCCCAAATTGCCTTTTAGGCTTATCGCCTCTTGATTTTGACGGTGAAATATGGCATGAGAAGAAGTCTCTGGTAAAACTATTGGGTTTGGACATGATTATTGGCTGGTCCTAGTCTTATCTAGCATTTGGATACCACAATTTGATGTAGCTTGGGTAGAACATAAGATGGATTAGGAAATTAATGTTGAGGCATATAAGGAAGAGACATTAAGGTACATGACATTGTCTTGTGGAGTACATTAAACTGACTTCTTGTTACATAACACCAACATATGGGCGTGGAATGAAAGAGAGAAAACACTAGAGACTGCGGTGATTAAGGGATAAAGGGAAAAAGATGAAAGAGAGTGTTCATTTTGCGAAAAATAAATTATTTGAATTTTTTTCTTCTAAAAATGATCTCTTGTGTTGCTTACAAAAAGGAACAAATGCAAAATATTTTTACCATCCATGAAAATATTTGAATATAATTTTGTTATCAATAATAAAAATACTTTTTTTTTGGTAAGATAAATAATATATAGACTTTAAACCAAAAACTTTACAGTAGGGGTTCTTGGCACCAAAAACTTACACTTAAAATGACAAACAAGTCATAACGAGTGGAAGGGTGTCAAAAAAAAAAAAAAAGGAAAGACAAACAACCAAACAGCGGCCAACAACCAGCCAAACAACAGCAACAAGCGGCATCAAAAAAGAGAGGAAAGAGGAATGAGGATAGCAGATAGCAGAATAGTGGCAACCCTCACAACAGGCGATGGCAACCTCTGAAGAATGGGATCTAGCCCCCAGCTTCGATGAGTCGTCCTATTCGCAACAGCATGAAGAACCTCCGAAGAGGATAGAAAGTTGGATCTAACCCCCTACTATGTTGAGTCCTCCTTCAGAAGAGGAAAAATAGAGACAAGGCAATAGTGTAGTTTGTGAAGATAGATGGGCTAAGGCTCCAGAAGGGCTGCAATCTTCTATTGGACGGGGACTCCGGCACCCTCGGGGAAGGAAGGCGGAACAAAAGATGGGCAGAGGTCAATATGAGAAAATAGACTGGTTAAGGCACTAGCATCACTGCAATATTCTATTTGTAGTGGTGGTAGACACCTGGTGGAAGGAGAGTGCCTTGTCCCTAACGACCTTTTCAAGGCGTTTCTTTATAGTTGACAAGGAGGTAGTCCGCACACAAAAGGATGTTATTCCATTCCTTCCAAATGATGTTGCATAGGGCACCAAAAGTGAAGCGAGTGAGCGCAATGTGGAAGGAATCTCCAGATAGAAAGTTGATAGCCCATTGCAGGTTATCTATCCATGATTTATTCCGCCAAGCGAAATTACATCTAGAAGCCCAAAAAGTAACTAGGGCCCAAGTAGTAGGGCACCCAAAGAAAAGTTGATCGACAGAGTCAGGACGACATAATAAAAACACTTTTTATAGTCTATTATTTCAAAAAATATAAGATATTATTTGTAGATTATTCATTTTACTTGAAGCAAGTGAAGCTTTAGTGCTGAAAGTATTGCATTAGTCCTGGCATGGAACCAGAGAATGATAAATAAGTGAGGGAAATTATGAAATGGGTGTTTTACATGATTTCATAGACAAATTCAACAAATCAATAAAGCCGATGAATTTCTATTAATTAATATTAGTATGTGACCAACCAAGAATTTTATGTTTGGAGGGTGATACCAAAACAAGGAGAGCTTGTAGAGACCTCTTTGTCAAATTTTGAGATAAAGACTTTTTGCTTTGATACTATCTAAATTTCATTGGAATGTGATCAACTGTTCTAAAAGTTTTAGTTGATAGATAAAGACATGATTTAATATTTAAAAATTATAACAAACTAAGTTTTTTAACACTAAATTGCATTTTGAGCGAAATTCCAAAGCTTTTGATGCAATTTGAGAGCTAGCTATTCGGTTTTGCATGTGCTTATGTCTAAACAAATTGATCATTTCGTGTGGAAAGTTTTGGCTAACTTAATTTTCATTGTATTTCTTATCATTTGACTTGCACAAGATTTGATCTTTTTAGGTCATAATTAAGCTAAAATGGTTCAAAAATTATTGGGGGGAAATGGATAAAAAAGGCTTTGAGGCATGTGTCACGGTCACAAGGTTCTCGTGATTAAAGGACCGCACATTTTTTAGGAAGGCCTCTCGAGATCGTCAAGGTTTCCCACAAGAGCTTTCGGAACATTCCAAGGGCGGGCGATATGGTAGTTGTGCTGAATCTAGAACTCTCTTAGCATAAACATCGGAGTTGATAGGTTAAGAGATGCAATCACATCCGTTGGATTAAAGTACGATCAATGGTTATAATATGAGAGCCTTGAGTATAAGAAATGGTGCCTTCTCCCTCATTTGTATCCATCCAACCATTCAATAATCAAAAGTTCCATTATCTTTAGAGCTTCTCTCTCTAGAAACTTTCTTCTTGAGTGAGCGAGCGATCAATCTGAGCAAGGCTTGGTTTAGGCGCCCAATGATCCAAGCGATCCCAAGAGAGCCTAAGTCACCGCACGGTCATGATCCCAAATGATCGGCCCGTGCCTAGTGGTATTAGAGCAAGAAGGGAGATTTGTTTCAAGAGATTGAGGAGCACTAGTTGTTTGAGAGAATGTCAAGTTAAGAAGCTGTTATGGATAGAGAGGCCGTCCAAGTCAAGGAGACCCATGGCTAAACCAAGAGAAGAGAAGGCTCGATGGACACCGTAGCTATGTTTGATGAGAAGCTTGCAAAGGTAAGGAGTGCCATGGCTGAGTTCATGGAAGGACTCGACGATGTAAGAAACCGCATCATGGAAGTTGAGGTCTCGCTCTATGAAGACTTCATGAACGGCATCAACCAAGCTACGGCCCCATTATATGACAAGGACGAAGCCCTTGAAGCATCGATCAATGTACTGAGGGAATGAGTCCAAGTGATTAAGGAAGAGAACCCTTGTAGGGATGAGGTCGAAGCCATAAAGGCAGAAATCCAAGAGCTTAAGATCGAGCTCGCCCTATACAAGATGAGCATCGCCAATGGGACAATGCCCATGCAAGCGGTGCCCAAGCTAGATGTTCAAAGGCAAAAGAATTCAATGGCAACCGATCCGCCAAAGAGATGGACAACTTCATATAGAGCATGAAGCAATACAACATCCAAGAGAAAGCAATCAAGGTAAGAACCGTCCTCACTGCTACTACAATGTTTTGGTGGTGCAATAGGTGTGACAAGACCAAGTGCGGCATCGATCCCATGGATATATGAGATGATTTCTTGAAGGAGTTCCGAGACTACTTCTTCCCCGAGTTTGCTCGACAAGAAGCCCTTAGCAAGGTCCATTGCCTCGAACAAAGAGGGATGATTCGAGAGCACGTGAAGGAATTCACCAAGCTCAAATTCCAAATCCACAATCTAGGAGAGGAGGAGGCTCTCGGAGCGTTCAAGGATGGACTCAAGCCATGGGCGCAACTCGAGCTTAAATGTCGGAACGTGAGGAGTCTTTCGAGGGCATTGAGTGTAGCTAATCCCTCATTGACCTTACCAAAGCTGACTCATCGAAGATTTGAGCAAGGGATTGGAGGTCGGATTGACACACCGAGAACGAAGGTGGAGACACTCCTTGTGCACCAAAAGATCAAGGCAACCAAGTCAAGTCATGGGGAGAAGGAGCGTCCAAGCCGTCCTCTTTCCAAAAAAGTTGATCTCAGGCGGACTACACCGCGAGTAAGTTATACCAACCTCCGCCATCTCCTTGCATTATTTGCAAAGGTTTGCATTGGACCCAAAAGTGCTTGAAGAAGGCAAGATCAATGCCCTCCTTGCCATAGAATAGGAGGAGGAGAAGCCTAAAGAAGAAAAGGCAAATCCGGCTTGGAACCATGAAGTATGTCAATGCCATTCAACCCTGGTCGCCATGCAAAAAGAAAGAACCTACCCTGAACAAGGACATGTTCTTTGTGGACATTGAGGTACGTGGGTGAGTCCTATACGCCTTGGTTGACATAGGTGCTTCAAACATGTTCATGTCCATTGAAGTAGCCAAAGCCTTGGGACTTTGCATGGAGCCAAATGGGAGATTGTGCAAGGTTGTCAACTTAGATGGACTCACAAGCATAGGAACAACTCTCGATGTGGATGTCCAAATTGGAGGATGGAAGGGCAAGCTCTCCTTTGAGGTAATCCCCCTCGATGACTACGATCTCATTTTAGGCATGCAGTTCTTCCATAGTGTGAGGTCCATGATCGATATAAGAACCATGATGATCTCATTATGATCCTCAATCCACAATGTCCGGTGATGATCCCCATGATGAAAGGAGTGATCAACACCAAGACCATCATCACAATCCGATGCCTCGACAAAAGTTTGAAGGCTAAGAAGCACACGATCGAATCATAACCAAAGCCGCCATCCTTGGAGAAGCCAAAGGTAGGGTTGGAACCTCTTACTCCAACTTGCAACATGCCGATCCAAGCACTCTTCCCTGAGGTCTTGTCTCATGCCATGTTCGAGCCAAAGTTGGAGCTACATTGTCCACCGTTCGAGAGGCTTGGAACCAAGCTAAATTGAAACAAGAGGGCTCAAGCTCGTGCCAAGAAAACCTATCTTTGAGCCAAGAGCGACGAGGGCATCACTTGAATGAGTGGGGGAGAATGTCACGGTCACGAAATTCCCATGACTAAAGGATCGTGCATTTTTTAGGAAGACCTCTTGAGATCACTAGGGTTTCTCGCATGAGCTTCTAGAATGTCTCAAGGGTAGGCGATATGGTAATTGTGTCGAGATCTAGAACTCTCTTAGCATAAATGTCGGTAGTTGGTAGGTTAGGAGATGCGATCCCATTCGCCGGATCGAAATACGATCAATGGTCGTAATTTGAGGGCCTTGAGTATAACAAATGGTGCATTTCCCCTCATTTGTATCCATCTAACCATTCAATAATCAAAAATTCCATTCTCTTTAGAGTTTCTCTCTTTAGAAACTTGCTCCCTCTACAAAGAGCGAGTGAGTGAGCGATCAATCCGAGCAAGGCTTGGCTTAGGCACTCGACGATCCAAGCGATCCCAAGAGAGCCTAAGTCGCTAGATGGTTAAGATCCCAAACGATCGGCTTGTGATATGTATATAACACTTTCTTGAAGGTGTCATTTCTCTAACTTGTTTCAAAAGCAAGACACCCTAAGAATTAAATATTAAGTCATACTTTTTTCTAATAACTTAAATTTTTAGAGCAAACAGGTTCTAAATCCACAAAAAATAATTTATAATTTTTGAGACTCCAATTTATACCCCTACTATATAAGCGTTGACAAGTCGTACTTCTCATATTGTACGATATCTAGAATGCATTCGACATGACCATGTTATTTATTTTTCTTTTGTGATCCCACATTTAGACTCAATTGTTGCGACTATTCGACATGCTTCATACCCTTTCGTGACAACCGCTCGTCTTGATGGGAGACGATATATATAAGGAACGTACGTTCATTTCTGAGCGATCACAAGGTCTAACACAAAATTCTTACATTTAGAATACACCATCGAAGACGTGAGGAAATTTGGTTAGTAGAGTGTCCCTATTGTTTTTCTTGATTTTTCAGGACATTCGACGAACGTGAATACGAACAATGGCTGGAGGTTTGTCTATAAACGATCCTTGCTTCCGCATCATGTATTATTTTATCTTACATTTGGTATCAGAGCATATTTATTGCCTCTGCCTTGTTTTTTTCGAATTTTTGGGTGTATTTTTCGGGTATCGGAGAGATGAACAGTAACTTTGAAGTTTTGAGGCCAAGAGAGATTCGACTATTCCGGGCAAAATCCGCACGACCCACCCTTTGATTTCGGACCCATAAGGTCGCACCGCCATGAGGAACGTTATCCATGAGTTTTTCCAGTATATTGATGTTCGCCGGAGGCTAATCGGGCGGCGAAAGTCTCTGTGGTTGAGGATTTGTGTTTTTGAGAATTTTCTTATGATTTGGGGCTTATTTCTTCGTCATTTTCGCCGAAACTTGAACCCATGTAGTCGTGCCGGCATGCTCTTCAAAACCCATCATTTATTTTGGTCTTAGATGGGTTGCCGGAGAAGAAACGGCCGGCGAAACCGTGGCAGAACGGCGAAAAACAGCGAAGAAATGCTTCTGTTCGTGCGAGGAAGAAGGCGTGTGGAGCCCACGCGCGCGTTGCGGTTGCAGGCGCGTGGAATCCACGCGCCACGCGCTCTCACGCGCGGCAACCGTTGCGCGCGTGGGATCCACGCGCGTGCGGGGCACGCGCCCGCGGGATTCCGCGCGTGCCGAGCACGCGCCTGTGCGCTGACGCGCACGTGCTCGGCACGCGCCTGTCGTTCTCCCACCGCGGCTCCTTTTTACACTTTTGCCCCAAATTTTTCGTATTTTGCAATCTTGCCCTTGGCCAATTTATTTATTTACTGTTATGCCCTTGATGTATTTATTTATTATGTCATTTCATGCATTGTTATGAATATTTTATGCATGAAATTTAATGTCCAATGATTCATATAATTAATTAATTAGAGAGTAGCCACAGCATCTTTAATTAATTAAATTATATATTAAGAGCCTCCGGATCATATTTAGAAATGGACATTGATTGTAATTAATTATATTAATATGATGAATTTTATCCCACAGGAATTTTCATTATATTAATGTAATTAATTAGGAAGAAATATCATATTATTTTCTTAATTTACCCACAGGGATTAAGAAAAGGCATATAATATGGTAGTTTCTTCATGAAGTAATTATGAATCTATTTAAATTAAAAACTTAGCCCACAGGTGGTTTTTATGTTATGTGATTCATATTGTGACATGTCTACATTGGTAAAATATGATTTATTTATATTTACCTCAATTTTTGTGACATAAGCATGATTATTTGATATGTAGTTTCGCAACCTGTGAATTTCTTTGAATTTAAGTTTGATGTTCCTATATTGAATTGTGAGAATTATAAAGTTTGGAAGGAGTTAGTTTTTCTTCAATTGGGATGGATGGACATTGACTATGCTATAAGGAAAGACGAACCCACCTGCTCCTACTGATTCGAGCACTCCAGCTGAGATAGCTCTTTATAACTAATGGGAGCGGTCCAACCGTGTTTGTGCCATGTTTATAAGAGCTAAGATATCTCCTAGTATTCGTGGTTCGCTTACTCAAAGCATAGTAATGCTAAGGCTTTATTGGAGGTCATAGATGCGCAGTTCGAGAGTTCTGAGAAAGCGCATGCCATGACCTTGATTATGAAATTTTCATCATTGAAGCTCACTAGTGTTAGAGGTGTGCGTGAGCACATCATGCAAATGAGGAACATTGCAGCTCAGCTTAAGAACCTTGAGGTTGAGATATCTGAATCCTTCCTTGTGTATTATATTCTAAACACTCTCCCACAACAGTATGCACCTTTCAAGATCTCTTATAACATGCATAAGAATAAATGGTCTATTAATGAACTCATGACCATGTGTGTTCAAGAGGAAGAAAGACTGGTTATGGAATTGGGAGAAAGTGCTCATTTGGCAACACAAGGAAAGAATAAGGGCTATGGCAAGCATAAGGGAAAAGGTAAAATACCTCCCCAAGCTGACATTAAGAAAGAATCCAAGTGTTTCTTACGTAGACGGAAGGGGCATATAAGGAAGGATTGTGTCAAATTTAAGGCCTGGCTCGAGAAGAAAGGTAATCCAATCTCTTGTATTTGTTATGAATCTAATATGACTGATGTAAGTCACAACACTTGGTGGATTGATTCTGGATCTACAATCCATATTTCAAATTCCTTGCAAGGTTTTCAAAACCACCGGAAGCCAATGGGAAGTGAACAAAGCATCTATTCAGGAAACAAGATGCGTTCGCATGTGGAAGCTATTGGGACATATAGACTAGTTCTCAATAGTGGTTTTGTTTTAGATTTGGAAAAGACCTTTTATGTTCCTAGTTTTTCTAGAAACTTAATTTCAGTTTCAAGACTTGTACCTTTGGGATACTCTTTTAACTTTTCAGATTCAAACTTTTGTTTATCATTTAAATTTGAAATTGTTGGGAGTGGTATTTTGTCTGATGGTCTTTTTCGAATTAATTTACAAGACAATGCTTATTATGATGCGATGCATGTTCATGATAAAGCTGGTATGAAACGATGTGTTGTGAAAGAACATTCCTCTATGTTGTGGCACCGGAGATTGAGACATATCTCCATAGAAAGAATTAAGCGATTAGTAAATGATGGAGTACTTGGTACATTAGATTTTACTAATTGTGATACTTATGTGGACTGCATAAAGGGAAAGCAGACTAACAAGTCAAAGAAAGGTGCCAAGAGGAGTACAGAAATATTAGAAATCATACATACGGATATTAGTAGTCCGGATATGGACTCATGTGGTCGGAAATACTTCATCTCCTTTATAGATGATTATTCACGTTATATGTATCTCTACTCGATTCATAATAAATATGAAGCATTAGATGCCTTTAAAATATTTAAGGCGGAAGTAGAGAAACAATGCAATAAGCAAATTAGGATCGTGAGATCAGATAGAGGTGGAGAATTCTATGGTAGATACACTGAAGATGGATAAGCACCTGGTCCATTTGCAAGATTTCTTCAAGAGCATGGGATAGTTGCCCAATATACTATGCCTGGTTCTCTAGACCAAAATGGCGTAGCGGAAAGAAGAAATCGGACCTTATTAGACATGGTGCGTAGTATGCTTGGTAGCTCCAAACTTCCTAAATTCTTATGGACTGAAGCACTTAAGACGGTAGTGTACATATTAAACCGAGTTCCGACCAAGGCTGTCTCAAAGACACCCTTTGAGTTATTTAAGGGTTGGAAACCAAGTTTACATCATGTGCGCGTTTGGGAATGCTCGTCTGAAGTGAGAATTTATAATTCACAAGAAAAGAAGTTGGACCCAAGGACCATAAGTGGGTATTTCATTGGATATGCCGAAAGATCTAAGGGATACAGGTTTTATTGTCCATCTCATACCACTAGGATTGTGGAATCAAGAAATGCTAAATTTCTTGAAAATGTCTTGATCAGTGGGAGCGATCGACCAAGAGATCTTATTTCTAAGGAAGATCATTCAGACACTCAACTTTTCACCTCAAGTTTAAGATTGGTTGTTGCTCATAATACCCCTTCAGTTCAGCCGGCTATTGAATAACCAATTATTGAAGTTCCACAACCTCGCGATATTGATCCAAAGAGATCCGGTTGTTCAGCAATTACCGTAAACTGTTGAACAACCGGTTGAGCAACATGCTCCTCAAGAGAATGTTGATCCAACATTGAGAAGATCTACTAGAATAAAGAAATCAGCTATTCCTAGTGATTATATTGTGTATTTACAAGAGTCTGACTACAATATTGGAGCTGAGAATGATCCCGAAACGTTTTCACAAGCCATGGATAGTGATAAATCCAATTTGTGGTACAATGCCATGAAGGAAGAGATGAGTTCTATGGCATCTAACAAAGTCTGGGATTTGGTTGAGTTACCCGATAGTGCGAAGGCTATTGGTTGTAAATGGGTCTTCAAAACTAAGAAGGATTCATTGGGTAACATTGAAAGATATAAAGCTAGACTTGTTGTCAAAGGATTCACTCAAAAGGAAGGAATCGATTACACAGAGACTTTTTCTCCTGTATCTAAGAAAGATTCTCTTCGTATTGTTTTGGCTTTGGTTGCCCATTTTGATATGGAATTACATCAGATGGATGTGAAAATGGCGTTCCTCAATGGAGAACTAGAGGAGGAGGTTTATATGAAACAACCGGAAGGATTATCATCTAGTAATGGTGAGCATTTGGTGTGCAAGCTTAAGAAATCTATATATGGCTTGAAACAAGCATCTCGCCAATGATACTTAAGGTTTCATGATGTCATTTCTTCATTTGGTTTTATAAAGAATGTCATGGATCAATGTATATACCAAAAGGTCAGTGGGAGCAAAATTTGTTTCCTTGTGCTGTATGTGGATGATATATTACTTGCAACCAATGATAAGGGGTTGCTACATGAGGTAAAACAATTCATCTCTAAGAGTTTTGACATGAAGGATATGAGTGATGCATCTTATGTCATTGGCATTAAGATACATAGAGATAGATCTCGAGGAATTTTAGGACTATCTCAAGAAACTTATATCAATAAGGTCCTAGAGAGATTTCGGATGAAAGATTGTTCACCAAGTATAGCACCCATTGTGAAGGGTGACAGATTCAATTTGAACCAATGCCCGAAGAATGATCTAGAAAGGGATCAAATGTACAACATTCCATATGCTTCTACTGTTGGAAGCTTGATGTATGCTCAGGTTTGCACTCGACCTGACATCGCTTTTGCTGTTGGAATGTTGGGAAGATATCAGAGTAATCCAGATTTAGATCACTGGAGAGCTGCAAAGAAAGTGTTGAGATACCTTCAAGGTACCAAAGACTATATGCTTATGTATAGATGGACTGACAACCTGGAAGTGGTCGGTTATTCGGATGCGGACTTCGCGAGTTGCATTGATTCACGAAAATCAACATCTGGATACATTTTTATGTTAGCTGGCGGAGCCGTGTCATGGAGAAGTGCCAAACAGACTTTGACTGCTACTTCCACTATGGAGGCTGAGTTTGTTTCTTGTTTTGAGGCTACCTCACATGGTGTATGGTTGAAGAGTTTCATTGCTGGGCTTAGAATTGTTGATTCTATTTCTAGGCCATTAAGAATATATTGTGACAATTCAGCTGCAGTTTTTATGGCTAAAAATGCCAAAAGTGGTAGTCGAAGTAAGCATATCGACATTAAGTATTTAGCCATAAGGGAGCGTGTTAAGGAGAATAAAGTGGTCGTTGAACACGTTAGCACTGAATTGATGATAGCCGATCCTTTAACTAAAGGCATGCCACCAATGAAGTATAAGGATCATGTAACTAGTATGGGAATAGGTCCCATCATGTGATTTGTCGACACATGAACGATTTTCATTGTATGAAACTCTTATTCAGTTGTAATGTTGATTCTCAATTTTTGTGTACACATTTTGTTATTTATGAGAATAACATTTATCCTTGATTTTGGAATAAACATGGGGTTTATTCATTAAGATATGTTGTCACATATTGGCTGACATTAAAGAAATAAGATGCATTGTGATATATGGAAGGTATTACTCACTTTTAGAGGACATGTCGTCATGATTCTGTGTTTTGTTTCTTTTCTTTAAGCATTAAGTTTTCGTGAAATTAGTTGGATAATCCATATGATGAAAATGATGGGATCAAGTGGGAGAATGTTATTTATTTTTCTTTTGTGATCCCACATTTAGACTCAATTGTTGCGACTATTCGACATGCTTCATACCCTTTCGTGACAACCGCTCGTCTTGATGGGAGACGATATATATAAGGAACGTACGTTCATTTCGACGGGCGATCACAAGGTCTAACACAAAATCCTTACATTTAGAATACATCATCAAGACGTGAGGAAATTTGGTTAGTAGAGTGTCCCTATTGTTTTTCTTGATTTTTCAGGACATTCGACGAACGTGAATACGAACAATGGCTGGAGGTTTGTCTATAAATGATCCTTGCTTCCGCATCATGTATTATTTTATCTTACAGACCATTCACAGGTTATAACTTTTCATTAGATGATCCTTGATATATGATGGATGCTACATCCGCTAGTCATGCTCTTTTATACATTTTGAGGTTCATTAATGATCAACTAATTTCATCACTTTAACATAAAAATAACTTTTCCTATTAAATATTCTCACAATATTAAAATCTAAAGTGTGATCTTGGTACCTTATAGTTACAAACTGTCCCATATGACCATGAGGCATATGTCAAGGACCGAAGAATGTTGACCAGTGGTCCGTCAAATTAAAATGGCCTCGTAGGGGTTGCATAACCCCTGGCAACGCTCGGCCGGGAATTGGATTTGGCCCATTTGCTGGACGCAAGCCTAAAATTTTTTTTTTCCAATTTTTTTTATATATATTTACCATGTTTAATATTCATATTTCTAAAGTATTTTTTAGAATGCCACGGAGGACACTGCGTTGGCATTTAACGGCGACTTCATAGACACGGGAATATTTCCGTCCACAATCTTGACAAAAGGACCAACTCGAGCAAAAAAAACAAATTATTTAGGGACCTAATTGCATTAAAAAAAGTCCAAAGTCCTGATGGAATAATTCGGAAAAGTTCAAAGACCTCTTGTGCCTTTATCCCACACAAACGGTGAGGGCAAGCTAGTGGGCTCATCAGCCCACTCACGCCAAAGTTGGGCCTATGAGAGCAGTCCAGTTCATCGACATAGAGAGCTGGAGAGATGTTCATTAGCCCATCCTCTGTTTGCTCTTCGCAGTCTTCCACTTGTGCCAATCAGCCACTGTTACTTGATCTCAAGATTGAGCCTTTCCTTCCCAAAAACTGAAAAGAGTTCCTGGTAGCTGCCAAGCATCTCGGCCTCCATTTGGTCCTGGCCCTTGCTATTTCTCATCCATTTTCGAGAAGCAGCAAATAATCAAATTCCATTCCTTCATCCTCTGCAGCATAACCAGGACCGTCTCTCGCTCTTGTTGGCAGAGACTGCAACAAACCATCCCTCCTGCATTCTCTTCGGTACTTAGTGTTCATATAGTGAAATTCATGGTTTTCCAATATTGACCGAGGAATGGCCTGACAACCATAAGTTTGTTCCTAATGAAACAAAACTGAATGGAAACAAGGAAATGAAGAAAGAAGAATTTACCTCAAGAATCCAATTGATGTACTTGGAGTTATTCATGTGATTATTGACATCCATATCATTCTACCTTGGCTGGGGATCGCTGGGGAACTCACTTGTAAGATGAGAGTACAAAAAAAATGGAAATGCTACTGAAATTATCTAGTCGAAATTTGAAGTACTTACGAGCAACCCTGTTTAAACTTAATCTGCTGTCTTGGAATTGAGCAGTCGCAGTTTGGTACTGTCAATGACAATGATAGGAACCCAGTTCATTGTATGGCCTTCTATCTCCAGTCTAATCTCCTCCGGGAAATTTTGAGATTCTCCTTGTTTCCTTGTTCGTCATGACTAACATACTGAAGTGACAGAATTGAGGATGAAGTAACCTGACCGAGGAGCATTTTTGCACTGAATCAGAGTGTAGATTTTCTGCATACCTTACAGCTTTCACCATGGTTTTTCCAGTTTTCACTATCCAGTCCATACATCCAAGTGTCTACCTCAACAGTACTATTCCTGCATAGATTAGAGGCACTAAAGTAAAGTCTGTTCAATGTATTTAGCATGTGATGCCATACCACCATCATGGCATCCGAAATTTTACATAGGGGAATGGCAAAGTCATTGCTTTTTGGATAGCAAACATGCCTACGAGAAAGCCTACATACCAGAGAGGATAGCTATCCACCACAATCTGTAATTTAGGTGTCACCCATACAAGGTCCCTTTTGACAGATCTCAGAGTCGAACCAAAACCATCGGCCAGTAACCCGATACTCCTGTAGTGGTTCAGTACTGTTTCCTACGCACTCAAAACAATAAATTAAGCTCGAGAGGAAAGCTGGAAGAGATACGTTCCAATGTATGGGATGGAAAACGGAAGAGACTCAAACCTGCAGGTAATTCATTAGGGCCTCCATGGATAATCGACAATCGGTACCTGGCTTGTAGGATCTGATTGTGAAACTTTGGTGGAAAAGTAGCCCGCCCTGCATCAATCTTCCGTCAAACAGGTTGAGGGTTGTGTCGCATTGCCTTGTTTTCTGCAAGGAATTCTCTATTTAGATTTGGTTGCTGCAGACTTACTTCTGTTGCGTCTCATCCGCCAGCCCAAACTCGCTGCTCCATGAGTAGATGAGAAAATAGAAGGTAAAGTCACCGCGGGTGATGTCGAAGTTGCCACCATGGGTCTTCTGACTAGAACTGAGGGCTGCTCGGTGTGATCCTCCCTTTAGTCGCTGCATCAAGTGAACAAGTCTATGAATAACTGGCGAAGTTTTCAGTTCAATCATTATTCTACATGCTGAACTACGAGGACGGTATCCGTGACTTGATATACGAATCATCACATAAGGACAAGAAAGGATGAAATTTTCGATAAGCTGACTTTAGAAATTTAACGGAGCATGATCTTTCGTATGGCGGTGCATGGACGTTGCGTACTAAAATGTCATAGAAGACTAGATCACTTACAGAAAGTTGAACATCGCCGTATAAGGTGGAAAGAAAGACAACTCTCTATCCTTTGTGAGAAAGAGAGAAATGACTAAAAACAGATAATAGGAGTATCTTACTCGGTTAGCAAGTTCATAGCAGGAATGAAGATTGGGGCATTCTTAAATAGGCCTTGGCATCCTGATCCTTCTTGCCGATGTTTAGTTGGCCAATGACATTAAGTGCGTGGATTTGACTCTTGACCAACTCATTGATTTAAATTTTGAGACTAACATAAGTCTTATGGCCAGCTCTAAAAACATACGTCATTACTGCATGATCAGAGTGTTTCAAAATACTTGTTAAGCATTCTTGTAGGATGATGTAGTTTTCAAATTGTTAGTTGCGTATGATATTAGAAAAGCCTATACATTTGAAACTGCAGAATTTCCACGGCTAAAGCCAATATACTTGAAACTGTAGAATTTCTCTATCTAATTTGATTGCTTATTGAACTTGATATCAGCACCCAGTGAATTAAACTTTTCTCTTTCTTCTTTTCAATAGCACTTAGAAATCTCGTCAATTTTATGAGGGTGTATTGATGTGGCAAGCACTGGCTTATTTTCTAGATGCCCTGTCACAATCACTTGTTTTTTCCAGTGAGTTATATATATTTATATATATTGAAAATGGGCGGGACTTCGCTCAAAGCAAATCAGTTGAAGAAAATTGAGTGCATCGAGTGATGGGAATCGTATAGCTCAGTGATCAAATTGCAAAGCCGACTAAAATTTAGGGTAACATACCCTTGGATCGATTTGATTGTCTGAGGTGTATTCTCAGTCCCATCCCACATACTCAGATTGAAAATTTTTCAACCAGAATCATAACCTCAAATCTAGACCACCCCTATTGAGTTTAGTTTGAAATCAGCTCAGGCCAGTGTGGAGGATTTGTTAGTTGCCGATTGGATGACGTTGAACAAGGACTTCGATTTGGGTTGCTGTCGTAACGTATAAGAAACAAGCACAGCATAATTTTGTCATCCGAGAGGAAATTCTTCGTCAAAAAGTTGGGATTTTTGTCATTTTATCCTAATCGGTATTGTCCAACGACCGGGCAGTTAGTAGCGTGCGGTATAATATTCCGCTGTAGCGCTGTCCGATGGAGCATATCTATATATGATAGGTTTATAACATCAGAGCCGAAAAAAGAGATTGAAGAAATAATCATTAAATGAGTATTAAAATTGTTTGAATTCTAATTTAGTTCTAAAACTCTCTTATTTTGTTAATATAGTTCTAAATTTTTATGTGAAATTTCAAATCCATTGCTATAAAATATTGTTGACGTGACGTCCAATCATCATATGATATTGACAACTTTACATGAGACGATGTCCTATATGGGCAGTCATTTGAGTGATTTATTTGCAGCAATTTATTGGTATTACTATATTGGAATTTTAAGCAAAATTAGAGGGCCTAGAACAAAATTGGCATGCGTAAAATAAATTTAAGGCTTCTGACCAACAAAAAGAAGAAGATTTAAGGATGATTTGATAATTTCTTGAAAACTTGCAGCCTATTGTCCTGATAAACTTCAAAACAAAATCAATTGGGAAATAAATTACTAGAATAACTGAGGATGCATTTGATAACGATTTTATTTTTGAAAATAATTTTTTTATCAAAAATGATTTTTTTAATTCTATTTTCGGGAACAATTTATGAGCAAAAGAACACGTTTAATACCTGTCCAAAATTTCTATTCTTGGAATAGAAATGCGTTTGGTAGATTTTTTATTTTTGTTTAATTTTTGATAATTTTATTATATTTTTCTCTTTTTCCTTTATCTTTTTCTTCTCTTCTTCCTCTTTCTTTGTAGCCGGTCGTCGGCTACAACTAAGCAAGGTTTGGCGAGCTCGCTAGAGGCTCGCTTGGCCAAGGCAGGCCTTGGTGTCGCCAAGCTACCGACAAGGCTTGACCTCGCCTAGGCGACGCGAGGTCAGCCTCCCCTTGGTTGGACGAAGTTGACCTTGCCTAGATCTAGCAAGGTTGAGCTTGCCTAGCCATCGGTGAGGCTCAAGTTGACGAGCCTCGCCGTGGCTTGGCATCGCCAGGGGCTGGCAAAGCTTTGGCGAGGTTGTCGACCCTCGTCTAATTGGTTACTAGCCATCGCCGAGGCTGACGACTGGCCAGAAGGAAAAAGAAGAAAATGAAAGAGAAGAAGAGAGGAGAGAAGAAAAGAGAAGAGAAAAAAAATAGAATAATTCTAGAAATTGTTTCCGAGAGCGGGAAGCAACTTTTTTTTCCTTGATTTTATTCCAAATCTATTCTTGAAAATAAAAAAAATAATTTTTGTTCTTAAGAACAAAATATTTATCACACGGATTTTTGTTCTTTTTTGGGTCTCGGGAACAAAAGAACATAATCAATTGTTCGTGGAAGTGTTATCAAACATTTCTTAATTCGATGTGAATAAGGACCACCTTTCACGGAAATTCTATCTCTTTGTATAAAATGTTTCTAATGCTGATATCGAAAGAGATCACGAATGGACTGATAAAAGGAGGTCGACCACCATGGTCGACTACAATCTATGCTATGGTAGGTCTAACTAATGAAGTTGTCTGTCTTATCAAAATGAAATATGAAAAAGAGGGTGGGTTGGTGAGACGGAAGTGGCTTTCTGGAATAAAATGAGCGGCCGGCGAAGCAGACTGCCCTGCTTTTGCCCAATTTCTCACTCTCCATGGCCCCTCCTTGCCTGAAAACGGCCTCTTCTTGATGGTGCCAGGCAATGCCAGAAGCACGACAGTGGCTAAACCAAGTGACTTGCCCTGCATTTTTTGCCTCTGCTCTTCTCAACTGGTGGGAATGCAGCAGCTTTCGGTCCGTCAATCTCTCGACCCCAGAATCATTTGGGTCTTCCATTTTCACCGCCACACGCGTCCCCTTCCTTTCCCGACCAATTTGACAAAATCCGATCTTGGAGCCCTTCGCTTCGTGGCTCCCTTGGGAAATCTTGAAGGCCCGGAAACAAACAACCAAGAAGCACGGCCCCCCCAAAGACAGCGAGCTCGGAAATCCTCTCTTTTTTTAGTGGGATGCCAGATCTCAAAATGAGGAAACGAATTTCCTCGTTACAAGACAGATGACAAGCCAAAGAAGGAAGAAGACTCGAAGGGAACTTGGCCGTGCTTCTCGTTTGTTGGAGAAATCTTTCCAGAATATTTTGAAGCTGACAAAACATTTCTTTCAGTCTAGTCTGGATATTTGAAGACCGACAGTTTAAAGTCTGAAGACTTTGTATACTCAAGACTCAAGACTCAAGACTCAAGACTCGAGACTCAAGACTCAAGTCTATTCTCACCGACGCCTTTCTAATCCAAAGTGACGAAGGAAATCCAAAGCCGAAGTGTATGGTTGAGGATTCGATCCTATCCTCTCGGAATAGATTCTTTGGTTGGATAGATATTTCGGATTCTTTGATTCTTATCTAAAATCAATTGAAGATCCGATGGTCAACGAAATATTCTTGGAATGTTCTATTCTTGGAAACCAAGATCCTGATTGTATGGGCGAACAGGATTGATGGGCTATCATCGATTCCTTAATTAGCTCGGATGATCTTCTTGATTGATTCCGTCCAACGGGTAGATTGGAGGAATTCCTTTGGTAAGTGCCAACGGCTATGATGGCATAAAGGAGTATAAATGGAAGACGTTCTAGTTGTTTTAAGGGTGTGATCGATAGAAAAATTCCGAGTCCGAAGAACCTTGATTGTTAGTCGATACTTTGTTCGAGCGAAATTGTATACACAGAGAGTATTTATACTTGGTGACACCTTGAGCGAGTGTGGTAGATCATCTACACCTAGAAATCAAGGAAGATCAACACCGTAACATCTCTTTGATTATAGTGGAATCCAGCCAATCGGGCCGTCGGTGCGAAAGAGTGGACGTAGGCTTGAATCAAGCCGAACCACTATAAACCGCGTGTTCAATTCTCTTTTTCCCTTACTCGGTCTTACGATTGATTTTTAATTATTGCAAATCCTTCAACTGTCTAAGTATTGTGCAATCTTCAAGAAAATTTTTATATACCTATTCACCCCCCCTCTAGGTACTCGTACTTGCTATATTATTTGGTATCAAAGCTCGTGTTCTTACTTTATTTGAAGTGTTTTACTTTAGAGTAAAAGATCCATGGCGAGTATGCTAGCACCAGGGCTGGTGGAAGGGCAAAGCAATACTAGACCACCCTACTTTGATGAAAAGGATTACAACATTTGGAAAAACAAGATGAAAGGTTTTCTACGGTCAAAGGATCCTCTAGAATGGGATGTGGTGGAAAAAGGAATCACTCCTACTGCTGCATCAGTATCTGAAAGAGGGAAAGAAACTGTTGAAGCCAGCGGAATGTCTCAAGAAGAGATAAATAAGAGACAAGCACTCGATGCTAAAGCAATTTATTCTTTATATTGTGCTTTGTCACCAACCGAATATAACAGAATATCTTCTTGTGTTACAGCAAAAGAAGTCTCGGGACAGATTACATATCACTTATGAAGGGACAGATCGAGTGAAGGAGACCAGAATTAACATTCTTCTTGGTCAATATGAATCCTTCAAAATGAAACCAGGAGAATCTATAACGACATGTTTAGCCGTTTTTGGCGAGATATTGTCAATGGTCTTGAGAATCAAGGACAGAAAATTTTTGATCCTATGAAGGTGAACAAGCTATCTGCGTGGACTCTCCAAGGATTGGAATCATATAAAGACTTCAATAAGAGAGACGTAAAGAATCATGCCATTATCTATAGACGAGCTAATTGGAACTCTTCAGTCTTACGAAGTGGAACGAATTAATGAAGACGAAGATCCAAGAGGTAAGAAATCCATTGCATTAAAATCTAACGATGATTCGATGATACAGATTTCCGAAGAAGATCTGGAGATGAGGAGCTTGCTTTTATGATTAGAAGGTTCGAAAGCTCAATAAAAAAGGAAGAAGGTTCAACTCAAAGAAACAAAGTTTTCAAAAACAGCAAACCAAGTTTGTTGATAATGAGGAACCAAACAAAGATGTAGTTTGCTTTGAGTGTAAGAAAAAGGGGCACATCGACCCAACCGTCCTCTTCTCAAGAAGAAAAGAGGAAAGTCTGAGAAGTCTCGAAAAGCTCTTAAAGCCGAAACCCGGAGCGATCGAGTGTGAAGAAAGTGATGAGGAATATGCCTACCCGTGTCGATGGCGCAATCGGACTCGGACTGGATCGACTCGCACGGTGAATTTGAGGTAAGTGATTATAAAATCCCTGTCAAAGTCTCTAAATACATTAATGAACTATGTTTTAGTCTTAAGACTTCTCTCAAAAAGATTTCCGAATTTAAAAAGGAAAACTCAGTTCTAAAACAAAAGGAAAATATTTTAGAAGAAAAAGTGAAAAGTTTAAACTTGAATGTTTCTACTCTTAAAGAGAATGAAGATAAACTTTCAAAAGAAAATGCTTTCTTAAAAACTGACTTATCAAATATTTCAAAGAAATTTTCAATAGGGTCCGAAAAACTTGAAAAAGTTCTTTCAATCCAAAGACCTTACTTCAATAAGTCTCGTATAGGTATGACAGCAGAAACTATCCACTTGATTGATTTTCCGAAAGTAAAAGAAATAATTAAGAAAAGACCGTCGAGAGAGGCTTACAAAAATCATTTCAAGAAAGTTTTTGTAAAGTCTGTAGGTCAAAATGCTTTAAGGTGTTCAAAATGTAACAAGAAGGATCATTTTGAAAAAGAGTGTCTTATCGTTTGGAAGCTTTGTTAAGAAAGTATGGCCTAATAATGCTCATTCTACTAACGCCAAAGGACCCAAGAAAATTTGGGTACCAAAGAAAGCTTGAGACTCTCTTTTGAATGCGAGTCTCTGTCAAAAAGAAGGTAAAATGGTATCTTGACAGCGGATGCTCAAGAAACATGACAGAGACTCAAATTGCTTCATAAAGCTTATTCAAGTGAATGGTGGAAAAGTTTCATTCGGAGGAAACAAAAAGGAAGCATTGTGGGATTTGGAAATGTGAAAATTGGAAATCTCACAATAAACAATGTCTCTCTAGTGGAAGGACTCAACTACAATCTTCTCGCATTAGCCAACTGTGTGATACTCGGTTACAAGATCTCCTTTCAAGAAGGCATATGTTCTGGAATTAGCAAAGACTCAACTCGCTTTCATGGGTCGAAGGCATGGAAATATTTACCTCCTTGATGTAAAACCAAATGAAGATCAATGCCTAATTTCAATTCAAGATGAAGTAGTCCTATGGCACAGAAAGCTTGGCTATGTCAACATGAATCAATTAGCCAAAATCTCATCAAAGAAGCTTGTTCGAGGTCTACCTAAATTGCCATACCAAAAGACTGATTTATGCACTCCATGTATTCTGGGAAAGCAGGTAAGAAATTCATTTAAGCCAATAAATTATGTCTCTACTAATCATGTTCTACAGTTGCTTCATATGGATCTCTTCGGACCAACAAGAACCCCGAGCATTGGAGGTAAGAAATATTGTCTAGTAATCGTGGATGACTATTCTCGCTTTACCTGGCTATATTTTCTTGCAAGTAAGTCGAAACCTTTTCGTACTTTGAGAAGTTTGCTAAAAAGGTTCAAAATGAAAAAGGATGTGCAATCTCAAGTATAAGAACAGATCATGGAAGTGAATTTGAGAATCAAGATTTTACGAAATTTTGTGATAAATCTGGTTTTAATCATATGTTTTCCTCTCCATATACTCCAGAGCAAAATGGAGTCGTGGAAAGAAAGAATAGATCTCTTCAAGAAATAGCTAGAACACTTTTAATTGAAAGTAAAATTTCTTCATGATTTTGGGCTGAAGCTGTTTCAACTGCTTGCTATATTATAAATAGAGTCTTTCTAAGACCTATTTTAGAGAAAACCCCTATGAATTATTCAAAGGTAAGAAGCCTATTGTTTCATACTTTCATGTGTTTGGTTGCAAATGCTTTATTTTGAAAAATGCAAATGATCGAGTTGGTAAGTTTGAAGAAAGATCGATGAAGGCATCTTCCTTGGATATTCTTCATCAAGCAAAGCCTACGAGTCTACAATAAGAAAAGCCGATCCGTGGAGGAATCAATGAACGTCAAATTCCAAGACTCAACGCTAGATGAATCCAAATGACTCGGTATGAAGAGTCCGAACCCTCTCTAGATCTTCCAAAGTCTACAACTCAAGAAGCATCTCGGACTGAAAGTCCAACATCAAGATGCTCATGAAGATTCAAATAAAGAAAGAGATCATCAACCAGGCAAATCAACTAGTAACTCGGAAGCATAAATCCAAATCATCCCAAAGATCTCATTATTGGCGAAATCAATGAAGGAATCCGCACTGATCAAAAAGGCGTGAAGAATCTAGTGCCGTGGCTCTCATTTCTGAAATTGAACCAAAAAGCATAGAAGAAGCTTTATCTGATGAAAGTTGGTTCGAAGCTATGCAAGAAGAACTCAGACAGTTCAACATCAATGATGTCTGGGAATTAAAATCTAAACCAAAAGGTAAAACTGTTATTGGAGCCAAATGGGTATTCAGGAACAAGATGAATGAAGAAGGAAAAGTCGTACGAAATAAAGCAAGACTCGTGGCCAAAGGATATACGCAAGAAGAAGGAATAGACTATGACGAGACTTACGCACCCGCCTTGCAAGGTTAGAAGCTATTCGACTATTACTTGCGTTTGCTTGTTATAAAAATTTCAGGTTATTCCAAATGGACGTCAAAAGTGCGTTCCTAAATGGATTTATCTATGAGGAAGTTTATGTGGAACAACCACCTGGGTTTGAAGACCCAAAGAAGGCGTACTCGGTCTTCGATGAAAAAAGGCCTTGTATGGTTTAAAGCAAGCACCTCGAGCTTGATACGACATACTAAGTAAGTTTTTATTACGTAATGGTTTTGTCAAAGGTAAAGTAGATACTACTTTGTTTATCAAAAAGGAAAACAAAAGCTTTTTACTTGTTCAAATATATGTGGACGATATTATTTTTGGTTCACCTAATGAAAGTCTATGCAATAAATTTTCTAAGTCTATGCAGGATGAGTTTGAAATGAGTATGATGGGAGAATTAACATTCTTTCTTGGACTCCAAGTGAAACAAATGAAGGAAGGAACTTTTATTCATCAAGAAAAATATGCAAATGATCTTGTCAAAAGGTTTGGATTGGAAAAGTGCAAAAAGACCGACATACCAATGTCATGTTCTCGAAGATAGACAAGGATGAAGAAGGGAAGAAAGTAGATCAAAAGCTGTACGGGAGCATGATCGGTTCACTTCTTTATCTTACGCTTCTAGACCGATATTTTGTTTAGTGTTTGCATCTCGTGCTAGATTTCAATCGAGATCCTAGAGAATCCCATCTCGTGCTGCAAAACGTGTTATCAAATACGTTGCCTCATCTTCAAGCATCGGTCTTTGGTATCCCAAGAAGGGAGACTTTAATCTTCTAGGTTACTCGGATGCGAGATCTGGCCGGTTGCGAGTCGATAGAAAGAGCACTTCGGGAACTTGTCAACCGCTTGGAAACAGATGCATCTTGGTTTTCGAGGAAGCAAAGCATTGTAGCTCTTTCAACGACGTGACGAGGCGAGTATGTAGCTCTTGGAAGCTGCTGTTCACAAATTCTATGGATAAAACAACAGCTACAAGACTTTGGGATTGAAGACTCATGCACGTAAATCGAGATGTGACAACACCAAAGGCGATCAATCTCACCAAAAATCCAATCCTCCATTCAAGAGCAAAGCATATTGAGATTCGACATCATTTCATTAGAGATCACATTCAAAATGGAGAAATCTCGATTCAATTTGTTGATTCAAAAAGTCAACTAGCGGATATATTCACAAAGCCTTTGGAGAAAAATCAATTCGACTCTATCCGTTCAAGACTCAACATTTTGAAGCTTGAAGAAGTTAAAGTCTAGAGACTCACCAACTCTAAGACTCTAATCTCTCGGACTTTAAACCCTCGAGACTCGATGTGCATGGCTATAGACTCGTAAGTTGCTATTTTATCGAAAAGGTACGAATTCTCGTTTAGTTATCTAAACTCGAAAAGGTACGATCTTTCGTTCGGTTATTCTCTAATCCGTGTGAAATTCAAAAACTTGTGTTTTTTTTTTTTTAAAAAAAGGGATTAATTTTGGCAGTTATTGATTTTGAAAAGAAATGTTCGTACACTTTCCTTGTACCGGTTGAACTTCCCTTTTCAAAACTGAGTTATATATATACAGTTTTTCTTCGCCCAAATCTTCAAAACCCTAAAAAGAACTCTCCTCCCGATCCCGTTTCTATTTCCTGTTCATCTTCGAGAAAGTGGTCATTTTTCTTGGGAAAGCAAGTGAAGGAATCTTCCAATCGACAAAGAAAGATGTCTTCTTCGAGGAAATCATCAAGAATCGCAAGCAGGGGACCACAAAGAATGGAGAAGGGACCGACTCACTTTGATCTTACTGAGGAAGAAGACTTATCAAGTCAGCGACAAAGTCCGATTCGCTCTCCTCCACGTCATTCAACACCTCCCCCCCACAAGGTGCGAGTCAACATCTGGAAGAAGAGATAATCGAGGATGCCGACCCAGTAAGAGTCCAAAGACCCTCCTTTATCTATAAGCTTTATCGTGCGTTGAAAAGCACCGGTACTTCATTAAAATATATAGATGAATTCCTTAAGGACAAAAATTATGGGAATGAGTATCTTTTCTCGGAAAATGGAGGAATTGGGAATTGCTCCGAAAGGAATGGCAGAGGGAGGCACTTGCGAACATTCCAAGTGATCCTCGTATGCCGGACAAAATCGATTGAAGGGAACGATGATGACGAAATGTTCCTTGAATTTCAACCCAAAATGGGTGTGGCAAAGAAATGTGAAAGGAAATCGGATGGATTTGTTTAAGTCCAAGGATCGGGAAAATGTGTATTTCAGTTGTTGAAAAGAGGGGTAATAAACCCTAGAAGTGTAGATTTTGACTTTCTAGACGCCATCAACATGAACTTAAGAGAGAAGTTGAATTTGCTTCAACTTGAGACTTTTTGCTCTGACTCTACGGACGGGTATGCTCAACTGACCGCTTATTTCTATTCAAATCTTAGCTTTTTGGATGCGAATAGAATTTCATTCGATGTACAAGACCAAGTCTATGTGGTAGATGTGAATATGTTGGCGGACATAGTTGGAGTTGAACGAGGACGTTATCTACCAATCAAAGTCTCACCGCGCTCGTACTACTCCGGAACTTGTCAAAAATAGGGACGTAGAGAAGAAAATTACTTATTCCGGGATGAATGCCATCAACATTGTGCTTCATAAGATTGTGATTAACTGTCTCGGACCGAAGTCTACGTCAAAGACTTCGTGTCTCTTTCTCGAAGCAAAGTTGATGTACGCGATCAACTCGGGACGGAAGTTCTCTCTCCCGCACACTATTCTCTTCCATATGTACGAGCAATGTCGAAAGACAAAGGACAATTGCCTTATCCTAGTCTCGGTGACCAAGATCTTCGAGACACATGAACATTGAACCGCCACAAACATTTTGTGTTCGACCGTGTGATAAGATGGTGGTAGGTTTGAAGATGTTAACGAAGATGCGTTTGCAAGAACTGTCCAAGGCAATGGAAAAATTCAGAGTGAAATCTCCAGTTCGATGCCGCTTCAAAAAGGAAAGGAAAGGAAGCCATTGGTGCTCCATCGAAGAAGAAGAAAAGAACTCTCATCCCGGAGGATGAAGATGAAGATGAAGAGGATGAAGATCCTACTATCCAAGCACCGACAAGAACTAGACGCTCCGTACCTCAACCGACGTAACTTCGGAAGAACGAGAGAAGAAGAAGAGCGAGAGAGAAGGAGAAAGAAGCTGAAGAAGAAAGAGAAGGAGAGAAAGAAAAGTTTGCTGAATGCGGAGAGAAGGGAAATCAAGAGCATGATCATCACTCTTCCCCTTTCGATGTCCTAGAGACGGGGAGTTGGCGAGCAAGAAAGGTCCTCACCTCATGCTTCGTTAGTGAAGGTCCAAGACAATCTTCAGCAGACCCGGAAGAATTTCAGGCTTCTCAATTGCACGAAGAAGGTGATACGTCGATACCAAATCGCGCGGACTATACGAAGCGCCATCGTCTCGCATTTACTCCATCGAGAAAGCTCATGCCGGTGAGACGGACGAACAATTCGCAGATTTTCGTCGCATCATGGATATTCTTCGGAAATGCGTGGCCGACATATGCTCTAGACTCGTGAAATCCAAGCCATGAAGAATGCTGGACAAGCATTCTCGGTCACCCGGAGGACAAAATGAAAGACCTCGCTCTGCAACTTCAAGCCAATGCCAAAGGAGAGGAGGTAGCTCAACTACGGGAAGACTTGAAGAGGCTAGAAGGAGTAGTCCAGTCTATGGGAGATTTCCAGATCGTGCGCATTCCCAAGCAGACATGACTCCTTTCTCACCCTTTTTAATGATGACAAAAAGGGGGAGAATCAATTTGAACAAACAACTTTCAACATTTTAAACATTTTAAAACTTTTGTGGTTATGTTTATTTTTGAGTATGACTTGAGAACTTGAACTTGGGTGTGAATTTAAATTTGACCGAATTGGTGTGGATTTTGATGCTTGACTGGTTGCATTTATATCAAGTGTTGTTATGGTATTACTCATGAAAGACTAACCAATTTTCTGTGGATGCAGAGTCTAGTTGCTTTATTAATCTTTTTGAGTTAGCCATATTGCTTGAGAAATGTTTGCAGGTCAAAGTTGTTCAAATCTCCAAGAAAGTTTTGTCACCATCAAAAAGGGGGAGATTGTTGGAGAAATCTTTCCGAATATTTTGAAGTGACAAAACATTTCTTTCATCTAGTCTGGATATTTGAAGACCGAGCGTTTAAAGTCTCGAAGACTTTGTATACTCAAGACTCAAGACTCGAGACTCAAGACTCAAGTCTATTCTCACCGACGTCTTTCTAATCCAAAGTGACGAAGGAAATCCAAAGCCGAAGTGTATGGATGAGGATTCGATCCTATCCTCTGGAATAAATTCTTTGGTTGGATAGATATTTCGGATTCTTTGATTTTTATCTAAGATCAATTGAAGATCCGATGGTCGACGAAATATTCTTGGAATGTTCTATTCTTGGAAACCAAGATCTTGATTGTATGGGCGAACAGGGATTGATGGGCTATCATCGATTCCTTAATTAGCTCGGATGATCTTCTTGATTGATTCCGTCCAACGGGTAGATTGGAGGAATTCCTTTGGTAAGTGCCAACGGCTATGATGGCATAAAGGAGTATAAATGGAAGACGTTCTAGTTGTTTTAAGGGTGTGATCGATAGAAAAATTCCGAGTCGAAGAACCTTGATTGTTAGTCGATCGTTCGAGCGAAATTGTATACACGAGAGAGTGTTTATA
Organism: Eucalyptus leucophloia subsp. euroa; assembly: GCA_017140325.1. NCBI lineage: Eukaryota > Viridiplantae > Streptophyta > Magnoliopsida > Myrtales > Myrtaceae > Eucalyptus > Eucalyptus leucophloia. The sequence continues at coordinate 34,112,701 of CM029473.1, forward strand.
CTTGGTGACACCTTTAGCGAGTGTGGTAGATCATCTACACCTAGAAATCAAGGAAGATCAACACCGTAACATCTCTTTGATTATAGTGGAATCCAGCCAATCGGTCGGTGCGAAAGAGTGGACATAGGCTTGAATCAAGCCGAACCACTATAAACCGCGTGTTCAATTCTCTTTTTCCCTTACTCGGTCTTACGATTGATTTTTAATTATTGCAAATCCTTCAACTGTCTAAGTATTGTGCAATCTTCAAGAAAATTTTTATATACCTATTCACCCCCTCTAGGTACTCGTACTTGCTATATCATCGTTTCCACGGAGTTTTGTTAGGAGAAAAGAAAGGGAGAGGGGAGAGAGAGAGAGAGAGAGAGAGAGAGAGAGAGAGAGGAGAGGGGGAGAGGGAGAGAGGGAGAGAGAGTAACGGGAGCTGTCTGGAGTGAGAAGAAAAGGAAAAGATTTTGAATTTCCAGAAGTCAGCGTGGGGGCCCCGTCGTGAAAAATGGCAACTGGTGCTTGGATCTTGTGAATTCTACGTGACACTCTGGAGCACTGGTTGGCAAAATAAAAAAAGAAAAGACAAAAAAGGAGGGAGACAAAATCCTTGTTTCTTTGCTAGAATTCCCGATATTTCTGTCGGTCTTCATGAAAATAATGTTTGAGGTTCCACAAGGAAACGGTACTCAAAGAAAATTGTTTAATTTTTCATCATGTCATTTTAGTTTATTTTCGTTTAATCTTATTCATCCATTTCATTTTGCTAATTTTTCTCCACAGATGTATTTCTTATTTAATTTGTCGAAGCCTACACACCTCGCACCCTTAATTTCTCTTGAAATTTTTTTCCCAAGAAGAGGGAATACCCTCTAGGTGTTTTTACATATGAGGGATGCCAAGATTCATATGAGACCTTAGAAGAAGCAGTTTTAGATCTTACTTAAGACTAATGGACCTAATAAGCATGTCCTTACAAGGTTTCTATAACAATGAAGAGGAGTATCCAATGGTGGGGGTACTCTAACTGAGTTGCGATGGTGAGCCCCTATATAGGGTGCCTAGGTGACCTTAAACTAATCTAGGTATACTCACGCCTAGAAAAATATAGTGGCTACGAACCTCATTGGAAGATCCAGTCCTAAATAAGACCTAAAACTACTTTCTTTAAGGTTTTCTACGAACTTTGGCATTCCTCAAACGTAATACACCTAGAGGGTATTCTCTCCTCTTGAGAAAGCAAAAAAATTCAAGGGGAATTGGGGGTATAAGGCATGCTGATACTGACGCATTCAAATAAGAAATGCATTCGTATAGCTTTGTTGTAACCGTACATCAAACGAATAGGCTGCGAAAAGCCTCGGAAGAGTGAAAGCTCGCTCTAACCCCTTAATCAACATCAAGGAGTAGGCCCTCGTGCCCCGAGCCATTTGATATACAATGATGGCATGCGTTTCTTATTATAACGCGTCGGTGTCCACATATCTCACACCTCCAATTTCTTTTGAATCCTTTTCTTATCCGAGAGGAGTGAATACCCTCTAAGTGTTTTACGTTTGAGGGATGCCAAGGTCTGTACAAGACCTTTGATGAAGCAGTTTTAGATCTTACTTAGGACCAAAATTGCTCAATGTTTAATCATGTCATTTTAGTTTATTTTCATTTAACCTATTCATCCATTTTATTTTGCTAATTTATTCTCATCTTTTTTTATTTTTTGTGTGGAAAATAGGTCATCGAAACTAGATTGTATGACTTTTTCTTTACAACAATAACTCTTTTTTTTTGCTAAAAAATACTTCGTTTAAAAATGGCCTATTATCATGAGAAATCTCAAACTAATATACCGGTGATAAATTTATCTTCCGTTAGTTTTTGTTAAATTTTATCGTCAAATTATTGAGTTAGATAAAATGTGGCAGTTGACGGGGTATACCGGTTTGGGGTTTTGTCCTCTATTTATCAGAAGTGTATTAGTTTGTTTTACATGTTATTAATCTAATTTAATAGAAATTAATGGAGGGTAAATTTGTCACAAATGTATTAGTTTAAGTTTTTAATTTTGGTAAATTTATCATATGTACACTAGTTTATGATTTTTCATGATATTAACCCTTTAGAAATTAAGAATCGACATAACCTACTATGTCAAGTAAGGATGGGCATGGGGCGTAGGAAATTTGTGCCCCTAGGGTCCTTGCTGAAAACAAATAGCAAGACACGAGGTCGTTGTGACTCGATTAAATTGAAACACACTTCATCAATGTGCATATAACTCTTGTTTAAAAAAACTTATGACCCACCATGTGAAATGCATGGAAAAGCAACCGGAATGGAATTCTGAGGGTCATGAGGCGAAACTTGTTTAGGCATCAAAAGGTTGGTGATATGGTTAGTTCTTAGGCACCATATGCCAAGTTTTGTCACTGCAACTATCTGAATTTAATTGACAAAATTCAATTACTCGTGGTATTACATCATGGTTGTGAAGTTTCCCGGTGCGAAAGTCCTGCCTGATCTCGATCTCGAGTTCAAGTGCTTCCTCCGAAAACTTGAAATCAGTCCCTGGCGGTTCCGGACCGTCTCGGCCTCCATTTGGTCTGGGCCTTGCAATTTCTGATCCATTCTCATCCTCAAGAAGCAGCAAGTGATCAAATTCAATCCCTCCTTTTGCCTCGCTGTGTCCAGGATCATCCCGCACTTCCGCTGATAGGGACTGCAATGAGCTATCCTTCCCGCATTCTCTTCGGTATTCTTAAGTCCGGTTAAAAACGAAGTAAGGCACGGGAGAATGCCTCACTACCCGCGCAATTGGAGTTTTATAAGTTCCTTCTTATTAGAGGCCTTTCAATCCCTCTAACTGATCAAACGGTCTTGTTAACTGATTATGAGCTCTACAAGTTGTTCAAATCGCCAAGTGTTCATGCAATGGGTTTTAGGAGTTCATTATTGTCTCACCCTGAAACCAACAAGAATGGGGGATATACAACCGTCCTTCCACTGTAAAAAAACTTGAAATGAATGAAACAAGTAAGGTAGGTCTCTTGCTCTAAGGGAGGGGCTGTGGGTTGCAGCATCTTTTGACTCTTATATATTGACATAAATGGTGTTAAAATATGTCTAGAGTTTGATCCGTGGAATAGAATCCGATCTGAATAAAGTGAAGTATGAGGATTTCTTGGTTATGGACAGTCAAAGGTTAAAAAAAAAAAAGAAAATTAATGGGCAGGCAAAAAGGTTCTTCAAGTTAAAGTCGGCCAAGGAGAATAGAAGGGGAATTTATATGTTTACGAGGATTTCCTCTCTCTTTTATTGTTTGGTCGTAGGGGATTCCTGCATTCATGTTGTTGAAACTGTTAAGACATGGTAGTCTCCACATTCATACATAAAAATTGTTTTCTAGGGTTTTATCGGCATGTGCCGTTTGAGCATTTCAAAGAAGCATTACATAGGTATCAATTTGGTGAATTTCTTGAGCAAATCGTAAATTTCATCATTTAGGCACACGTTTGTGAATTACATCCCAAAGCAATTAAACCCTAGCCAATTTCGAAATCTCAGCATATCCTCGATCAATTTGGTGAAGACTCTTCCTTGTAGAATCTCAACAAATCATCGAGAGTATATAGAGCTCCGGCAAGTGATATGTTAAGACAATTGAGTCATTCCACCATAAGTACGAGGAGCTGCTAATGTTTCTTGGAACCATTCGTCTAATAATGACAACACAAACCTTGGGCAATAATGCATTGGGAACATATCAAAATATCGAGACGCAAAGAGACATGTGTAGAGCTGTAGAAGACCCCTATAGTATAATCATCATTTTTCATCATCACAAGATCCATGGGGAGGTCCGTTATATCAAGAGCGTTGAAGCTAGTTAAATCTTGTAATATGATTTGTGTAGTTCTTTCTTGAGTAATTGTAATGCTAAACACTATGTGAGATTATTGTGTGTGATTGGAGGGTTGGGAAATACTAAGAGTATTTGAGTGACATGGATATTGTTGAAATCTCCGCTATATCATTTAATTTATAGTTGAATTCTTTGTTGATCTCTCGAAAACATAGATCAACCTATCCAAATCATGGAAATTTGATATCCAATCTATTTTTCTATTCTGTCAATTATATTGTTCAATGCTAATTTTCAAAACAGAGGGCTTGAGCCGTCCTCATGTCCGAGAAGCAAGGCTCATCGCCAGATTCAGGTACAAATAGTGAAACCCGAGTACCATTTTTTAACGCTAATGGGCGTTTGCAACTCTTGTTAAGTAGAGTTAGGGTGCGTTTGGATGGGCATTTAGAAAGCCCATCCAGCCCCCAAAGCCCCTTCAGCCAAAGAGAAGGTGTTTGGCAACCTCCTCAAGGAGCTTTCAAGTGAAAGTAGGGTCCTTGGAAATGCTGAAAGCATTTTTTTTTGCCCAAATTACCCTAATTGATTTTTCATATTTCCGTTATTACCCTTGTATTTATTTATTTTTTAAAATGTAAAAGGAGCAGCCCTTCCGGACCGGGTTGGGCGCGGATCGAAGGGTTTAGGTTTAGCTAATTTCCAAAAAAAAAAGAAAAGAAAAATAATACCCATCAAAGCCCCTTGCAAAAGTTTTTTTTACCAAACACACATCCAACTCAAAGTTCATTTGTAAAATTTTTTTACCAAACACAACTGCATTTTCTCAAAATAGTTTGCTTTCAAGATTTGTATTGGACTCAAAGCCTCATCGCAAATCTTTGAACCAAACGCAGCCTTAGTGCTTTGGGCCCTGTCAAAGCTTTGCTTGCTCGACTGCCGAAAGTGCCCCGGGACACCAGGGAATAAAACAGGACCTGTAAGTTCGATTAGCCCCTGGTTTAGTTTAGTCAACAACATCGTAAGACTCCGCATGTCCGACATCAGATGGGTCGCAAAGATTATGTATCATCAAAAGTCAATTTAAGTGCAATATCACGTAAATTCGGGGGAACTTTTGTAATTCGACTTTTTTACATCCCCACCCCCTTCCTTCAATTTCCTTGCTCATCAATCAGCTAAACCAACGCCAGCACGTAACCAGAGGGATTCTCTCCTCTCAGACGCCAGAAGGATCCCCCGCCTCCGTCTCCCGCCGCCGATCCGCCCGCCGCCGCCGCCGCCAAATGCTTCGTCCCCTCTACTGAATCCGGCCTCCGTCCACGCTCGGCTCGGCAACGATGAACAACAGCAGCGGCAGCAACCACGATTGCATCAGCAACAGCAACAGCACGGGCTCCCGCGTCAACAGCAACAGCGCCGGCGGTTGCGCCGCCGATCGCCGCGATCTCGGCTCGCAGTTCTTGGCGCTGGCGCGGCTCGGCTCTGCCGGGGCCCCGGGCCCGGCGGACGAGGGCGAGGAGTCCCCGACGGAGCTCAACACCATCAACAGCTCCGGCGGCTTCCTCGTGGTGTCGACCGACAAGCTGTCCGTGAAGTACACGAACGTGGACCTCCACGGCCACGACGTCGGCGTCGTGCAGGCCAACAGGCCTGCCCCGGTGCGGCGGCTCGCCTACTATTTCGAGATTGAAGTGAAGCACGCGGGGGCTAAGGGTCACATTGGGATTGGCTTCACCAGCGAGAATTTCAAGATGCGGAGGCAGCCTGGGTGAGTGTTTCTTGCTGTTTTATTTTGATTCTTATCTGCGTTTTGAGGATGCTGGGTAGCGTAGAATCGACTCGTGTTTGGGTGAGAAGTTGCGAGAGAAATGGGATGGAATCGGATGAATGTGGATAGGAAAGGTTAGCTAGGGTTTTTTTTTTTTTTTTTGGTCTCTTGGTAGATTCTGTCGAGCTCTATTTGAATCGACAAATTGTGTCAAGGACAACAAACACTGGGTAACAGACAAAAATAAGACTGGAATGACAATTCCTCGGGAACAAATTCTTGTCAGACGTGAGACTGCAGAAATCTTTCTCCTTCTCCTTCTTCTTCTTCTTCTTCTTCTTTTTTCCCCTTTGTTATAGACAGTTTTGAGGAACTTATAGAACATAGTAGTGACGACTATTATCTGGTGAATTTATCGACTAGAATTCAGAGTGGTTTTTTCACGCGATGGATGGTGGCTGTTGAAAAATCATCTCATATTAACCAAAACAGAGAAAGTGGATATGCACAATAAATTATGGAAATTGTTTAGACATTTGTCTACCTAAACAATAATACATTTTGCCCTTGAAGGGCTTAATAGAGTTCAAGAGTTGGCTAAGGAGACAGATGACGGAGGTTACTGATCGAGTTTTAATTGAAGATAACATTCCCAAACAGAGTTGCAAGATTGATGGTTGAATTAAGAGAGATGAGGTGGTGGAGATGAAAAGTGACTCAGGAACTGTTGCTGTTATTATAAGGGGAGGATGCCCGAAGCTTTAATGATTCTGAAGCTTCTGGTGGTCAAGGCTGGGAGTGCCCATTGTTGCAATTTAATAAATTTTTTAGAAGTGTTTCTGCAAACCAATTGGATCCCTGAAACCTACAGATGAATCATCTAATGTCATGCATAGATCAACTAGGCCATGGAGAACAGCATGTAGGAAGTTACATGCTGGAAAAAGGGATACAGGTAATACCGAAACAAGAATGCTATAATGTGCTTGGTGAGTGGTTTAGACATAGAGATAAGGTGATCAAGGAGTATGTCTAAGCAGCCATTGAAAGCTAGTGAAGGCTGCTGTTGCGTAATTGAGCTTGATGCTTCATAAGGGATGCTTCAGTCAGCTGAAGAATCTGACTGGAAAAACATGAAGCAAGAATTAAGCAGAAAAATACTAGCAATGGGAGGAAGAGATGTAATGGATCTAAAATTTTCTTGGAGATACAGCCACATCTCAAAGAATTGTACAGTTTTGCTGACATAATTGCAATTTTTCTCAGGTTCTGGGCTTTAGTGTTGTGGTAAGTGCGGCAAGACACTAGCAGTTTCAGTGTGGTAGAGCATTCTGAAGTCTGCATTAAGATTAAATTGATCGTGGAAAACACCTGAGGACTTGTGATTATGTTGTAGATTATGTCTTTAGTGTAAAGACATATCTTGTAAGTGATATTTTATTCACTAGGGGCCCAATGAGGCGATTGTAACAAAAGATGTTTATGGACTTGGTTGTGATACCATTCGTCTTTATTATCTTGCTAAGGATTTGGTTGTGATACCATTCTTCTTTATTATCTTGTTTTATTCTATTTTTCGGGTGTCGGGTGTGGGTGGAGGGGGTAGGAATGACAACCAGACCCAGACGAAAGGATGGCCTGCCCGCTCTTATAATCAAGGCCATGGCTCAGCTAAAGTTTTGAAATGAACCATGGCACCCCATGCCAAAGCCATGACATACTTTACCATGTTTAGCATTGGTTACTGAATACATAACATACCGGGATTATAAGAATTGTGAAAAGTGTTAAACTTAGTTTTCAAGGTTCCAAAAATTTGGATCAGTATGACAAAATCCTATTTAGGATTAGAAGTTTAGGTTTTTTCTGTTAACTATTCTATATTTTGAAAATTAATACATTAAGGAGTTCTTCTTTCCCCTATTTCATTGCTTGCGGAAAATACTTACATTTGACCAAATGGTGTCAAGACATATTGGTTGGTCAAAGTGAAGAAAGTCTCACACCCACACTACATGGAACGAAATGTTTGGATTATCGAAGAGTATATACATGTCCAGTTTTACTTGTTAAAGAAAAAAAAGGAACCTATAGATTTTTTTCTTCTCTGAATTGCGAATTGGATGTGTATCTGTTGTAAAATTGGGTATGTGCAGTCACTGATGTAAATGTTCAGTGACAAGTATGTGCCATGCAGTTGGAATCAACTAGGACTTGTCTGTGAGCGGTAGTCCAACCTTACCAAGATCTAAGGTTTTGTCTGTATATTTATATTTCCCCTGTGATGTTACCTATTGAAAAGCAGAAAAAGGAGGAATGGAAGTTTGGGAGAACTAGGTTTTCTTAAATCTGTTTATAGCTAGCAGGTGGAGGTAGCAGTTGTCTGTTGGTTTTCTTTCCCCTCCATAATTCTATAGGATGATATGCTTTGTTTATTACATTCTAGTGTTTCCTAACATGGATGGTGATAATTTACTTGGAGGCCAGATGTGCTTTTCGTTCAATGACAAAGAGAAGTTCTCTGCCTGAGTTGGCCTTTTTGCTCTAAGTTGCTTGTGATTCTTTCTCCTGCTTCCATGTACCAGGTGGGAACCCAACAGTTGTGGTTATCATGGTGATGATGGGTTTCTTTATCGTGGACATGGAAAGGGAGAAGCTTTTGGACCAACTTATACTGCTCGTGACAAAGTTGGTGCGGGCATCAACTATGCTACACAGGAGTTCTTTTTCACGTAAGGAAGTCATAATTTTGTTCAGTCTTCTTTAATCAAACCAAAGCAATCGATTTGTTGTTACTGATTTAATGTTGTATCTGGGTCTGGTTTTGTGAGCTCCCTTCTTATGTGGCTTTGCACCTCCTTGGTGCCCTATAGTTGATCTTGTAACCTACGCAAATAAATAAGTAAATAAATAAGAGATTAATTGTTGTCTAACACACTGATTATATAAAAGAAGAAAAAAGAAGGAAAAAGAATAAAAGGGTTTATGTGAGACTTCCCCTCTGAAGTCATTTTGTATAGTGGATGTACCCCCTCTGTACCTTTATTATAAAATTTTGTTTAATTTTAAGGAAAAAAATACAGAAAAAGATGGAGAAGAAACCTCATTTCTGCACTGATACACTTCTTGGATCTGTGTCATATTAATTTGAATATGTCATCACTCTCTTTTCACTTGGAGTGTGTACTCTTCTTTTGTCATCTGTGTTTTCTTTTTGACAGAAAAAACAAGGCAATAGTTGGAACAGTCTACAAGGACGTGAAAGGTCCCTTATTCCCCACCGTTTCTGTTCATAGCCAACATGAAGAGTATGTTAAACTTATCTGTACTTATTTCTCTTCAATCAATTGTGATTATCAAAATTGCCTTCATAACCCTTGATACGCCTTAAGTCATGAGAGGGGCATGTCTTGTGTCATGTGAGTTGCATATCTAAAACTATGAATTGTGTATTATATTAGCTATGAGAAATTAATATCTTACTGCCATATAATGGGAAAGTAATACTTTTTCTATGTTTGACATATTCTTCTAGCCGTTCTGCTCTGATTCTTGCTGAGTTTGAACTTCTACATGTGGAGATTCGTGTGGCATCTGAACCTCTGTAAGGAGAGGCAGTGCATATATCTCGTCCCAACGTTTGACAACAATTTGAGATAGAAAAGCAAGTCCATACTGTCGGATTATTCGCTTCATAGTTTCATGATGTGACATTAATGATGAATGTTGAAATTTTACATTTCTGGTGCTTTACGAAAATTGTGGGATGAAACTATTTCTCTGTTCATTATAGCATTTTATTTGATTACATGCTCTCTGTATCTCTGTCTCTCTCTCCTTTTGTAGCTCCAGTCTGAGTTGGTTCGTCTTGTTTCCTTGTGAATATTTATTGGAGCAGGTTGATTTCCTTTTGATTGCTTAGTCCTGTTTTATTTGTCGGGCAGGATTGCTGTTAATTTTGGGCAAGAACCATTTGCCTTCGATATCAAGGCACGTATGCTTCTTCTTGGATCGTATTGTTCTTTCTATATTGTCCAAATTTATTGGCATTGCTCACTTTATGTAGTAATTATTAAACATAACATACCTTCTCCGCTTTTTTGCTTAGAATTATCTTTGAAAAATCCTGTCCTGTTTAACTGGGTTTGCTAAGTCCTGTGTTGTTGTTATTCTAAGGACTGCTGGCTTGGACAGTTCATATGATACAAGATCAAAGCCATTTTTACCTAAACTTCTATTTAAAGGCTGCTTTCCTGATAATAGATTTTACTTCGTGCTTATTAGGGGGATTATCTAACAAGATTAGATTTATATTCTGTGATTTCATATGAAATAAGTCAAAAGACTTCAATAATGTAATTATCATAAGAAGTATTTTAAGCATTAATTTTTTTTTTTTGGGGCAAAGAATCCAAGTTAGTGCAATGACAAATGATGATCTTCCTTGCCAAAGATTACTTTTTCCTTGATTGTCTTTTCACGTCTGCTTCTATTACAACTATAGGCATATGAAGCTCAAGAAAGACTGAGGCAACAAGCAACGATAGAAAAAATATCCTTGCCACCGAACATCAGCTATGGGTGAGTCTATGGCTGGTTTCAATTCCTTCTTGAAAAACAATACTATATGCATGTTTATGCACTTATGTTATTTGCTAGGTGAAAGAATGGCTTTTGAATAGTTGGCCTATGGAATAACCATTTACATTGCAGCCATTATCCACGGTGTTGAATTAATTATTAGTTGATAGTAATTCTTGTAAACGAATGGACTGACTGCTTGTTTAGCTGGTTGCTTCATGATGACTGTTGTTTTGGGATTGTAAACTGTGCTTGTTATGTCCACTGAAATAAACTACGACCTCGTTTAGTTCAGCATTCCCAAAGGGCTTTCAATCCCAAAAACCTCTTGGGAAAAAATTTAGGTGTTTGGTTCAGCATTTGAAGGTGTCTTTGGCCAAATGTTGGCCTTTAAAATGCTGAAAGCCCAAAGCAGGAGGGGACCTGCTTTGGGCTTTCAGCATTTCGGAAATGCAAGTCTACCTCTACTATTCATCCGTTGACTTCTTCTTCTTTTTTTTTTTTTAAACCGATTATCTTCCCCACACCTCAACCGTCATTGATTGGCGACGGAGTTTCATTGGATTTTATTTTTTCAAAAAAAATAATAAAAACCCTTTGCAAATGTTGGGTTCACCTTTTTTTTTTGTCATTTTTATCTTTTAATAATTAATAGCCCAACTTTTTATCAATACACTAGAATGATCATTAATTAACGAAGATGATTAATACTACAATAATTAAAAAAAATTATTCAAAGTTGAAAACAAACCTAAAAAAACCCTAGGCCAAAAGTTGAGCTTTGCATTTAATGTATAATCAAATTCTTTTAATATAATTTTTAAAAAATTTACTAATATATATCTTTTACATTATTCTCAACATGAAAATGTAAAATATTATATAGTCATTGTTTCTTTTTTGCAATTTTAAAAATACTAAAACTAAAAAACTTAATTTAGTTACACTAAAGGGCTTTTCAAATATATGTTTACCAAACAGTCTAGCATTTCGGAAAACCTCTTTATCTCAAAGGTATTTGCATTCTCCCAAGGACATTTCCCCAAAGCCAAACCAAATAGGCTTTACATTTCCTCATTTTGCATAAAGGATTAGATACTTCTTATGGAAAGGGTGAAAACAGATGTCTATGTAGGGGCCTTTACTTGTCAATTGGTATTCAGCCTCTTATGGAATGAATTGGATAGTTTGTTGTAGATAGAGATATATGTGGTATCGTCATGGATAGCTCTCCACTTGTGTGATTTAAACGGGGTGTTTTTGCATACCTTATGCTTTTTAGACCTGCGTGCATCTTTTATGCTGCCAAATATAGCCCACATTCCGTCACATGAAATTTTCCTTAGTGAGAAAAGAAAGAGGAAACGATAAATGTTTTTCTTACCTTATGGTTCTATCAGATCATCTCATCTTCCAATGTTACATAAAGTTCACCATTTGGATTATCAGGATTGTTCGTTCATACTTGCTACATTATGGGTACGAAGATACGCTACGTTCATTCGACATGGCTAGTAAAAGCACTATTCCTCCAATTTCTTTAGATCAAGAAAACGGCTTTGATGAACAGGAGATTCTCTATGCCTTGAACCAGAGGAAGACTCTACGTCAGGTTGGAAAATAATCTTGTTTTTATATTGTTTTGTTTATTTATTTTGGGTTCTGCAAGCATGTTTAGTTCTGTTTCAGTGAATTATTGCAAAGGGGTGCAGCTCTAATATGCTCTCAAATAGGTTAGCATAGAGCAGTCTGCTTTCCCTTATTTTTTGCGGTAGGTCAAGGTTTTTTCTTTTTCTTTCTTCTCTCTCTTCCTCGATCTGTCAGGTAGTATCTCGTTGAGGTCTTACTCTTATGCACAGCTCTTTATTGCTCGAGTAGCTGAGTTGGTACAATTTGACATGTCTGCTTGCCCTCTCTTTTGAGATTATGATATAAAGACCTTGTGTGCATGATGCATTAGTCTAGAGCCAGCAGAGAGAGAGCACAATGGTTAGGAGTTGAGAATTTATGCTTTTACTGGGCGAGACTCCTGAGAGTGTGACTTGACATTCCAAACATATTAGTTGGTTTTCGAGCCAGAGCTCCAATACTTTAATCTGTTTGTTTAAATTTTATTTTTAAGTATCTTCTTTTGTTTTAGGGCAACCTTTCTACTCTCCCAAAGAAATTCTTGAATCAAAGTGTTCTCCGAGTTAGTAGGTTTGTAGCTGCAGCGCAAGGGTTTGCATAATTGAAGCTCGTTTTGGCACAAAGAATTAAATTTTGTGAGCTGAGATTTTAGTCAAAAAAGTTTGGAATTTTGTTAACTTGCCTTAGAAATAGAAGATACTTTTGAGGTTTTTGTCCCGTAGCATGACGCATGTCTCATGAAACTTAGTCAAGCCAAATGACCTGATTTATTTGTTGATGAAGCTGATTCGAAATGGGGAAATCGATGCAGCATTCAGTAAACTCCGTGACTGTTATCCACAAGTTGTTCAGGTATTGAAGGCTCGTCATGACGTTGTTTTTACCTGTGAACAAAGTCATTTTGAGTGTTATTGTAAGCCAACTCTGGGCATGAACCTTGTTTGCATCTAAATTTGCTGTAATTGTGAAGTATGGGTCAACTGCATCGAGTTAGTCAAGAAATGTCTTAACTAGGGTATTTAATGTTCGTTTTCTCTGGAGGTTCATGATTCCCAACTATTTGCTATCTATTAATCTGAGCTTTGGCAATTTTGCCGAGCGAACATATTCTTTTATCCTTTTAGGCTGTTTTAGGCTATTTTATCTCTTTCTTAGTGTACTCGGTTCCCAGATTTTGTATCTTCACCTATACAAAAGGTGTCTATGAGATGTGTTCTGGTCCTGAATTAATAAATTTCCAAATTTTGCACAGGGTGGTGTCATCTCTCTTCTGCTGTATTTATAAACTTAGCATTCGACTTGTATAAGTGTTTCAATGATACAACAGAAGATTACTCTAGTTTAGTGCGTGATGTCTCAGTCTTGATTATCTTGTACTGCAGGATGAAAAATCAGCTACTTGCTTTCTCCTCCATTGCCAAAAGTTCATTGAACTAGTTCGGGTAATTTCATCTTATATTTTGATTGTTTGCATGGTCTAGTGTATTTAGATTGCTGTGTTATAATGGTAGGAAGAAAAAACAGTCTGATGAACATGTAGCTTTTTTTTCCAGTCATCGTCAACTTTTGGTTCTTGAGACTATCCTTTGAATGGTTTTGTAGTGGCACTGTGGACTGAACTCATGTTTCTCCACGGTGCCTTTGCTTTGAATACTGGAAGTGAAATTTCTTGTGCGCATTCTTTTTCCTGGTCTTGTTCTTGTTCCTCTTAAATGAATGATATAGCTAGTAATACTGTTGTGAATATTGTTTGGTGATTAGGCGTAAATGAATCATGAGTTGAGTAATGAACGTGTATTTGCAACCGGCAACATGTGAACTTATCAGTCTTAAAAAAAATCGTGCTTGTCATAGTTTTCTTCAATATTATAAAGGTGTAATTGATCCTAACCATTGTAAGTTTGGGTCAGACATGAGGACAACTTGAGCAAGAAAATGAGTTCGTTCCTTTTACATGTATGTTCATGTTAGAATTTTGTCTACTCAAGTTGTGCTGTTAAGAAACGAGCTCTGTGGGGGCTTCAACTGGTAAGAATTTGAAGGTGAACTGTGTAATACATTCAACTAGTTTAGTTGTGAATTAATACTTATTTTGGTCCCTTTTTTAATGTAAATGAATTTTACTATATCTTGACCAGTTTAATGAATTGTTTTGTTGCATTTGATTGTAGATTATGATTTTTACCGAACTAAGAACTGACTTTTTTTAATGAAACTTAATCAAAATTATCTGCATGGGCCTTGCATTCTGTTCCAATATGCTAATCAGTTATATTAATGGCAGATCTTTGAGTTACTAGAAAACATGAAAATACTTTATTGGACACTTATTCATGAAAATCCATTCTACTGAAATATTGTCTCATTAAAAGTTTCATGTTGAAGAGATCAGATTTGAGTTATGGTGATCCATCTTTGTCCACTTGTTGAGCAGGTGAATGGGATTGTCTTGTTGCCTTGTTGCCTAATTTAAGAGCTAGAGGCAATTAGCTTAAGATTGGAGATATTTATTGATCAAGTTGTCGGTTTCCTATTGACCTATATTGTCTTGGCACAATGTTTTTGAAGCTGTGAGGATGAATTAGCATCCCAAAGTTTGTCGAATCATGTCAAGTCTGGGTTTTGTCATGAGGTTCTTCAGGTGGTCTTATGTTTGTGTGTTATTGATTCATGTTAATTGCAAGTCTATTTTTCATGGCCTTTTAATAATATCGTGCGGTTTTACTGATCCCCTTTTTGCATGATTTATATATCGTCATCCAGGTCGGGGCACTGGAGGAGGCTATTAAATATGGAAGAGTTGAGTTATCAAGGTTTTTTGAGATGGCTGACTTTGAGGATCTAGTACAGGTAGTAAACACAATCTACGGTATGGTTTTATTTCCTGTTTTAGTTTTTTTGCACTGGTTAGATTGGTGCAATACTGAAAACTCTTTTAAAGGTCTCAGCAACATAACATAGACAACTATTTGTGGGATAGCAGGTTGTCTTAAACAGGGAAATATGTGCAATAGGGCAATTTAAATTTCAACATTGTTTCTGCACCACGAACCTCAGCACTCATGTTACACCCTTATTTAAGGAACTTCTACTTTGCCTGTTCTGTTTGGGCCTTGTTAATGTAAGTCCTAAAGTTATGAACTGAAAAAAGAATGCAACATTGAATGGAAGTATGGAAGCCGTCAATTGTTGGGGCTTTTGAGGGAGGGAGGGATGGAGTGGTACTCTCTACTTTTCTTTTTCCTCCTTTTGTGAAGTATAGGAGCATGGGAACAAAATGTACAGATAACATGACCTTGGCAAATGAAGGGAGAAAGATTTGTATTCTTCTTCCTTAGTTTCCAGTAGTCATCTTTTTACCCAATACTATAACTTCGCTTTGAGGGCGTCATTATTAATGGAACTTTCATGGTATTCCATTCAATTAGTCATGCTCGTCTTTTCTCCTCATATCATGTGGAGGTTGAAGAAAATGAACCAGTTTTCTTTTTAAAGACAATCTCTTTGATGACGAAAATATAATTCCTTCCTCTCTGCTCTAGGATTGTGTATCTTTATTGGCGTTTGAACATCCAAAGGAGTCGTTTGCTGGGTATCTACTTGAGGAGTCACAGCGTGAGGTGGTAGCCGACACGGTTAATGCAATGATCTTGGCAACAAATCCCAATGCAAAAGAATTTCAGGGTTGCCTGCACTCCTACCTGGAGAGGTTGCTGAGGCAGCTGACTGCTTGTTGCTTGGAGAGAAGGTCGTTGAATGGAGATCAGGGGGAAGCTTTCCATCTGCACAGAGTACTTAACAACAGCAATGCAACACGCTAAATGTTAGTCTGTAGCTTCGTCTCCAAATTGAATGTCTCATTGCTGTTCATATTAGCTCATTGATGGTTTGCTGAATCATAAGCCGAGCATTCAACTGTTCCATGTGCCGAGAGGAAATCCCCTTGGAGCTACATTGCAGGATCTTCTCTTCATGCTTGGAGGCATCTCTGATGTTGCATATCACACAGTAAAAGAGACGTTCCGCGGTCCCAAAATGGCTTCACAATTTTGTGGTGGAGTTGCTACGTTTTCTACTCGTCTCTGTCACGTTGGATGTTCATTTGGATGCTCAGAAGATTAGTCAAGTGTAAAGAATACTTGTATAGATCCATATGTTGGGTTTAATGCAGCAACTCTCTGGTGATTTGTGGTTCTTTCGACGCAGTCTCCCTGTCAAATGAGCATGAAGTAAGTGTATTAAAAGTCCCATAACTTGTTATGAAAATATAATTGAATCTTAAAAATTTATGAAGTGGAATAATATTCTAAAACTTGTTGAATTGGCGCAATTGAATTCTTCAATTAATTTGGTCTAATTTGACTGATGAAAAATGTGGGCATGACTTTTTTTTTAATCAATATTTTTTATAATTTACATGGTGATGATATGATCAAATCAAGAAATATAAACTTAAAAAAACATTGTTTTTGTCTAAATTTGATTTTTAATAAAAAATTATTTAAATTAAGGGCAAAAGTCACCAAAAACCTTTAAATTATACCTATTGTGACACTAAAAATTCTAAACTTATATTTATGTGATACATTTATCTTCTGTCAAAATTTAGTCAATGGAAACTATAAAGAAATTTCATATATGGACGCTAGAAGACAAATAATGTTGATACGGCATATGATTTAAGTGAAATCAAAATAAAGGTTTGTGTAATATAGATGCAAGTTTGAGATTAGGTAAATGTGTGATAATGAACATATAAAAGTTCATGATAATAATGTCACAATGATAGAGTTTAAGTTTCTTTTTTTTTTTTTTTGGGTGACTTTTTTCCCTAAATTAATTCTCTTTTAAAAAGGAGGAGAAAGAACCAGGCGGCTACGGCTTGCACAGCTCTCACTGTCGCCGCCCGGCAATCGCCAAGAAGTCAAGGTGGGGATGGCTAGAGTCAGTGACCCTCGCTGATTGCAGGCGAATTAGAAGTTGTGAGGCTTCGTATGTAGCTATTTCAGGAGTAAATTTGCTTATCAAATCTGACGTCTGATGAACAAGAATTGCCTTTTTCTATTCCTACGGTGCACAATTTTGAACAAAACGGCCCCCGTTTTTCGATGAACTTCGAGCATCCTCCTTCAGTTCTGTCCTCCACTCTTCAGTGTCCGAGCCGGAGTTCATCTTCGCCGCTCACCGAGCCCCACGTGCAAGCTGCCATTGCCTGCCTGGAAGACTCGGCTTCCTAGGCTTCGGGATCGGATTTTTCGAAGTTGTCGAGCAACAACCTCGCGTTGCACCGCCTCTTCAACGGAGCTCCGAAGTCGGATTAGGCCGGCCATGCCGCCGCCTCGGGACCCTTTGAGATCCCAGTCGTCTTCCTTCCAGACCTCGCGCGCACTTCGTGTGCCCAGACCCTAATCCCTCCGCCGCATTGCTCACCTCGCTCTCTAGGAAAGTCAAATCGGAGTCAATCAACACGTTCAAAGAGAAATCCTTGGTGACTTCGGAGTTGTGCAGGCTCCAGGTTCAACGCCGTCGCAACCGAGATGATCGCCAAAAAAGGCTCAAGCTCTGGATCTGGATCAAGGTCGGGGAGATGAACAATTCAAGAAAAGAAGGAAGAGGAAGATCGACAGTATTGAAGAAAAGAAAAGAAAAGAAAAATAATAAAATCAACCTAGTCTTGCATAAATTTAAAGGGAGAATTACCAAAAAAACCCTAAACTTATTGCAATTATATCTATTTAGTTATAAACTTTTTTTAGTCCATTTAGTCCATTTGGCCAAAATTAGCCGGCCAAAATTAGCCAGCCTAATCTTTGCTTGAATGCTGATGGTCACCCCTAGCCATCATACATAGTATAGTTGACAATTTAACATTGACAATTTTAGACAAAACGGCCCCTTTTTTCATTATATTTATGAATGTTTTTAGTTTTTTTTCTCTTAATTATTTTTTTGTTTTCTACTATTTATCCTGTTTAGATGAACTTCCAGCACCGTCCTTCAGTTCTGTCCTTATATCTTCGACTTAAAACTTGAGGAATGGCCCTGTTTGGTTGGGCTTTCCCAAGGGGCTTTGAGCCCCCAAAGCCCCTCGGGGAAAATTTTGTGTGTTTGGCAATGGTTTTTGAATGCCCATTTGTGAAATGCGGGCATTTTAAAGACTGAAAGCTGAATGCTAGGAAGGACCAGCTTTGAGCATCGGGCATTTCAGAGATGCAAGTTTACTGTTCATCATCATTACTGTTCATCTTCTTCTCCATTTGTTTCATCTTCTTCTCCATTCGTCTTTGTCTTCCCTGCTGCCTAAGAGTTCGGCTTCTCCGGCAACCACCACCACCATGTGGGGGTCGCGCGTCCTCGGTGACCATCGCCCGGGGTGGCACGACCCGCGACCCAGGCGGCGTTGCTTGGTTCGCCCGTGCCAGGCGACGCCGCTTGAGGTCCGCGCCTAGGTCCGTGCAACCTCAGCCGCCAGATCTGGCGGCCTGAGGTCTCTGGCCTCTACAACCTCAGGCCGCCAGATCTGGCGGTTCGGCGACCAGATCTAGTGGTCCGGCGGTTAGATTGGCCATCTGGCAATTGGCTGGCTGTTCGCCGACGGTTCGCCGGCCACCGGATTTTATTTTCAGACTTAAAAAAAAATAAAATAGCAAAAGCCAATTAGAAATGCAAGTTTTCCCAAATGGTGTTTTTGCTAAAATTATTTTTCAAAGATACTTGAGATTGTAATTTACCAAATGGTGTAATATTTCGGAAAACCTATTTATCTCAAAGGTATTTACATTCTCCAAGAGTATTTCCCCAAAGCTGAACCAAATGAGCCCTTAGTCCCTTCTGTGCCCAAGCCAAAGTTCATCTTCACGCCACTCATCGAGCCCCAAGTGCAAGCTGACATTTCCCTGCTTGAAAGACTCGGCGTCCTAGGATTCGGGATCGGATTTTACAAAGTTGTTGAGCAACAACCTCGTGTTGCACTGCCTCTTCAACGGAGCTCCCAGGTCGGTATAGACCGGCCACGCCACTGCCTCAGGACCCTACGAGATCACGATGGTCTTCCTTTCCAGACCTCGCGTGCCCTTCACCCGCCCAGACCCTAATACTTCCACATTGCTCCCCTCGCTTTCTCGAAAAATCAATGGAGTCAATCACAGCATTCAAGGAGAAATTCCAGGTGATTTCGGAGTTGTGCAGGGTTCAGGTTCCACGCCGTCGCGGCCAAGAAGATCGCCCAAAAAAGCCCGAGTTTAATTGCTGTCAGAAATCTCTTCAATCAATGGTAAGTGCAACTATGTTAATGTATAATTGGAAAGAAATGAGGCCCGATATAACGAACATAACTTACATCGGAGTTGTGCAGGCTTCAGGTTCCACACTGTCGCAGCCGAGCTGCTCACCCAAAAAAGCATGAGTTTAACTGCTGTCGGAAATCTTTTCAATTAAGGGTAAGTGCAACTACATTAATGTATAATCAGAAAGAAATGAGGCTCGATGTAACGAACATAACTTCCAATGATAAATAGAGGTTTATCTATGTGCCATAATATTTTATTGGGTGCATGTAATAGCCATGTTCTATATTGCAAATTTGCCATCCACGTATTCACCCATCAAAATCATCAATAATCTAGCAGTCCAGAGTTTAATTTTTGCAAGTAATTAAGTAATCACCGATGGGATGTATATGGTCAAGTTTCTAGAGAAAACTGCTCTAACAAAACTTGCCATTGATAATACATCTTAGTATGGGAATTTGTCAAATGCAAATTGGGCAAGTGTATCCACACCAATAATGAACATGACTAAATACTTACCTATTTATACAGCCCTTCATCTTTTGGTACTCCACGCCATAGCCAACTGACTTTCTCATTCTCTTTTACTAGTCCTTTGAGTGCTTCAAAGCAAGTCCTGAGTGATGCATAAGAAACAAAGTTTTAGGCATCGTGCCTCCCTCCCATCTTTGGAGTTGTCCTTTGACGTGCACCCAACAACCATATCTCACATACTCCAACCTTGCATCATGTAATTAAAAATCGGATCAGTGATTCACCAGAAAAATGCTTCAACCCTGGTAAGATCTCTCTCTCTTCCCCCCCTTCTCTCTGTCTCTCGTTGATTATGATATCCTGGGTTTGTATTCTGTATAACAGCACGGGGCACTGGGGAGGACGGGAAAGAATTCCAGTAGTAGAGAAGTCTCCGAAAGATCGAAGTGCTACTTTATCTCTACGGATGGTCCTCAAGTTCTATCTCGCCCAATGCAGTCCCCACAACAGCCGACTCAGCAGCCACATGGATATAAAGCTACGGTGTATGTCCCTGTGGCTTGCATATCCTATGATGGGTTAGAGAGCGTTAGGTTGGTTTTCGGCGCCATGTTGTATTCTGCATAGTATTTTGTCTCGTAAAAGTGGATTGCTGCTGGATAATCATAGAGGAAGAGAACATGGGAACAAGTTAAATGGCTGATGGGTTCCACGTTTCATGTATATCCGATGTAAAATTTTATGAGAGGCGGTCATTTTGTATGGTGAGTTTATGAGAGCTTTCCTCCATATAATACAAAAAGAACTTATGCTTATGAACTTATGCATATGCTCTAGCTCGTGAAGCATAGATACCACGCAATGAGTCCTGTACTTATGCTAAGAGCTCTTCTAATTGAGACCTCGAATTCGTAGTCATTCTACCTAATGAGTCTCGTAAGATGATGATGCTTTTAGTAAATTAGTTTAACCAAAAAAATCCCAATTCAAATTATAGTAAATTTTCTCTTGGTTCGACAACTAATCATAATTCTGCAATAAGTGTGGTCATAATATATAATACACTTTTTTTTGTTCGAAATATATAATACACTTCAATTGCTCAAATATGAACTCTTTTAAACATTTATCCAGTCTGAAAATTGGATAAATATCAGAGGCTATTCTTGCAGCTTTCCACTTTTTGATTTCAAACCTTTGGCTCTACATAGTTATGTTGGTCCTTCAAATTCAACCCCATATAAAGAAATGTGAGCAAATCCTTCTAGTTCGCAATAGACACATTAGAGCCTTAAGTTGGAAATTATCCCAGTGTTTATCATAAATCAGCATTTAGATTCTTCGAAAATGAGTTTAGGAGACAATGACATATTGATATGAATACTTCATTGGCTAAAATGTGCTTTCAACATATAGAAATCAAATTAAAAATAAATTAGATCAATTTTGAGGGGCCATTTTTGTATGCTCTCTTTTATATTCATATTTCGATATTTTCAAAATAAATTTGCGTGTGTTCTTTTTTCTTTTTTTTCTAATCTTAAAATCTATCAGAAAAATATATCACACACTCATTTGTGGAATTATCGAGAAGGGGTAAAAACAACGCATATGGGTTACTCATTGTACAAATAGATTTGGTATATAAAATATAATATTTAACAAGTAGTACAAAGACGAAATGAACTATTCTTTTTCTAAGCAAAGTTCGTGCTATTTGCCAATCGTTTTAGAAGCAGGGTGCATTTACTATAATAACTTGAACCTATGCACGGTAAGAAATATTACTCGATAACTTTCTTATAATTTTTGTAAGGTGCTGCTGCGGTGATGGTACAATTATTCCTTATGAATAACGGTGCCATTTTGACCGCACACTAAATGGGAAATGCAATTGGCAGGCAACTGTCGCATCCCAAGGCTCTCTTTTCCCCTCTGCAAAGGAGTGCAGTGCAGTGCAGTGCAGAGTAACAAGGAAAGTCAATATGGGGCCACAAGTACCCAAATCTTTTTTTCACCTAGGGATCCCGTTGATATCCTACTAGACCGGACAAGCAAGTCATCCGGTATAGTTTGCACCGTCACTTTTCCAATGGTGATAGTACCATCAGCTTATCATTGTCCCTTGTTGTATTTACTACATACACCTAATAACCATGTTTCATATAATTGTTGTTGGTTACCAACAATCCAGCGGCTGGAATTTAATTTTCCCCCATATTTAGGTAATCATTTGGGATACACATTGCCAAGTTTGCACAGAAAATAAATTATAACATACTCTAGACACAACTAGTTCTAATTTTTTTTTTTTTGTCTCACTAGTGAAACATGTAATATGAATCCCAAGCAATGGTCCAGTTAATTCCGCAAACTACCTTGACCCACAAGTTTGGCATACCTTTTTTGTCATACTTTTATCTAATCAACAAAATTTCGACAAAGATCTCTATAAATATGTTGCTTTGAAGTGTTATAGATATTTCTAATTGATTCATAAGAATTACCAAAGTGATAAATTCTCAAATAGCCATCTATTCTTCTTTTGATCAACAATATATCAAGTAACCCGCCATATATTTAATCTTGCCCAGATGAAAGAAACTTAGATAATAAGTGACCTCATTTTTTCACTGTAAGTAGATGTTATCTGGGTTTACAAACCACCTATTACACATGTATATCTATTGGAAATAAGAATAGATTTCAAATCGACTTGAAATGCTTGCGTTGGATACATGCAATAACTTTTCATATAAAGTTAGCAATATACTCGAACACAAACAACAAGATGCGCCATATTCTTCATATGTAATATAGAAGAGTTCAAATTTTAGTACTATAGAACATGTTCTATCATCATATTAGCCTCTAGAACAAGTAAAATATTGTTGTTTCTCTGAAAGTAATATATTCTTGAGATTTATACACAATTCTGTGAAGAAAACAAGAGACTGTACTATAAAATGTTATTATTGAGTTATTATTTATGTTTAATTTTATTTAACAGGAAGTTTACTTTCCTTTCTTTATTTATGTATTGGCAAAATATCTCAAAACAATATCTTAGTAAAGGAATCATAAAATTAGGAAGCACTCTCCTTATTGCACAAAAGATTAGCTTTCTTTACAATTAGACCGAACTTGCGTAAGATAATTATCCAATCAGTCTTAAAACTATTGCACGGCTATTAATTCTATCATAAAATTTTTAATTTGACCAATTTAACTATAAACCTTTCGATTATATTCTAATGTAGTCTTTCAGCCTAATCTTTGCCTGAATGGTGATGGCCACTATCGGCCATCATACATAGTATAGTTGACAATTTGATATAGAAAATTTTAGACAAAATGGCCCCATTTTTTCATTATCTTTTTATATATTTTTAGTTTATTTTTCTACTATTTATCTTGTTTAGATAAACTTGCAGCACCGTCCTTTAGTTCTGTCCTCCTGTCCTCAACTTAGAACTTCAGGAACTTATTCCCTTATGTGCCCAAGCCAGAGTTCATCTTCACGCCACTCATTGAGCCCCAAGTGCACGCTGGCATTCCCTGCTTGAAAGACTCGGCGTCCTAGGCTCCGGGATCGGATTTTTCGAAGTTGTTGAGCAACAACCTCGGTGCTGCACCGCCTCTTCAACGGAGCTCCGGAGTCGGTATAGACCGGGCACGCCACTGCCTCGGGACCCTACGAGATCACGACCGTCTTCCTTTCTAGACCTCGCGTGCACTTCACCTGCCCAGGCCCTAATCCTTCCACATTGCTCGCCTCGCTCTCTCGAAAAATCTAAGTGGAGTCAGTCACAACATTCAAATAAAAATTCCAGGCGACTTCAGAGTAGTTGAATATAAAATAGAAAAGAGAGTTGAGGAATTTTTGATTAATTCGATATATTGAAATGAGTACATGGAAAGCCTATTTTTAGGCTTAGATAGAGAAAATCAAAAGAAACCCAATCAGATTTGTATAATCAAAAGAGAAATTGAAATAAGAGGAAATATCATAAAAATCTCTAAGACATATCTCAATACCCTAATATTGCTAACAGGAGTTGTGCATGCTCTATAGGTTCCACGCCATTGTGGCCGAGATGATCGCCAAAAAAAAGCTGAGTTTAATTGCTGTCCGGAATCTTTCCAATCAACGGTAAGTGCAACTACATTAATGTATAATTGGAAAGAAATGAGGCTCGATAAAACGAACATAACTTCCAACGAATAAATAGAGATTTATCTACGTGCCATAAGGCTTTATTGGGTACATCTAATAGTCATGTTTCATATTTCAAATTTGCCATCGATCTATTCACCCATCAAAATCATTGATAATCTAACGGTCTAGATTTTAATTTTTTTCAACTAATTAAGTAATCACCAAAGGGATGTATATGGTCATGTTTCTAGAGAAAACCAGCTCTAATAAAACTTGCCATTGATAATATCTCTTAGTATGGGAATTTGTCAAATGCAAATTGGGCAAGTGTATCCACACCAATAATGAACATGACTAATTACTTACCTATTTATAGAGCCCTTCATCTTTTCGGTGCTCCACGCCATAGCCAACTGACTTTCTTCTTCCTTTTTACTAGTCCTTTGAGTGCTTCAAAGCAAGTCCTAAGTGATGCATACGAAACAAAGTTTTAGGCATCATATCTTACTCGTATCTTTGGAATTCTCCTTTGACATCAATCCAACAATCATATCTCACATACTCCAACCTTGCATCATGTAATTAAAAGTTGGATCAGTGATTCACAAAAAGAAATGCTTCCACCCTGGTAAGATCTCTCTCTACGGATGGTCCTCAAGTGCTATCTAGCCCAATGCAGTCCCCATATCGGCCATCTCAGTAGCCGCATGGCTATGAAGCTACAGATTACGGTGGACGTCCCTGTGCATATCCTATGGTGGGTTAGAGAGCGCGAGGTTGGCTTCGGTTCCATGTTCTAGTCCGCGTGGAATTTCGTCTCATAAAAGCGGACTGTAGATTAATAATCAGAGAGGAAGAGAAGATGGGAACGAGTTAAATGATCGATGGTTTCGACGTTTCATGTATCTGATGTAAATTTGTGTGAGAGGCGGTCATTTTGTATGGTGTGTGTACAAGAGCTTTCCTCCATATTATGCAAAAAGAACTTTATCCTTTATATATTATTCCATGGATTGATTATACAGTCTTCTCTTTCCCTTATGACAGATATTTAGTTGCCTTGCTTTCTGAACTTATGCGCATGCTCTAGCTCGTGAAGCGTATATACCACGCTATGTGTCTTGTACTTGCGCTAAGAGCTCTCCTAGTTGAGGCCTTGAATACGTAGAGTTATTCTACATAGTGAGTTTCGTAACATGACAGTGATTTTACATAAATTAGTTTAACCAAAGAACATTGAAACTCAAATGACAGTAAATTTTCTCTTAATTCGACAACTAATCATAATTCTGCAGTAGTGTGGTCATAATACATATTGTACTTTAGTTGCTCAAATATGAACTCTTTTAAACGTTTAGTATCCAGTTCGAAAATTGGATAAATATCAAAGGCTATTCTCGTAGCTTTTCATTTTATTTTATTTTTCAAATTTCTGGCTCTATGATAGTTATGTTGGTCCTTCAAATTCAACCTCGTATATGGAAATAAGAGTAAATCCTTCTAGTTTGCAACAGACACATTAGAGTCTCAAGTCGGAAATTATCTCAGTGTTATCATAAATCAGTGTTTATATTCTCCTTTAACAAGTTTAGGAAACAATGACATATTGAAATGAACACTTCATTAGCTTAAATATGCTTTCAACATACAGAAATCAAATATAAAAAAAAAAAAAAATTGGATCAATTTTGAGGGGCCACTTCTATATGTTCTCCTTTTTATATTCATATTTCGATATTTTCAAAATAAATTTGTGTGGGTTCTTTTTTTCTTTTCTAATCTCAAAATTTTATTAGATAAACATATCACACACTTGTGAAATAATCGAAGAGGTGTAAGCAAAACCCATGCACTAATATGGAGTTACTTATTGTACATAAAGATTTGCTATATAATAGCAAATATTTAACAAGTAGTACATATACGAAATGAACTATTTTTCTTAAGCAAAGTCCATGCAATTCGCCATTCGTCTTAGAAGTAGGGTGCGTTTACTTTGTTTAAACGTGAACCTCTTCATGGTTAAAAAAATTACTCCGATAACTTTTTTGTGCTTTTGACTATTTACTATATACACCTAATAACCATGTCTGATATAACTGTTGTTGGCTACCAACAATTTAACAGCTGGCATTTAATTTTCCCATATAGTTTTTTTTTTTTTGTCGGTCCTACTATATTCCTACTCTAACATCCATTCTTATACTTTTGCCCTGCCTCCTTGCAGAGCGTGAGAGTCAAAATCCACTCCAAAAACTAAATTGTTCCCACCCCAACCCCTTGAAAATGTGGGAATTTGAACCATTCACCCCGCTTTTAAGTTGGAAGGGTGGCCACTAGGGCAAACTCAAGTGGTTATTTTCCCGCATAGTTAAGTAATCAATTGGGATACACATTGCCATGTTGCACATAAAATAAATTATAACGGAACCTACCAATTATACTATTTCCCATAAACTTCAACTCGTGTGGGTAGCGGTTGCCGTATTGTGATGATTTCCTTTAAGGCAGATTTCTATGTCTACATCCTAACCGTACAATTATAGTCGATTGTAGCATGAGCTGTATATTCTGCTTAACTTAGCTGAATTAGCATATGCCACCATCTTCCTCTCAAAATTACTGCTACCCAATCACCATAAAGGATGCCATAACATATGACTCATTCATTCATTTTCTATCAGGCCAATAATATGCATATGCATTGTTTAATGTCTAGCCCTCAATCCTCTACTGCCATGGATTTGTTTTTATATAATGAATAATGGTTTGGATACTCTAAAAGACCTCAACAACCCTATCTTATTTTAATGATTGTATAGTTCTCGAAGTACTTATTATCCATGACGGTTGGATCCTGTACAAATTTAACCTCAAATAATATAACCTCAAACAATATCCTATTATACGCTTATTAACCTCACATAATACACTTGATGAAAAAATGCAATAATAATCTTAACATAAGGGAAACTCACATAGCTTTGATTTTTTTGCACTCTAATTTAGAAGCTCAATCTACCCTACTCTCCTCAATTCAATCAATTTGATATCTTTTTTTTTTTCTTTTTCTTTTTTTTTTTTTTTTTTTTTTTTGGTTCTTGATCTTCCTCTTTGTTAGTGGCTAGCCACCGACAATACCCATAGAGGGCTAGCTAAGAGTCGCCCACACCAGACACAATCGAGGCGACCCTCACCCTAAGGCCATCCACAAGGGTTAGACGACTTTGCTAGCTGTTGGTAAGGGCCGGCAAGAGACTACAAGTCCTCGCCTACTGTAAGCGAAGCAACCCTCACCAAATCTAGTGAGGGTCAGCCTTGCCTACTCCTCGAGAGGGCTCGACCACCCTTGCCAATGGGCGACGACCCTCGTTGGTTGCAAGCAAAGGTTGTTGAGGTCTTGCCAGCCCTTACTAGTAGCCGATGAGGTCGCCCAGCCCTCGCCAGACATGGGCAAGGGCCGATTTCATGGATGGCCGTACGATGAGGATTGCCTCACTTGTGGCCAGCATGGGTGGCCCTCGTGACCCTTACCCAGCCCTCTAGCCACCAGCAAAGAGGAAGAAGAAGAACCAATAAAGAAAATGAAGAAAAAAAAGGGAAAAATATCAAATGACGAAAATATCCCTTATAACTAGAAAGTCAGGTTCTTATTTGAAACGGACATAACCATTTCGGGCCTTTATTTAAAACAGATATAACCAATTCTTGTCCTCATTTGATACAAGATCCACTTTAGACTCTTATTTGAGAAAGTAATAACATTTCAAATCTTTATTTGAAGCAAAGTCCACTTCATACACTTATTTGAGAAAATGATAATACTTCGGCCCTTTTTTTTTTTTAAATTTGCCCTATTAAAACAAAAGAAATAATAAATTTCTTGATAATTAATGAATTGATGACTATTAAAAAGTCGTTATAATATAATAGATGGTTTATGAAGAAAAAAATCAAAAACCATTACACGGCCATTATAAAGCCCATATACAACCGTTACGAAATTGATTGCAATCAAGACCATTACATAACCATAATTAAACCATTATAAAATGTTACAAATCCATTATAGAATAATAGCTTTCATGGCTATCATAATTTCTATAATAAAAAATACTTTCGATTATTTTAAAACGGTTGAAATATCCAACAAAAATTCCATAATGGCGATAAGTTATTTTTTGATATTTAAAATGAAAAAAAAAAAAAAAACAAAAACAAAACAAAACAAATACGACCATAATCTAGGAAGTAGTCGTCTTCTGTCGTGAGGAGAGAGAGAGCGAGACAGAGAGATAGAGAGAGAGAGAGAGAGACCATCACAGGCAGGAGCGCACCCGGAGAAGACGATGGCGTGCGTCGTGGTGGCTTCATCGCGAACCCACTGCTCTCCTCTCCGCTCCGACGCGACGCGCTCGGCCTCGTGCAGACGACCCAGTTCGCTTTCCTGGGCTTCTTCGTTCACGACTGCGGACCTCAGGGCCTCGCTCTCCGTCGCCTCTAAACCCGCTCCTCCCAAGGTAAACGCCGAACTCGTTCTTCCCCCACCCGTTCTTGACTCCTTTGCATCACTCCTTGCGAATCCCACACGAAATATGAGAAATGGGTCGACTGATTAGTTAATGATGACACTGTTTCCGGCTGGAACGTTGTCGGGTAACGTGAAAGCTTATTCCTTTTACCCAAAAGTGAGTGCAAGGTTGGAGCTTTGTCATCTCTTAGGGCGAAACCAGTCAAACCCTTTCAATTTGTTGCTCTTAGATGATGATGATTGGATGGAAATCTTATGCTCCTGAGTTGTTTGTGGAATCATTGGAGATTGGGTTGCAATGGTCGATGGAAACTCAGCTCAGCCATTGAATTGGATTGCAAAGGTTTTTTTTAGACTGCAGTCGTCGTTCGCAGCAAGACTCATTGTTAAGGTTGCAAATCGGTTCGATTTTCTTTCTAGAAAGCGCCCTGTCCAAGAGTGCGCTTGAAATCCGTAGTTTCTGCGAGCACACTACTGTTGGAAAGTTGAATTGTGCAGCTAAAAGCCAGCACATGTGACCTTGTTGACCAATTCGTCAGAAAAACCGGGGAGAGAGACTTGCTCGTGTCTAAGGTGGATCTATTGGAGCCTCAGTGGCATAGAGAATGGCTTATACACCTTTAAAATGAATAGATGAAAATGTTCTGTGAAGTGTCTGGCTGCTGCTTTGAAGAATTCCAGTACACCCTGCTTACTGTAACAGTTGCAGACTAGCAGGATGACATTTGATTGCGGTCAGTGATCCTACAATAAAAAGACTTTACCTCCCTAATGATTGAAAATTGGGATGTCGCAATTCTTTGTAC
Source organism: Eucalyptus leucophloia subsp. euroa (assembly GCA_017140325.1). Lineage (NCBI taxonomy): Eukaryota > Viridiplantae > Streptophyta > Magnoliopsida > Myrtales > Myrtaceae > Eucalyptus > Eucalyptus leucophloia. The sequence goes on from CM029473.1 coordinate 34,141,785, forward strand.
TTTTTATTCACAATAGCTCATCGTTTTCCTCTCCTCAAGATGCTTCTAGTTGTCAATCAGTTGGGTGTTGATCTAATTTATGGTACCTCAATTTAAAATGTCCAGGTTCCTGTATTTATTATTCACACAAAAGGAAAGGACATTAATTTGTTTCATTGGTTTTTTTATCTTGAAACTTTGCACGTGTATCTGTGAGCATAGATTCTATCTCAGGATCATTGTTACAGCTGCCTTTCCCAACATCCAGGGCATCTCCAGGGTGAAGTTTCTTGTCATAGCTTGTGATGAGGTTTTTTAAGATGCTAATTGCTGAAGTTTTTACCTGGATATTAGGTGAGGGATTTGCTTCTAGTCTCTGGCACCTTATTTTCGGGACCAGCTCTGGCAACTAATTGAAAGTCCTGCTTTGCCATTTGACTATTTTAAGGATATTTTCTGGAAACTTCTCTTTCTTTCCTTTTTTTTCTTTTTTTTTTCATGTCTCTGTGTATGTGTTTTGGATGTTGAAACATGCGAGTGCCAATTTGTGTAGAAACTGTATCTTGTTGTGTAGATGATTATTTTGAAGCTGAACTACTTTTTTTAAACAGATAGTTCACTAATGCTAAGTTTACTGTAAATTCTTTTGGGGTCACTTTCGTTGTACAATGGCTCTAGGTTGGTGGTGAGCTTTTGTTAGCTAAATTATTGCCTGATTAATCTTGCATTTGTTAGTGGGGCAAACAATGTTCTAGATGATTAGTCCTGATTGTCCATGCTTACGATTCAGGAACCAGGGGCATAAGCTATTTGTTAGACCATATTGTGAGGGGCACTGTAAACCGGTCTCATGGTTTGGTTCAAAAAATTTCGAGTTTGCATGGATGACATTTCTTTATGTCCTTTTACTATGGTTAGTGCTTTTTCTTTTGGAATTTGGTATCTTTTATAAGGATAAAGCCATGAGAATGCTCCTAATTTTTTTCTGCACAGTCAGCTTGGCTATATTGACTGAGACACAGACTCTAAGGCTAAAAGCCATGTTTTTCCTTTTTCTGGTGAGCTTAAAATAACTATTCCGCCTTAGCAGAAATTTGTTCTATTTGGATTACTAGGAATCGTTCATTCAGTCTGCTTGGACCCGGAGATCTCGTGGTGAATTAGCAAAGAGACCCAACAGGAAGTCATGGAAGCAGAGGACAGACATGTACCTGAGGCCATTCCTGCTCAACGTGTTCTTCTCAAAGAGGTTCGTTCACGCAAAGGTGATGCACCGGGGAACGAGCAAGGTGGTGGCTGTCGCGACAACAAATGCCAGAGATCTCAGGAACAATTTGCCATCACTGACGGATGTCAATGCTTGTAGGGTAATAGGACAGCTGATAGCTGAGCGAGCAAAGGATGCCGATGTATATGCCATTGCTTATGAACCAAGAAAGGATGAGAGAATAGAGGGCAAGTTGGGGATCGTGCTTGATACTATCAAGGAAAATGGCATTATTTTTGTGTGAACCTCTCTTCATATTCGATAATGCAATTCGGGTGAATCTGTCCTTTTTTTTCATTTCCTTGCCCATGTGAGAAGCAGCACTTTGTCTGTACCAGAAAAAGGAAATGAGGGATTGTGCAATGTCTTTCATCGCTGTCATTCTCTAGCCAAAGTTGCTAACCCTCCAAAAAATGAAAAGCTTATTTGGCTGCCATATTGTGGAAATGGTGATTGGAGAGCTAACGCATACAGCATCCAAATTAATTAGGAGACGTTATTCATCAGCAACTCAGAGTTAGTGGAGGTTTTGTTTGGCCTTTAGAACTATAATAATTGAACGTGCGCGAGCAGTCAAACCTGAAAGCGAAATATGCTAAATTGCAGATTGTGACATTCGTGTCCCGTGAGCAAAGATCGATCTCTGTTGGAATTCCTTGGGAGTTTAGGCGCTCAATCAAGCTTCCTTCCGTATTCAAAAATTGCCTCATACGGTGCAACTTTGCCAATCCTAGCTAGATTAGTGGGCTTCTCTTGACAAACCCCATACGTGTCCCTCTCATCCTCTTTTATCATATAATACTAAACTCATGAAAGCAGAAGCGAACGCACATGACATTTTAATTTTATCAAACATAAAAGCAAGAAACATGACAAGAATTTGACTGTCCAATACAACTAGTCCGACCTTTTAAGGCGGAACATTGTCCATCGAGCGATCAAGTGAAGATCGAATGACCAAATTGGAAGCAGTGATCCGGCTCACGGCTTGTTTTTCTTTCTTTTGGCTAAAAATCCAGCTCACGGCGTGGATTATCTTAATGGCAATCTTTAACGCAATCACCTAAATAGCTGAAAGCCTCTCAATTTTCTAAAGAAAATTAGGAAGCCTTTGCCTTTCAGATCAAAGCACTCAAATTTGGAGTTGACGCCGAACCACAACAATCCAAATATTTGTTCAGATCACTGTAAGGTCACACTAAGTCGTCCATCTCCAGCTTTTGTAAACATGCTAAAAACTGCTTGAGGCCAAACTTGAAGAAGTCGGCGCCAACACTAGAGGCTGGGCAATGAATTCGGGAATTGCAGCTGTAGATTCGGAAATAACCAACAACCATGAAGGGCAAGTCTATTAGTGCAGAAATTTTCTATTCAAATTAGAGTCTGTCCAGGCCGGTTTAATCAATATCCTTCGATGTAGGCATGTGATTGTGAAGTGAACTTTTACACCTTATGACACTGCTTTCTCCTGCAAATAATGGCAGAAAGTTAGCGTTCAAGTTTGCCTTGCTTCCTTGAGCTACCTTTTAACAAGGGATCAGGCTAATCTTCGATCCACTGAAGCATCAGAAGATTGTCAAACGCTAACCTGTTATCCTTTAAAAAAACGAGATCTCTAGTGATAAGATGATCAGGGATGTGAAAATCTGAACTAGATCAGTAAAATTTTATGTATTGCAAGGAACAAGTCCAAGGGTCCAGCACATTTTCTTATGACTAAGTTCAACAGATTGTCATGCAATAGTGCCAAGAAAAAGCCAGCATATGTCAAGTGGACTGTAAGCTGCCATCAACACCGCATGAAGATCAGATCAGATTCATAGCTCAGAAACAAAAAAACCCGAGCTCCACTCTCCAAATAAATTGTAAGTACGGCAATGAAACTGAAGGTTTTTTCTTGGTCAGTAATGAAGCACCTTTCAGAATGCTAAGTTGCATCTCTCTGTGATTTCATTGTTCTCTTTCTAAAAAATGAAACAAATGGTTCTCACCCTGTTCCCACCCTCCTCTTCCATATTCTCATTTGTAATTACCAAAAACGTGGAAGAACTCTTTGAAGTTTGAATAAAATTCCCTTTCCACAAAGTAGGAACCCCATTCCACATCTTTATGATCCATGCATCCACTTCATGAATCTTGGTTTCAATATCCTTTTCAGTTGTTGTCTGTGCTTAAACATAGACTGAATACACCCTGATCTGCTGCAATCACATATATCAATAAGATCTTATCCTCAAACTATTATTCACCAGACACATTCAAGTTGAAATCTTACTCAAGAAAATTTTTTGGACAAAGATGATCCAAAGTTCAATCCTTAGCATGCAAAACTGCAAGCTGGATGAAAATCACATCTTCATCTTTCAATGCCTCGTGTAAGTTCATATTCTTTCTCGGGAGGAATAACGAGGCATCTTCAGATAAACGCTTCCCATTTGTTCCACTCTCTAAAAGTTATTTCCCAAGAAACTATCAGTTAAGCAACCAACTGCAAAGTCAGGAATATCCGATGACGAAACAAGCAACACTAAGCTAGAAATGTTCAGCAATAAGTTGATTTCAGCCAGCCTCTAACTCTATGATCACTTCTTTTTTTCTTTTTTTTCTTTTTTTCATCTAGAGTAAAAACAGCTCAAGGTACAGCCATATCGACACCTTGACAGAGAGGACTATCTTGAGACAAGCACATCCACAATTAAATTTAGACTATTTTCAACTGCTTAACATATATCTCCTCATCCTGGAAGAGGGCTGTTCTTTTGCAGATACACAAAGCCCTCCTGTACTCATATCTTCGAATACAGAGTAGCATTCCCATCCGCATATCAACACCTCGATAGAGAGGACCATCTCGAGACAAACACATCCATACTTAAATTTAGACTATTCTCAACTGCTTAACATATATCTCCTCATCATGGAAAAAGGCTGTTCTTCCGTGGATACACAAAGCACTCCTGCATTCATATCTTCAAATACGGAGTAGATTTCCCATCCCCATCAAAACATTTGCTGAACAATCGATAGGGAGGCATTAAGGTGTCTCCCTGCATCAAACACATGTACATACTCAATCGAATACCGTAAACTCCCTAGACAATAACGGCACATTCTCATGACAAGTCGAGGGGAAATGGAAGACTTATTCCAGTAAATGAATGGACAACTGAAACCAATGTCGTTACATATCACAATGAGAGTTAGCAGTGCACTCTGCCTATCATCGCTAACCTCAAAGTTTATCCAAAAAGGAAAAAAAATGAAACTTGATCAGCAGAGACAGTACTACAGATTCGAAATTCTCCTGTATGGAATGAAGCTTTACCCAAAAGCAATAATCACTTGAGCAATTTAACTCAGGCCCAGATAAAATACAACCCTGCAAAACCAGAACTCACAACTACTTGCGCGAGTCCACCGATTGAGAAGGCGGGATGAAGTTGAGCGTAGACAGCGCGGTGGTGTCGGGGCTTCTGAGCTGATCGAGCTGCTTCTTGCCGCGGCGGAGCAAGTACTCGATGTAGAGGAAGTTCTTGCGGTCTACCTGCCGGGCGCCGCGGCGGAACTCGGCGGAGACGATCGATTCGACGCGGCGGCGGTCGTCGGGGGACTTGGAGCGGGCCGCCCGGAGGAAGCCGCGGTAGAGGGCGAGCACCTGCTTCTGCATCCCGGAGAGCCGCCTCGGTGCGTTCGCGCCGCCCATTTTCCTCTCATTTACGGCGGTCGGCTCGCCGGAGTTTCAGGCCGAGAGAGAGAGAGAGAGAGAGGGGAAGGACTCCGTTGGAGATCGGAGGAGAGAGAGACGTGGAGAAGGATCCGGCAATCTATTTGAGAGCCGAAGGCGGACGGTCTGGCAACGAACGCGAAAGTGAACTTTGTTTTTTTTTTCTTTTCTTTCTTTGTTTTCTCTTTTTCATCACATTAATAAATTGATTTCTCTCAATTCTTTACATAACCATCCAAAATTGATCTCCTCTATTTCGAGAAGAAAGAAATTCAAACGGAGGATTTCAATTGGACAAGAAAAAGGAAACTAAATTAGGACGGCAGACTTCGTGATTAAGACATTTCATTAAGATGCATGTCAATGTAACTCTGAGATTTTGTATGACTTCATGCACATGTGCGAAAGAGGCGGAAGTGAACTCTGATGTCATGCGAGATTTCGTGGAGATTGCTAACTCTACTGTTTTAATAATTCGAGCTCTTAGGCGAAAGGAATCGGGCCATCGTCGATGGTAATAATTGTGGGAGGGGAATCATGTGCACGGTGATTCTGTGGCGAAGAAAATCAACCGACCGATCGAGATGGGGAAAGTAACCACCTTTCCCCATCCTCATCATGTCGTCGCGACAGCTGCTGGCTCCTGCTACACAGTAGTGTCCACGCACTGCTCGCTGCTTCCACTTGCCGAGAATCGGACCCCCCCAAAGCTTAAAACTCGCGAAGGCGTCCGCCTCGAATCCGACCCGTCCCGTCCAGTTTCCACCCCAAGTTCTCCTCGTCGATCGAGGAGAACTCTTCGTTCGAGCGCCACGCCCGCCTTTACTGCTTTTTGCCTAGATCTCTGCCGGCCCCCTTGCCGCCGAGGCCGGCGACGCAGAATGCCGCACGGCCACAGCCGTCTGGGGGGCGCCGGCGGCCGCTCCACGCCCTCCTCGCCGCTCTCCTCGCCGCGGTCCCGCCACGGCCGGAGCAGGAGCTTCGGCGGCGGCGGCGGCGGCGGCGGCGGCGGCGGTGGACGAAGAAGAGCCTCGTGGAGAGACTGTTGCTGGCGATCGTGTCGGCGGTCTTCAGGCGGAGAGGCGTGCTCTTGTTCGCGCCGGTGCTGTACATTACGGGGATGGTGTTGTATATGGGGTCCTTCGGGTTCGACGTCCGGCTGAGGAGGAATGCGGACGGCCCTGCGCCGCCCGGATCGGTGTACAGGAGTCCTCAGGTCTTCGAGAAGCTGTGGCCTTTGATGGAGACCGCGAGCAATTCCAGCTTTAACGCGGTAACGGTCTTGGGCTTTCATTCTAAAGCCGTTGGCTTTAATTAGATTGTCGGATGCTTTCCTCAAAATGCGTCGTCCATATTGGTGGTAACTGCCAAAGTGATGGTAGTTTGTCCATTGCCCTGCTTTGCTTGTTGATTTTGATCCTCTCTCTTTTGAGCTACTTTGCTGACTTAAATCCTGTAATGGAGAAGCGACACTGACATTAGCAGAGCTATGCGGTTGCTGTGGCTGCTGCTGTTGTTTGGTGACACTTGTTATTTGTTACAGTTTTATAATTCGGGTATGTGAAGATCCTTGCTGAAAATTTGCCCTGCATCGCCCTCTTTGGAGAGACCTTTTGGTTGCTTGTTTCCGTAAACTATGGCATTCTGGTGGCAGGCTAGGTTATTTTGACCTTGCTAACCTCTTACTGGTCAGCTTAGAATTGATTTAGTGTTAGATCTCGCAATAAAGTAATTTTCTTTTCTACATTAATGCTTGAATGTAATCGGATGTTGCACAGAGAAAGTTCGAATGTTACAAAAAGGATGTTGCATTCTTCTATGGGATGAAGTGAATAGTATTTGGTAAACACATCTGCAAGTTTGGTGTTGAATTATTAAAGTTACCATTCACTGTGATTGTAGCTGATATCTTGTTATTTCAAAGCACAATCTCTCTGATCTCTACAGAAGTGCAAATTATTTGGCTGATCTGCTGTTGCTCATTCATGCAGTTGACAATGGCGTGGAATCCAACATTACATCAAAGTTGGAAGCCTTGTGGTAGCATGACTATTTCTCAAATAGGTTGGACTTTCTGTTCACGAAGTTTAAATAGGATATTTTCCCAATAAGTTGATTATGTGATATGTTTCTGTCTTGAAATCTGTTCTTACTGTTTGTCATAATCCAGTAGTTCCCATGCGAACCACCTTGTCCGTCATTCATATACACAGCATGGGACCTAGCCATAAAGAAATAATGCGATGGCACAAGCATGCCTGCAGATTCACTCATATGTTGGTGTTGAAATCCGTGCTTGTCCATGTGTCCAAAAATGCTTTTCCAGTTGGAGAGAAATATGCTGTATCATGCTTGCAAATATCACTGGAAACAACTAATTGCTATCAGTGATTTTCTGCTACTAGGGTCCAAACAATTGCCAGAATCGAATGGTTTCCTTATAATTGAAGCAAACGGCGGGTTGAACCAACAACGCTTGTCGGTGTGTTCTCTCTCAACTTAGTGATGTTCTGCATCTTTGATGCAGCTTGTATGTTGTATTGTTCCATGTCTTAGTTCTAATGCTAATGCAACAAACAGAATTGGCAATACTTTCTTAATGAGGGATCACACACTCTTGTCACCTTTCAGGAAAACGAAAGCTGTCCGTGCTTTTGTTTACATTTACAGCTATCGGATAGGAAAGGTTAATTGTATGTGTGCATGCATGGAAAAAAATTAAGCTTGTATTGGTTATTTGTCTGATCATGCAAGATTCTGTGTATGTGGTCTTAGAAAAAAGAGAAAATTTAAGCTTTCTACAACCTTGCAAGGTTTCAAGCTGTAGACAGAATGAATGCAATTCATTGTCATTGTCTTAAAAATGGTAGTTATTAGTTTTAGATAGCAGGCCCTGCTTGACTCATGGCTCCTCTTCCTTTATCTGCTAATCTTATCTGGAAAAACAGTTTATTTAAGTGGATTAAATCCTCCAGATTTGCATGCAAAGGTGGCAATTCGGGAAGTTTGAATCAATTGGCCACTTTGCAATGACTAAATCTGTTAAGAACGGAGATACTTATAGGCTCTGACGAAGACTAATAATGGCTAGCCTAGTTTTCTAGTCCAGTAGTTGGTATGAGTTGAGCATTAAAAGGACTGTATGTCCGAGTATAGTTTTTTGTCTATGAGTAACTCATAGGGAACTTTCTCCTGTTAGGCTTTGCTCTTCAGAATTGTGTGCGGCCACATTGAGTTGTTAATATGAGTCCCTGGCCTGTATTTAATCTGATTACTAATGCTGAAATTCAAATAAATGCACCTAAATAAATCTTAATTGCATGAGACATTGTAACGGTTAAACTCTTGTTGTATGTCTTCTATCTCTGTATTATAGCCGATATAGTTGTAACAGACGAACATTTCTCTGTCCTCGTGGCAGATATGTGATGCGGTGGCAGTAGCTGGACTGCTGAATGCAACTCTGGTTATACCTATTTTTCATCTCAATAGTGTTTGGCAAGATTCCAGGTTATGATTGGTTATTGCTCTTCAGTATATAAGCATGCATTAGGTATTTCAATGCAGTTCTTCTTATTCAAATACAAGCAGAAGATTGCTGTTTTGAGACCTGATGTTTAGGGATTTTCAAGTTCTGGCTATCTGAATGTATGGTCTTGGACCATTAATAATGATTCTTCTTTAGAGTTCGGTCACTTAAGCGATCCACTTTCTAAATGAACTTACAAGCCTTCTGGCAAGGGAAACAACTGAACTGAGAATCTCTAATTTTTGAGATCATGATAGGTTCTAGTTTCACGCAGCTTTTAGGCAGTGGCCCTCACCTGTAGCACAGTGAGATTATAGAATCACAAACATTGTCAATTTCGGCAAGCCTTACTGATCAGTGAGATTCTGTAGACAACATGAAATCTTGTGCCCAAATGCTGGGTGTATTCAAAGATGTTAACTAGGTCTCAATTATGCTAGTTCCCAACTTGTCCTATGGGACTCGTCAGAAACCAGTAAAAGAATGGTGGCACGGGCCATTCTTAATCTAAAATAAGTGTACCTCAAACTTGATTGTTAGGGCACATTTAGGTTGATAAATTAGGGTGTACTAAAACCTATCTTGTAGCATGACTTTTACAAGAAGCTCTCTGCAAATTACGGAACTTCAGACCTTTTTCTTATGCTAAGCATGCTCCTCTTATCATTAGGAGGTGAGACTTTTCATTATATCTACATAATTCTATGTCTCAGGACGTCACTTCTAGGTTGATCTAGGCGCATGTTATCATCAGTGTTTATGTGCTCCAGATATGGAAACCTCACATCTTGTTCCTTTTGTTTGTTTCAGCAACTTCTCAGACATATTTGATGAAGATTTTTTCATTGATTCTCTCAAGAATAATGTAAAGATAGTGAGAGAGCTCCCAGAAGATATGCTTCAGCGATTTGATTATAACATTAGCAGCATAGTAAATTTGAGAGTAAAAGCTTGGTCCAGCCCTAACCATTATCTTGAAAAGGTCCTTCCGAGGATGAAGGAACTTGGGTATTTGCTCTTTCTCTTCCTGCAATGCTATCTTATTTCTTTGAAATCTATTCTTAGCATAACTAACTCCATGATAGCAGTTGCATATGTAATAATCACTTGAATTATTGTTATCTGAAGAACTGTAGCAGGATCCAATCTGCCTTCCTAAAAGTTCCTGATTAGGTGTAGCATCCATAGAGTTTTATGCTAGTGGTGGGCTGTATGGCCTGTATTGTCAGCTCTTAGGGATGATAAAATATTACCAAATTCTGATGTATGATATCATCATGCATCCAGGCCAAATACCCTGTTTTCACTCTAAGAGTTAGTCCTTGCGGATCTTTCTTGCTATATCATAGTTACATTTTGTGGGAAGGATTTAACCGAAACCATGATACGACTTTCATCTTTGGGTGAATCGCATACACATCCCCCACTGCTCAGAACAGGTGCTTTACCTTGTACCCATGCTGAGACATGAACCAGTTTGTTTAGTGATGCTTACAAATGTATGATCAGCTAAAATTTCTGGAAGTGAGAGAAAGATATCTGGCAACCAATTATACATGGAGCAAACTGTATATTACTGGGACAGAAGTGGGCAATTTAATGTGCAAAGGTAGCCCTGCAAATTCTTCGTATGCTATTTTCTAGCTTCGACCATTAATTCCTTCCCATGATAAATCACATAATCTTATGATTCATGACCGTATGAGTTAGGCTCCTAAAGCTTTGTCTGTTGCTATGTTCAATTTCGTCCACAACTATGTATGGGTTCTAATTTTTATTTAAAGAGACTTATAAATGATTCGGGATAGGCAATTTGTGTGCAAGTCCAACTATCTACCTTGAACATGAATATTTTGGAGGTTAATCTGCACATTGTTTGCCAGTGTGCATTGTCTGCATAGTCGTGTACAGGAGATCTTGGTGGGGCAGTTTAGAAAGCAAGGCAGATTTTAACAAGAGTTTAGTTCTTTTCTTTATATTGTTGGGCCTGTTTAACCAGAACAAGTGAAAATGGGAAGTGACATATTTATGGGCAGCGATGGTGAAAATCAAGCTGCCATCGCTAATGAATGTGTTCTGGTGCTATTCTTGGGGGCCTAATGACTACATTTAGGGTTTTTAATTGACATCTAGATGGCCCTTCTTTCATATACCTCAGCAGACTTCCCTTTCGGAATTCCTGCTGGAGCGTCTTCATTTAGTATGTCTTGCAGAGCATGCTGAGCCAGGAACCTGTAAATCATTGTAGGACTTTCAATCCATTAAGAAAGTAAAAAATGTGGGTAAGACATCATGATCAGAAACAAAATTGCTGCACTCAAATTTGCGTGCACCAATACTACAGACTTCGTACTACCTTAGAGATATGTGTGCAGAGTAGAAAATAAATCGTTAAATAACTTAAAGAATTAATAAATTGATTTCAGTATCTAAAGTACTTAAACTCTTTCATTAATCTAAATTGAAGATTATTTAATATAGAAAATTCAATGAAGATCACGTATATGCTTTAACATATAATAAATTGCTTTAAAATGGCGAAATCATGATATTCTATCACAAGTAAGCACATGTGGTTATTAGGTTTGTTAAGAAGTGTATAGTGTGTCTATTAAATAATTGCACGTGGTTTTGCATTTATTTAAAAGCCCCAATAAAATCTGCTCCCCAAAACAGCACACATTGTTACAATGCTCAAAGTATTGGAAGACTTCACAGGCGTGCTGCCTATATGCAATGACAAGGATAATGTAGTTCGATATCCAATAGGATAAGGTAACACATCAATCAAATAAAGAGGCTATGAAATTGAACAAAAACAAACACATACCCCACCCAAGGAAAGAAGTCTCCAAGAAAAATTGTGGGACTTGTAATGTCAAAGGTTTGTTTTCGTTGTTTATGCAGATAAACCTGCAAACGGATCATGTAGGGAATATATTAGACTCCTGTTTGTATAAAACAGGTTGCAAGAGGGAAGGAAAAATACATGTGTCAGTTTCTGATTGCAATTCAAACATATGAAAGTGAAGAGAAAAGGACTGACATGGATTCCCTTCCTTCTTTCGTGATACAAAAGGGGCAGTTGGATTGCTTGGTTACTCTATGCTCGATTATTGAATTTTTTTTTTTTTTTTGAGTCATGACAATTTAATTTTAAATTTCCAAATGCTGCTCTGTGTCAATTGGAATTCCACAAATTTCTTCTTACTGGAGTAGAAGGGAATTTCTGGCACGAAGAACCAAGGGTTGAATGGCTGAAGGAATTCCAATGGATTACCTTCGACTCATTGTTTTGATGCAGCAATGAACTATCCAATAACTCGTCAAAAAAAGATGAATAATTTGACCATTTGACTCTTCCTTATCTCCTCTTTTAGTTCTTTCAGTTTTTTTTCTCAAACAAATTCCAAATAGAGAAATTAGAAATAGAAATCAGCCCTCTCAGATAACCCTTAAAAAAATATTTTGATTATAATTACAAAAACGACCAAAGAAATATAAAAACAATACAATCTTTGAAGTGTATCTTATTTTTTTATGGATTGAAAATAAAATAATTAGATTGTTACACAATCTTGAAAATCCTCTTTTATATTGAGCAACAATAAAGAAATTAGGGATGAGCATTCACATACATTCCTCGGTTCCTAACCATAAATGTTACTTTATACATACACACCGTTAATTTTACTTGTATAATACATTTTTGACATATGGCACCCATATTCATGCTTCCGAGAACTTATGAAGATGAGCTTGCAAACGATACATTGACCGAGGAGGGAAATCAAATAAATTTCTAATAAAATGGCAATTCTACTTTTGTAATGTATTAGAAAATGTAAAATTATTTTGTCATAGAATCATGTATCTAATCAATTTCTAAACCTAGAAATAGAAATTTTGTTCTGTTATCAAATGGATCAGAAATAGAAATTTTGAGTGTATACAAAGAAATTGACACGGCCCCACTTAATTTGCATGATTCTTATTCAATAATTAAAACAATCTTTGAAATCATCATATACATACATACATCATACATACATACATTCATAGAGAGAGAGAGAGAGAGAGAGTATAGATTTCTTCACTAACTTGAAAATGTAAAATTATTTTGTCATAGAATCATGTATATGAAAAAAAAAAACTTAATTTGCATGATTCTTATTCAATAATTAAAAGAAACATCATACACTATTCACGTATGGAAAAAAAAAAAAAAGAACACTGAAAGAATATTTTCAATTGGTAATTTTAGCTTTGATGACTATTCGATTTACATATATCTACTTAATATGAAGGACTGGATTGGTTCTAACTAATGTACAGGGAAATGGGAGAGAATGGAGTTTTGTATGAGATGGCTCAACCACACAGCTCCATTCTACCCAACTTTCTTATTATTTATAGATTTTGGTGGGTGAAGATATTAGATGCCTTATATTCACCGGATGATCATGACAAATGGACATTTACAATAGTTTCACATTAAGAGGCACATTATCTGTCTTGAGGCATTAAGTATCAGCTTTGAGCAGTTGTCAACTGTACCATAATCACTTGTTTATAAACTTTTTAAATATCTTTCTCCAAACCACAATCTTGGGATGGTGGTGCAGATAACTTATGTGGTTCTTCTTTATATTACAGAGCTGTGCGCATTGCCCCCTTTTCCAACAGATTGGCAAATGCAGTTCCTTCACCAGTACAAGGTCTCAGATGCTTAGCCAATTTTGAAGCGCTGAGGTTTGCAGAACCTATAAGAGTTCTTGCTGAGAGGATGGTTCAAAGAATGATTAGAAGAAGCTCAGAAGGTGGGGGCAGATATGTGTCAGTGCATCTTCGATTTGAGAAGGTGCTTCTTCTTCCTTTCCCTATCACTGTGCTGCACAAGATTAAAAACACATAATCTTAGATGACCCAAATCTAAAACTTCGTTCTTGCACAAGGATATGGTTGCCTTTTCATGCTGTGAATATGATGGTGGAGAGGAGGAGAAACGTGAAATGGATGTTGCTCGAGAAAAAGGATGGAGAGGAAAATTTAGGAGAAAAGGAAGAGTGATAAAACCCGGTGCAAATCGGATGGATGGAAAATGCCCTCTTACTCCACTGGAGGTACAATCTACATCAACCTTTATAAGTTCATTCATATGTACCTATGGGTAGTTTATGTAATACATAGCTCCTTTGGATGGTTAGTTTGTCCCATCATCAGAAGTTTTCACTCCAAGTTGCCTAGACCTCAATGGCTAAATCAAAAGTGTGGCAGAGCAGCCAAAGTTTCACAATTTCATGTGGCAGGCGATTTGTAACTTGAATGCATAGAGTTGACTTTTTTTTTGGCCATAACATTTTTACTTCAACCATCTAAAATTCATATTTAGGATTTGGAGCTGTAATCTCCTGGCAATGATGAGGACATTTCATGTTCTAGCTGTGATTAAAATCAACTGCTTTACATTTGGCATAGTATTTTGCCTGATCTTAGTGCTTTGAGCATTTGGCTATTGTATAATAAAGGTTCTTTTAATTCATGTGTACGGATTGTTAAAATTTTGTTTCATATTGCTGACGATGGGTCCTATATACTCTTTATATTCATATGGTCTCCCTCTATCTATTAGCTTAAGCTTTTTGGTTGGACTTTCTAACATGGTATCTAAACCAGGGGGTCCCAACTTCCAACTTTTCTAAAAGTTTAAGTTGATAGATGAAAAGCGTGGTTTAATATTTAAATATTCTCGCATGGATAATACATAAGAGAGACCCCAGGTGGAAAAAAAATAGTATAAGAAAGGGAATAAAACTGGTGAAATATAGAGGAAAATAGTCTTTTGGGCTTGAGTATCTATGTGCCGAAAGCTGGATGTTTGTCTTTCTCAGTTAGAGTAATTAAATCACAGTTGTCCCTAGAGAAGTGCCTGCATATTATTCTATTCCCTTCAGAATTCCTTTCTCATTCTTCAAGAGTTCATCATTGAATGACCCATAGTATGTGCATTGCCAGTCAAATAATTATGCAGTCCATTGGTGTTATGGTAGGATGGGTGGGACCTTCAGATGTGCCTTCTCGCTTTAGTATTATGACATTAGATGATTGAGTGCTTTTCTACTCTTACTTACTTTCCCTGCCTCTTCTGGAGTAAGAGGCAAGTTCTACTTTATGTATTCATGTCTTTATGGATAGGCATTGAAGACTTGATGGACAAATTAAAAGAATCCATGTCTATATAATCAACTCGTCCCTTTCCGTTAGGGTTGTCATAGTTACCCAATGATCCTGTAACAACAATGCCTACCTAAGATCTGAGTTGTCGCTTGAATGTGCTTCCTTCATGATACCTGTCGTAAATTGCCTTTTTGGTGCTCTATTAGCAAGCGAATGTGCCTCTTTCGTGACACCTCTTTTAAATTGCTTTTTGGTGCTCTATTATCCAATGACACTTCAAGAAATGAGTTTATTACTTCTGAGAAAATGCTTTTTTTTTTTTTTATATTGGATTTCTTTTTTTTCCTTTTTCAAGGTATGGTTGTCTAAAACAATTTTTCATAAATGAATTTTTTCTCTACTCCCATGCAGGTGGGCATGATGCTTAGGGGCATGGGTTTTGATAACACCACTTCAGTATATGTAGCAGCAGGAAAAATTTATAAAGAAGAAAAGTTTATGGCCCCTCTTAAGTTGATGTTTCCACACCTACAAACAAAGGATACCCTTGCCACTCCCGAAGAACTTGCTTCATTCAAGGTATCATCCGGGCCCCTGTCTGTGCTCTTTATTATATATTAATTTAAAGCAAATTAAAGTATGAAGAAATTAATCTCATGAGATATCTCTAATGTAGGGCTTCTCATCTAGATTGGCAGCTCTTGATTATTCAGTTTGCCTTCATAGTGAGGTATTTGTGACGACCCAAGGTGGAAACTTTCCTCACTTCTTGATTGGCCATAGACAGTACTTATTTGGAGGCCATGCCAAGACAATTAGGCCTGACAAAAGGAAATTGGCATTGTTGTTTGATAACCCCAAAATCAGGTTCCATTGGATCCAACTTCCTTTCTCTTTCTAAATGTTCCCTATCCTTTTGGTTAATGCTCCTTGATTGTGTTATCCATAAACACAAGGGTTCTTATGTGAAATTATCTCATGTTTTCACTACTGAAGCAGTGGTCTAGTTGGAAGGTGGGGATTGTGGGTCAGAGGTTCATTTGGATCCAATCTGGTTTGAACCATGAATCCTTAATCAATTTGGGGAATTATTTCCCATTCTTGTGTTCAGACTTTGAATGTAGAATGGTGAAGTTCACTCATGTTTGGCTGTACTGTGCTTTAAGAATGACTTAGATGCTTTATACTGGTAAACAATGGAGATATCTGCTTAGATTCATTACTGCTGAGCCAATATGAGAATTGCAACTTAGCAGTTATTTTTCTGGTAGAAACAGTGGTGCTAAAATCATTTAGGGATGTGTGTGAACTTTTTCGATTATCAAGGATCCTATGGCCAAAATTTTATTGCACTTTAGGTGGAATAACTGCCAGCTCCATTTTCTTGGTAAACACCAACTGAAGGGACATTAACAGATCAATCTATTTTTCCAATTTATGGCCAAACGGGACCTTAGGTGAAAAGCACATCCTAAAAGGGGCTTATTGCATGGTTTACACTGTTCAGCATCAGTTAAGGACGGCATCAATAGCTACACTTTTTCCATTTCTCTGCAGATTTTAATTGTTTTAGTGTGTATATCAACTGATGGGATAATATGCAAGCTCTTCTAGTGTCATGCTCACCAAGCACATCTTGCAGGTGGGAAAATTTCAAGCGCCAGATGCAAGATATGCTTCACCGAAGTGATGTTAAGGGAAGTGAGCTCAAAAAGCCTGGGGGCTCCCTATACACTTTTCCCATGCCAGATTGCATGTGTAAGCAAAACAAGATGAGACATAGACAGTGATATAAGAATAACAATCATCTGAAATATTGTAAGGATATGTGTCCTATAGGTTACAAGTTTATTACTCGTTGTATCCTATAAAGTATCACATGATTTTGTAAATGTCAATTCTTTTATCACAAGGGAAAGGCTAATTTTGATTCTCTCCAACTCTTTTTGGCCACTGTAACTGCTATTCCAAGTACAAATTTTTTTGTATTTTAAATAGTGCCCCTAAAACTATGGGTCCTGAATTTGATTGGAAGATGGGAAATAAAAGATACTCATCGTACAAAAATCAAGTGGCTTGGCTTCTCCCTTGTGAAGATTGAGGTGAGTCCGTGTTCTTTTCTTTTCTCTCTAACAAATGCATGTAGGTTACATGCTGTTTGCTTAGATCAGCTCTCTGTTTGAGAGCATGGTCATCATCAAAGTTTCAATGCAATGACTAAGCACTTCATGTAACTGGAGGACCCACTTGTAGATTGTTGTATAAGTTCACTGGAATTTCATTGTGATTTTGCTTTCTACTTTGTCTTTTACTCTTGATAATGCTTTCACTCTATTATTGTGAGTCATGACAGGTTTGAAATAGCGAACCCAGGTGCATAGTCTGCTGTTGTCCCGTAGACATTAGTGTGCAAGAACACCCGGATACCATTAGCAATGCGCTCTCTTTCCGGGAGATGAGCAGGGCCTGTCAGTATCAGACATGTTATCAAATGTGAACTCACCAGTTCAATTGGATCTGAGAAAAGTTGAAATGTCTCCGGATAGGGTAAACTGATTTTGAGAAAGACTTTTCTCTGGTCATTTTTTCGTAGTTTTTAGCGTATAGGAAGATGGAAAACATGTAGAAAGATGAAAATATTGCCTCTCCATCTATGGGGGGATTATTTTACTTGATAGAGTCGACCTTTCATCTACTCCTGATAGAAATAATGATGTTGGGTTTTTCTTGCTGATGTATTTGGCTAGAAGTGGATGGGGATATCACTGATTAGGGTTCAACGCATGACATGGATCTCAAAAATTGTAAAATGGGCAGTCGGCCAAGAAGTGACGTCTTTGCCTTGTGCCTGCCCTGTCTGGGAAACCTTCAGCTTACACGTAACAAAGTAGCCGCAGCAAGTTAGGTGCGCCTGCCTAATTCATTAATCCAATGCAACTCTCTCTCTCTCTCTCTCTCTCTCTCTCTCTCTCTCTCTGTGACATATGCATAAATGCATGCGTAAATCATTCTCTTTTTTTGTATTACATTCCTTTTTTCAGTGGACCTCTCTGCCATTTTATTCGGACTATCCAAAAAAAAAGGTGGTAAATTGGGAAAATGTTGATTTAATAAAACGAAGGATGCAGTTGGAAAGAAAACAATCTTATACCTTTTCTTTTTAGCCCTTTTGTTCATTGTCCTAACTCATCACCAATTTGGAGTCTCAAACTTGCGTTTCTTGGCCAAATTTTGGGTTTACCTCATCTAAACCTCGATAGGTCTTGAGTACATCTAGAACCCCTACTACATCCAAGCCGGGTTATTAACTAGCTTTCCAAACTCATCCCGATAGAGTACAGATGAAGTGGACGGCTGCTCGAGCCTGTTTGGCTTAAATAATTTGGACGAATAGAAATGAGCTTTCTTTAGGAAAATACTGATGTGGTACCATTAATTGAGTTTCGAGGAACCCATGTGCTGAATTTCAAGCCCGTCTGATGTTATTACCGTACTGATGCCTGGTTTTCTAAAGTTCCAGGGGACCTCAATTTCCTTTTAAGGATATTTTCCTACTTAACATGGGCTGATTCACCAAAAGCACAAAAGAAGTAATCACCACATCTGCCGAAACTTTGTACTGCCATGTTGTTAGTTCTCAACACTATACATCCCCAACGTCCAAAGCTCGTCTCATATGGGTGCCTTTGACTCTCCAAAAGTAGTAACGAGGAAGAAAGGAAGGTGGTAAAAACTTCCTTTTTGCCTCTTTCCTTCCAAAGTCTCTCTCTCTCTCTCTCTCTCTCTCTCTCTCTCTCTCTCGCGTTCTTGATTGAGAACAGGTAACGTGACCCCATTTGCTTTCCTTATCTAATTTGGGACACATCCAGTTGAGTTTAGACCCAAATGAAGTCTCCGGGAAAGGCGACCGACTGTGTCCAATGCAAAAGCCACGGGTTCATCTCCCCCTTTCCTTTCCTCACGACTTTGAAAAGGTCATTTCATTTTCGTCCCTGTTTTGATTGATGCCCCCTGTAATCTGTGTATGTTGTGACAAGAGAGCTAAACCAGCTGGGGAATAAATAAACATGAAGAACCCCGCGAGTCAACCGAGCCCACAGGATATTCCACGTGGCAAAACAATTGATTTTGACCTCAATCTTTTTCACTTCTCTTCCTCCTTTTTCTCTCTCTTAAATCAACCCTTGATTTTCTTTTCTAAACCCGTTGAATTACAACAGTTGATATCATAGATCCCGGATAGACCCCACATATGGAATCATAATATCAATGGTTATCATGCACTAAATCTACAAAACAAGATCTTGAGCACTATAATTAGAAACAAGGTCTCAAACGAACTAGAAAATACATTGTCTTGATTGCACCAATTAGCACTATTGAGAGTTTTTTTTTTTAATGTTTTATTGAAAGAATAGATTTTCTTATAATTGCATTATGATCACTATATGCATCAAAACACACATCAAAGAATAAAAAGTTTCAATTTATGAAATATTGTATTTTTTTTGGTATAGTATAGGCAGATGTTTGATATTAATTATATACATAACTTCAGAGTAAGACTATATGTACGAAATGACATATGAGATCTCATGTGATTCATCATCAAAGGTTGTTTATCTAATAATGTTATGGAGCCTTAACACCTCACTACTTAATCCATGGAATTTCATTTATAAGTCTTTGCAAGTGCCCTGTTCATCTAACATTGCTCATGCATCCAGCTCCACATGTGTTAACTAAAGAATGATATTATGAATACACTAAGACATTAAAATTGATCCTCAAAATTATTATACTAAACGACATGATAGAGTGTCGAAAGTATAATATAAAATTTTGACGAGATGCATGATAATGGTGGTGGCGGCGGCGGTGGGTGTTGCCAATCCCAATTAAAAGACCAGCACTCGAACACATAATTTTCTCAAGGAGATCGAAATGGGAATTTCACTATTGATGCGTGATCAGCAAAATCCATGAAAGCCTGAAGCATGGGCCACGGCTTCATCCCCCAGCTCTTCCTCCAATTCGAATTTCTGGACTCAATTATTAATTTTGAGAGAGAAGAGGGTGGGGGGGCGCGTGGCCATGTACGTGACGTGAAAAGTAGAGCTACCTACCTTATCAAAAGCCCCATCTCTCCTGTGACCACTTGTCTTTCTCATCAAATCGGTCAAATCTCCGCCTCTCTCTCTCTCTCCTTCCCTCCTTCCTCAAAAGGGCAACCGGGGATCGAGTCTATTGGCTCTCTCCCTCTCTCCTACCCACCCACCACTTATTTTTCAACTCCCTCCCCGAATCAAATCCCATTCCCCTCTCTCCCTCCCTCCCTCTCTTTTTTTCCCCCATCTTTTGTTGCGTTTTCAAGCACCCACGCCCCAAGCCCCAACGCCATCAATCAAGCTCAAGCACCATCACCTCAAAGAAGAAGGAAAGAAAAGAAGGACCAAAGAACCCGACAGAGGGTCGCGCGCGCACACGAGACATGGGACGATCCCCTTGCTGCGAGAAGGCGCACACCAACAAAGGCGCGTGGACCAAGGAAGAGGACCAGCGCCTCATCGACTACATCCGCCTCCACGGCGAAGGTTGCTGGCGCTCCCTCCCCAAAGCTGCCGGTAAACTCCTCTTAAGATTATGCCCTCCCCTCCCACCCCAACCGGACGTCTCTTTTGTTGTTGTCTGTTTTTCCTTCGTTCGTTCGTTCTTTCTTTTGTTTTCAAGAACGGGAATGGAGGTCTTTTGTTGTTGACCGGGTTCTTCTTGGGAATCTCGATCGCTGCAGGGCTTCTCAGGTGCGGCAAGAGCTGCAGGCTCAGGTGGATAAACTACCTCCGCCCCGACCTCAAGCGCGGCAACTTCACCGAGGAAGAAGACGAGCTCATCATCAAGCTCCACAGCTTGCTCGGCAACAAGTGCGTCTCCCCTACCATCGACTTCAAAAAATCTTCTTCTTTTTTTTAGGCCCCTGGACGAGCTCTGTCTCCCGGGGGATCGCTCTGTTTCTTTGCTCGGAGCCGTCCTTTGTATATTTAATCGCTCCAAGTTCGAGTTTTGAAATTTACCATCGATTTCGTTCGTTTCCAGGTGGTCTCTGATCGCGGGGAGATTGCCCGGAAGAACCGACAACGAGATCAAGAACTACTGGAACACCCACATCAAGCGCAAGCTCGTCAGCCGCGGAATCGACCCCCAGACCCACCGCCCCCTCAACTCCGCCGCCCCCGGCGTTCCTCCGGCGGCCACCTCCTCCCTCCTTGCCCGTCACGGAAATCAGCCTCATTAGCTCGAGCCTCGACCGCAGGCCCCACGGCAACGGCTACTACGGCCGCGAGAAGCTCGAGCCCAAGGCAGAGCCTCTCCGGGAAGACAACCACTGCACGACGAGCAGCGGCACTACCACCGACGAGGAGCTGAAGGCGCCGCGAAATCGACAGCAAGCCCAGGGCGGAAGCGAGCTCAACTTGGAGCTCTCGATCGGCTTGGCCCCGTCCTGTCGTGAGCTCAATCGCAACGCCTCGTCGGTGACTACGAATACGGCAGAGTCTAAGCTTCAGGAGGTCCCCTACCCGCTCCTCACCGTGCCAACGCCCGCCGCGGCGGCGGCGGCGGCTGCGGCTGCGGCAGCAGCGGTGTGCTTATGTTGCCAGTTGGGGTCTCGGAGCGGCGGGATGTGTGGGAATTGCCAGAGCAACAACGGCTCCTTTGGATACTACACACAGTTAGGTTCATAGTCTTTCGGGAAATGAGAAAAGAACAAGGGAAGATTAAAAAAAAACTCTAGGTTGTAATGTTTCTGATTAAAAGTATAGATGCTCACTCACTTCTGTCAACTGCCCGAACTGAATCAAGCACACCCATTTTGGTTCATTTTGTCATCGTGACATTGTTGAAGTAATAGCAACAGATATGGCGCACCTGCTACTGATTCAATTCTCTCTCTGCTCCTTTATTTCAACCTTTCGTTCTTCCGACTTTTTCTAAATTCTTGCCGACCATCTTTTTGTTTTTTATTTTTTTCACTCGTTGGAAACGACTGCAAGGGACAAGAAAGATGAAATCAAAGGATGTTTCATCAGGTGCATCAGGAGATAAAAAGTAATGATCACTATTCATTTTTAGCTTTTTGGTACTATGAATGAAACGAGTCCTGGCAGATAACAGGCGATGACCCTACATTACATCTTCATCTCTACATACAATAAAGTTTCTGGAAAAAAAAAAAAGAAGTTAAGAATGAAAGTCAAACAAACACACCAAACACCAACGTCTGGTCCATGTGGGTTATCATCTCCTGCATGCTGATTTGAAAGAGCTTAGATTGAGGGGATGATGTGATGTGCGAAAGGGTTTCATCAGTTAGTCCGGGTGGGGCAAACGCACAGGAGCAGCGGAACAGCTCAACGTTAGGGATATGTCAGAACCTTTTGTTTAGTGACCGATGCGTTGGCAGAACCTTTTTTTTTTTTAACATTTTCGGAGAATTTCTTCTTGTACCTTGAGATTTTATATTATTGATTGACTCGTCCACGATGGATTGTCTTAGTGGAGAAAAGTTTTTACACATCATGCGCAGGCCTAATTTTAGCTTTTCGAGACCAACGAGATATGACCAAAAGGTCTCCAATTGGTGCACATGGAATTGCAGGCTGAGCACCCTGGTTTGTCCAGATGCCCACCGCCAACACACAATTTTTTTAAACTAAAGCTCGCTTTAACTTGAACTAAGTTTTTGTTGATGAAGGACTTCGATGCATTTTTTTATTAAACTCCAGTTCCAGGGCGTTTAAAACCCACGATTAATCCGCCCTGAGAGCAGAAAGTCCAAAAGCTTACGAGAATTTTTCAAACGGCAATCGGTAGACTATGATCTTTGCCAAATTTACATGAGTTCATTATTTTAACTTAAAAACTATCAAAAAAACTCGAGAGGAGAAAAAAAAAAAGTGGTATGATGCACTCTAAATAACGCAAAGCTCAGCTAGCCTATGAGATGATGGATTTAGCCGCCAGACCTTATGTTATTGGTACATACTTAAAAACGTGACTCTCGAGTTGTGTACGAATGAGATATTAGTAATAGAAATTGTCCTCAATGATTTCATTCAAATGTGACGCTTACCCAATAGTTAGAAAGTGGATCGAACAAGAGCATCATGATTCAACACAAAATGCTTACCAAATTATCATGGGATTGCAAGCCACAATCTTACCAATAGAAGAAAAGTTTGACTTAGTAGTCCTTTCTAGCACCAGACCAGGCCCCTCATAAGAAAATTGAAGTTGGTAGATGTAACCCAACAAACTTCATTAGTTGCTCAAGACAAGATGCATGTTCCCAGGACACGAAAAAGCAGAGAAGAATAGTGAAATTTTGGTGAAATTGTTGTGCAATTCAAACGCAAGGATCCATACTTGTCTGTAAGATCAACTCAAGAAAAAGGAGCGCTTGAAGGCTGATTTATCATTATAATATGACCTTGTTTCAAAAGCCAGAAGACTGTTGAAAACAGAGTGTCTGATGAATCTAGTTCTGCTCTGCCATTTGCGGAGCTCAACGCAAAATAAGAACAAAAAGCAAAAAAAAAAAAAACATAAAGTTTCCAAAATGTGTCAATTCAATCGGCTCACCGGCTTTCACATGGAATAAAAACCTGCCTTTTGTCCTGACCGAGCACTACAAAGAAATTAATAACAAAAGACTGATGAGGTTGACAGCATAAATCAAGGGTTCTTCAAACCCATGGTCTAGTTCACATCTTCTAGAAACATTAGTTATGCAAAAAGCAGGAGAAATTACTATTCTAGTATCTAAGGTTAGACCAACCAAGCTGCAACCACTAATCAGATGGAGATGAGTGACATATTAAATGATGAACCACGTGTATGGAGGAATCTCAATCAATGGGGTCCAAGGGGGAAATCGATGGATCTATCCCCACCTACGCTTACCAACTCCTTTCTAAAGAGAAGAAAAATAATGGAAGTACAGCTGATTGTGTGAGATTGAAGCGGCTACGATTGAGTGTGTGTAGGGGCATTTTGCAGGGGGGAATCACACGCAAGGGAAAATTGAAATTATTGTGAATAAGAATTGATTTCCCATGCCGGATGGGAATGTAAGCATCTGTCTGATTGGAGGGGAAGAGAGAGAAGGAGGGGAGAGGACATGTGACATGTTTGGAGGGTAGGTAGCCGAATCTGCTGCCAATATAAATACGTGAAAAAGAAAGAAGCAAGGAAGTGCAGGAGAAAACAAACAGTTGGTTAGTTAAAGTTAGGTGGGGGGACGCCGTGGTGGGGGTAGGGTGGATGGCACTGTTGAGTCATGAGGGTGAGAGAGCATAGGAAAATGCATAATTTACATCACGAGCGACATATTTTGACGTGATATGTCAATTGACTGATTGACTATTTTTGTTCATTAGAATAGGCAATTATGAGAAAAGTTTTAACTTTGGAAAAGACAAATCCTCGAATGATTTTGATAACACCGTATTGGTACCTCGCCCTATGAACATATTCTTTCTAGAAGAGAGGAGTGTGCTCATGTGCAGTGAGGAGGCAATACGAATGGGATTCCTGAATTAATGGGCATGGGATTTTTCTTCTTCTTTTTCCTACATATAATTTATGTTATCCAACCGAAAATGAACCCTTTCTGAAGAAAGTCCAACTGTGGGGTTGCAACAATGAAGCATCAACCTCATTGCTGTTGCTAGCTAAGCTTGCTTCCCCCTTTCAACCGAATCCAACCCCCTTTCTCGCTATTTAAAATCAAACAAACATGTGCGTACGTTATCAGTTCACAGTTTGCATTAATGATGCGTTCCTTAAAAAGTGGGAAAAGATACTTAAATGTAAAGACTAGGAATTTGCTTCATGTTCATGCACTTCCATTGCATTACACAGACACATGCTGCTCCACATGCTTTTCTTCATCTTCCTGCTGATTTGTCTTCAGATTATAAAGCCTAAAGCATATTCAGTTTTCTAGGCATACTCTTGATCGAGTGATACCGTTGAATCTAACACTCAAGCCAACATGACGGTACATAATCATTATACATATCAAATGTTTCACTTCACTTGGCATTTCAATATCGCCCTTTTGTCGTGTGGTATGAATGCTACGTGATATAGAACTTCTCCATCTTCTCCCGCGTTGCGTATGATGGGCAACTACCAAATCATTTCGCCTCCTAAAAATGGTATTTAAGCGTTAATGATGTCCCAACCCTTATCACTAGGCCTTTTGCGACACGGTTTGACGTCATCCTGCAGCGGCGTTGATAAATATCACACGGTCTGCTGATTTTAGTTGCAAACCAATTGCCAGTAGAGGGCTTGCGTCAAGTTGTCGACCCCCTATACCTTTCTCTTTTCGGTACATATAGTAGTGTGTATTTACGTTTTGCATATGAAAATGAATATATGGTGTCTTTTTCTTTCTATCCCCTTTCTTCTACTTATCTTCGTCATGTAATTAAAGACCGACTAATATCGAAAGCATACTAAAGATGATTTGAGTATCCATTTTCGCCCTCAACTGACTTCAGCTGCCACACAATTTGTTATACTGTAAGTTATTGATCTATATAAAAAGGCTGTGCATCAATTAGCTGTGGTAGATTACATATGCTAGAACTGCATCGATCACTATAAGGACATGAAAGACCAAATGTGCGGAACCATGTAAAGCACACCGTGTTCATATGGAAGAATTGACAATCAATCTATGCCCTTAAACTGAATGAAACCTATGTCAAGATGCTCATTCCTCACTCAACATGGGATCTATGAAGAACTTGCCTATTTAGATACCTAAACATACATGAATAACTAGAAAGTATCAACACTTTTTAGGAAGCCTTCGTATTGTATCCAACACTCCGACACACAGTTAACAAACATGTTGTCAACTCTCCCAACATTCTCTGATACATGAGTCTAGAATTCCGACACATGGATAGGTCAATTTTAAAAAATTTCAATAAATAAGGAGTCCAAATGTAAAAGTGCAAAAAAAATAAAATAAAAAATAAATTGGGAAAGAATAAAAACCTAGTCTTCTCTTTTCTTATGACTCTCACTTCTTGTGACTCACGATTTTTAGTATAAATTCATTCTAAACTCTTCTTTCTATATTTATCATATGTTCATATCAAATTGAAATAATCATAAAAATGATAATTTATCTCATATAATAGATAACGTATTGGAATTTTTTATTTTTGAGAAATAACTTGTTAGCGTGTCGTGTCATGTTGTGTTGCATCATATGTCAATATTGTGCTACTTAAATGAGCATTAGTCAATGAATGGATAGACTAATAGACTAGACACTCACCTTGAAGAAGTATATGTCATCATATGCACAATTCAATATGGATATCCTTTCATATTGACATTAACATGCTCGATGGGTGCATTTGATTGGACTTTTAGGGAAAACTATTTGGAGAATGCAAAGGACTTTAAATTAAATGGGCTTTTCAGAATGCAAATTGTATTTATTAAATTGTAATATGAAAGTCCATTGTGAAGTACCTTTAAGCAAAATAATATTTTAAGAGATTATATTTACAAAGGACTTTTGTGATAAAAAAAATTATCAAAAGAAAAATATAAAAAATAGCCAATAAGGGCATGCGGCCGTCGGCGATTAATATTTGTTGTTGACGACCAACATCTGACTCAGACAACCTCAAAGACAATCGGGGAGGGCTGCTCGAGGTCAATCAACCCCTGAAGACCACCAGCGAAGGCCACCCAGGGTCGGGCAACCCTCGGCGACCCCGCCATGTCACCTTAGATCTAGATCACAGCGAGGTCAGTGACCTAGACCTTGCCACAACCCACAACAATCACGCCACCCCTCGGTGACTATCCCTTGGGCCACCGCAACCATGCCGACCTCTATCTAGCCATTGGCACCACTCACAGCCCCGCACAACACGTCAACCAACCTCAATGGAGAAGAAGCTGAATAGTCCAATGACGAGGGCAAAACTGGAAAAAAAATGAGCGAGGATAATTTTGAAAGAAAATAAAAATATGTACAATAGCCCTTGTATGCTAAGAAAGCTGAAAGCTCAAGGCACCCTTACATCTGCCTTGAGCTTTCTGCCTTGAGAAAGCCAACTTTGGCCTAATGGAGATTTTAAATTTGTTCCCAAACACTCAACATTTAGCCCAGAGGGCTTTTGAGTGTCCAAAGTGCCTGGCACTCCCAAACGCACCCGATATGTCGACTGAGATGGACAATCATCCTTGGAAAAAATCAAATATCACAGATGGCAAGGTAACCGGTGACCTCTCACGATATATTGTGTACTTTTTAAGACTCGTAATCAGCCGGCTCCAAATGCCAGGCGAGTAGAGTGAGAAATGGCGGCAGACAGACCAGGAGAAGTCAATGGCCATCATCACCTGGAGTCGTCGACAGTTGGGATGGGACGTTTTCCGATATCGCTATGAGACAAAACACTCGGTGCGGTCCCGTTGCGACAAGCCTTAATCAAAGGCGAGACACGGGCCACAATCGACGTTGGTGGTTGAAAGCCCGTCAACTAATTATGTCCATGTGCTGAGAAGCTGCAGAGGCATCAAATGGACGAAATGTGCTGGTCGTATGGTTTGGCAAGTTCGCCATGTCGCCCAATAAGGAGTTTAGTCCCGATAAGGGCAGGCCTATTTGTGCGGAAATTACATTTAGATCGTCAAAAACCAACTAATATAGATGGGCTCGTACATGGTATTAGCCCAACCGAAATTTTGCTAGCCAATGTCAAGAATCACAAATTTCTACCAGCAGGAGATAAAGTCATTCCCGCCCTTTCTGATGGTCTATCTCCGGAAAATTCACTCTTCTACTATCATTGCAATTAGAGGCTACCTAACGTCTGTTTTTTAACTTGGCCTTTCTAGATTATCAGCGTATTTTAACTCGACAGTCCTCTGACAGTCTCAAGATAGAAATTTCCTAAGTCACCATGCACGTCTTCAACAGAAATAGACAAGACACTTTGAACATGGAGAGCACATAAAACTCACCCACCCTAACAGCACCTAACTGGATAATTGACGGGTTCAGCTTCTCTACACATCTAATAAAAACTTAAGAAAAGACGCCCTTTTTACAAGCAGAATCACGACCAGCCCAGGCATATGATAGAAAAATACAAGACAACACATAGTTGACCGGAGCAATGCAGTAGAAAACCAAACATAACTAGCCAGACATAAAAGACATGGCTCGTCTAAAGTCCAAAGATTGAAGGGCTGACTCAGGGAAGGGTTTGCCACCCGGCATCCAAAATCCACCACTGTGGGGCAGCAACACCTGCTGCTGCCCACCCTGCGGCTGTTCTCCAACTTTGGTCGGCTCATCATCTTTCTTCTTCTTCACAAACTCAAAGAACTGTGCCACTTGGGATGCATACCTGACATTAGTCAAATAGAATGTCTATCTTTAGGGCAGAATGAGCACACTCAATGAACAATAGTTTGATACATGAGAAAGGTTCAATTATTTCATGCTGAGAAGCGTAAAAAGGAACAAATGAAGGTAAGATGCACCAAGTAAAAACTGATGATCAACGTGAGAAAACAACATAGCAAACAAGTATTCCTAATTTAAAATAAAACACTTGAGGGGGAAGAATGACACGGGGAAAGAACACTCTGAACGAAAAGAACGGCAAAATTTCCAGCCTCCCAATCTATAAAAAGAGCAACTGCAAGGATAGGATCTTGTTCATGAATGCAGAAAGAAACTTCACATGAGATGTGCAGCACTACTCGGCCTCAAAGGTCCGACAATGCTCCAATGACACGAAGCAGTAGGGGAAAATCAACACCAGCACCGTCATAAACCTTCAACATGAAGCATGCATCATAATATATTGAGTAGGGAAAAGTGATCTTACTCCCTCTTGGCTTCAATGTCCTTGCTGAAATCAATATTGGGCTCACAATCAAGGACCAAAGCAGGAACCTGCTCAAAATGAAGAGAACCGTAAGCAGAAAAAGCTTACACAAGTCTGGTAAAGTTGCAAAAAATAAGACATCACTCGTACCTTTTGAATACTGGAGTGCATATGATCACCCTCCAAATAGACAACACGGTCCCTTATACCTGGATGTAACGAGTTGTCAACATGAAAAGGGGGCTGGCTTACTGACAATACTCCATGCTTCCCACTTTCAAATGGGAAAAGCCAGCTCTCATGCTTCTCATGCAAGTCTCGGAGGTATTCCAGGGAAACTCCACCTTCCTCGGATCTCTTCCGAAGCTTCATTCTCTTATGACAAGTATCGGGGCTTGCCCTCAGATATATAAAAGCATCAGGGATGAGACCAGGTAAGCATGAGACAACTGGATCAAACCATGAGTCATAGATGCTGATCTCCATCTCATTCATCCACTTTGCTTCATGGACAGCTCTTACAAAGACCTGTATTCAGCAAAAAGATTATTTAATGCATCAGCATTCCAAAATGAGTCAGTCTTCATACTAACTAGTAGCTAGGCAAGAAAGGGAACAGACAAAGAATCCAAATCTATCATTGTTTTTGCTTTCAATTGATCATAGGAATACTAGCTGTCAACCTTGCCAACATCCTTAGCATCAATTTTATTTTTAAATCAAAAGATTCTGGATGTAGCATAGATGTAAAGACAAACCCATAGCTTTATAAACAGAAAAACTATATATATACACATATACATTGGGTGATCTGACAATAGAGGGAATTTCAAAAATATTGGAACACCTATACCCGTGGCTAGCTTATTTGAGAGACAGACTTCTCTGAATATTATAGATCCTTTTTCTAATTTAATCTTTTACATTTACTGCGCCCATTGGTGACCGTTAATCAACTTTTTGACTTGTGACAAAAAATAAACCAACAGATTGCAGGCAATAGCTGAAAAAAGAATGATTGACCAAAGTCTGACAAAATACAAACCATTCTATCACTGAAGACACTTCTCTCCATCAGTCTGAGTGGCTTAACCCCGCCAGATGACTCTCTCTCCTGCATAACCCTTGTAACAAACACATAATTCTGAAAAGTATAGGCATATCTTTCTGGATCTGCATAAAAAGCATCCAATATGTTGAAGTGATCAGGCCCAATATCCTGCCACTTATTGATAGGTTCTGGAACGACCTCAACAAGGTCACGCAGCTCCAGCGTTTCATTAGCAATCCTTTGAAGGAATGTCGTCTTGCCAACACTGATGTTCCCCTCAACGCAGAAAGTGAGACGTTTCGTCAGTGCCAGCTTATTTTCCATGTCAGAATCCTTCAAGTCTTCCTCCACAGTCTCTCTAATGTAGGTAGTGATACTCTCAGCATGGTTTTTGTGAATGATTCCGACAGAACTTCGTAAGTACTCCACCATCCTCTCACTAGACTTCCCAAAGAACTACAAGTTAACAGAGTCCTTATATCAGCAGAGAATTACAGAAGGGCAAACAAGGGCTGCACCCAACTATGTAAACCAAGAACTGAGCATTATAGTCATAAACCCCAGGCAAGTACATACAGTCAGCATACATGCAAGTACATACGGTCACCACAATCAATATACAACTGAAGTTAAAGACTTTATGGAATCTTCAAAAGTAGACCTACATAACCGCGAACATCAGCGCTTCATGGCAAAGTCCAAGCTCACAGAATAACAAGCAGACTTGGATAAAACACAAGCAATAAAATGTCGGCACACAGTAACTCAAGAGAAAGTAAAGGAGCAACCCGGGTAGGAAGCATAACAAACAAAGGTGCATCTCATTCTGCCCCCTAAAATTGACATTTAAAGGATAAACGAGAAAGCCTAGAAATCATTAAAAAACACTATTTTAGCACCTTATCCCTGTACAACTGCTTGAGCTCAGCGACTCCAGCAATCCCCTTGTCCACCAACTTCCTCAGATTCCTTGGCCCCACGCCCGGAATCGTCAGCAAATCCACGTTACCAGCGACGCAAGCGGGCTCCTTCTGCCTCCTCTGCACTCTCGCCGCCTTCTCATCCGGTTCCATCACATCCTTCTCGACCAGACCACCCTTCTCAGGATTCTTAGAACCCTCGACGGCGGAAGCCGAGAACGACCCCTCCGAGCCCGTGTGGACCCACTTCTGCCACGACCCGCCGCGGCCGCCTTTGAACACGACCCACGCCCGCGAGGGCGCAGTGTTCTGGATGGAGCATCGACAGATTCCGCAGCTGGTGGAGTAGGAGCGAGAAGGGACGTAGCCCGAAGCCTTCTTGGACAGGGCGGCCGCTAGAGCCGACCCGCCGCAGCCGCTGGCGGCTGGGAGCGCACCGGGTGGCGGACCCATTGCGCGAACGGGCGCGTTAAACCCAGAAAAGGGAGGCCTTTTATGGAAAGCGAAGCTTGCTGTGTTACTGGCGGCTGTCTTGAACTTGAACCCTAGAGTAATGGGAGGTTTAGCGGCGCTACAGAGGAGGGTAGGGCCAGGAGGGCTTCGGCTTAACAGCTTCCGCATCGCGTCTTCGCATCTCACCGTGATTTCCTTCCCTTTTTTTCTCACTGGAATTTGAGAGAGAGAGGAAAGAAGAAAAAAAAACTTCCTTTTTTGCTTGAACTCGAGAGAGCGAAAGAGGAAAGAGACAAAGAGGCGGGAGAAACTGAACGTTTCTCTCTCTGCTGCTAATGCTTATAGACAGTGCTGCGTAATGAGAGGAGCAAAGGAGAGGCCTTTTACAGGGTTTTTGCTTGCTAGGGTTTGGAGGGAAGGGGAGAGACAGAGGACAGCCGGACAAACGACACAGACAGAACCGGGATTGTGTTGGTAAATTTTGGTTGCGCGAGAAGAGGATGGAGGGAAAACTTAGGGTTTTTGAGGATTGTCTGGGGTTCTGTGTCCGTTGGTCTGTCCTCCACCACCGGACAGGACCAGGGGAATACAGCGGGGATTAAATTAAATTATAAAAGAACAAATGGGGTGGAATTTCCTTTTCTTTCATTTCTTTATTCATTTACTTACTTATCTTGCCCTTTTGGTACGGAGAGAAAAATTGGGACAGAGCCGGAGACAAATCCGGGGTCGGCCACGCCGGACAGGAAGGGGGGTTAATGTGATTTGGTAGGGGGGCCCCGCATGAAACATGTCATTAATTAGGGGGTGATTACATTAATCAAGTGCCGTGATGACAGGTAAAGTAGACACGTGTCGTCCACCCTTTTGATTGCGAGGACCCCACGTGCGAACGCCTCAGTTGTCCTACGCCTTCATGATACAATTAAATTTGATTTTATTTGACAGTTGGTGGTGACAAACTTTTGCCTTGCCCGTCTGATTTTCAGTTATTTTTACCATAAAGAAGCCAAATCAAGAGAATAACCGTGGCAAATCAGCAATAAGACTTGCTTAACTTACATAAGAAGCACATGGTGCACATGCTCATACAATCATCCAATTACATTTTACCAACTTTGCTTCAAGTCAACCCCTTCTCGCTCTGTATGAATGCTCTGTTTTATTTCTACTCTTTACATCAGGATCTACCAAATATATTCCTATGATAATTTACATTTACCAAATAGAAGCCTGAGAAAAACTGGCTGGGAATACCTGATGCTGCAGAGGCACCCCTCTGTATAGATCTTGTAGAAGCCATCTGAATAATTATCATGTGATGCAGCTGCGGACCCAGGTAAACTTTCGCATGAAATATCGCCGTACATGTTGTGGGCTCTTTGTGATCTTCTGGTGTAGTATCATATTCCGAGATCAAACGATGGAGAGCCAACACAGCCAGCACTTGGAAGAATCTTCTCTTCCTTCTCCTTGGAGCACTCAGAACTGCGTTGGAGAAGCAACGTAGCTTGAGCTTCTACGGCATCGAGATCGACGCCCTCATAGAAGTGATCATCAGAGAAGAGGTCGCAGTCGGCAGGAACTCCATTAGCGTGATTCTGATGGACCGGTTCTCCATTTCTAATATCTTCCTGAGAAAGGAATTCTCTTTCCAGGTTGATTGCGGTGACAGAATCTGGATCATGGAACCTTGATTTCCTCTTCAATCTTTCCACCACATCACTCCCCCCATCTGTTGCTGAAGCACTAGCCACAGAAGGCATCCTTTTCGAGATTCTCTCATGGCGTTTCGACAAGCTTTCAGCACTTTCCCCTTCAGACTGATTGTTCAGTTGGCTTCTGGGTGCATATAAAGAGTGCAGACTCTTTCCTGAAGAACTTGTGCTTTCACTCATCCGCCATCCATTTGGTGACTGACTTAGCAAAGAACGCCTGCTTTTAAAAAGAAAACATTAATGGATCCATAATTTAGCCTATAAATATAAGAAAGAACAGTAGCCACCATACAATTTTGGAACTGCCTGGCTATGCATGAAGAATGGAAATTACATTTGACTAATTTACTTATCCTTGGCTAGCATGATACATACAAATTGGAACTTGGAACATAGAAAAGATTAAAAGCAGAAACCAAACATGTACAGGGCTTCTCATACATCAAGTCAGGCCTGAGTCGCCAAACCTCACTTCCAATTTCAAACATTTAAAAATTTCTATATCCAATCTCTATTTGCTGCTATCATTGGCTGGAACATTTATGTAGACCATCTATCAAAATTGTAGCATTGAACTTTGCTAAACGATGCCCCATGTCCCTTTCATGATAGCACTCCATTCAGTGAGCACTTAAAAGGAGCAATTCCTCAGCATTTTCCTTTTTCTGTCAATTTCTAAAAACTTTGCTTTGTATTTGTAATCAACGCACTCCATGCATACAAAAAGTTGAGTTTTGTTAGCCTTGAAAACACACTGCATTTAAGTGCAGGTAATTAACTGATGTTATGTTTTTCAACTAAGCTGCTTCACAAGATGCATATAGATTATCCAGTTCCCCGTTTTCTGCATGAAAGGTCTGCAGGACAGAAACCTTTCTAAACAAATAATCTGACTTCCTTTCCAATTTGTATTGTTGATTTGCTGATTTGGAGTTGACTGAAAAAAAATGTCCAAGTTCTCCACATAGCAGCACAGCAAAATTGCATTCCCCTCCCTTAGTATGGTGATTGCAGGCCTAAAATTTGCTAGATTTGCCATGCATCCGTTTTCTGCATATCACCTCATATACCGATCCTGTGGGCACGCACAGAGAGAGAGAGAGAGAGAGAGAAAGGACCTGTATACTGCCATCATATCAATCGTACAAGTAATGTCTTGAGTACTTGCTGCTGTAGGATTTCTCCCATCATCTATGAAGCTATCCTCATATGTATCTCTGTCAAGGTCATCTTCTTCATCCTCAGATGCTTCATCTCCCGAAGATACCCTTAGCAGAACCATAAAGCAAGCAAGCATATCAGTCATCATGTAATACAGTAGGGTAATTGAACCTTATTTTCAATCCGCATGCAATAGTCTCCTCATTTCATATTCTAACATGAATTCCCCTAAAGCAAACCCATGCACTAAGGAAAGATCAACTAAATGAATTTCCAATTTGTGTAGAGAATCTTTGTAATATTGGATCTTTACAGAAGCAGTTCCCCTATATTTTGTTATTTTGATTGCTTCAATTCTGAAATAGTCAATGGATCTTAAGTCTTAACTAGTTTGGTTGCTGCAAGTTCTCATCCTGTAATCTTTATGTTGCACAATGTTCCTACCAATGGCCATAATAGCTACTTGTCAACAACTTTAAGGAGACATTAGACAAAAAAAAAATAGACTTCAGTAAAACATATAAAATATATATCAATATGAGCAGATTGGCTTCTCCAAAAGGGAAAAATCCATTGTATTCCCTTCATGTATCCAAAATTCACATCTCGAAATTTAGAAAATTACCAACTTAGATTGAAAAAAAATGACCAATATTTGATGGAGTAAGTTCCCAAACTTTATCTGATAGTTTTCCAATTAACAACTTTTGAAAAACTTATCAACTCTTATTTGAATATTTACCAACTTTTATTCGAATACATTACTGACTTTATTTGACCACCGTTTGTAACATACTGAAATAGATCTTGGTCATTAACTCACAAGATACTTGTAGACTTTAACATGGATTTTGTAACTATTAACCATCTAATAAATTTAATTGATCACCAAGATTTAACAAAACTGCTTGGAATTTATGAGCAGGTATTCATTTTCACCAATCACAGACAATCTATCTGTCTTCATATGATGGAACAATAAAACTGTCCTTCACCAATATGCAATCATTTCTTGGTCCTGCTCCTTTAAAGAATTATCACTTTCTCTAGCTACAATTTACTGCCATGTTATATCGAACATCAACCAGAGCAATCCTGTTATAACAGCAACACATCAAAAGAAGATACTCAATGCAAGAATGGATGATTTAAAGAGATACTTACTCAGCTTCCTCTTCAATGTAGGCTCTGGCATTATTGGTTGTCGTCTTTTTACCTGAAGGTAAAATGAACACCACATTGGTAAATATGCATGGAGATCCATAGTAATGGTACCTAAGATGAAGCATAATGAGGATTTATAGCAGTTTAAATAATAGAATGAAAGTTAGGATCCCAGAATTGAGAAACTGGACTAATGTTACGGAAAAAAAATGCTTATAAAAGTCCATTACCCTGGTAATAGTTATTTTGATTTTGAAATGTGCTGGCACCAGGAAAAAAACCATCAGATTCCACCGTGGGGACAATGCAATTATCTTCGCGATTCAGGTCCTGCCTACGTACACAATCTCCAACTCTTCGCAGCCTTCTGAGCTTCTTTCTACCTTTCACACTGTTTGAATTAGTATTAGGAGTCAAGCACCAATTCTTACTATGGCCGCTGTTGATATCGTTTTCTGGTGTCATGCGATTGTCTGGAGAAGCATGGCCACATTTACTTTTGTCAGAACCACCCTTAATGTTTGCTACGGGAGTTTGTATTCTGTTATAGGTAGGCGAACCAGAAACAATTCCTCCACATGAATCAAATTCTTGTATAAGTTCCTTCTTTTTTCCTTGACTTGATGACAGAAAGAGGTGGTTGCTGCAAAGTATGGGAGACAAAACAAGATCTGGGATGATAAAGGCACTTTTGTCTTTACCATGCGATTCTCCTGCAAAGCCACATTGCCCACAACATCAATTTTGGTCGGAGCAAATTTCTAGTTGCCAAGTTTTACAGAAAACAAATGTACAAAGGGAGATGTTAGGACACATGATACCATTAATAGGAGATTCAGGAACAACTCCACTTTCTATGTAGTTGGTAAGTCGGGGACTAAATTCCATATCTTCCTTGTCATCATTACATCCACTGGCCGGAGGAAATGGCTCTCTGACTTTTAAAGCTTCCAGTGTTCCATTGGTATCTTCTCCTCCATCTGGCAATTCTCCAATCAAGTTTTCTATCTCAATGTTCTTCATGTACATAGCTGTTGGTTCATTTTGCTGAGCTTCGAAGTCAAAAACTGTAGATAGGGCCTGAGCTTCACTCTTCAGACATCCTGTTTGAGCAGAAGCTCGTTGCACAGAATCCCCAAATGGCATGCACACTTCTTCCGATCTTTGAGCTGCAGCTAAGAAATGGCCAGAATCTTTTTTGGGGCATTTCAGGTATATGTCATCGCTTTGTGTGTCTTTTGCCGAAGGAAGTGAAGGGACGGACAAAATTAGGACATTTCCAAGATTGTCAATAGACACAAAATCTGAACTAAAGAGGCAAGAGTGCACTGGAGAAGTTTTGTTAGCTATAGTAGACAAGCAACGGCAATCTGCAGTTTCTGAGGTCTGCACAGGTGCATCTGATATACTCCTTTGCTTATATATATCAGGACAATCATCAAAGTTCAGCAAATCTGTGAAAAGAATCAACACAAAAGGATTTTCCAAGAATATAATTATCTGAAAGTGGAAAATTATGCATGTACATAAATGACAAGGAAAAACAGAAATATGGCTATTATATGAACTACTAATTTAATCAATAAAATTTCTGGAAACACAGTACACTCACTCTATAAACTAATCTAAAAGGACATAAAATGAAAACATGAATAAATGCTATAAATGACCAATACATCACTTGTTAAATCAAGAAGGTCCTCAGCAAAAAAGTAATGAGTATATGCGTACACACACAGAGACTCAGATACAACCTGCCGTGTGCTACTAGAGCACATACATTCACACAAACAGACTCACACATACAACCCGCAGTGTGCATCTACTTAGGAAAGAGAAAATGAGTCAACATGCAGCAACATGCTGTAGTTATTTTTGTCCACAGCATGGTACAAACTATTGAAGGAGGTTCTGGTTACCAGAATAAGTGTATGCACAAATAATAGATGCTATTAACACCAGCAACTCAGGCCATCACTCCAAATGACATGGTTGTTGAGATTCTGATAGAAGTTCACGACCTTTTCCGTGTGTATGACCCCTTATACATTCTACCCCTCTTGCAGTTTGCTCCCTCAGCTAGTTTTGGAACAATAGATAGATCACATGTGCATGATGAATAACAGCCATTGCTGAAAGCTAAATTGACTGCTCCAACGGATTGTATGATGGGTTGTATAGTTTTGTCAGGCTCTATTAATTTCATACCAGAACAAGAAACCTTCAAGTAGACAACTCAACAAAAGTGAGGACATCTAGTCCAAAAACTATTTATAGGGTAGATGCCTCTCAAACTACAATACCTTGACCACCATTGTCGTGTTGTTCTACCGACTTAGATCCAAGTTGTTCAAGTGACAAGTCTTTCTCCTGAATCAGACGCATGAATAAGTAACACTGGCAGAGAAAACAATGAACAGCAATATATTGACGGGACAGGAACAAACCTCGACGGAGAGACCATCTTTATCTTTAGAAAAAAGTACTCCTTGCAAATGCTGCATCGCATCGATCATCATACCTGTTCTGCATGAATGCATGACTATGTGCACTCTACATGGAAAAGTCTGGAAGTGAGGAAAAGCAATAAGAGATGGTCTCCATTTATTTCCAGAATTGTTGAAGTATTTGGCAATGATATCAGATTCTGCAACAGTTAAATTCTTCTTCCACATTGGCATCTCAACACTGTCATCATCTTTAACTTTCTTTCCACGAGGAACGAACTTTTCAATTGATAGCTCAACAAACTGGACATCTGGTTTGAAAATATGTGGAATCTACAAGAAGAGGTATTTCAAAGTTATAGAATAACTGTGACATGGAAGAATTATCTAGTTCCAACTTCATCATATCTCACCATTCGGGGACTCAAATGGAAATTAAAACTTGCAATTCCTCCATTCCGCATGTGCTTACTAATTGCCTTGCTGTTAGCTTGCTTTCTCCGGTAACCCTTCAGCTCTGACCCCTCACAAGCTAACACTAGTAAACTTAGTCAAGGACAATTTGAGGTAAGCTTTAAGTAACCAACACACAATGATGACGAAGGACCTCGAGAAAAGCAAAGAGAGAGAGAAAGAAAGAAAACAACGGAATACAGAATGAATAATGCATTGGCTTTCATATCCCACTTATATAAAGGCAATAAGCAATTTAATCTTTTTTAATTTTTTAAAGCCGAAAAATTCACAACCTGGTCAATCGTATAAAAAAATATTAAAGGATATCCACACGTCCATCATGTTTCCTTCCAGTTCTTCCCATGCGCTGTAACATACGTAGAGGTGAGACATTAGCGTCAAAACATATTACTAGGTCAACTTCCATGATATCAAGACCTTCTTCACCAATCGATGTGGCTACAATGACATTGTATCCACCAGCTCGAAATTTCTGCAGGGAAACAACGTCAGAATAAATCAAGGGTCATGGGAAGCAGCATATGATCACCTCATTACCTCCAGAACAGCCTGCTGAACCTTCTGTGACTGTCCCTTAAGTGATTTTCCTGTAAAAGAACGTCCAATCAACAATTTGTTTGGCAAACCCACAATTTAGAAATCAGACGATTGCACATTCATCTATGAAAATAAAGGGAAAATGTAAGAAAGTTCCGTCCATCATTAGAATTTCCCATATTTAAAAGTGGAACTGTAAACTGAAAATTACCAAACTAATGGAGAGGAAATCCTGATACAGAAACCAAGCATGAATACAGTAATTACAAGTCAACAAGTCCAAATTCCATGCTGTTTAATAGTGTGAAAATCATGACTAACGTTTGCCTTCTTTCATTTCTTCACGTGTTCATGATTCTGTATTATCAAGATACTAGATTACAATCTAAATTTGTTACTTGTTTGAGTGGCAGGACTGGTAACCTCAAATGGAAACTAAAACTTTCCAACAATTGCATTTCAAAAAGAATATTGGATCCTATCCTCCCCTTTAATCATATCATAAATGAATTCTGCTGATTTTGGGACAGTTATGAAACCTGTAACCTAGATTGTAACTGTAGTAAACACATGTAGCTCCCAATAAGCTTTTCGTCACTACCCAAATATAAATCCTACTTCTCAAAGGGAAAACGGCTATGTCAATCAGTCAATAGAGAGAACAGAGGGAGAGGCTATCTTTTCAATCCAGGCTATTCTCCAGATAACTCTTATTATCCTTCAAGTACGTGGAGTTCCTAAAAGCATTTTCGATGGAGAACCAACATATCCGCAATGGAAGAACACTCCAGAGAGTGCATGCAATAACAGTACTTGAAGTTGGCCTTGATGGTATGAAATTGGCATAAAGTGATGGCTGTCGCGCAGCAGTGCTAGTAGCATATATCCAAAAATGTTGCTGACTTAGATCAATTTAGACTCTAAAATAGACTAAGATTTCTTAACCAGAGGAGATCCGTGATGAATCCTGACACTTATAGCTTTAAAATTTAGGGCTGTAACGCAAAACTGGCTGCTTGATATCTCCACCTCAACAAGCTATGCTTTTTGCATTTGCATTGCAACACGTCCATGTCCATGCATCCTTATTTCCATTGTTAATTGATTTCTCAATGTATTATGGAGAGGACTTGATCATAAATCTCAATACTCATGTTCATCCAACAGCTACTTCTGAGAAAAGTCACCTCATAATTTTAAAAATGACAAAGTGATTGCTAAGGATAAAGACGTGGATCTCTCAAAGACAAATAATTCCTAGAAATCTCATGATAGCAAAGTAATAAATTCTTAGTGAAAAATAAACCTGAACTTTGACCAACAAATTGTGCTGCTTTGACTATATCCCCAATGTTTGACAATGCATCCATAATGTCCCTGAATCAAGTATAATTAAGAGTCGCAGCAAAAGAAGTCCCCTTAAAAATGTGATGAAGTAATTTCAAGAGATATTGCAACAAGCAACAATAGGTCCATATAATGACATTTTACCTGACGCTTCCCCTAAAGTTTGAGAAAATGATAACCCTCGACCGTTGAGGATCATTTTTTTCTGCTGACAAAAATAGGCATCAGATTGAATCCCAGAATGTAAGATCCATAATACCAGAAATCCAACTAAGAAATCTGTCTATCATCAGATTAGATGAAAGATATTGAAAAAGAACATTCCTAGGTTATAAGGTCTGTTGTAAGCTAACAAGCTGCCTGTGCCATCTGCTCAGATAAGCTACAGCAATAGGACCGGTTTCTGTAACTATTCTATAGCTTTTTTTTTTTTTTTTTTTGACCCTGGAACCATCGTACAGCCGGCAGCCGGCGGCATAAACCAGGGAGAGCACTAGCGCGGGGGCCCACCTCCCACGGCACTCCACTTTAGTCGCACAATGGGGGCATGGAGTTTCGAACCCCTCCCCTCCTGGATGAGGGGGCAGGGCGAGAACCAGTGCGTACACCACGAGGTGGGTAACTGTTCTATTGTTTGGTCATCACATTTGTCAAATAATAAACAATCTCTTTTATTATCAACCGACTAATCAATTAAAATTTTATGATGAATTATAGATGATAGCTGAAGCTAGACAACTAACTGCTATGTAGAAATGCTTCTAGTTCCCATCACTATTTGTCATAAACTATTATCTTCATGTTGCCTATGGTTTCAGCAAAGACAATCGGAACTCAAACTGACATTACTGAACAATCCTATTAAACTTTGTATGATTTCTTCTTGGCATATGTTCCTGCCAAGGCCATATTTTTTATGGTAAGATGAGATGATAGCACTACACATCCAAATGAACTTTCAGAGTACATCAATAATGACAACTTAAGAGTAATATAGCTAGGAGATTTGGTATAAATGTAATTCAAAAAAATTGAAGATGTAAATACCAATTTGTAGCTCTTCAATGTTGCTTTGACTAACAAACAGTAGTTACAAGCAGAAGCAAAGAAAAGGAAAAAACCCAATAATGATATTGAACTCTCTAAAACTTTCTGGTTGCATGACTATCCTGAATCAGTAGTTTATTTACATTCACTCTATGCAGATTCAAAAACCAAAAACTAAAATTCTAAATATCAGGAAGGATCTATCAATAACACAAGCAACAAATATCTGGCACATCACACGTATATAGGCTGTATAATCAAGAACTTGCTAATTTAAAGAATACCGTGCCCACGTACTGAAGTGGTCAATCAACACTTCTAACATTTTTGATATTTTTGGATTAGGTGCACCATGAGATAAGTTCCGCTGCATTAAGAGTTTCGCTTTATGAATATCCTCATTTCTACTCATCAAGCTCGCAAAAGACCTGCAGAATTTGAAAAGAGTTCAGAAATATGTGCTATTTTATGTCAACATTTGACACTATACCATGATAAAAATGTCAACGTGAGATGATATTTGTAATCTGCTTTAAACTTGTACAAGTCTGTCATTAGAGTCAGTGAAAAAGGAGTATCACACATGTAACCGAATAAAGGCACGATGCAAAGAGTTGCCTAGTGTTAACACTAATAGATATACCTTTCAGATGATCAATAAAAGCGGACTAAAAGTCCACTGCTGAAGCAAATGCAGAGGGTCTCGCTATGATTTCACCACCTGCAAACACATTCTCATATGAAGGCCGGTGTGTGTTTTCTTCTTTTGCTTTTCATGTACCATGAAAAATGCAATAGAAGCCTGGTGCCACACCTAGATTACCATACTACAGGTGGCCACCCATGTTCAAAACTCGGGAAGCAATAAGTGACTTTCGACTACTAGTGGGGTGTAAGTAGTTTTTGACCAATAGAAGCTTGGTGCAGTGAAATCAAGCTTCCCATACCACAGGTGTCCACTAGTGCTCAAAACTCGATAAGCAATAAGTGGTTTTCGACAACTAGTGGGGCATCAGAGGGTTTCCATGGGTGTCAAGCAGAGAACCAAAAATAAATTTAATTAAAGGAACATATCCACTTAAGAGCCACATTTGTAGAAACGTATTCTATAATTGGTTAAGGGCCCATTTGGTTCCGCTTTTGAGGAACGCATTTGCCAAAATGCAAATACCTTTGGGTGAAGGAAGTTTTCCGAAATGCAAATATCGTTTAGTAAAATTTGCATTTGTAAATGACTTTTATTCAATTAAAAAAAAAAAATCTATTTTCTTTTTTGAAGTTCGGCCACCGGACCACCGGATCTGGCGGCTGGACCGCCGAATCCGGCGGCCAGATGGCCAGATCTAGTTGCCTGGGTCACGCGACCCCAAGCGACAGCCACCGGGGTCGTGTGACCCAGGCGACGGCCGCCTGGGGTCACGCGACCTAAGCGTCACCTAAGGTCCGGCGACGCGCCGCCATCGGGCGACCCTTGGCCAGCTATCGTCGGGACCGGGCGACCCTTGGCCAGCAGTCGCCGGCACGTCGCCGGCGCACACGACCCCTTGGCTGGCGGTCGTCAGCCTCCAATTAGCTTCTCCATGAACAATGATGAACAGTACCGGAAGTTGCATTCCCAAAATGTAACTTTCCAATGGACCTCTACCCCTCCATTCCCCAAAAGGCCTTTCAACCCCCTTGGAGATGCAATTGCATCTCCCAAAGTGTTCAAAAAATTGAACTAGACACCTTCACTTTTGCCCAAACCCCTTTAGAACCACAAAAAGCATTCCAAATGCTAAACCAAACAAGGCTTAAATGTGGGAGAGAAGGGTGTACAACCTCATACCATTCTTAAAAATACTTTTGAACATTCAGGGAACTGCAGTCATATGTAAGTGCCACTACATTCGATAAGCTCTACATCTATAGAGAGCAACGAGCTTAGGTAGCATGCCTCCAAAAGGAAAGAATTTTCATCTTTTTACACAACATATAAATATATAAAACACATGAACCTTGCCATACCCCTGGTGCAACTTTTCTTCAAGCATCTCATATGCTGGCCTTATGCCATGGCTTGAGAGTAATTTGCGAATGTGATAAAGGGTGATGAGGGCTCCAAAAAACCTCTCAACCTCTCCATATTTCAATTGCGGAAGTTCAGGCGGAGGTGCTTGACGAAATCTATCCCTTGAATTAAGCAAGTCTGATGGACTCAACTGCAAAAGTTAAAAAGATGACTTTCAAGTGCATGACCGAGAATAATGAACAATTATCGTAACAGGGGAAAAGCTAATGATGAGCTGGGCAACGCACATGAGAAAATCAAATGCAACCCACACAGAAGAGAAAAAATTGCGACTGAAATTTTATTTTAAGGGGAAGTACATTTTTTCGGTACTTTCCAAGGCATACCCAAGAAAAATTTTCTATCATGTACAACTTATTAAAGCAAGCAATCAGAATCTAACCAATGATATCTTATCTGAGAGCAGAAGGGGCACCATTCAAATCCAAAAGGATAATGGTCAGGAACCCTCTGTTTCCAGCATAACAGCCATCATCATTTGCAAGACAAGACTCATTCATCATGTTCAGCCATTCAATAGTTCCATAACAAGCATCAAGGATTATGCAAGGTCAAATATACTTTTGTCACTTAGCATAAATGCCAGACTAGTTATCACTGTTCCACAGAACAGACAATTTAAGTAATATTTTATCAAAAAACTATAACTCCCTCAATGAGATGTTTTATTTTTTTATCCAAAGAGATTCGAGAGAATAATAATCGTGTAAAATCCATCTTACAAATAAAATCAAATAAGGTACAGAGTAAAAGTCCAGCAAGAAACACATCAAACTGAAATCTTACTACTTAGTGTTCTGCATAGCAATATCTTAAAAGAAACGCAAAAGGCTTGGACCCCATTGTTATAAAGTTCGTAGTTATGTTATCAATCATATATTCACTGCATTCTGCAACAAAGATCTCATAATTTATCCAGTTTAAAAAGTAGAAAGGGCAGTGGAGCATCACAAAAGTTAGGCGATATCATAAACTTTTCGTCATGGGATTTCGATGCTGTGCCACCATGTTGACAATCTGGACACCCAATAAAGTTCAACTGGGTATAAAGTCAAACATTGAAAACACAAAAATGGAGCAATATTTGAAATTCGAATTTGTGTTAATCTCATATGGTGTCTATGGACATGTAAAGTAGATAGAATCATACAGCTTGATAATCCCGATTCAGCAGTATGCCCATTGCATTAAGTCGAGCTGCATAGATGCGGATGACATTCAAAAGCAAACCATTTATCTCGATAGCTTCTTTGCCCATAGCCACCT
Source organism: Eucalyptus leucophloia subsp. euroa (assembly GCA_017140325.1). NCBI lineage: Eukaryota > Viridiplantae > Streptophyta > Magnoliopsida > Myrtales > Myrtaceae > Eucalyptus > Eucalyptus leucophloia. The sequence continues at coordinate 34,186,057 of CM029473.1, forward strand.
GGTGGCATTAAAAAAAGTATAAGTCAGCACATATACTTTCAAGAATAGATAAAAATGACAGTAAATTATATACCTCAATCAACTCTAGTTTTCTGTCATGAACATATTGACCGACATCAGGGTCACTTTCATTGCGATATTCAAGGGTTGATATGATCAAATTGTCAATTACGTGCTGAATGGTCTGGTGCTTTGCTGACAATTGCCTTATGTAAGAATTTGAGTAATCTACTTAACATTCTAAAACATATGTAAACAGTAGTCATATGTAAACAGTAGTCACAATACTTACATCCTGGTGTCGCTGTTAAAGCTAATATCCTCAGCTGCACAGGTCGGGCTATCAACTGGAAAATTTGAATATAAGCCTTATATCCTTCACAAAAGATGAACCTAAATACACTCTTGAATAAAACGCATATACACATTTCTCTTGGAAAAGATAATAACAAATACCTCATTAAGAAACTAGAAGAAAGGAAGACTAACCTCTCTAACGACAACACAATATGAATAGTTTCCCATGGCTCGATGGGCCTCATCAATCACCAGGCAGACAAGATGTTTCACCAAACATGTTCCTGCAAAAACTCAACTTATTAGCAAGATAAGTTTCAACAACAGAAACTGAAGAGCCAACTCTAACAACCTAAGAATATTTTTTCTAACAACCTAAGAATTGATAATCAAAATATTATCCAGTAAAGTTATGCAGGCACAAAAGTTCCTAACAACAGAAACTGAAGAGCCAACTCTAACAACCTAAGAATATTTTTTCTAACAACCTAAGAATTGATAATCAAAATATTATCCAGTAAAGTTATGCAGGCACAAAAGTTCCTAAAAGTCTCTATCGGCATCATCTAAAATGCAGAAGGAACAATCATGCTATTATCCTTGTGTACACTAGGCATAGAGATGGTTTACATATTACAAACACTTAAAGAGTACGTGAGTTTAATGCAGACAATATCATATGTGAAATGCTAGATGGTCATGCCAACAAACAGAAACTCCAACACCATGGCTTCAAAAAACAATACAAATATTATATTACCAAAAGTGAAGCTATTACATGCAAATGATAAACAGAGAGAGAAGATATCTTCATATTTATACATGTCCTTTGAATGGCCTTCCACAATTTAAATACTTTTATGTTAGAGAATAAACATTCATTCAAATGGTACATATGAACTTTGCCACTTTAAATGTAAAAAAGAAAGTGAATCTGACGGCTAAATTGCAAAGCTTGTACAAGCATGCGATATACCTGCTATTAATATATTCCCTCCAGCTTATAAGCATCAACTTATAATCTTGGGCTTTAATTCAACCAACCATTGATTCCTTCTACTTCATTCATTTATAATATGAGTAATCTAAACGTATCACTTACTCCTTTTGTCTAACTTAATAGGGTACACTTCAATGTTGGAGATCCATTAATTCTCATTTGGCTGACTCGAAAAGTAGCTTTAACAAAGACTCATTACAAAACCAATTTCAGACGATAACCCTGTTCCACTTCCACTCGATGTAAGAGCTTCAAGACAGGATGGATTCCTTATTGGCTTCGACTAATGTGGCTTAAGATGGACATCTTAAGAATTTTGCATCTATATTACCATTTCTTTCATAAACTGAATTTAAAGTACTAACATGCACATTCCTCAAATCGTGACAAACTTGATACTAACACTGAGAGATGAAAGCTACGGGAGCTAATGGGATCCAAAGTTTCAACCCTACAACAAAGATACTTTGGTAGATATGATCTCACTTTAAGAATTCCTGCAAAATATGACCAATTCTACTAATGACTTTATTCCGTAGAATCCTGATGGGTCATTGTGCGAGCTTGATAAACTATAAATATCTCCCTCATCAGCATCAATCCCAAACATGGTATGTGATTGCAACTTCTAGAGACACACCAGATTGAATGTCTTTCTCTAGCACTTGAGGAGTAACAAAAAATACTCGTTTAGTCTTCCAAAAGTGAACTCTTTTATCAGGGCTCATCTGGCCAGTCATGTCGATCGTCCATTCCTGCAATATTTTTAACATGAATAAGACTTTGACAAGGCTATAACAGCGAGTCTCACGGAGAGTAAAACAAGAATCTAACCTGTGGTATTCCGACAATATTATGGCATGCTTCTATTTGTTGTATCACAAGTGGACGAGAGGGAGCAGTGAAGACTATTTTCCCTATCAAGGAAAAAAGAATTTCAAGAAATGGATAATGATGCCTCTATATAGATGGTAACCGTAAGCAATGTTCTAAAAATCTGACCAGCCAGTTCAATTAGTTGGACTGGTTTGATCTTGGGAATTTAAAATGTAATTCTGGCAAGCAATGTTATCAAGCGGGATGACACAGCATGATGTTTTCCTGAGTAACGACTTAAAATGTTTACTTCTTAAAATTGGTTGCTAATCAGTCATTTGCCCAAGGAAAGGCATGGTGAACCTAAATCCTTCTTGCCCCCACCCTCATCCTCTTCATGAGCATGTGAACTTAAAACTTTCAAAATAACCAGACACTCTCGTGTTGAAGAATAGTAGTTGATTCATATTACCCTCAGGGAACCATCTGAAATAGTTAAACATCACGACCGCAGCAATAAGTGTCTTCCCAAGTCCTGTTGGCAACGCAACCAATGTATTCGAAAAAAGTGCAGTCTTTGTTATAGAAAACTGATAATCACGAAGTGGCACGTTCACTGCAACCAAGAAAAAAATATATAGTTTGAGTTTCAGGGCTACAAACAAAACATAAATTGGATAACTTTACTTCAGATAGATTATGAGTTGCGTAAATTGAAGCAAAGTTCCACTAACCCACGAACTTCAAGTCTTCAAAGAAGCAAAGAGTCAAATTCGTACACTTAACACTGCTGTCTAACAACAGTAACAGCTACAAACACATTGAAGGAAAAATAAAAGGCAAGAAAAGAGTATCTCAATTGTAAACGTTTCAGCATCCTATCACATCACTCCTCCGGAAAGTCTGCATGTTTTACAATACTTTAACTAATAAATAAAAGTGAATTGGATCGTAAACACAAAGAAGGTAATAAAAATAAAACGAAAGATGTTGTTTCAAGAAACATCATAATCTTGATCATCAATAACCCTGCCCCGATGCCGAGGAAACTAAATGGACAGAGCAAAGAAGCCTTTGATTTATCCGAATCGGAACCTGGGTATATCCAAGTTTTAGCCGCCTCGGGATCAATTTCGACGCAGCTCGCCGCATCATCACGGTCGACCCGCATTCGCTCCTCCACCCGAACCGCCGAATCGTCCGGCTCGGCTCCCGTCGAGGACCTCCCTACGAAGCTGTCGAGCGTCGACTGTCGAGAAACCCCGCTGCACTTCTTGCCGAGGACGCGAGGGGCGGCCGCATTGCCCAAGGGGGCGAGCGGGACGCGCGGGGTCCTAAACGGGTCCGCAGAAGCGGGCGGCCTCGTGCCCTCGCAAGCCGCGTCGATTTCCCTGACGGCCGCATCCCAGTCGAAATCCTAGAGAGAGAAAGAGAGAGAGAGAGAGAGAGAGAGAGAGACGAACGTCGGTCAGTCAGTCGGGTGCCGGGACAAGGAGAACGAACGCAACGCCACGGTTTCAAGGAAAAGGAAGGGGACGCACGTCGTCTTCCTCGTCGTCGATGACTATGGGAGGAGCGGCTGAAGCCATGGCCATGGACGGTCGGTCAGTCGGGCAGAGAGGAAAAGTAGAGAGAGAGTGGCGGCAAAAACTCGAAAAGGCAAAATGGATTCGGAGGGAAGGAAAAGAAAAAATATAAAAATGGGATTTGGAAATGGGCCTGGCCCATGCCGGTGAGCCCGGCCCATTTATCGCCGGGCTTTCCGGATCCAGACACCAACCGGGAAAGCCTTCCGTTTTCGCCCGACTTCTCTGCAAAAGCCGTCGCGTCGAGAAGAGAAGAGCAGAGAAGAGAGAGAGAGAGAGAGAGAGGAAGCGAAGAGGACAGAGACGTAGCTGAGACTGGTGGCGGCTGATCGTTTGCGAGATTCGTCATGGCGTTGAGCACTAGCTTGAGATCTGCATCGAAGCTTCTAGCTTCTTCTTCCGCTTCTTCTTCTTCAGCCTCGCTCGCCTCCAAATCAGGTCCGCCAATCGCCTCTCTCCAAGCTTTTGTCTTCTTAGCCCTGTCTTCCGTCCCCTTTCCAACTCTGAAAATGAATCGGACGATAGGATTTGTACGGTCGAGTTCTTGGATTTGGTGATTTCGATTCTGAGATTTTCCCTCGAGGGAGAGATGGGAGATCTTTGTTTGAAAAATAAAGTTCGTTCCTTTGTGCGATTGGCCTCTCGTGGTCTCGCTCCGGCCGCGACGTTGCGCCTCGAAAGTGAATAGAGATTAAATCGTCCTTGAAAATTGTGAGGATATTCCTTGAACGTGGAGTTCGGGCCGCTTAGGGTTTTTAAGCATATTCAGTCTTAATCGGTAGGGTTATTGATGGTGCGGTGGCGTAACCTCGTGCCACTGGATTTTGCAATCTTTTGAAGAGGAAATGATGGGTTCTCGGGAAATTTTAATAGAGCGGCGTTGAGCTTCTAGTGTGCATAGGATGTGGACTGATTCTGATTGATTGTTGAAATTTACATTAGGTAAAGCGAAACCTATTGCATTGACGATGCTCGAAAATTGGTTTTCGTTTGCTAACTTTGTGTGCTGATGATGAGCATTGACATCTAGCCAACTTTGGTTTTTGACTTATTTAAAAGCGGGGGAGTAGATTGCGGGAGTTTCATGATATGTAAACATTTGACGTCTTCCTGCAATTCATATATATTTATTTGATGGAGAAATGCGTAAATTCTGGCAAAGTTTGGTCTCTTAGCCCCCCCTCATCTAATTGAGTGTAGATTGATCGGCATGTCCATTCAATTGCTGGGATGCTAATCTTTTTCAGTGCATTTCGTGTGCCCTTACTTGCCCGGAGAACACGATACTTTGCAAAATTAGTACTTTGACTTTACTTGTATGTCCGGTTATATTTGGATGTACCTGTGACATGCTGAATCGTGCTCAATTTCTTTTATCCTTGTTCTTTTGAATTAAAAACCTCTTCAGGGTTGACGGCTACTCGACGCTTTATATGTGTGGTTAGGGTTTTAATCCATGCTATTGTGGGAATAAAATGCATTTTGGTCCAGTTAACTGCCACTAGATGCCATGGACTATATTCAGAAGTTCCTTTGCATGTAGAAAATATTCATAGGGCTTTTCCAGTTTCTTCTCAGCTGGTTTAATCTCAGTTACACATGCCTGATGTTTGTTATAATGCGTCTATGCATTGGATGGGCAGTGAGAGAGTTGGATAGGTTAGCCAGTGGGGAATCATGATCACTGCTACTTTCACTTATGATTCCATTGTTGGTTAGAACAATCATTCGGCTGAGCTTTGGCCTCAGAGTTTCAAGATACATTCTTGGATGATTGTTAACTTGAAAACAAATCCCGCTTGTCTGTCTTTATTAACATGGTGGGTAGTGTACTCGGTCAATCTAATTATTTCATCGCTTCTTATTTGAACTTGAGAAGAAGTCTTATTTTCTCAGTGCTTAGAACACAACAGTTAGCGTAAATGATGGCATGCATCATCAAGATCATCTTGGAATTTCTCGCCATTGTGATTGTTGCATTTCCTTTTTTGACAGTCAGCAGAAATTTCCACTCAACTGGGGTGAAAAGGATGGGAGGTGGGCATGCGCATGGCCATGATGAACCTTACTACCTTCATGCAAAGCATATGTACAACTTGGACAGGATGAAAAATCAAGGGCTGAAGATGTCTCTTGCTGTTTTTACTGCCTTCAGCATTGGCGTCGCTGTGCCTGTCTATGCTGTCATTTTTCAGCAGAAAAAGACTGCTTCTGGTTAATTCTTAGTAAAGCCTTGTCACTGCAATAATAACTTCTTTGCCCAATGCCCAAGATAGTAGGCCTTTGCCTGCTGGTATGGTTTTAGTTGTTTTGCTACTGAATATTGTGTCTTTTTGTTGCTATAAGATTTTAACATCTCATCAGTTGGATGACCTTGAATAAATTCTTTGATTTTGCCATGGTATTGATATTTCGGTCCGTACTCATCCTGAGAAAATGTTTATTTTTGTATTTTGCTCGTGTCTGAGGAAAGATAGAATAGCTGTTCCAATTGTTTCTTGTACTTGCTTGATTCTCAGAGTTGTGCTGAATGAAACGCACCTGCAATATGGGGCCTCTGCATATATACAGGGGATGCATGTAAAGACTTGTCGAATTGAAAAAACTAACAAGTATAGGGCAATTTGTCAGTGGCATGTCAAATAGAATCATGATATTAACATACTAAGACTTGCTTGATATTACTTTTTAATTTTACCTCACTTCATGTTAGCCAATTGTACTTCTCTTGAGACATTAAAACTCTCAATGCCAAGGATTGCAGTTAGGTAAGGCAACCCTTCTCCGATTTTAGTCTTGGACTTCTTGCCCAGAACCTGAAGCGAAGCAGAGTGCTGACCGCACCATTGGTTTCACTTGCGGGAATTTATCAAGATGACTATGGATGTCTCTACGCCCAAAACATTTGGTCAATCTGCGCTTTCTTCTGCCAGATCCTATTATTTCTTATGGTTGCCCATCCGCTTTGTTCTTTCCTTTATGCTTTTATGATACTTAAAACAGGTCTGAGTGGTTTCCGACAGTAGATGAAGTTTGCTTTCCCTCGTTTATTGGGACGGTTAACATGGGCAAGTTTTCATCGATAACTATCATAGCGGATGGGGAATTGAATATCCATCCCTCATCGATATCCTCATCAACTGGAGATAGGTCGAAGTTATTGCCGGGGTTAAACTTTTTGGTTGGACACGAAGATGATGAAGGATCCACCTGTGGTTAACCGCTCAAAGTGGACTTAAGTTTTGTCTTGGAGGTTCGTTCTGTTTGTGCTGCTCACAAAATTTTGTTCTCTCTTTGCTGTATCTGAATCAGCTTTCATGCGATTCGGCGGCATAATCTCAACGAGCTTACGACGTAGGGATGTTTGAAGTACATCCTCATCCCGATGACCTGGGAGTCTCTCTTTCATTAGCTGTATTGCCCACGGCACGTCCGAGTCGAACCGAGCTCGCAGTTTATGGTACTAGGGAGTGAGTGATGATGGTAGTGAGTCGAGACACCGTTCTGGTTTCATCTTCATTTTCGGATTACTTGACAGTTTCGAATCTCTAAGAAGGTCCTTGGCAACAAGTTGCGGCAAATTTCATATCCTGTTGACCCGGCTTAACTTAACCTTATAATTTCTGGTGTAGCGATAGCCATACTGAGACTAGTCTATTAAATTGATTTGTTTAAAGCACCTTTGATTAACAGGAATCTGGCCATCGAAAATTACAAGGAATCATAAAAGTAATTAGTTTTTAATAATGCATTTGGTGGCACTTCAAAGCGAAACGTGTCTCTTTCATGGTTTGAGATTTACTGGTTTAAATTACGGTACATTGAAAAAAAAAAAAATTAGCTGGGTGGTGACCATGGTGAAGTTTTCGCATACAAAAGCTGTCGAATTCAGAACTTAGTTAAATATCCGTTTATCTGGTGGCTTTTTCTATTTTATTCTCAACAATTTTGGCTCATTTTTAAACATACCTTGTTCTCTAACGAGTAGATTGTACATGTCTTATAGTGATTATAAGATGTTAAACCATTTTGTTTGAACTCTGGAATGTAAAACTCGAAAAATATATAAGTAAAAATTGATGGGCTTTCTTAGGTGGGGAGGATATACTATATTGCAAATTCTTCAGAAGTTATTTGAGGAATTGGTAAGTTGGTATAGTAGCCGTCTGCACTAGTGAAGGTGGGAAAGGGAGGCGAAAGCCCTCCTAATACTTCATTTGTAATTTTGAAACACGGAATGCTGCGATTGCAATAAACTATAAATATGCTCCCACTATTTTCAGTCTCGAGATGCCTTTTTTACTTCCCAAATGCGATTTCCAGGACGCGGAAATGAACAGTGATCTCTATAAAAAATCAAACAGGCCCTTAAATATATTAGTTTTAGAAGCTTCTTGATTTGTCGGTTGCAATTATTCTTATCGGATAAGCACGAGGGAGCAGCTGATCTCGCGAGGTCAAGAATTGTAGGTAGTCCAGCTCGGAGGCATCATGTTTTCGCAGCTTTAATATGCTTTTTGGTTAATATTTTAGTCATTTTTTTTTGTTTTCATTGCTTTAATTGCCTGCTTGCCATTTTATATGATCAATCATTATAAATAAATTTATATTATATTATATGATGGCTTAGTGTCATTGTCATTCTAGCTCAGGTTAAATAATCCATCTTTTTGGCAATTTTCTTCGCGCGTTGATGATTCTTGGGATACAAATAAAAGCGCGGATTGTCATGATTACCAAAGCTAAACTCTTGTTTCAAAAATAAAGATAATAGCACAAATGTCATTGAACTTAATTCAATGTACAATATCATCCGTAAATTTTTAATATGTGTAGACATGCAATGTCATTCATTTACTATTACCTTGTTTGGTGTGATTCTTAAATTATTAGTAAATGTTCAATATAATTTGTAAATTTTGATGAAAATGTTTATAAGTTTGAGGATCACATTGAATGAATTAAAAGCTTAAAAATGACATTTCACATGAAACAAAGTCCGGTGACAATATTAAATTAATTAAAATTTCAAATGCCACATTGTACATTGGATCAAAATTTTATAAATCATTTGTGTCATTTTCCCAAAAAAATGTAAGAGAACAAATATGCAATCGAGTTAGTATGGATTCCATACTCGTTTAATTAAGCCATGATGGTTTTAGGAGTACAAACTTGTGCGACCAAGTGCAGTGCAATGGGGATCGTCACTTTGTCACCAAAAGTGATCATCGAACGAGTCTAAGTTGGACTGAGCCCAGTGCTCGGGTGTAACATCTAGTTATAACCGACTTGATGAGTAAACATCTTTATTCAAATCCAAAGTAAATTGCCCTCCTGGCTAATATCAGATAAAAAGGTTTGAAAGCATAGCCTTTTGGAGAACTTTTATCTGTTAATCAATGCATTAATTCAAAGTTCTATGATTGCATGACTTGACAAACTACATTGCACATTAGAAAAGAATTACAACTTATCTATACCATATCATTTATTTGGTCTATTTTATAAAATCTTCGCAACTTTGAAACTATTACCACAGTTGACAAGGACAACCATAAATCATGCCCTGCTTACTGTAATTATGGAGATGATCAGGATTGCATGGCCTAAAATCTACTATCCCAGCATAAGATTGTCCATCAATCTAGTCGATATGATGTTACGTAATTACACGCATCATATGTGCCAAACTTTGAATCATGCGGGCCGGATATGTACATGTCTTGTTCACTAGTTGTATTGAGTAAGCACATGAAGATGATGTACACGAACCAAAATTTTTGAATCCCATCCCCTCGTCGTGTTAGAAATCGTAACTGAGTATGACACTCCCGAAGATCGACGAAGAGTTTGGAGGCAAACGAACGCCGATGTCACACGAGAGGAGGTAAAAATTATTTCGATCGACCGGAGACTAAACAATGGAAGGTTTTTCAGGCACCATGTCGAGTTCTCCAGCTTCATCGGAGGACATCAATAAATTATATAATCCCGACAATTATTTCCCCCCCGCCCACCCCCACCCCCCTCCCCCTTTTTCTTGGGTGCAAAAAAAAAAAAAAAAAGAAAAATTGAATTTGGGAATGTGGCAGGGCAGGGAATACAATTAATTTCCAATAAATAAAAAATAAATAAAAAGTTGACAAGAAATTGAAAACGTGGCTCGTGACCAATGAGAATCTTCACAAAGTCACGACCAATCATAAAAAAAAAAACAAAGCGTCTGCACTCGGGGGAGCGATGCCCCAATCCCGTTACGGCTGTCGAGTAATTCGACATAACTAATTGTCCTTTTTACGAATAATTATGTTTTCTTTTTCTTTTATCTCTTAGAGAAAAAGCAATTTCCCTCGTCTCGAATGTTCACCTTCCAATTAATGCTTTTTACGTCGAACGGAGCTCGATTAAAGCTTTATCGACCCGAACGTGCCGTGTTCGAGAGTCTTGCGTCGACGAATTCCTATTCTCAAGGCTCGAAAATGCTGAAGAAAGTCTCGACATAACAGGACTCCTTAGATAATCATCTATTAACTTCTTAATTAATTGCTTACTTTGATTTCTAAGGGAAGTTATTTTAAAGAAAACTTGAAGAGTTACTCGCATAGATGGTGATACATAATGGATCAACCACGGCGTAGAACCATAGTATAAGCAATTCCTTTTTAATGCAACATGACCCCATTAGAATAATAGGGCATATGATTTGGATTGACCAAACAATTTACATATTTAATTTTCTACCTTACTCTTCATTTTTTTAGTTGTTTTTGTTGCGGTCGATTCTATATACCAAACTGCATACAAAAAAAGTCATGCAAGACAGCATAAAAAACTAAAACTTAGGCACACAATCAAACGTTCCCAATCCGGTGGCAAGGGAGCCGACGGGAAATGAGTTCAAGTCCTAAGGCCTCGCTCAGGTCATGCGTACAGGGACTTGGATTACGCGAAGAATAACATAGATGTCAATTGCTAAAATGCCATGGATTCATCAGAATATGTACCAAAGTTGTCAAAGTCCTCTCTCTCTCTCTCTCTCTCTCTCTCTCTCTCTCTATCCCTCTTTCCTCCAGGAGAAGCCAGGTTCGAATTTGCCAGCTATTAAATAGTCTGATGTCCTCCTAAAACTTCTCCCTCTCGACCCTGAAAACGATGTCGTTCGGTCGCTGTCCTCCTTCTTCCTCCCATCATTCATGGCCATAATTATAATCTGGTTATTCGCTCTAATCATGACAACAGAATGAAGCCAACCCTGCGGCAAGCGAGAGAGAGAGAGAGACAGAGAGAGAGACAGAGAGGAATGGGGGGAATGAAAAAAAGCCAGTGCAGCCCAGCAAGCATCAGGTCATGCTCAAGCTGCTGCGAGGGGGAGAAATGATTGGCATCGCCTCGAAGTGCTCGAAGCTGGAGACTAGATTCCCACTTTTGGATCTGATAAGAAAGACACTACCACTGCCCATCAACGCGGAACCAGCAACAAAGCCGTAGATCCCGAGGAAAGAGAGAAGGTCAAGATGAAGATGGAGGAACCCAAAAGAGGGAAGCTAAAAAAAATGAGGAGGAAAAGGGAGGAGAAGGAGGAGAAGGAAGAATTTCATCATAACCCTAAGCTAAAGAAGCGACATGGCTTGATAAAACTCTGAGCAAGAATGATTAACCCTTGACAAATCTCATGAAAAATTACCACACACTTAACTTGATCAGTGGACAAAAGAAGGGAAAGAAACCAAAAAGTATATCCAAAAACAAAACCCCAGCTTCACAACTTAATATGTACCTGCAACTTATTCGTTATCGTCGTCGTCTTCTTCGTCGACGGTCGACGTCGTCGTCGTCGTCGTCGTCGTTATCATGAGTCAGTGTGATGACTATGATGGTGATCATCTTCTCCATCGCTCCCGCCGCCGCCGCCGCCCCCGGAGCTTGGCCTTGCTTGTGGGGGTGATGCTGCTGCTCCAAATTCATCCCCAGATTGACCCTCCCGCTATTGCTACCCCCGCTACTGTATCCGCTTCCTCCTAGTCCTCCCATGATGCCCATACTCGTCGCCTCCGTCATCCCTAGTCCCATTGGCTGCTGCACTAGCATCGACCCCGCTAGCTGTACCGGCGTTAGCCTCCCCCCTCCCGGAAAGTTCACCCTTTGCATCGCCGCCCCGCCCGCCCCCGCCGGGAACGTCCACATCGAGGCCTCGGGCATCCCGGCCCCCGGCGCGGCCACGGCGGCTCCCCCTCCTCCGCTCCCCACCGGCAGCATCCAGAACGTGCTCCCGCCGTTCGTGGTGGCCGGGGCCACTGCCCACATGGCGGGAGCCGGCACGACCCCCGACGACGACCGGGCCGAGGTGGGTTCTTGTTCTTGCATTCCGGGCCTTCCGGATTTGTTACCGCCCTGCAAATCGGCGGAGCCTGCGTCGGCGCTGCTCTGGTGGGAGGAATCTTTGAAGAGGTCTTCCCTGAACGTCTTCGTCATGTAGCCCTCTCCGGAATTATCGCCGTTGTTGCCGCCACCGCTGCCGCCGCTGGCCTGCTCGGAGCCAAGGACCTGCGTATAAAATTGGTGGTGGAACCCGAGCCCGCCGCCGGCGCCGCCGGCGCCGAGAAGCCGCCTGCCCGCGTCGCCGCCGTCGTAGAGGCTGAGGCCGCCGTGGAAGGAGAGCGGGGCGGACTTGGAGGGCGGGGCGGAGACGGTGGACCCGCTGCTGCGGATGGAGACGTTGAGGGTGGAGAAGTTGGCGGGGATGGTGCCGGTGCCGGTGGCGTGTATGATGGCGGGCTCGGCCTGCTGGAGGAGCCACTCGATGGTCTCGCCGTCGGACTTGTGGCCCAGCTCGCGGGTGAGCTGAAAGACGCGGGCGGCGCAGACGGCGGGCATCCGGATGCGGCGGCCGCGGCCGTCGACCTTGGTGTGACGGTCCTTGGTGGGCCGCTTGGCGATCTTGGCAATGGCGGCGGTGGCGGCGGGGTTGGGGTTGGAGCCGGGGGAGGCGGAGTTGGGAGGGAGCGAGGAGGAGGAGGAGGGGGGAGTGGAGGGGGGCTTAGCGGGTTGGATAGAGATGGAGCCCATGAACGATGGACCATGGAGGGTTGACCCGTGAGAGTGACCCGTCTCGGCGGCGGAATTGGGGGAAGAAGCGAGAGGGACCAGCTGCAGAGGAGCGGTGGGGGCGGGGTCGTGCTGCTTGTGCTTGTGGTGGTGGTGGTGGTGGTGGTGGTCGGACCCCGAATTGCTGCTGCTTTGGTTGGCGTTGCTTTGGGACTCCATTTCCTCCTCCTTTCTTGGCAAATTCAAACGCGATTCCTCACCACCCTCTTCGTGCCCATCGTCAAGAACTGGCTCACGAACAGGAACCCTCACTCCAATTCCTGGGATACATGGTGGGGGCGATTCTGAGCTGCTGCTGCTGCTTCTTCTTCTTCTGACCGGCGGGCCTCCTTGCCACTTTCCTTCTTCTCTTTCCTCTTCTTCCGCAGAGATTTTGTGTGGGGTGGGAGAGAGAAAGAGAGAGAGAGAGATAGAGAGAGAAGGAATATTAAAAATTTGAGGGGAGGGGGGATTGGGGGATGCTGGGGGAAAACGAAAGGGGCTTGAGAAATCCAAAAGACAAGAGAGACCAGTGGAAGTGCGTGGGGATCTTGTTTTTCTTTCTTGTTATTGACTGCTGTCTTCTCTGGTTTGTAGAGAGAGAGAAGAGTAGGTGGGAGAAGGAGGAGGAGGTTTAGAGAGAGAGAGAGAGAGAGAGAATCGAGTGTGAGCTGGGGTTGGGTGTTGGGGTCCAACTGGTTGCAGGTGGGGACCCTCTCCAATGGAGCATGGGCCCCACTCCTCCGGGATTTTTAGGAATTCTTTTTCCATACATTACATATGTGCGTGTTATTTTATATCATACATGTGTAAGCACTTAATGTATGGGAATCCCATTTTACAGATATAGGATGAAGCCGACGCCCTCCTTATTTACACAACAGATCCCGTCCTCAAATTATCAAACGCTTTCGACGTACAAAACTCACTTTGCCCTGACAATCAAAAAACGTGTCGAACGGTTAAAACTTATCATGTCAATCCATTAGTAAAATCATCTCAATCAAATCGATATTACGTACAAATCACCCAATTAGCTCGCCAGCATATTACTCGTTGGTATTGAAGGAAACCCACTAGAAGACGCGTTTACTTTTTTCTCCGTGATAACATTTACATTGATCATAGAGCAATCCAGGGTTTTCTTTCTCATTTTCCTTTTTAAGCATAGGGATTGTACTTGCTGGGAGCATTTATTCGAAATTTTACCCCCCAACATCACTGGGGTTCGAGGGTTCGCTCTAATTATTTCACTTGTCTTCTTTCTCTCTTTTTTCTCCACGCCACTTGTCCTGTCCGAAGAGGGCAAAACAGCGACAGCGGTAAATTTAATCGCGAGGAGGGGGGGTTTGGACTTTGGGGTGTGAAAAGTTGAAAACTCGAGGGGAAAGAGGAGGAGGACAAGCCAAAAAAGAAAAAAAAGAAATAACCAATAAAAGAAAGGGATAAGAGAATGGCCCGATTTTCTCCCTTTCTTTTTCTATCGTCGAGAGGAGAAATGGGGGTCTTTTTCTTGTCCCTTTTTTGGCCTCTTTCGTCACTTTTTGCTCCCTCCATCCCTTCTTCTTCGCTCGGCGCTCGCTGATTGATCCGCGGTCCTTTGGTTGATAATGACGATCGTGATGACGCTTGTTGAGTCTTGCCCACGTTTCTCTCTCCATCACTGAGATCATCCCCCAATGGATCCGTGCTTGAGTACTTCCTTTTGGGCCATACATCCATGCAGATCTAGGTGGCATTTTCGACACAGGATCCGATTACACATTCCATTAGTGCTTCAAGGACTGGAATTATTTGCGAACATCCATCAACGTGAGACCCTATTCTCTATGTGAATAGGAATGACCAGCATTTGATTGTTTAGTGGGTATTGCCAAAGTACAACTGTCTCCCATCCTCTCATGGGATATTTAGAATTACTTACACATAAAAGGAAATCTCTACTTAGACCCGAAATCTACACCAAACTGGGTCAATCACAGTTGCCAATCGTGCAAGTCTCCTATGGGACCTACGGGAGCCCCGTGGTCGCTAAGGATTGGACATGGTGCGTTTCGGTTATCCGGCCTAGCTACAGTCTGAGACCGACTATCCCTGCAATCCGCGTTTCTTACTTCACGAGTCTCTCCACGTGAAATGGCAAATGTTGAAGCGGATATGGGCTTTTAACTTGATAAGTATGTCCGAGGGATGAAATCGAGCGCGCAATCAGTGAGACGAGGAGCGAGGAAATGATTGTGCCGCGGGAGAGAGAGTCACACCCTAAGCAGTAGTATTAATGAATCGAGTGCGGACAAAAGGGGTTACTGCAGAATCAAAAAGGCGCGCAGCCCTCATAAATGCTCTGCGTCTGCTGCGAAATTCACCTCCTGCCCTCACCCTCGCCCTCGCCCTGACACGCTCACTCGATTCAGGGTCCCCTACCACTCTAAACTCAGATTGGTCCACTCTGCTCTTCTCCATCATTGAGCAACGGCCACTCGTTTTTTTCCCCCTCTATTTCTCCTTCCGTCCTTTCCTTCAACGTCACAGAAACTCACGAGTCAAACCTCGAAGAAACATGTTGTTCATTTACTCGTTCGTTCACAAGGGTCCGCCCTCGTTGTGGCATTTCATCGAACACCCCGTGATCTTATTCTAATCTAATCTAATCCCCTTGCACATTGCAACACTTCCTTGACACGGTGACCACCGGATCAAAATGAATTGTTGCGATGTGGGTACTGCCCGGCACTCACGCTATGGGGGGTGTAACCAGGCCGAGTGGGTCGGTCCGAGCATTGTTAGCTTGGACTTGGTTGGAAAAAAAAAAAGGCAGACATAGGAGCATAGCCCAATCAAAATGAGGGATCGAAAATTGGGTCCGACCACTTTAGGATTTCGAGTTCCTGGTCTAAAATGGACGCCCATGACTCGGGCACTAGCCCATGGCGAGCCAAGATTCCTCAAAAATGTTTAGGAATCCGGCGATATGAGCATAAAAGAACTAAAGTTAGAAATTTGCAGCGGCAATGTGAATCGATCCCATTCAAAATACAGATAAGTACAACTCTGCAAGAGAAGGTAAACCATACGATTTCAATTTCAAGAATTGACCCCATGTGAATACAAAAAAATACCCCGCCTAAAGCAACCCCGGAATTCCCATCCAGGAGGAGTCAAACGAATATTGAAAAAATCACATGTGAGAGAGAGAGGGAGGGAGAGGGAGGGAGATTGGTGGGGCATGGCAACATGGCAATGATGGTACACATTCAAAGCAGAAGCCGGACAGCTCAGATGAGCATCTAATGAAAGGGGGAGACAGCTCATCCCCAGCACCAGCCCCACTCTTCCACCCCTTTCTCTTTTCTTTCTATTTTTTCGCCATCTCTCTCTCTCTCTCTCTCTTTTCGCCTTTTGCATTTTTTTTTTTCAATTCGGGACCGGAATTTTCAAATCGCAGCCTCCCCAATAGAATACTAACTATTGCACAAAAAATTTGTGCCAGCCCCGCAGCGGCAGCAGAGGCTCCTACTTATAGGCTGCTCACAAGGGCATCGGCCAGTCAACTCCACCTTTGCTCCACTTGGAAAAAGCAAAGAAAGTTAAACTTTGTTATCTTTTAGCGGAACACGTTTGGCAAAGTCCAAGTTGAGTCGCCAGAAAGCGGAAAACCCACCTCAGATTTCTCGTCACGCACACCCCCCCTTTTTATTTTCTTCATCACATCAGCGCTCTCGTTTCGGGGGATTAATTTATGTGTCAATTATTGGGGAAAAGGCATGCCCTTTTCTTCCGTCTCTACGAGGGGCAAGAGGATAGGATAGGTCGGTCGATCGTCGTTGCTCGGGCCAGGCGGGAAAGCAGAAGGAATAATTTTTTCTCTTTCTTTTTTCTTCTTCTTTGCTTCGTCCATAAAATTAATCCCGTTCTCCGACATTCTCGAAACGTGCCTCCAGGGAAAAATGATCACACAGTGTATGAATGTCGTTCGGACATGTACGACCCCCTGTTTGCGAGCCAAAACCTTTTTCGTGTGGCAAAAGGTTTGTCAACTCCCTGAGATGAAAATGCAGATTTCTTCGACACGCCCTGAACTTGACCATTCTGCTACTCTTCTCTCTCTCTCTCTCTCTCTCTCTCTCTCTCTGTCTCTGTGACCCACATTCCCTTCTGTTGAGGAGGGCTTTCTCTTTAGATCTCTCTTTCGCCTCGTCAATGCGTGATGTTCGGAATCTTGGAGGAAATTTCGCATCTTGAAGATTGATCCAATACGTAGAGAAACTTAGGGCCTGTTTGTTTGCAACTTATTTCTGTTCCCAAGAACAAAAATTTCTGTTTTTTTATTCTTAAGAACAAAAAATGAACGGAAACGCGTTTGTTTGCGTTTTTGTTCCAAAACTATTTTTGTTAAAACATATTTAGAAATGAAATAAGAAAAAAAAAAAAAATTATTTCTTATTTCTCGAAACAAAATTTAAACACTTCTCTCTTTTTTTTTTTCTTTTTTTTTTTTTTTCTTTGGCCTGTCGCTAGCCTTGGCCATGGCCTAGCGACCAGCCGTTGAGGGCCGGTGACGCCGTTGAGGGCCGGCGACCTCGCCGGAGCGTCGCGCGGCCCCGGCGAGGCCGAGCTCGCCCGGGCCGGTGAGGCTCGGCCTCGCCGAATTTGGGCGAGCTCGAGCTCGGCCTCGCCGCTGGGCCGGCGAGCCTCGCCATGGCCGGGCGAGGCCGCCGGCCCTCGTCGGCCGGTCGCCGGCCATGGCCTAGGCCGATGACAGGCCAAAAGAAGAAAAAATAAAAAATAAATAAATAAATAAGAAAGAAAAATAAAATAAAAAATAAAATGTTAAAAAATTTATACAAATTTACCAAACGTGTTTCGTTCATTTTTTATTCCCTAACAAGTTTACCAAACGCATTTTTTTGTTCAAAAATTATTCCCTCAACAAAAATATTTTTTTCTATTTCTGTTTCCTGAAATAATTTTTAAACATAAATATTACCAAACGCACCCCTATTGTCTAAGTCCACTAATAGCGTACTTATGCAACTAACTACATAAGATACGTTGAGCACGCCTGGGCTCTATCTCAGTTGGGTCTTAGCTTACTAGTTGTGTTTATGTGGCTAATTCGTCCTATGATTCAAATCCAATTGTATCATGTAAATTTTTAAATTGTTATGTGCCATGCCCAAAATGAAGTATTTCCAGTTCAAGCTAATTTGCATGGCTTTTGGTTTCGCCAGACATTTGGTTCATGAAAATCGAATTTTGTCAAAGACCGACAGCCCCATGGCAGAACCAATTATAAGCGACCCCTATTATCAAAACTATCAAGATCAAATTAATGACAAAACTTATCATGACGGGTAGGGCTTGACGGGTGTTGTTAATCCTCCAACCAGGCTTGAAGGCGAAAGCAATAGACCATACAAGAAATCTCAAGCACTTGTTAACAGAATACTTCACAAAAAAAAAAGGCCCCAAAAAAAATAAAAATTAGCAACATGGCAAGCTTAATCGAACATAAGATAGCAAGGATGCCATTTCTAGAATAATTTTAGCCGCTTGAACATATTAGTGACTGGTAAATGAAAGTGTCTTTACCAACCAAAATAAAAATAAAAATGAAAGCATCTTTTCGGGCATGGATGTTCCAAAATTTTGCCCTATAGTTCTACATAATGTTAGCAAAACTGAGAATCACCATCAAGGTAGGAGAGCACGTCTCAAAATGCAGGCAAGCATTTATAAATTTGCATAAGTACCAGAATGTTATTCTTTTTATTCAGCAAGCTTGTTGCAATTTAGCATTTGCTATTGTACACAAAACCAAACTTTCAGAAGGGTTCGAAACAAACCTACAAGATGCAAATCACCAAAAGAATATCGTCGTAAGAACAAGCTAATGTCACTTGTGTTCTCTTCTTGATTCTCTGCCCTTTTTTTCTACTGTTGGGATATACTCAGCAAGTCCAGGAAGAAGATCTCTTAAGCACTGGCTTCATCTGCTTGTCCTCTTCCAGGGAAATCATTCCCAAGTGTGAAGGATCCTCCAGCATCATCTTCGCCACTAAATATCCTGCTATAGACCATGTTTGATACTTTCTTGCTTGCTTGCCAATATATCTACCCAGTGTACCATCATAATATTCTGGCCAGCTGTCCTTCAACAAACGAGTCTCGGCCAGATCAATTGCTCGTCTTGCAATTTGTGGCCGCCCAGTCTTGATGCAAGCAGCCGTTAACAACCACAAAAGCACTGCATTGGTTATGATGGAGCAACAGTAATGCAAAAAGAGAGTTGAGTTAGAAACACAAGCCAAGAATGAGCTAGCTTGAGAAAAAGATTTGAAGAAAGAAACCGGACTTGGATCCCAGCCTTCATTAAAATGCCTAAAATTGAATTGTGCTCAAGGATAAACAACTGAAACAATCAGTCTCAAGGTTATTGTGGAGATCCTAAAGCCATCCCTTTCACACTACAAGAGTTCTTACTGTGGGGACACCCGGTTTAAAGGAGCTGTCTATTCACCAGTTGAAAGTTCTTTAGAAAAAAATCCTAGACCCTTGGCTTGTTCGTACACTAGACCTGGACTTCATACATACTAGCAGCTACGGCAGGAAGTAAATTGGATTCAAAGAGGTATGATGGACCCCTTTCGAATTCATCGGTCTACATATCTTTGAAGATGATTGAGCTTAATGTGCACTCAAATACAAAGGGTACCAGCAAAGTGCAGCAACAAAAGCTCAGAAGATTAAGATATTTCATTCTCACGTTGATTCAGATTGATATCTTCAAGCCCCCCAAATGATCTACACTGTTTTTAAACAGGAAATAAATCCAAACAGCAGGAGCATACCATGTCCTTTGTCCATGATTTCCAAATACTTTCTTTTACGCGCATTGATTAATAACAAGCAACAGAAAATCACAAGCACAGGCGATAGAAGTCAACCTTGTGGAATCATGCACATAGATAACATGACTGACCCAGTTTAGAGCATGCATGTGGGCATAAAGTCAATCGCCAAGGCTTCAGGCTTGAAGCAGTTATATGAGTGTAATTTGTCGTTATCCAGGTCAAGATGAAGCAGCTATTTGAATCTCAACCACACTAGCTTTGACTTTGCCCCATTGCCAAGGCAAGTAGGTGCAAATGTTGTTTCATCCACTTAGTTATTCTTATATGTAACATAAACCATTTATCTCATATCAAGTAACTGGTGCCTCTAGGATTGCAGTCAATTTTTGCTTTGCCTCCGTGAAGGCTTTTATTATATGAAATCTGAGAGTGCTATGAGTAAAGATTTCTTAGGAAAACATTCAGAGTCCATGCAATGATTGGACACGCAGTTTCCACACACAAATAAAGAAGAGGGAAGGAGCATCCCTTGGACACCGAAGGTTTGTGGCTTTACGATTAAATTTTACTTCTTGAATCCTTTTTAATCTCGGTCTTTGCCAAACTCAGAGCTCATAAAAGCAATTACCCAATTAGGAAAACAGAACTATCAGCTGACATATCCTCCCTCTCCCCTCCTCCCTTCCCAAAAGCTCTAATGTTATCATAACTGTGACAGCCACTCATAGATCCATTCATCTTAATCGTTGAATACCAACTCCAACCAGAATTTTTTAATTGAAAGACCATAGACACAATTAACTAAACATAAGAAAGTATCCCAAATGATAAATCTGAATAACTTAAGGGAATATATCAGAAAAGAAAGGACCAAACCTGGCCAAGATCCTCCATTGTGATAACTCCATCTGGTATTTTTAGGATCACAACCAGTAACTATCCGCCATTCATGACCTTCCAGAGCAGGATAGCTTATCTTTAGAGGCATTTCCCCTACCAACTCCTCCCAGCGAGCTTCTATAAGATCCATTATAGCCATTGATTGCTCTGGAGTAGCAAGTGATGCCAATATTGCTACACAATTACCCAAAGCGAACCATCTGAAATCCATCCTTGCAGGACTGACATTGCCAATGAAGTAACCACCGCGAGTTGGCATAAAATCAAATACCCAGTCTGGAATTGAATCAGGAATAACATTAAACTTGTTTACTGCAGTATGCGAATATTCCTCGGTTTTATATCGGTATATGTCATTTAGTTGTTGGAAGTCAAGCCAGAAATAACTCCGCATGTGATAGCTTAAGGCATGTAAGCGTTTGACAATTCTCTCGATGCATTCTTTCCCTTCTACATCATGTTTTAGCATTGCCAAAGCACATCTCAGAGCCATAAAGAAAAGTGCCTGAATTTCAATTGGGTAGCCATAGATGCCCTGAAAATCAGTTCAATGATAGAGGAAGTCAATTCCAACCTTCAAGAAGTTCTTTCCAAGAACTAAGGGAAAAATGATTTTAGTTACTAGTGAAGGGAAAGGGAAAATCAGATGCGCCATCTCATTCTCCTGGCACGAAACAAAACTAGGGAAAGTAAAGATTTATCTTCTCATTCAATTCTCAGCTAAAACACAAAAATGAAAAATTATAGTTGTTACGGATGCTGCCTGCCAAGCAAGTGAGAGATGAATTAAATTCTTAATCCAATTTAGATGAAATTGATTATCGGAGACACACGTAACAGTCTCAAAGGACTGGATGGATAAAGGAACTCCATGAAGCAATAAGTATGGATGGCCACCTTAGTTCTCAATACACTTGACTAAGACCCAAAGGAAAGATAAGGTTGAACTTCAACATATTTGTTTTGACCTCATGTTTCATACCTCTTCAACAAAGTAAAAAGACAACAAATAAAAATGCTTGTTGGATAAAAGAAGATAAAGTCTAGTTTAATTAACATTATCCATCATCCTCATATATTTCCTTGCATAATTGAATGAAGAGGCAATTTTACAATGACCAGAGCTAATTATCAAATGGTAATTATTGTCAGTCCTAGCAATGTCTGTCGGATCAGGCAGAGGTTACAGATTCGGTAAATTTACTTCCGTAAATCTCATTTACAAGGTGACAGAATCCCAACAATCAGATTGAAACTAAAATGAGTTCATTTAGGCTCATTAGCCAACTTAAAATTTTGAATAAATGTGTGAAAAAAAAACTCATTGGCTACTGGCTACCTACACTCATAATTTGAGAGGTGGAATGATAGGTAATAACTTAATAAGGGACACTGAAGTTAGATGCAGCCAGAATAGCATCACCATCCACTTACCATTATGACCCATAATGCGCAAAAATAGTTATCAAGAGATAGATTCACTCACCATTCTTCGATCAACCATTGAGCAACCATCAGCACAAAGTAAAGTAGGAAAAGTATCGAAACCCTCGGACAGGCAAAGAGAACATATAAGCCTCATCCCCTTCTGACAATCTTCTGTCTCTGCCAAAGACAGATCCCCTGTGGACTTTGTATACGCACGAAGCAGGATAATCCACCAAAATCCAGAGTCAACTGGTGCAACTCTTCCAATTGCACTTTCACCAAAATCTGCCATAAGAGTATCTGTTTTCCGAATAGGATCGTGCAAGACTTTGAAGCTTGCTGGCATTGCCCCTTCCCCAAGTTTAAATCTGTCTATTCTTTTCTCCCATCCTTGAAGATGTAAAGTCTTCAAGAGAAAATTCTTGACGATATCTGGCTCCCCATTCATTAGAAAAGCCAGTGCACTGGGGACAAAATCCCGAACGAACACCTAGACAAGCACAATGACGAAAGGAAAGTTTCAAAGCATTAAACTTCACTGTCTCACCGACAAGTTGTGAGGGCACTCAAATTCATCACAATCAGCTCCGAACAAATTCAACAGATACTGCACATGATTATCGAAATCTCATTCAGATGCTTTCTCAACTCTTAACTTACCCCTTATCAATATCATCATTACATCATTCTAATCGATTCTATGAATTCCTAGAAATCAAAGGCGATTAGGAAATTTCCACATTTTATCAAGTTCAAATGTCACAAGCTACAATATTTTTAACCATCCAATTTCTATGGGTGCACTTTAGCATATAGTTTAAGAATTTCTGATCCAATTTTATGATATATATTCCATATAAACTGTAGAATCTGACGCAGTACTGAATGGCCTTCATCGTTTGGTCCATTCCTACATACCTGATCATAGTTCAAAACTTCCTCAGAAGCATGGTCAACGGCAGCGATTGTCCCCACTGGTTGACCACGGAAATACACCAGAGACTTTCTTAGAGCCTCCCAGGCATCAGCCACCATAGGATGAGGTTCAAAAGAGTTGCGGGCTGATGATGCTGGGGTGTCAAACCCTGACCTCCTCCCAGGTGAATATGTGCTCTCCAGGTTATCCAACCCAACCCTCGTGAACCCAATCGAGAGCTCGCTGAGGGACCTCTCGTCGAAAGATCTCTGCCGCTCGATGTTAAGCCTCGGCTTCTCGAGGAGACGCGAGAAATCCTCATCGAACATATCATTGATCGAGCAATGCGAGCTAACTTTGCGCATACCCGGCCCCTCCATGTCTTCTCCTTCTCCTCGCTACGTGCTCCCTGCAATCCACGCAAAGTGGAGGACTCTGCCTTCCAATAAATAACAAAAAATTCACAGGGTCACTTAGCGGTCAAAAGAGATTAGTACACAGCCAAACGGAATAAGATCAGAGCAGAAAACCGCTTCAAAACTGGAGGATGCCTGGTAAAGTCTATCTTTTTGGGGCGCAAGACAATAGCAAAGCCTATTTTTAACCACAATTAGCTGGTGTTCCCGCTTTCCAAACCAATCAGCCACGTTCTTTTTACTATTTAGGAACATTTTCGACAGCAGAGGTCTCCCGGACAGAGCCCATCAGCAAGAACCCACATGCGCATTCTTGTATCCTCCTACCCCTCTACATACCAAGACATCACCAAACGTCGTGGAAAGACGCGCGACATTCTCAATGGCGATTGCCGAAAACGCCGGAAAAAAAAAACCAAAAAAAAAAAAAAACAATCCAAGCAAAACAACGGCAACACGCGCGGCGTCGGAAAGCAAGATCCGCCTCAATGAAATGAAGACAGAGTCGTCGTCGAGCGCCGAAAGGATCGAGCTGAAATTCGCATGCTTTGAGCAGCGGGCGAAGCTAATTAGGAAAAGGCCCAGATCTGCGCCCCGCTAATGCGCATTCAATCAAGCAGAGACCCAAAGCGAAAACGACTGCGGCGGGCGGCGGCCCCGCCCTCACACGAGACTCCAGGAAAACCGAAAGACGGGGGACCCGAACCTCGAAGTAGACGTCGCCGGCGGGGGAGGAGAGCTGGAGGATGTTCCCCGGCCGGTCGCCGGCGCTTTCTCGGCGGAGGGAAGGATGGGAGAGGAAGGAAGACAAGGAGGGGAAAAAGAAGCATCGTTTCTTGAGATGCATTTTATAGAAGAGAGAGATCCCGATTTTGCTTTTTTTTGGGATGTTTTAAATGAAAAAAAATTATTTATATAAGAAGCTACCGGGAATAGCCGGTGGAGTGGGGACACGGGTGGGCGGAAAAAATAGAAATAAATAAATAAATCGATGAAATAAGGCAGTCTACGTGGATAATAAGGACGCGAGAGTCTGACTTCGGAGATTGGGGACTTCTCTTCCCCGTCACTGCCAACTTGGCGCTCTCGTCTTTTTATTTTTTTCCTCTTAACCCTTTATCTTTTAGCCCAATGGTTTTATTTCACCTTTTTTTTTTAAAAGAAAATTTATTAATTTATTGGCGGTTAGGTGGGAAGGGCAGCGTTCACCAGTCACCGGTAACTACCCTTCGCTCCTTCCCCCCCTCTGTAATTACCGATTCTCTCCCGTGCTCTAGGCGGGACTGCCCCCGGCAGGCGATATCGATAATTGTCAAAAATTCAGATTCTTTTATGGAAATTATAACGGCCATTCTGATTCTCTATACATCCCCACCCCCCCCCCCCCCCGCTTTTTTTCTTCTCTTTTATTTTTGGGAAAGTGGAGAAGCAGAGGATAAAAATTGTGGAGTTTCCTTTTGTGTTGGATTTATCCGAAACAAAATGGTACAGGGAATTGAAAAGAAAATTCGTGGCCAACTTAAAAGATCTTGGAATAAAGTTCCTACAAATTATGTTGACAGGAATTTCAGATTCTTATGAGAAAGGGGAATATTCTGTCCTATCCATAAATTTTTTGGTTTGAATGGATTTTTTTGTTTGGGAAATCATTCTCAGCGCAAAGTCAAAAATGGTGTATGTATAGATTTCTTAAGCTGAAAGTGAAATAAAGCATATACCAAAAAGTCAAAATTAATTTCCTTTTTATTTTCCTTTTTTTCTCTTTTGCTTTCAAATTGTGCCTTGCGTTATTCGAATAAGATTCCTCCATTATTGTGAAAAAACCATATGAAGATTAAGGGGAAATCATTGTGTGAATTGTGTCCAAATGTGAATCTAAAATGATCCATATTATGGCAAGTGAATTACTATGATTTGATAATTGAAATTAGGTTCTTTGGAGTTGCTCTTCGCTCCAGAGCATCTATGGTGGTTTTGATTCTAAAAAGGATTTGCTGAAATTTGGAAACTTCGCCTCAAGACCAATGACATCAATGGATTTTTATTGAAAACAATTATACCTTGATCCTTATTGTAATTTATTAAACTCACGGCGTCAGGATCATAATCTAATTAGTTCCCTTTTAGATCTGATAATGAATTGCAAATCAGACGAGTCTAACTTTAGAAAAGGCCGACCTAACTTCATTTGTTTGTTGCCCTTTATAAGCCTATTAGGAGCATTTTACAAGGTAACTCTCTCACAATTCCTGCCGACTAACCGTGACATGGTATTTCCAAATATAAAGGCCATTGCCATTTTTGTACTACACACATTGCCATTATGAACAACAAATGCAGCAAGCCCGAATTGTCTAATGAATAAATTGCTTAATCAACTTGATGCCACGACACGCATTTACATTATTTCGCTCGAAAAAAATTGATCTTTTTAATAGCTTTCTCGACTATCCATTAACTAAGCCTAATATATATGATCTTAAGCAATCTTTTTAATATTATAACATTGATTGAATTAGAGCTTCTTTCACTACAAAAATTTCCTCATTAAAGAATTGCACTTGCTGTTTTTCCAAAATAAAATGAATGAATAAAATATTACAGAGGTGACATTTAAGTATTGTATTCTAAGGGCCTGCATGATAACGATTATGTTTCTTCCGATTTTTTTTTGTTTCCCAAAAAAAAAGAATAGAAATTCGTTTGGTGACACCAATTTATTTATTTTTTATTTCCCGGAATAGAAAAGTGGCTGGGAATAGAAGAAAAAACAAATAAATACAAAAATTTATAAATTTTTACCAAACGCATTTATATTATTTTTCTATTCTAAGAATAGAAAATTTATATAGTTACAAAACACCTTATTTTACTCATAAAATGTTCTCCAGCGTAGAAATAAAAAAGAACCATTTCTGAAAACAAATAGTTTCCTCAAATAAAAACATTGTCATGCGCATCCTAAGTTCATAAATATCGCTTTGCTAAACTGAATAGCATTGGAGGGACAAAATATCCCCACGAGATCACGGACAAAATTGACGCAAATAGAGTCGTCACATAGGGAAAGACAGAACATATATTATTTTGGTAACAACAGAGCGTGGCTAAAAATTTATGATTTTTTGAAAGTCGCTAACTTAAACTAAGTTTACCTTAAAAGAAACAAAGTGACGTGCATCGCGAGATTGTAAAAAATCAAAAAGTGAAAGATCACTTCAAACATGTTCTTAATCAATATCTTGCCAAATTCAGCTCGCAGGGCCAACGACATGGTCTTGAAAAGGCCCTGCTCGACGGAAAGATTAGGTCTTACGCCCGTGTCTTAATTGTCCTTTAACTCTTGATGGATATGGAATTTCATCTTTGGCCAACACGAAATCGGGAGAAGGACACCAACACCACATAAACTCATATTCGATCACTTGCTTGTTATAACTAATGTACGAAACTCACCTAAGTGTCGTAACTTATTTTTTGAAGATCACTTGAGTACCATATAACTTTTAAATCAATTACTGAAATATTGGAAATTTTTACAGACGTGCAACACAAGTGCTGTGCCGCATTAGATTTCTAACACTTTGGTAAACGTTGTTAAAAAGTCATGGTACTTGATTAATTTTTCAGGAGTTATGACACTCAAATGGTTGAAAAATAATATTATGATTCCTAAATAAGCGTCGTACGAAAGTTCTTGAGATGTTCCTATCCCACAAAACCACTTGGCAATGTTATTTCTTGTGGAATTTACTTAAATCGACGAAACCAAAAGGTTAGTTTTATTAAGGAAAAATTAATAAAAGCAACAAATTTGCAATTATTGGACATTACATGCATACGCATAAACTTACAGGGGTACATATATTATGTCTAACGTTAACTAAATTATATGCTTCCATATAATGTTGCAAAATGCAACTTGCATTGCTTTATTTTTCATGACGAGTCAACAAGGTTAGTTGCACTATTTAATAACTAGTTGACATAAGGCCATAAGCATGATCAATGACACGAGGGGGGGAACCCAATTGACTTCCTCGAGGTGTGAATGGAGTTGATAGTTGATTCGGCGCCTAAGTCAGATACTAGGAGTGTGCAACCGGACCGGGTAAACCCGGTTCCCGGACCGGCGCACCCGGAAAACAGGGTCAGGAACCGGTTCCCGTTGAAACCGGTCTAGGAACCGGTTCCCAAAATTCAGAACCGGTTTGAACCAGTCCAGGAACCGGTTCCGAGGGATTACCCACCCGGGAACCGGATCGACCGGACCGGTTTGGGAACCGGTTTGAGAACCAGTAGTCCAAACCCTAATTTGTTCTCCTGTTTGAGAACCGGATTGTGCGCCTTCTTGTCGACCTTGCAGCTTCACTGTTTGCTGGTGTCGCGAGGAGCCGAGCGATGGTGCTGGTGTAGTGGCAGCTTCACAAGGGCAAGGGTGACGGAGCTTCGGGCGTCAGAGGTGTCGGGTCGTTGCGGCCACAGCAGGGGCGACGAGTGGCGGTGCGAGCTCGAGGGTGAGGGGGCTCCGGCGGGTGGCCGGTGGTGCGACCGTGGCGACGCAGCGCAACGGTCGCGGGCCGTGGCGTGCGGAGGGAGCCCGTGAAGAAGATGAACAGTGCACTGTTCTGTTTCTTCTTTTTCTTTTTCTCCCCGCTGGCTTGTCACGTCTCCCTCACGTCCCTCTCTACGCTGCTCACGTCTCCTCTGCCTCTTGACCTTGACCTTGACTCTCAAGCCTTTCATTTCCTTTTTTTTTTTGTGTTTCTTTTTTCCAAGGAATGAAGAAGGCCTCCTACCGAGTGATCCCAAAAATAAAACTCCGGTGGAATCGTCGAGCTGTCGTGACCTAAAATCATCTAGGATTTGGCTAATGCATATGAAATGAAATAGAAATTTACTTATTAATTACGCTTAATATTTCAATATAAATTAGAAGAATTATATTATTTTCTCATGTATTAAAATAAAATTCGAAATCGTATAGATGTGCGGTTGCAAAACAGGTTCCAATAAAGACAGGGTTAACCCTGTTCCCGAACCGGAAAAACAGGGTGGGCCAGGAACATGGTCCAATGCAAACAGGGTAGGGAACATGATCCACAAAAAGAGAACAGGTTATAACAGGGGTCGGGAACAGGGTCCAGATCTAGACCCTACCCACCCTGGACCTGATCACCCCTATCGGATACACGATTGCATTTTTATTTTTTATTTTTTATGAGGGCATGATTCCGAGTCATCTTCCTAAACTAAATGTAAAGCTTAGTTTATAACTGTGACGTTGCTTTCACTATTTTTTTTTCAGGATAATTAAATAGTCCATGAATATTAGTTCAATGTGAAATGTGGTCCCTAAGTCTTTTAGGCTGCATTTGGTAATGCTCCCAGGAACATGTGTTTCTGTTCTTTTGTTCCCAATAGTAGAAATAGAACATTAATGCTTTTGGTGAGTTTTTTTGTTCCCGGGACAGATTTGGAACAAAAAAAAAGGTTGTTTATTGTTCCTAAGAACTATTCAAGAAACAAAAATAAAGAATCAAACTTTTTTTTTCTTTTTCTTCCTCCCTTCTTCCCCTAGCCGGTTGTTGGACTCAAGGCTCGACCTCACTGGTGACCAAGCGAGGCCGAGCGAGGCTTGGGGTGACCTCACCGGTGGCCGGTGAGCCTCCCCTGAGGCTGACCTTGCAACCGGTGACCGGCTGGAGGAAGGAGAAGAAGAAGAAAAAAATAAAAAGAAAAAAAGAAACAAGTAATAAAATTATTAATAAATTAAAAGAAATTTTAAGTCATAAAAATATATGGGGTCGTACTAAACGCATTTCTCTTTCGAGAACAAAGATTTTGTTTAGTTATCAAATATGTTCAAATATTCATAAACTGTTATCAGGAACAGAAATAGAAAAAAATATTTCTAAAAAAAATTGTTCCCTATAACAAAAATGTTGTCAAACGTATCCTTATTTGCTCCACTTGTCGGCAGATTTAGAGGAGGAGGAGGAGAAGAAGAAGTGTATTAGAGGAAGAATACATAACACTATTCATTGTAACTAAGGAAATTTATAAATTCAAGAAAGTGATAACAAAAATAAATAATAATTGGAGGTGAGGTACAACTAACCGAATCTTCTTAAGGCGATTTGTCCCTGCTAACGGTGTTAAGTAGCCTCACAAACTATGCTTCCCAAGATACAACTGTTCAAAGCTCGTTTGTATAAGCACTATACAAACAAGACTTTGTTGAACATTTCTTGGAACCAACACACTTAGAGAAACTCTAGGAGATGTAGGTGTTTTAGCTTGTTTGTGGAATGAAGAGCTTCAAGTCTATTTATAGAATTCTAGAACTCAATGTGCAAAGCAATGCATGAACCATTAATTGTATATATATATATATACATATATATATAAGAATTCATGAAATACATTACTTAAATAGAGATGTTTGAATGAAATACATAAATGAATCCAAGAGATACGTGAACTTGAAACACACATAAATTAATGTGATACCTAGACGAAAATAATGTATCTCGTTTTGCTCACTTTCATCAATCCATCAACCCACTACCATTACAATAGCATGATCCCTGAACTTTTGCGGAACTTTTGTGGTATGCTTAAGTTAATCCCCGGATTATATATAAAATGGTCACAGTTATATTTCCATCCATTCAAATTTAGGGATCTAATTAAACATGTACTAGAACTACATTGAACAAATTGAAAGTTAGAGAAGGTATCATACAATTTAGAAGTTTAGCGACGGTATTGCATATCAGATAAAAAATTAAGGGATCGTTTGTATTGTTTTCCTTTTACTTTCTCGAGGAAACAAAAGCTTTTGAATCTTGTGTAAAAAAACATTAACCTTTAAGATTAATCTACTATAATAATAATGACTCGTTGATCGTCCGCCTGGACCAGTCGAACATCGCAGTCGCATGGAGCTCGTCCAAAAGGAGAAATGAGTGTCGCGGACGCAAACAAATGCGAGATCCTTCGAAAGAAACAGACGATGCGCCCCCATGCAACCATAAAAATTCAAGGGTTAGGTTTTAATTATATCCCCTCGTGGAAAAAGTGTTCAATCAATATCGAAATATACGGGGTTAGGTCCCAAATCTAGCTAAGCTGAAAAGCACCCATGAGTCCCTATCGACCGAAATTGAGCATATCGTCTTGGAAAAATACAATTTAGGGGAAACTATCTTCTGGGTCAGTTTCAACTTGGCCAGTGAAAAAAGAAAGGATCAACATACAAAATGTAAAAAAAGTCAACCTACTAACTTCCTACTGAAAAAACAGTAAAAACCACCTTGGGTGAAATTCTCGAGTTGTCCTCACACCACAATGAAATTCTCGGAAAGAATGGGTCTTAGGACCATGTCTTAATAATATAATTTCTATGTACGGTCGAAGCAATAAATTTCATTATTAATTCATGTAACAAACCGTGCCTGCTAGCAAGTGCATAAAAAAACTAGTAATTTATAGAGAAAAACGAAATTGATCCAAAAATATCGCATGTAAAGTGAGGTAATCTACGCGTGGGGCACAACCGCAAGCCTAAATCTCCGGCAGAGAACAAATTTCTAAATAACATATGAGAACTTCATATGCAAGTGGACGCCGACCATATATCAATCTTTGTAGAACCCCTATTAAGAAAATAATTAATAATCGATATTACCAAGCAAAAAACAATTTGCATTGACTTTTGCGAGAGAATTCGCACGACATAAACTTTAGGACAAAACTTCATCTATCTTTAATGTAATTCTCTCCAAAATGTGGAAACTAATTCATAAAAACATTAACGCTATTCATGAAATGAAAATGTTTATATTGACTAGTAGCCATTTTTTTTTTTTTTCTTTTTTGACATGGGTTGCCGGCTATTTTTCTTTTCTCTTTTCCGGCAAGCTAGTTGACTATATATATATTTACGTACTCACTCACATAGGGTCTTCACCAATAAAAGTGGGAAAGGTGGGTATTGCTTTCTGATTTGCAAAGTAGGTACGCTTTTTCGTATGCTAACGCGCACAAATGGGAATAATCAACCATCGACAATGCACCCATTGCAGTCAAGATCTAGACATTCGATTTTATATGCCAAAAAATTCTATATTCTTCATGCGTTAATTCAACCTGTCATTATAATGTAATCTCTATTTCATCTGCATTATCTACACACTTTAAGGCTCCCTTTTTCTTAGCTGATTTCTCGATAGAAATCGCTAATGCAAAAGAAATTACGGGAAGGAAAAAAAAAAAAAAAAAGAGGAGAGATTCAAAAGAGTATGAAAAGGAGAAAATCCCCTTTTTTTGAGGCTTTGATTGTACTCAACCATGGCGTGCGCCACGCGATTTCCCTGCTGTTTCTTTACTGGATTTCGGATTGATTTATTTAATTGCTTTTGTATGATATTGAACAAAATCGCATTGGTGGAACCCTAATATCGCGCACCGCATGGGGGATTTGTTTTCTTTTCTTTCCTTTTTTATTTTCTCGGGTTAAATAATTATTATTATAATTTTGTACGAAAGCGTAGAAGAACGAATGGCAACCAATAGCAAAGAGCACGCATGCGTGGCTGCGGCTTCGCGGGTCAAACCACGCTTTTCCTGGGTCTAACTGGACATTGCCCCCCTGGCCAGAATCGGGCGAAATGTCAGCGATGTGATGCCGACGGCTGGGGCTTTTTTTTTTTTTTTTTAATCTAGGTTTCTTGAGAGTGGCATAAGAGGGATGGGTTATCGGATCCAACGTTGACGGGTTATCAGTCGGGGCTCCGTGCGCGGCCTGCTTATCTTGCTTTTTCCTTGCCAGGGCGTGGCCTTTTCGTATCAGAAAAGAAGAAAAAAGCCGTCCTTTTCTTGTCGTCTGCTGCCGTGGATCACTCAGAAGAAATGCTGATTTCGATCCCTTGAGCGAAACGAAATGCACGTGTTTCTTTCTTTTATTGGAGTGCCGATCCTCCTCCCCTTCCCCTTTCGTGCACCGCGGGCTACAGCGACCGGAGTGAAAGCTTCTGGCACATGCTCGTCTCTGAATCCGCCGATCAGCCGCCGGTTATTTGTTGAGGCAAATCAGTTCTTAGGAGGGATGGGAGCGTGCTTGCAGCTGGAGGGTTGTCGTTTGCTTCATGGGATTTGGTTTATTCTGTGAATCTCTGGCATTTGCTTGGTTTGGAAGCCTTCTCCGTTGCTTCTTGTGTTGTTTTGTCAAATGAATGGAACCTCCCTTCCACCGAAGCGATAATAGAAATAGAAGCCGTAAGTACCGAGTTCAATGTCATTGTTAAGGCTAAAATGTGTCACACACGCCAACTAGTTTAAAAACCCAAAACAAGAGATCCATAGAGACAAATCAAGCTAACACTCAATCTGAATCAATACCATCGGGTTTTGGTTACTTTTTCTTTGTGAATTAGTGACGTGAATAACAATCTACTTTCGAATTCATAAAGTAGGACCGCTTTATAGGAGCACCTAAAATTTGGCAATTTTATTGACTTTAAGCCTTAATCAGGACCAAATAAAATGGAAATTGAATTGCATCACAAAGCTGCAGCAGACAAGTTCACGAGTTTTGAACATTGGAATAGAGAGCCCAAAGCCCAAGGCACAGCGTGGCCCTTAGTCCAGCTCATTATGACAGTGGACGGCCTCGTCACTTGTCATATGAGCCCATGTCCAAAATGTGGCCTCTGAATGTAGGATGCGGCCTAAATAAAATCCGTTGGGTTTATTTGTCTGGTCTTCAGACAAAGACATTAAAAGTAACTATTTTTTCAAATTTCTTCCAAAAATTAAGTTCCAAAAAAAAAGAGATTTTTTTTTTAAAACAGTTTGAGAAAAGTCAAAAATCGAAAGTAAATCCTATACCTGATAAACCAAGGTATGCATATTCATAACCCTCGATGGGTTTGGAACACAATGACAGTAAGCATCAAATTACCAACATGATCCTCCAATATCTCACAAAGCCAATCTAGAATTAATTTAAGAAATCAGCTTCGTGAATTGAAACACATAAATCTTTCACAGTTCAATTTGTTGGATGTCTAGCCAATTTTAGAACCTTAAAAAAATTATTTTCATCAAGAGCTCGAGACTGGTAAGTAATTTTGTCTTTGAGAAAATACTAAAAACACGCATCACTTTTTACCATTGAATATTTAAATACCCCTATTTTTGTTTAAAATATTCACATACCTCCAAGCAAAACCCATAATGAAGATACCAAATTGCCTCTTCTTGCAAGCTCATTTTACTATCTTACATGGGGCTAGATAGTTTGTTTTTTCATATGGTTTTAAGTGTGTTTGATGGACGTGGAAAAATAGGATTTCGGGACATTGATGTTTTTAAAAGAAAATGACATTTTGTAATTAGGGTCACGAGGACAATTGACGTGAGGACACAATGATCTCCAAAAGTAAAACTACAACTGTATTTTGATTCATAAAAATAGAGATCATTGGATGATATGTTGTATATATTTTTAATTTTATATGTTTTTGTTGGGCATCAACCTATGTATTGTGTGACATAACTATAAACACGAGCGAATTCCAATAATGCGTGAGAATACGTTTTATCAATAGAAATTATTAATGAAAGCTGAATGTTTTGAATGTACTTATTCAATATAATTGCACAAAAAATACTCCTCGAAACAAAATTCATGCAGATATTTGAAAGCATATTCTAATATTGAATAGATTGAAAACGTACACCACGGGTTGTAATTTTGTAATAAGTCACAGCAGAATGTACGACAAAGTGAAAAATAAAAACCACAGTTAACGGCATGGCATATAGACTATATTTATTTCCCTGAACCACACATTCATTAGCATTTTAGTAAGTTAATCATTATTCATTGCGAAGAGAAATAAGTACAAGATGGTAGGAGTTATCCTTCAAGTGAAAATAATCGATGGTGGCATTTAGGTGCCCGCAAAAACAATTCTTCAGATTAGGAGACGATATCTCCACGTGTTTAGAGTCCTAGATGTCAAACATTTTGGCGACTTAAAGGGAAAAAATGCAGTCATATTATACAGATATTGGATAAAAAATCCTTAACACGGTGCCTTGTTAGAGTCACATAGGCCAACAGAATATTAAAAAGCTCCATTTTGTATTTGGGCATGCTAAATCAGCTGGTTATAGGATCGTCCGGACGATTTGACCCCGCTAAATTCAAATGGCGGGACTTAATTGTATTTTTATAGCGCTTATAATTTGATTATTTAATTATATATTGACTTAAAATTTTATGACTAACGAGATGAAAAATTATAAATTAGTAAATTTATGATAAATTTATGATAAATTAATTTTTTTTGGTAATCGAGATTCCATCGTGGATCTCTCGTGTCCAAACGAACCGAATGACCCCTATACCTCGGGAGACTAAAGCCCTAAATCCTTACCACTAGGACCCCCATTTTTTCTGAAATAATATGGCCTCATAATTGCGAGTTTCCAACTTTCAACTTTGACGATAAATGATCATAAATTAATTTTACCCCAAATTGATATAATAAGTTTATTATCTATTAATTTTTACTAAATTAAATTGATATCACAAAAAATGATAAATTATATTCATTAACTGCCACGTGTGTTGATGGAAAAAATTAACGAAAATTAATAGAAGGTACAAACATAAAATTTATCGTGTTTCCAAAGCAAGGGAAGACTTCACGCGCCGTTCCGAGCGACCGCGGTTCCAGAACGGCCACCGTCTCGGACCTTTCTCGCATCGATGCGTCCGACTCGTTGACAACCATCTCCCTCCTCGTCCTCCGAGAGAGAGAGAGAGAGAGAGAGAGAGAGGACGACCGTCGGGAAAACCTGCTCTCTCCTCCGCTCGCCATGCCACTGAAGCCCGTCGGCGCCTACACCATCGCCCTCATGCTGTCCTTCGCCGCCCTCGTCCTCTTCCTCTCGGGCTCCCTCGAGTTCCCCTCCCTCGCCGCCTCCTCCGCCCGCGGGCCGACGGTCCCCGACGCCGCCGCCCCCTCGCCGCCCCGATCCGTTCACCGATCTGGTGGGCGCGTTCCGGGAGTGGGACTCGCGGGTGGGCTGCGCCCGGTTCAGGGGGAGGCACGGGGGCCGATTGGGAAATGGGTCCAACGGGTCGTCCTCGTCTTCTCTGCAAGTGGGCGGCGATGGTGGATCGGAGTGCGGCGAGCTGCGGCTGAGCCACGTCAGCGTGCTGGTCAAAGGGTGGACTTGGATCCCCGACAATTTGGACAATTTGTATCCTTGCCGCTGTGGGTTGAGCTGCTTGTGGACTAAATCCCCGGTTCTTGCGGACAAGCCCGACGCGTTGCTGTTTGAGACCTCGACGCCGCCGCTTCTGGTGCGTTTCTTTACTCTGGTGATCTAATTTTGTAATGTGTGAGTTTCGGTTAATTCAGTTCTGCAGGGAAGTTGTGATTTTGTGTTCAAGGTGAGTTTTAATGCGAATTTTAGCTGCATATTAGCAATCTTTCGAGCGGCCCATGCCACAAAATTATCTGCATTTCAATTCTTTTGTCAATTAGAGAAGATGGTAGTGGAGTTTCTGAAGTGATGGAATTCATAATCTTGTATCCGTTTAATGTATCTGTATTCCAGATCAAGTCTAAATTACAAAGGCATCATGTTTTGTTCTAACCGAATCTGTAAGCTCTGGAGAATTAGAATCAAATCAGAGTGCCATATCTTTTCAGGGAAGGATTATCATCATTCTACATCTGAAAAAATGTCCATTTCTGGGCACGAACATGTCCTTCTGGGATAGTTAGCTATATATTACAAGAGTATTAGATGGCTGAAATGTGAATCCTGCAAGTACAGTGTCATTTCCAGGAGGCATGGTAATCCCACTTTGTTTGGAGTGGGGGGAAAAAGCCTACGAGCTGAAGTGATTTTAACCTGGAAACCTCACCAAGCTGCCAGCCACATTCTTCACACTTTGGTGTGATTTCGCAGAATTCCATTTAGGATTTTAGTCATTTGACAATGGTATTGGATTGGAAGATAAGTATATTATAAATTGAACATTGTGGAGAGCGCTTGTCAAAGTGCAACCTCCCTTCCTTTAGATAATAGAATACTCTCTCCCGTGCAAGCCTTTTGGTAAAACCTATCATTTCAGCACCTAAGGAAGGCCCGTTATTCGTGTCATCCAATACAAAACATCTCCTGACAACAGAAAATTTGTTAGTTTTTGTCGTCTTGTCTACTGGTAAAGAATTTTTGGAAAGTGAACCAATTGCGAAACCCAGTTTGAATTGTCATGAAGTTGCATCTTCTCAATTAACATATATTCATCTTGAAGTGAAGAAGATTGCATCTTAGGTTGAGCAACAACCCTGTATGCTTCTTGGGAAGAATTGTTGCATCATTGGCAAAATGATGTTGAACCAGTTACCTAGTCCTTGGTCCCAACCACTTCTAACTTGTTTAGTACACTAGACATTCTTGCTTTTGGTGATGTTTCCAAAATTCGATATGTTGCTGAGAAACTGTCCAAAATTCTTATATTACCAAAAGCTTTAAAAGGTTGGATCATTGAATGGTCTTAAATTGTATGGCACAGTGGCACAAGGCTCTTGAGCCAACCCACTAATAAAGTCTTGAATATTTTAGACCAAAGGATTTGCCACTACTGGCTTTTAGTTTTGTCAAAATAATGTCATATGAACTTGGTCTGAGATTGCAACACGCCTGTGGTCAAGTTAAAATAGCCACGTATGTGATCTTGAAATCACCTTTGGTCAATCTTGTAGATAGAGGTCCTAGTGGTTTAGGTTGCCTTAATTGTGAGCTATTCTTTGGTTCAGTTTCCAATTGAGTTGCTTTTTATCTTTGGTCGATTGCTACTTGTGGACCATAGCAGTCCAACATTAAGATCTTTTCATCGACTTTTTTTTTTTTTTAATTGGTGCTCTCCAATAAGAACGCAACTGGGTAGGCTCATTTGCTAAAATGTGACACATGGATGTTGCAATGAAGCTTGAAAAATAAGCAAATGGAAGCTGTCCATTGAAGCTTGTTCTTGTTTGGTTCAGCTCTAATTTTGCACTTTTGGAGCTTGCCAATTTTCTTGGAAATCCTCATTCGTATCCTATTTTTAAGTAACGCGGTGGCTGTCCTAGCTCTTGTTACTTTGCTTTTGTCCATAAAAACTATTGAGCCTCCTCTGTGCCTGCTAAACTCTTTTGGAGTCCCATCCATCTATATGTGCATGTGCAAATATATGATTAAAACGCTGATATGTGACCCTGGAAATAGAGACTAGGTGGTTCTAGCCATTGCAAATTGTTTTTTCCTATTGTTCTCAACTCTTTTCTCATGAAATCTTTGATCTTTTTTTCCCTGCTTCACCATGTTGTTGTCATAATTAGGTCCCCCAATAGAATGTGAGAAGAAATTGCCCTGCTGTCTAGACATTTGTTATAGAATAGGAAACAGTTTTCTTGAAATCCTTATCTTATACTGCATCAATGTCTATGGCGGATGGTTTTTATTCCTAGTCTGATGGTTGGTTCATGCTTCTACACTTAGGGATTCTTCATGTCCCTTTCTTGTTGCTGTTTTTCTTGATTGTTTTTGCTTTTTGGTAATAATCACTCTACTTAAATTATTTCACTGGCACAGCCCAAAATCAGCTTAAATGCTCAGACAAAATGGATTTCTATAATTTTCCCAATTGAAATCTGCTTCCCTGAAATTTGTTTTACATGCTGCTGCTTTAATTGAGAGCATCTTCTCTCGCTGAACATGCTAATATCAGAGGCGCAATGGAGATCCACTACGCGTATACATGGATCTGGAGGCTGGACGAAAGAGATCAGGCCGAGAAGATATCTTCATCAGTTACCATGCAAAAGACGATGTCCAGTCAACCTATGCTGGATCACTTTTCCACAATGGTCGAAATTACCACGTGTCTTCTTATAAGGACAATGTGAGTGATCATCTCGTCAGTCCCTCGAGTCTCCTCTTGATTCTCTCCCTATTAACTTATGATCCCTTAAATATATTAGATTTTGTTTTTGTCCCCCAGGAGACGCTGGTTTATTGGTCTTCCTCTCGTTGCCTTCCTCAAAGGAACGAACTTGCAAAAAAGCTCCTCAAGTTGCTGCCTCACCATTCATTTGGCAAGTGCTTAAATAATGTCGGCGGTCTCGACAGGGCACTTTCTTTCTATCCCGAGTGTGCCACCGATGTCAGTGTCACTCCAAAATGGTGGGACCATTTGCATTGCGCCATGTCTCATTATAAGTTTGTTCTCGCAATCGAGAACACTTGGACGGAAAGTTACGTGACGGAGAAGCTATTTTATGCTCTGGATGCCGGGGCAGTCCCCATCTATTTCGGTGCCCCCAACGTCATGGACTTTGTCCCTCCGCATTCGATCATAGACGGGAACAAGTTTAGCTCCATGGAGGAATTGGCAACTTTCGTGAAGTCCCTCGCGAATGATCCGGTGGCGTATGCCGAATACCACGCATGGAGAAGATGTGGTGTATTAGGTAATTATGGAAACACACGTTCGGCAAGTCTCGACACCTTGCCGTGCCGGTTATGTGAGTTCATTAGCAAAAAAGGTGGCAGGAACGCGAGAGCTTTATGAAGAGCTGATTCATTTTGAACACCTTTTTTTTTTTTCCTTATCATCCCATTGATGTGCGGTGTTTTACAAGTTTAGTCCATGGACATTGACATATATAAAGAGAGATGGATATACGAGGAGACGGTAGATTAGACATTGTTGTAAACAGGCCACTAACAAAGTCATACTAATGAATACAAAGTCGTCATGATCTTTGTGTTTGGACTTCTCTCCAGTCTTGTGAAAAGGCTTAGGATGGATTTAGGAGTCTTCATGTGACCCGTATGTGGCGAGAGTCGCACGGATGGTAATAACTAATAAGAGGGGTTTGAGTCGTATGTAGTGACGGTCGCACTGAGGGGGGTTCTAGCCGTATGCGGTGAGAGTTGCACGGACGGTAAGGAGGGGGAGTTGGCGTTTATGTGGAAATGTATTCTGTTCTCTCAATGGGTTGTACATTCATGTCATGTACATCTACTTTTATGGGTTGATGGTGCGAAACAATTGAAAGAATTCCATCTTT
The DNA here is from genome assembly GCA_017140325.1 of Eucalyptus leucophloia subsp. euroa. Classification (NCBI taxonomy): domain Eukaryota; kingdom Viridiplantae; phylum Streptophyta; class Magnoliopsida; order Myrtales; family Myrtaceae; genus Eucalyptus; species Eucalyptus leucophloia. The sequence continues at coordinate 34,225,508 of CM029473.1, forward strand.
TACTGGGCCCAATTTTCCACTAAACAGATATTAATAAGTAGTTTGAGAACATTTAGTGCATTTTTAGTACTCCACTTAAGTTTTTAAAGTTTACCTAGAAATTAAAAGGTTCAAAGAGGAACGTAGTTTATATTACACTACCGAAGCTTATTGCTATTTCTTTCCTGTTGACTTAGGCCTTATTTGTTGAGGATCAAGTAAAGAGTAATAAATACTTTTTTTAATAGTTCCATCAAATTTAAAATACTATCCAATTCTTTTTAAAAAAACTACGAAACAAATTGTATGTGAATCTAGGTGATAATATATTACTTGTTGTGAAAGTTTTAGATGTTTGGAGATAAAAACATTTAAAACACGTTAACCGCAAGATTTTAATTATGCAAAAGGTTTAAAAGGTGAAAGGTCTATTTAGACACGCCCCCATGCGAGATCTTTCTTGTAAGTGCTCTCATTGATTGGAGTAGGATCTACAGTAACAATCAGATGCTTAATATATGCTACTCCAAGTATTACTATCGATGCTGAGAAATAGTAAAAACAACTTTTTTAGGGTTTTGGGACTTTTACTCTATTCTTCTGGGAAGTTGTTGCCTTGTCGGTAGACAACACTTGCATACATCTAATCCATGTAGCACGGACACGCGACACGCGACACGTGACACGACACGACACGACACGCGATACGTCATTTCTTAAAAAGTAGAGAATTTCGACACGTTCCGACACGTTATATATTAAATAAATATTTTATTTTTAATTAATTTTGTGAATAAATAAGAACTTATAATAAATTTATATTAATAATATTAATAAATCTATTCATAAAAAAATTTAAAAAACATATTCATAATTAATATGTGTGCATATTTAAAAATATATTTTTTATTTTAACAAAATTTATTCCCCTCAAATCCTCTTTCCTCGTTTCTCTCTCCCCCTCTTTTCCCACGCCACCACCCCCAAAATCCTCCCCTTCGATTTCTGCGATCTGCCCCCACTCTCTCTCTCCCCCTCCCCTTCCCCCTACGCCCACTTGCTCCCTGCGCCCCCCATCAATCACCCCTAGCCCCCTCAATCTCTTCCCCTTCTCTCCTCTCTCTCTCTCTCTCTCTCTCCCTCCCTCCCTTTCCCCCTACGCCTCCACCTGCTCCCTGCGTCCCCCATCACTTGCGCCCCATCAATGGCCCCATCCCCCTCGGTTTCTTCCCCTTCTCTCCTCTCTCCTCTCCCCCTCCCCCTCCCTGTTGAGGTTTCATGAATCATGTATAATTGAAAATTAACGAAATAAACGCAGCGGAAACAAAGATATTTTTACACATGATTCTCCTTAGGTGTTGTTTGTGCATTTTAATCAAAAATCTAAACATAAAAGGGAGTTAAACGAATTACCTTTCGAAGCGTGCTTTAAACAAGTCGGTTCGGATGTTGTACAGTTCGAGTCCCACAAGCGTCGGACCTTTAGTTCAGACACACCAACAACGAACGTCGAACGGAAGAGAGGACTTTCGGATATTCACCACTTCGATCGTGCTAGCAATCACGTGGAAAGAATCCGTCGTATTCTTGATGTATAATAGTCACGGCCCGAACGAGACAATGTTCTTCTTTCTTGCTTCTCAAAAAACACAAGAACACGCACACAATTTGCTCTCTGTTTTCAGCAAAGCATTTTTTCTCTAAACACAAATGCACACCCTCCTTTTCTCTGTCTTTTCAACCCCTTTAAGTGTCGCAAAAACAACTCTTTTAAACTAAAAATATAAACCGATCAGCAACCGTTGCTGATCGTCCCCACTCATGCACGATTGTTCGTGCATGAGCGTTGCTCATGCACAACTGCGCATGATGGTCAGCAACTCTGACCGTTCATGCACGAATTCGTGGATGATGGTCGCGTTGCTGACCATCCAAGTTTCATGCATGTGCTTCGTGCACATGCAGGAAGCTTTATATATATAAAATTTATTAAAAAGTATTAATTAATTAATTAAATGAACAAATAATTAATTAATCAATTCCTTTAGGGCATATATCTAACAATCTCCCACTTGTACTAAAGCCAACTTGTTTAGTATGTTAACATATATCCACTTTGGGCATGCGTATGCATCATATGCAAGTAGGCTCGTGACTATAATACAAATTAAATTAAATCTCATTTAATTTAATTTCAAATCGACTCAATTCGATTGTAGTAATTGCAAACACATTTGCAATAATATTTGTCTCTTGTTCCACGTTATCCTAGTTGTTTATGGTGTGTGACATCCCTAGGTTCATCACTAAGCTGGTAGTAAGACTTGTACTAACACATTAGTACTTCCAAAAGAATTAATTGTCCCGATTAATCTTTTAGGTCCTACAAGCCATGATTGACATCTAGCAATATGTCATGGCTACCCAGATAGTGTAAATACTTTAAGAACATAATGAACCTGTCAGCTTTTGTTACAATGTAATTCAATCCCTCCATCTTATTATTTCTCGATCGAACAAAGACCATGAAATATTTGTCAAGTCATTAATTCGATCATATGCACAAATCTAATTGACATGCATTTTTATTTGAGACATAAACGATTTATGCTCGGTTACAACCCCGGCCGATGATTTCAATGCAGTGTCACAATTAGATCGCATAGGACATCATTATCATACCTTGCATATAACAAGGAGACAGATTCCATATTGTGCACACGTATAACTTCGTATATGAACAAACTATGACCATCAAGTATAAAGACAGATCGACGACCTGGCATTATGTGCGCCTGTGAACCATAGTTGTTCGATACACAAGTTAACACTGTACCTCAGGTCTAAGGATTATTTACACAAGACCAAAGCATGAACAATTAGACATTGACCACGCTAAAAGCTTCCATGTCGCTAATCGTTCCATATGCGTCACGTTCGTGAATTTGTCTAATACAAACACCCGTGTTCTAACTCGTGCATCATAATAACCAATGACATGTGACTCATCATTCCCTTAAGTATCCAATACTTAATGGCGAAGTTAAGAACACACCGGTCTCAACAGGATTATTAATATCCACTTAATAATCCATCGACCGGAACAATTTAAAGATTCAGTCTAACTATGAACCCATCACATATATTCTTGACGTCTCAAGAATAGGTCTAGTTGCAACGATCTTATGGAATCATTCATCAATATAAAATAATTGGACAAATGAATGAATACGTCATTGCCATTAATTAAATAATAATAATGAAAGTACAACTGAAATCCCTAATATGTAACTATTACATAGTAGTTTTAGGGCATACATCCAACAATTTCCCGCTTGCACTAAAGCCAACTTGTCTCGGTACCTCAAACCCATTTTGTCAATATGTCTTTTAAAAGAAGACTGACGTAAGGCCTTAGTGAAGGGATCTCGCCACGTTTTCTCTGCTGAGGTAATTTTCTGCAAGGCGATATCACCTCTCCCAACAATTTCTTTGATGAGATGGAAGCGTCTCTCAATGTGCTTGGACTTCTGGTGAGACCTTGGTTCCTTAGCTTGAGCTATCGCCCCATTGTTGTCACAAAATAATGTGATCGGTTGCTCAATTGAAGGAACGACTCCAAGTTCAGAAATAAACTTCTTCATCCAAGCGGCTTCCTTTGCTGCTTCAGAAGCGATTACATACTCCGCCTCGGTGGTGGAATCGGCGGTTATGCTTTGTTTGAAACTTTTCCAACTAACCGCACCACCATTGAACGTAAAGACAAACCCAGACGTAGACTTATAATCATTAGGATCCGATTGAAAATCAGAATCAGTATAAGCTACAACTTTAAATTCTTCTTCTCCATATATCAAGAATAAATCTTTAGTCCTTCGCAAGTACTTGAGAATATTCTTGATTGCTATCCAGTGCTCTTCTCCAAGATCAGACTGATATCTGCTAGTAATACTTATAACATGCGCAATATCAGGTCTAGTACATAGCATAGCATACATTATGCTTCCAATAGCAGATGCATATGGTATCTTTGTCATCCGCTCTCTTTCTTCAGGAGTGTTGGGATACATCTCCTTAGAAAGACGGATCCCTTGCCTAAAAGGCAATAATCCTCTCTTGGAACATTGCATGTTAAACCGTGTTAACACTTTATCTATGTACGTAGATTGTGAGAGGCCAATCAATCGTCTTGATCTATCTCTATAGATCTTGATACCTAAAATGTAGGTTGCCTCTCCTAAATCTTTCATGGAGAATTTCTGTGACAAGAATAGTTTTATCGATGATATCATTGGTACATCATTTCCAATCAAAAGTATATCATCGACATACAAAACCAGAAATGCAATTGCACTCCCACCGATCTTCTTATATACACAAGGTTCATCCGGATTTTTGATGAAGCCAAACGATTTGACTACCTCATCAAAACGGATGTTCCAACTTCTGGAGGCTTGTTTGAGTCCATAAATGGATCTCTTAAGCTTACACACCTTCTGTTTTTCACTATTGGATTCAAAACCTTGTGGCTGCTCTATATAGATGTCTTCATCGAGAAAACCATTTAGAAAAGCCATTTTGACATCCATCTGGAATATCTCATAATCAAGGTGTCCAGCTATAGCCAACATAATCCGAATGGATTTTAGCATGGCCACAGGTGAGAAAGTTTCGTCATAATCAATTCCTTCTTTTGACGATATCCTTTCGCCACCAGCCGTGCTTTGTAAATTCCAATTTGACCTTCAACATTCATCTTCCTCTTGAAGATCCATTTACAGCCAATTGGTACAATACCATCAGGCAAGTCAGTCAAGGTCCATACCTCACTGGAATACATTGAATCCATTTCGGATTTCATGGCTTCTAGCCATTTACTAGAATCGATGTCCAACATCGCCTCCTCATAGGTTTTAGGATCACCGGGTTGATCACTATCATTCACAATGAATAATGGTTCAATATGATCAATCGAGTGTCTATAACGAGCAGGTGGGCAAGACATTCTCGCACTTCTCCTAAGAGGTTGTGTATCAGAAGCTCCCACTGAATCAGATATTGGTATCTGAACTTGGTTGTTTGATACTTCATTATTTTCTTCTTGTAAGACTATTTTCCGCCCAAAGACCACTTTCTTGGATGAACTGATTCTCCAAGAAAGAAGCGTGCTTGCATACCAAAATTCTTTGGTCTGAATGAAAATAGAAATAATATCCAAGAGTTTCCTTTGGATATCCAATGAAGCGACCTTGTTCAGATCTTGCCTCCAATTTTTCTACTTTCAGCTTTTTCACAAAAGCTGGACAACCCCAAATCTTAATATGATTAAGACTAGGTTTCCTACTAAGCCATATCTCATAGGGCGTAGTTGGAACAGATTTGGACGGCACTCTATTCAGTATATACACAGCTGTCTCAAGGGCATATCCCCAAAGGGATATTGGCAAATCGGTGTAACTCATCATAGATCGTACCATATCTAATAAAGTACGATTTCTTCGTTCGATACACCATTATGTTCGAGTTCCAGGAGGTGTCCATTGTGATAAAATGCCATTCTCTTTAAGAAATTCCAGGAATTCAGTACTAAGGTATTCACCTCCTCGATCTGATCGAAGAGCCTTAATATATTTTCCTGTTTGTTTCTCAACTTCAGCCTTGAATTCCTTGAACTTTTCAAAGGATTCAGATTTATACTTCATGAGGTATAAATAACCATACCGTGACTGATCATCGGTGAAGGTAATGAAGTAATTATAACCACCTCTAGCAGTTTTATTAATAGGTCCACATACATCTGTATGTATTAATCCTAATATGTCAGCAGCTCGCGCACTTTGTCCCACAAAAGGCGCTTTGGTCATTTTTCCTAGAAGACATGCCTCACAAGTCGAGTATGACTCAAAATTTGAAGGATCAATGTATCCATCATTACTCAACTTGTTAATTCTGTCTTCTCCAATATGACCTAATCGGAGATGCCAAACATACTTTTTATTTAGACCGTCTCTAGGCGTTTATTAGTTATGGCATTTATATCAATTCTATTTTGCTTATTGACATTGGTAATCGCATTACCGGACATTGTAATGGTATAAAGATTGTTAGTTAATAAGCTAGAACCAACACATATTCTATTATGATAAATAGAACATACATCATCAGCAAAAGAAAATTCATAATTCTCTTTACCCAGATGAGGTATAGAGATGATGTTCCTAACAGCATTCTTATAATGCAAACAGTTCTTTAAAACCAATACATGTCCAGAAGACAAACATAAACGAAAAGTCCCTATAGCTAATGCAGCAACTCTTGCTCCATTGGCAAACGTCAGACAATCTCATTTCGCCCTAGCATCCCGCTTATTTCCGCATTCTGCAAAGACATACAAATATGTGAAGTTGCAGTAGAATCTAGAACCCATGAGCTGGATTCAGCACTAACCATAAGATTAGTTTCAATAAGCATAGACACCATACCTTCATAAGGCTGGTTCTTGGGCTTGACCTTCAAGCTCGCGAGGTACCTCCTACAGCTTCCTCCTCCAAAGTGCCCTTTGACACCACAAGTAATGACATTTCCCTTTATCAATCATGGGCTTTGGTTGCACAACAAGTTTGGTGGCCTCTTCCATTTATTCTTCTTTAAAACAGTCTTACCCTTTGAAGAAGAAGCCTTAGCCATAGCCACTACATTTGGCCTCGTGTTATGCATTTCCTTCTCATAAACTATCAGCATGCTATGTAACTCAGCAAGAGTTTTATCCATCTTATACATGTGGAAGTTTTGGACAAAACCAGAGAAGGAATCGGGTAAAGATTGGAGGATCAAATCCACAGCTAACTCATTATCCATAACGAGATTCAGCCTAGCCAATTCTTCAATGTGCCAGATCATTTTCAAAGCATGATCATTAACAGATGATCCTTCAGCCATCCTCATACGGTACAATGCCTTAGATATCTCATATCTAGAGGTTCGACCATTCTCATCAAAGTATTCCTTTAAGTGCAAAATGATCGACCCAAAGCATCTTCCATAGATTCATACTTCTTCGTAATTCATTGTTCATCGAAGCAAGCTTATATGACCTAACTTTTAAGTCATCATCACGCCACTTATCATAAGTGATACGCTCCTCTTGGGTCCCACCCTCAGGAAAGGAGGTTGGCATCTTTTCATCAAGCATATACCCAATTTTTTCTGAATTGAGAACAATTCTCAAATTTCTCACTCAGTCAGTGAAATTGGGTCCAGTCAAACAATTCTTGTCAAGTATAGAAGCGAATGGGTTTGTGGTCACCATTTTTCAGAGTAATAATATATCTGTTGCAGAAAATAAATTGTTAGCCGTTGTATCTTTCAAAGTAACTATTTCATTTTGGTCTTTAAATGAAATAGATCCTCCCACTAAATTTATCTTCGAATCCCATACTCCTTAAGATGGGAAGCGGTAATCTTTGTTGGGTAAAGATTACTAGTGGGGATTGAGTCCCACCAGTCCAAAGTCCACCTCACCTAACAGTTATTGGTGTCCTATGAACTTAGTGAGTGAACTAGCTTGTTCAACGCATCATATGTGAGTCCCAATCATAACTTCGGCCTCTAGACCATGAAAGCCTCACCTAACAGTTATTGGCATCATGATCATAGTTAAGTCTAACCCATCGTCTCATGCAAGTATTGAAAACACAAATGATTCCCTCACCTGACAGTTATTAGAAATCATTTGGCTCCAACCCCACAGCATCATATGCATAATGGAGTGGTCCAATATTATAAATGGTAATTAACCCCTATGTATCCATAACCGGTTAGTTAACCACTATAATATTGGATCAAACCACGACGATGGAAGGCCACGAGTCCGAACCCGTTTCGACTTAATATTCTTTGTAAGGAGATTTGGGTCATTATTAACGGTCTCACTTTGCACATTAACCAATTTAACATGCACAATATCATAAACACAATAAATAAATAGATATCACATAATATCTATCCTATGTGGTGATCATGGAATTATGGTTCAATGGGTCTCGAGCCAAAGAGACCCATTTAGCCATTTTAATGTTTTAATAATATGGACCTGCTCTTCACTTTTTCTTCAATCTTTGAACTCTTCAAAGACCGGGCCCAGAGAGCTAACCGGTTTAATGGCTCCTCCAATGGCTCCTCCTCTCTTGTAGTATTTACATCAATAATTGAAATACTAAACTATACTAAAATTACATTTCATAAAAATAAATATAAAAGGAAGGACGTAGCCTCCATTTAATAATTACATCCCCAAAAAGAATACCTGTAATCATCATACATTCATCCATACAACAATCACAACATTTAGGGATGTTTCCATGATCACCACCCTTCCTCACGAGCCATAAATTCAAAATTTAAAGCTCTGGAAGGCATGCATAAAATTCTGCATATCATTTGCAAAACATAAACATAAAGTATAACAAGTTCCGGATTTTTGATTCAAAATTGATTTAGTTCTAATTTTTGCTTTGTTGATTAAATTTATCACATAAATCAATCAACTTCTATAGGCCACATTTGAGCAAGAGAACCAATTCTCTTAACAAAATAAATTGGCCATTAGAACGCAAAAAATATATTTGAACTACAAATCAATTAAACGCACGAAAAATGCCTAAGGTTGGCTCTGATACCACTGTTGGGGTTTCATGAATCATGTATAATTGAAAATTAACGAAATAAACGCAGCGGAAACAAAGATTTTTTTACACATGATTCTCCTTAGGCATTGTTTGTGCGTTTTAATCAAAAATCTAAACATAAAAGGGAGTTAAACGAATTACCTTTCGAAGCGTGCTTTAAACAAGTCGGTTCGAATGTTCTACAGTTCGAGTCCCACAAGCGTCGGACCTCTAGTTCAGACACACCAACAACGAACGTCGAACGGAAGAGAGGACTTTCGGATATTCACCACTTCGATCGTGCTAGCAATCACGTGGAAAGAATCCGTTGTATTCTTGATGTATAATAGTCACGGCCTGAACGAGATAATGTTCTTCTTTCTTGCTTCTCCAAAAACACAAGAACACGCACACAATTTGCTCTCTGTTTTCAGCAAAGCATTTTTTCTCTAAACACAAATGCACACCCTCCTTTTCTCTGTCTTTTCAACCCCTTTAAGTGTCGCAAAAACAACTCTTTTAAACTAAAAATATAAACCGATCAGCAACCGTTGCTGATCGTCCCCACTCATGCACGATTGTTCGTGCATGATGGTCAGCAACTGCTGACCGTTCATGCACGAATTCGTGGATGATGGTCAGCGGTTGCTGACCATCCAAGTTTCATGCATGTGCTTCGTGCACATGCAGGAAGCTTTATATATATATATGTATGTATATATATATATATATATATATATATATATATATATTAAATGAAAAAATAATTAATTAATCAATTCCTTTAGGGCATATATCTAACACTCCCCCACGCCACCACCTACTTCCCTGCGAGGCTGTGCCCCCCATCAATCCCCTCCATTCCCGTTCTTCCCATGCTCTCTCTCTCCCCCCCTCCCCCTCCCCCTCCCCCACGCCACCACCTTCTCCCCGCCCCCTCAGTTTCTTCCTCACGATCTTCTCAACTCTTTCGGTCGCCTCATCGCTGTCGCCTCCGCCCTTCCTCCTTCGCAGCAGCTGCAGCCTCGAGGCGAGGCCCTCGTCGCCGGCCCTCCATCGCTCAGTTTATGCTGTTCCTCTCGCCGTCGCAGCCTCACCTCTGCTTCCTCGGCCTCTTCCTCGACCTCACCTCTCTACTCACCATCGTCGGACACGCGTGTCGAAACGTGTCGAGAAAAGTTGACCACGTGTCGGATTTCTCGACACGCGTTGACCACGTGTCCGAACGTGTCCGAGCGTGTCCGAGCGTGTCGGACACGACTCGGAAGGCTCGGCAACGTGTCCGTGCTTCATAGCATCTAATTGTTATGAATACAAGATAATAGTACAAATGAACTCTTAACTTTGGTCAAATATGTAATCTTGTCAATGAATTTTTAATTTGCGCAATGTGGTCTCTAAAATTTTTGATTCAATATACGATATTGTCCCAAACTTTTAATTTGTTTAATGTGGTTCTTGAACTATTAATAAATGTTTAAATGTAATTTCTAGACTACATGAAAATGTCGAAAGATTCAAAGACCATATTGAACATTAGATTGTAGTGTAGAAACCACGTTAAATAAATTAAAAGATCAATGACGACATTACACATTAAATCAAAGTTTGGGGATTACGTTAACTAAATTATAAGATTGTGCATTAGACCAAAAGTTCTATGACATTTGTGTCATTTTCCTCTATGAATATTGTGAAATTCTTATTACACTTTAGATGGTTATTATCACGAGAAATCATCCCCCTTTTTTTTGGGAACGAGATGAAACGACTTGGTAGGCATCTCGGTAGGCATCTACTTGTTCTTTTTTTTTTTTTTTTTTTTGTCTCTTCTCTTCTTTTTCTAAGCAAGATCCGATTGCCATATGTTAATCTGCCAAATCCATAGCTCTTCCCTTTCTCAAGCAGAACATCTTTCACGATAGGTTATTCACATTTCATTTGATGGTAAGAGGGAATTGAAAGTTAAGTAGTGGTTTTCCTTTGGGTTCACAACTGACCCCTTTTCAAAGAGCAATTCACACGAGACAAAAGATGTGCAATAGGCATCCACATGTTATTTCTTCGTCTTTTCTCTCGTTTTTCTAAAGCAAGATTTGATTTGCCATCTATTAATCCACTAAATTGATAGCTCTTCCCTTTTTTGAGTAGAAGACCTTTCAAGATGGGTTATTCACATTTCATTTGATGGTAAGAGGGAATTGAAAGCTAAGCAATGGTCTTCCTTTGGGTTCACAACTGGCCATTTCTTGAAGCGCAATCGACATGAGTCAAAAGACCCACGGTAGGCATCGGCCCGTTCTTTCTTCGTCTCTTCTCTTCTTTCTCTAAAGCAAGATATGATTTGCCATCCGTTAAGCCCCCAAATCGATAGCTCTTTCTTTTCCTGAGCAATTCCTTTGGGTTCAAAATTGACCCTTTCTCAAAAAGCAATTCACACCTATAATGTTGTTGAAAACCGATTGTTTAGGACCCATGAAGTGACTATATATCATATGAGAAGTAAACCTTGTTGTAAAATTAATGAATGTGGAAGCTAATCAAGATCTCGCTGTTAAGTCATTGCGCAATCACTAGAGAAATATACGAGGAATAATAAAGGACCCTAATATGTGGATCAAAAGTGAAATCAATGAAGAAATAAATGATAAACAATAAAGGACCCCAAAGATTTACATGAATTGAATGCGAAGTCAATGAAGAAATATATGAGGAGCAATAAAGGACCCTGAAAATTTACTCGATTCATTCTTTGTGTCGGTCGCTACATTTATGAGGAGAGCCAATAGCAAAAATCTACTATAATTGGAGAATTGAAGTTACAATTGCTTAACTTGCTTGAGCGTTTTGCATGTCTAAATTAAAGCCAAACTCGGGGTATTAACAAATAAACAACTCATTTTAGATGTAAATAACTCAAAGCACAAATTACGCGCTTTGATCGCGACCAAAAAGGAGCTCTCTTTGAAGCAGCCGAAAATCAAGGACCTCATTTGCTCTTGATTTCCTTTCTTCACGGCAGGGCTTTCCAGTTGTTGTGAATATAAAATTAGACAAGTATGTGAATGCCCCTTTCTTTGGTTTGGCCAATTTGCAGTACTTTTAGAGTCGGACTCTTTGGTCTTGGTCTTGGTTAAACTTGCAAATTTGTCCAATCAGGTTGGGTTTCGCCATGTAAGAGGGTGTCTTTTTATCAATGGAAAGGCATCTGCTTTTGAAGGTCTTCATTTCTTAATCAATTCAATCCGGAAGAGACTTAGCTTGCAACTTGTTAGGACATAGAACCCAGTCACGTCTGGAAAAGCATATGGCGATTATGTTACTATTTTTCTATGCCCAACTCCCAGTATGGATGAGTTCAAAATAAAGATTTTTTTTTTGGTCGAGTGCTTCTCGTGAACCATAGCAATCCAGCGCAAAGAAGGTGTCTTTCGTAAAGAAGGTGTCTTTTAGAGTCCAAATCTTGGTCTTGGTCTTGGTCTTGGTTAAACTTGCAAATTTATCCAATTGAGTTGGGTTTTGCCGTGTAAGAAGGTGTCTTTTGATCAATGGAAACGCATATGCTTTTTAAGGTCTTCATTTCTTATCAATGCAATTTAGAAGAGACTTTGCTTTCAACTTGTTAGGACACAGAATCCAGTCACAATTGGAAAAGCATATGGCGAATATGTTGCTGTTTTTTTATGCCCAACTCCCAGTATGGACGGGTTCAAAATAAATATGTATCTTTTTTTTTTTTTTTTTTGGTCGAGTGCTACTCGTGAACCGTAGCAATCCAGCGTAAAGACTTTTTCATCAGCTTGGTTTTTTTTTTTTTTAAATAATAATAATTATTATTATAATTGGTGCTTTCCACTAAGAATGCTACTGGCTAGGCTCTTTCATTAAGGTGTGACACGCGGACATTGCAATGAAGCTTAAAATAAGCCAAATAAGCACATGGAAGCTGTCCCTTGAAGCTTGTTTTCGTTCGGTTCAGCTCCAAATTTGGACAATTGGAGCTTACCGATTTTCTTGGAAACACTCAATCATATCCTATTTTCATGTAATGCGGTGGCCGTTCTAGCTCTTTTTACTTTGCTTCGGTCCATAAAAACCATCGGGCCTCATCTTTGTGCCTGCTAAACTCTTTTTTGATCCCATCCATCTATATGTGCATATATGATTGAATTGCCGATATGTTTTTCCCTATTGCTTTCGATTCTTTTCTCATGAAATCTTTGACTTTTTTTTTTTTTAAATCACTTTGCCATGTTGTCATATTTAGGTCCCCCAGTAAAAGGAGAGAAGAAATCTCCCTGCTGTCTAGACATTTGTTGTGGAATAGGAAACAGTTATTCGTGAAATCCTCAAGTTTAACTGCATCAATTTCTGTGGCAGATTGTTTTTATTCCTAGTCGGATGGTTCATGCTTTTACATTTATAGATTCTTCATGTCCCATTTGTGTCACCGTTTGTCTTGATCGTTTTTGGTTGCTGGTAATAATCACTCTACTTAAATTATTTCACCGGCAGTAGTCTTCCTTTGGCTTCGCAACTAATCCTTTCTCAAAGAACAATTCACACGAGATGAAAGATCCGCAGTAGACATCCACTTGTTATTTCTTCATCTCCTCTTCTTTTTCTAAAGCAAGATCCGATTTGCCATATGTTATCGATAACTCTTCCCTTTTTTGAGTAGAAGACCTTTCAAGATGGATTATTCACATTTTATTTGATGGTAAGAGGGAATTGAAAGCTAAGCAATGGTCTTCCGATGGGTTCACCACTCAACCTTTCTTAAAGAGCAAATCACATGAGACGAAAGACCACAATAGGCATCCACCATTTCATTTGATTTTCCATCTGTTAACCACCCAAATCGATAGCTCTTCCATTTCATGAGAACTTCCTTTGGGTTCTTGATTGACCCTTTCTCAAAAAGCAATTCACACCTATAATGTCGAAAGCCTATGGTTTAGGACCCACTAAGTGACCATATATCAGATGAGAAGTAAACATTTTTGTAAAATTAACGAACACAAAAGCTACTCAAGATCTTGCCATTAGATCAATGTGAGATCACTAAAGAAACAAACGAGGACTAATAAAGGACTCCAAAGATATATCGAAATTTAATGTGAAATCACCTAATAAATAGATGGGGAACATGAAAACCCTAAAGATTTATGTGATTTTGAAACCGAGTGTCGGTATTCACGTCCATGGGAAGAGCCAATATAAAAAATCTACTATAATCGGCGAGTTGAAGTTACAATCGCTTAAGACACTCGGGTGTTTATCATGCCTAAATTAAACCCAAACCCAAGGTATTAAAAAATAAACAACTCATTTTGGACATAAAAAACTCAAGACACAAATTACATGCTTTGCCCGCAACCAGATGTGCATGCCGCTTTCTTCGGTTCAGCCAATTTGCATTACTTTTAAAGTCCAACTCTTGGTCCAGGTCAAACTTGCATACTTATCCAACATGGTTGGGTTTCGCGGTGTAAGAAGGTGTCTTGATCAATGGAAAAGTATATGCTTTTGATGGTCTTCATTTCTTATTTAGTTCAATCTGGATTCAATTGCGACTTGTTAAAACATAGAATTCACTCACAATGGAAAAGCTTATGGCGATTATGTTCCTGTTTTTCTATGCCCATCTCCCATTATGGATGAGTTTAGCAATGCAAACCAATAAGACGGATCAGCTCGCTTTAATCTACTTCAGAGACAGAAAAGGGGTATTCTCAAAAGTACATACTTCATCCTGCACCCTCTCCTTATTCCGCTTAAAGTGGACCATTTGTTCTTCACTTAATCATATTTCGAAGCCCTTGGAGAAATAAACGTAAGAGGGCCAATAAATCTCAAAATGAAAAAGATTTTGCAAGTGTTGATTGCCTCCAGAGTGGCTTTATCTCTTGGGAGACAGCTTTGCTTATCATGAGGTGATGAACTTCTCATGATGGTCTTTCTTTCGAGAGATATAGAGTTCGTATGATATGCGCGAGATAGGCACTTGGAACCATTCTTTGACTTATTTGATTTACTTAATAGTTTTCGGGTGGTGTTTTAAGGTCAGTGAAAAGCAGTGTGACCACACGGATAGAAACGGTTGAAAAGCAGTGTGATCACACGGATAGAAACGGATTGTTTCCAGTGAAACTTGCTAAAAGACTACCAGGGCACAACCTAAACCGCATGCATGCCAGCCCTAACACATAGATCGCCTTCAAGATGTAGAATCCACTGTATAAAATTGCCTAGCACTTCCAATTTCGTGAAGTAAAAGGAACAGCCAATCATGAAGAATCAAGAGTATTGCGTCTTCAAAACAGCAATCTCTATGCCTTCAAAACACTCTTTTAATCCTCTTCCTTCGCACTTAGCTAGCAATGCTTGATCTCGAGGTCTTAGTTATTTGACTTGATATTGTGGACCTATTCCTCTGCATTTTATACTCCAGTGAACACACTCCTTTCCAGTCTTTCATTATCTACAGGTACAAAGAGATCACTATGTAAGAAATGCGGTGCACAATAAACAAATAAATAATAAGTCTCAGTCGTGTCTTACCTGGGGCACGTGGGTGGTGGGTCCTCACGTGCCTCCCCAGGGTTTACTCTCCCCGCGGTGCACAAAAAAAAAAAAAAAAAAAAAAAAAACCACTGCTCACATGATAAAATTCCGGTGCAGAATAAACAATGACCAACGCTCACATATGAACTTCATGTCAAATCATACACTCATACATTAAAATATGAAAAGCTAATATTTGAAGGCTAGAGGCTGTTGGAGAAATCTTCTTGAAGTGTTTTGAAGCTGACAAAACGTTTCCATCAGTCTAGTCTGAAGGCTTGCAGACTCTGCTATTTAAAGTCTGAAGACCTCCGGACAGCCAGACTCAAGACTCAAAGTCTATCCTCATTGACAGTCTCTATTCCGTTGAAGAAAGGTTATCCAGAACTAGATGTTTCATTAAGGATATGACCTTATCGACTGGAGAAGATCTCTTGGCTGGAAAAGACATAACAGAATCTTTTGATCAATCGAGATTGACTCGAAGATTAAGGATCTGATGATTGCCTAAATATTATTGGAAGGTTCTACTTATGGAAATCGAGATCCTGATTGTATGGGCGAATAGGATTGATGGGCTATCGACACGTTCCTTTAATAGCTCGAATAATCTTCCTAATTGATTCCGTTCAACGGGTAGATTGGAGGAATTCCTTTGGTAAGTGCCAATGGGTATGATGGCATAAATGAGTATATAAGGAAGACGTTTTAAGCTGTTCGAGGTGTGCGCGATAGAAGAATTCTAAAGTCTGAAGCTTCTTGTTGTTTAGACAATTCCTTTGAGCAAAACTTTGTATACAAAAGAGAGTCTATAGTTGTGAGAAACCTTGAGGAGGTGTGGTAGAATATCTACCCTGTGGAATCAAGGAAAAGCTGTGCTGTAACTTCTCTTTTGTTCTTAGTGAAATCCAGCCGGTGGGCTATCAGTGCGGAAGAGTGGACATATGCTTAGAATAAGCCGAACCACTATAAATCTTGTGTTCAATCTTCTCTTCCTTACTCTCTTTACTTTGATCGTACTTCATTTTGTTAATCAATAGAGAACTTCCTTTCTATCGGTTGCCTAGAATCGCTTTCGTATCTCGATAAATTGTTTGTGCACCTATTCACCCCCTCTAGGTGCTTATACTAGCTATCTCAATTGGTATCAGAGCTCGTGTACTCACTTTATTTGAAGTGTTTTACTTCAGAGTTAAAGATCCATGGCTAGTATGTTGGCTCTAGGGCTGGTAGAAGGGCAAAGCAACACTAGACCACCTTACTTTGATGGAAATGACTACAACATATGGAAAAATAAGATGAAGACGTTCTTAAGATCAAAGGATCCTCTGGAATGGGATGTTGTAGAAAAAGGAATCGTTCCTAAAGCTGTATCTATTTCAGAAAGAGGAAAAGACACTGTTGAGTCTAGCAAAATGACTCAGGAAGAGATAATCAAGAGACAAGCTCTTGATGCAAAAACAATTTATTCTTTATATTGTGCTTTATCACCTACTGAATATAACATAATATCTTCTTGTGATACAGCCAAAGAAGTCTGGGATAGACTACACATTACCTATGAAGGAACCGATCGAGTGAAAGAGACTAGAATCAACATTCTTCTCGGTCAATACAAAGCCTTCAGAATGAAATCGGGAGAATCTATAACTGACATGTTTAGTCGTTTTACAAAAATCGTGAATGGTCTTGAAAATCAAGGTCAACCAATTTCTGATCCCATGAAAGTAAACAAGCTACTGCGTGGACTCTCCAAGGATTGGAATCAAATAAAGACCTCAATTAGAGAGACCCAAAGAATCATGCCACTATTTGTCGATGAGTTGGTTGGGACTTTTTAGTCTTATGAAGTGGAACGAATCAATGAAGACGAAGATCCTAAAGGTAAGAAATCTATTGCATTAAAATCTAATGATGATTCTGATGTAACAGATTCTGAAGAAGACATGGATGATGAAGAACTTGCTCTCATGATAAGAAGATTCAGAAAGCTGAACAGAAAAGGAAGAAGATTCAATTCAAAGAAACAAAGTTTTCAAAAGCAATAGACCAAGTCTGCTGAAGATGAAGAATCAAACAAAGATGTAATCTGCTTTGAATGTAAGAAAAAGTGACACATTAGACCCAACTGTCCTCTTCTAAGGAAGAAGAAAGGAAATACTGAAAAATATCGAAAAGCTCTCAAAGTTGAAACCTGGAGTGATACAGAGTGCGAAGATAGTGATGATGATTATGCCAACATATGTCTAATGGCACAATCGATTCGAATCAAACTCCGAGACCGATTCGATTCGAAAGTGAATTCGAGGTAAGTAACTTCAAAATTCCTATTAAAGTTTCAAAATACATTGATGAATTATGTTTTAGTTTTAAGACTTCTCTTAAAAGAATTTCCGAACTCAAAAAGGAAAATTCTGCTTTAAAACAACAAGAGAATGTTTTGGAAGAAAAAGTGAAATGCTTAGACTAGGATGTTTCTTCTCTCAAAGAAAGTGAAAATAATCTTTTAAAAGAAAATGCATTCTTAAAAAATGATATCTCAAATATTTCTAAAAGATTTTCTCTAGGATCTGAAAAACTGGAAAAAATACTTTCTGTTCAAAGACCTTATTTCAATAAATATGGTTTGGGAATGACTGCTGAAACCATTCCTTTAATCGATTTTCCTAAAGTGAAAGAAAGAATTAAACAAAGACCCACAATAAATGCTTACAAAAATCATTTTGAAAGGACCTTTGTAAAACTAGTAGGTTGCAATGCTCTTAGATGTTCAATATGCAATAGTGCAGATCATTTTGAGAAAGAATGTCCTATGGTTTGGAGACCTGTCAATAAAATTTGGGCAAAAACCGCATATCAGACTAACTCAAAATGACCCAAGAAAATATGGGTACCAAAGAAAGCTTCAGTCTTTTTTTAAATGCAGGTCACTATCAAGAAAAATGTGAAATGGTACCTAGATAGTGGATGCTCAAGACACATGACAGGAGATTCAAATTACTTCATAAAGCTTGTTCAAGTGAATGGTGGAAAAGTCTCATTTGGAGGAAACAACAAAGGAAAAATAGTGGGATTTGGAACTGTAAAGATTGGGAACCTCACAATAAGCAATGTTTCTTTAGTTGAAGGGCTCAACTATAATTTGCTCAGTGTCAGTCAGCTGTGTGATGCCGGTTTTAGAATCAACTTTCAAGAGGGTATTTGTTTAGGAACCAGTAAAGACTCTACTCAGTCATTCATGGGTCGAAGACATGGGAATATCTACCTCTTGGATGTGAAACCAGATGAATCACAATGTCTAATTTCAATCCAAGACGAAGTAAGCTTATGGCACAAGAAGCTTGGGCATATTAACATGAAGCGAATAGCCAAAATCTCAGCAAAGAAGCTTGTTCGTGGTCTACCCAATTTATCATACCAAAAGCTTGATCTATGTACACCATGTATTTTGGGAAAACATGTAAGAAATTCCTTTAAACCAATAAATCAAGTTTCCACTAACAGCTCTTGCATATGGAATTTTTCGGACCAACAAGAACGCAGAGCATTGGAGGAACAAGATGGACGAAAAAGGAAAAGTCATAAGAAACAAGGCTAGACTCGTAGCCAAGGGATACACACAAGAAGAAGGGATCGACTATGACGAGACTTATGCACCGGTAGCAAGGTTATAAGCAATTCATTTATTACTTGCATTTACTTGTCATAAGAATTTCAGGTTATTCCAAATGGATGTCAAAAGTGCCTTCCTAAATGGATTCATCCATGAGGAAGTTTATGTGGAACAATCACCTGGGTTTGAAGACTCAAGGAAACCAGACTCGGTATTCGACTCAAAAAGGCATTGTATGGCTTAAAGCAAGTACCTCGAACTTGGTACGATAGACTAAGTAAGTTTTTAATTCGAAATGATTTTGTTAAAGGTAAAGTAGATACTACTTTTTTTTATTAAAAGAGAAAGCAAAAGCTTTCTGCTTGTTCAAATATATGTCGATGATATTATTTTTGGATCCTCTAATGAAAGTCTGTGCAAGAAATTTTCTAAGACTATGCAGGATGAATTTGAAATGAACATGATGAGTGAGTTAACCTTCTTTCTTGGACTTTAAATAAAACAACTGAAGGAAGGAACTTTCATTCATCAAGAAAAGTATGCAAATAATCTAGTCAAAAAGTTTGGACTGGACAATTGCAAAAATGCTAATATACCAATGTCAAGTTCCTTGAAGATAGACAAAGATGAAGAAGGAAAGAAAGTCGACCAAAAGCTGTACAGGAGTATCATCGGATCACTTCTTTACCTTACTGTTTCTAGACCTGACATTTTGTTTAGTGTTTGCATTTGTGCCAGATTTCAATCAGACCTAAAAGAATCTCATTTAAATGCTGCGAAATATATTATCAAATATATTTCATCAACTTCAAGCTTTGGTCTCTGGTATTCAAAAAGGGGAGACTTTACTCTTCTTAGATATTCAGACGCAACCTTGCTGGATGTAGAGTTGATAGAAAGAGCACCTCGGGTACATGTCAACTACTTGGAGGTAGGATAGTGTCTTGGTTTTCAAGAAAGCAAAGTACAGTAGCTCTCTCTACAGCAGAAGCAGAGTATATAGCTCTCGGAAGTTGTTGTTCACAAATTTTTTAGATAAAACAATAGCTAAGAGACTTTGGAATTGAAGACTCATGCACGAAGATTAATTGTGACAACACCAGCGCTATTAATTTCACTAAAAATCTAATTCTTCACTCAAGAGCAAAGCATATAAAAATTCGACATCATTTCATTAGAGACCATGTTCAAAATGGAGATGTTTCAATTCAATTTGTTGATTCAAAGAATCAACTGGCGGATATATTTACAAAGCCTTTGGAGAAAAATCAATTTGAAACAATCCGTTCCATACTCAACATTTTGAGGTATGAGGAAATTAAAGTCTAAAGACTCTCAGACTCAGACATACAAGAATTTGACTGTAAGTAATTCTCTTTCTCTCTCGAATCTTATCTTGAAGAGGTACGATTGTCAGACTGTGTTTAATTATTGCTATACTTAATCGACGTAATTATTGCATCGTTTCCTTTTAAAAAAGGAAGTTATTTTTTGAAATGACTATTTTCGTGGAAAAATGACAGTTATTTTGAAAATGCATCTTTTTATTTTCCTTTGTGACGGTTCGTATATCTCTCTTTTTAACTAATCGAGCACTGTTGATTCCTCTTCACTTTACTCTCAAAAACCCTAGAAAGCATTGATCTTCCATTCCCATTTTTCTCCCTTGTTTAATCTTCCAAAAAACTGAGAAAGATGTCGTCTTCAAGAAAGTCTTCGAGAATTGCAAGCAGGGGTCCACGGCGAATGAATGAGGGGCCTACGCACTTCGATCTCACTGAAGAAGAAGTGTCTCAAGATCAGCAGCAGAGTCCACAACATTCTCAGCAACGTCATTCTCCTCCATCTAGTCCTCAAGGCGTTGATCATCAACAAGAGGAAGAAATCATTGAGGATGCAGATCCTGTAAGAGTTTAAAAGCCCACTTTTATTTACAAGCTGTATCGTGCTTCAAAAGGGACTCGTACTCCTTTGTACTATGTCGATGATTTTCTTAAAGACAAAGGATATGGCAATGAATATATCTTTTTGCGAAAAATGGAAAGTTTGGGAATTGCTCGTAAAGGGGTGGCAGAGGAAACCCTTGCGAATATTCCAAGTGATCCTCGTTATTGGGGAGTGAATCTTGTAGATGGGAATGATGATGATAAATTGTACAGCCAATTTCAACCGAGAATGGGTGTTGCGGTTGAAAATCGAGGAAAAAGGGGAGACTTGTTCAGATCGAAGGAACAGAAGGATCTGTACTCAAAATTGTTGAAGCGCGGGGTGATAAACCCTAGGAGTGTGGATTTTGATTTTCTGGATGCTGTGAATGTGAACTTGAGGGAAAAGTTCAGTTATCTTCAACTTGAAAAGTTCTGCTTCGACACTACAGAGACCTATGCTGAACTAACCGCATATTTCTATTCAAATCTTAGCTTCTTGGATGTGAATAGATTCTCTTTCAGCGTCAAAAATCAAGACTTTGTTGTGGATATGGACATGCTAGTAGATGTGTTAGGAGTTGAGAGAGGAAGATATCAACCGATCAAAGTTTCTATTGCTCGTGCTACATTGGAACTTGTTAAGGACATGAGAACAGAAGAAAATATTTCCTACTTAAAGATGAGTGCGTTCAACATCTTGCTTCACAAGATTGTGATCAATTGCCTCCGGCCGAAATCAACTTCTAAGACTGATGTTTCAAGTTTAGAGGCAAGGCTGATGTATGCCATCCTCACTGGGAAAAGGTTTTCTCTTCCTCACACTGTTATGTTCCACATGTATAGAGCCATGATGAAGGACAGAGGTCAACTTCCTTACCCAAGTCTTGTGACGAAGTTATTCAAATATCTGAATATTCAACCTCCGCAAATCTTTTGTGTTCGATCATGCGATCATATGGTGGTAGGACTGAAAATTGTGACCAAAATGCGTCTGAAGGAATTGAACAAGGCGTTAGAGAAATTTAAGGAGAAGACTCCAGTCAAAGCTCATCAACTCTCTTCTTCATCAAAACAGAAAGGAAATGAGCCCTTGGTTGCTTCAAGAACGAAAAGAAGAGCTCTTATTGTTGAAGATGAAGATGATGATGATGAAAACCTCGCCATTTCTGCAATGGCTTTGAAGAATTTGAGTCGTTCTATTCCATAGAAAGAATCGGAATAAATGACGAAAGCAACAGAGGAGAAGGAAGCAGAGGAGAAGGGAGAAGAAGAAAGAGAAGCTGAAAAGGAAAGAGCTGAGAAAGAAGAAGAAGAGAAAAGAGAAGAAGGAGAACCTGATGAACACTCTTCTCCACCTGAAGACATGGAAACAGGGGGAGATCAAGAGAAAAGAGGGAAGTCCTCATATCCTGCTGCAAGTGAGGGAGTCAATCGCTCTCCTGCAGACCCAGAGGACATTTATGCCTCTCAATTTCCAGAGGAAGGTCATGAAGTTTCATTGCCAAACCTGTGTGATTATGCTGATCTACCATCGTCTGCATTTACTCCATCAGATCGGGCCGAAGCAAGTACTCGGGACGATAATGTAGCAGATTTTCGCAGAATCATGGATATTCTCTTGGAGATGCGAGGACAAATCTATGCTTTGGGATGCGAGGTTCAAAACTTGCAAAATGCGGGTCAAGTTTCTTCATGTTCATTGAATGATCAGATGCAAGCCCTTACTATTCAGATTCAGGCCAATGCCAAGGGTGAGGAGATTGCACAACTGAAGGAAGACTTGAAAAGGCTAGAAGGCATCGTTCAGTCTATGGGAGATTTCCAGCTTGTCCGCGTTCCCAAGCAATCTTAACTTTATTTCATTTTCATCTTAACCCTTTTAATGCTGACAAAAAGGGGGAGAGATGCAAGATTTGAACAATTTGACTTTTAATCGTGTGGACTGTGTGGATTGTTGGATTTTGTTGGATTGTTTTGATGTTTAATTCTATTTGACTTTGTTTTTGTGTCTGGATGAAAACTGAACTAGACTTGGACTTGACTGCTTCTATTAATTACTATTGATATCTTATGGATGGCTTTATCGCATACTAGACTAACCTATTCTCTGTGGTTGCAGATTCTAGTGTTATTCATTTAGCCATTTATCTCTATAAGATATGCATATGTGTTTGAAGAATGTTTTGCAGGTCAAAGTTGTCCAAATCTGCAGAAAAGTTTTGTCACCATCAAAAAGGGGAGATTGTTGGAGAAATCTTCTTGAAGTGTTTTGAAGCCGACAAAACGTTTCCATCGCCTAGTCTCGAAGGCTTGCGACTCGCTATTTAAAGTCCGAAGACCTCCGGACAGCCGGACTCAAGACTCAAAGTCTATCCTCATTAACAGCTATATTCCGTTGAAGAAAGGTTATCCAAAACTGGATGTTTCATTAAGGATATGACCTTATCGACTGGAGAAGATTTCTTGGCTGGAAAAGACATAACAGAATCTTTTGATCGATCGAGATTGACTCGAAGATTAAGGATTTGATGATTGCCTAAATATTCTTGGAAGGTTCTACTTATGGAAACCGAGATCCTGATTGTATGGGCGAACAGGTTTGATGGACTATCGACACGTTCCTTTAATAGCTCGAATAATCTTCATAATTGATTTCGTCCAACGGGTAGATTGGAGGAATTCCTTTGGTAAGTGCCAACCGGTATGATGGCATAAAGGAGTATATAAGGAAGACGTTCTAAGTTGTTCGAGGTGTGCGCGATAGAAGAATTCCAAAGTCTGAAACTTCTTGTTGTTTAGACAATTCCTTTGAGTGAAACTTTGTATACAAAAGAGAGTCTATATTTGTGAAAAACCTTGAGGAGGTGTGGTAGAACATCTACACTGTAGAATCAAGGAAAAGCTGTGCTGTAACTTCTCTTTTGTTCTTAGTGAAATCCAGCCGGTGGGCTGTCAGTGCGGAAGAGTGGACGTAGGCTTAGAATAAGTCGAACCACTATTCTTCTCTTCCTTACTCTCTTTACTTTGATCGTACTTCATTTTGTTAATCAATAGAGAACTTCCTTTCTATCGGTTGCCTAGAATCGCTTCCGTATCTCGATAAATTGTTTGTGCATCTATTCACCCCCCTCTAGGTGCTTATACTAGCTATCTTAGAGGCAAGCACAAAGCTTAGTGTACCTTGATTTAACAACCAGACCTTATGCTTCTTCCCCAGTAGACGGCAGATATTGGGTAACCTAATCAACGAATGTACCACCCAACATGTCATCAAGGGCAATATCGATATCATAACACTCTTTCCCTAGAAGCTGTAAAATTGAGAAAACGTAAGTTTGTTTGCCATCTTCTTCAAAGAAAAGGTTTAACACAATAAATCCACAAATTTCACAATGTCATTCACATCGATTCAAGTGCAATAATTGTAGCTTTTCTCATAATCAATAGTAATGTGACTGGGGCTATTTTGGATCACCCAAGCCAAGCCTTGCTCGATCGAATGCTCATTTGCTTGCGCACCGGGATCGTAGAAAGAGAAAGCTTCTAGAGAGAGGAGCTTTGGAAAGAAAGGAATTTTGTATTACTGAAATAATTGGATGGTTACAAATGAGAGGGAGGGCACCCCTTCTTATAGTTGAGGCCTTCGGATTACATCTGTTGATCTACTCTTATCCAACGGGCGAGATCGCACCGCCTTAACTACCGACATTCATGCCAACTACTAGCTACCGACATAAATAAAGCTATAACTTCTAGAACTTGGCGTATTGACGGTTACACCCACCCCTTGGAAAATTCTAGAAGGACACTTGTGGGGAAGCCAAGCGAGCACAGGAGGTCCTCCACGGATGGCTCCACGCGAAGTTTCAAGGCCTTTGCCACTTTAGTCGACATGAACATGTTTGATGCACCCGTGTCGACCAAGGCGTATAGCGTTCAGCTGCACACGTCAACTTTCACAAAGAACATTTCTGAGTCCGACGCAACTTCTTTTTCCTTGGACGGCGATCGGGCTTGGACGGAGTTGATCATCTTCACAGCTCCAAGCCGGATTTGCCGCTTGTCCTCTTTTGGCTCCTCCTCTTCTTTGATGGCAAGGAGGGCATTGATTCAACCCTTTTTCGGGCACTTTTGAGTCCAATGTGGACCTTTGCAAATGAAACAAGGAGAAGGCGGGGTTGATCGAACTTACTTGTCGTACAGTCCATTGGTCGATCCCTTTGGAAGGACAGCTTGGAAGTGCCTTTGCCCCATGTCTTGACTTGGCCACCTTGATCATGCGCACCTCAGGGAGTGTTTCTTCTAGCTTCATCCTCGGACCGATCGGACCTCCAATCCCTTGCTCTATTCCTCGGTTCGGCTTTGATGAGGTTGCCGAGCGACTCGCCCACACTTAGCGCTCTCGTGAGACTCGTCACATCCCTTCGCTCGAGCTCGAGTAGTGCCCACGGCTTCAATCCATCCATGAACGCTCCGAGAGCCTCCTCCTCGCTTAGGTTGCGAATTTGGAGTTTGAGCTTCGTGAACTCCTTCATGTACTCTCGGATCGCATCTTTTTGCTTGAGGCGATGGAGCTTACTATGGGCTTCTTGTTGAACAAACTCAGGGAAGAAATAGTCTGGAAACTCCCTTACGAAGTCATCCCATGTCTCCACGGGATTGGCACCACGCCTAGTCTCATTGCACCTATTGTGCCACCAAAGCATTGTAGTATCAGAAAGGAACATCGAAGCGGTCTGTACCTTGATTGACTCGTCTTGGATGTTGACAGCGCCAAAGTATTTTGTCCACCTCCTTTGCGGATTGTTTGCCTTTGAACTCTTTTGGTTTCAGCACCTCCAGCTTGGGCACCACTTGTGTTGGCATTGCTCCATTGGCAATGCTTAGCTTGCATAGGGTGAGCTCGGTCTTGAGCTCTTGGATTTCTGCCTTCATGGCTTCGACCTCGTCCCTACGTGGACTTTCTTCCTCAATCACTTGGATGCGTTCCTTCAACACGTCGATCGATGCTTCAAGGGCTTCGTCCTTGTTGTGCAATGGGGTTGTAGCTTCGTTGAGACTGGTCGTGAAGTCTTCACAGAGCAAGGTCTCAACCTCCATGATCTGGTCTCGCACATTGTCAAGACCTTCCATGAGTTCGAGCATGGCGCTCGAACCTTCCCGATCTTCTCATTGAATGTAGCTACAACATCCATCGAGGCATCTCTTTTCTTTGCTTTGCCGCGAGTCTCCTTGACTTGCACGGCCTCTCCATCCATGACAGCGTTTTGGCTCAACATTCTTTCGAACAGTTGGCGCTCGTAGATCTCTTGAAATGGATCTTTCCTTTGCTTTGATACCACTTGTCATGGGCCGATCGATTGGGATCGTGACTGCACGGCGACTTGGGCTATTTTGGATCACCCAAGCCAAGCCTTGCTTGATTGAATGCTCACCCACTCGCGCACTCGAATCGTAGAGAGAGAAAGCTTCTAGAGAGAGGAACTTTGGAAAGAAATGAGCTTTGTATTGCTGAAATAATTGGATGGTTACAAATGAAGGGCACCCCTTCTTATACTTGAGGTCTTCCGATTACATCCGTTAATCTACTTCTTATCCGGTTGACAAGATCGCACCACCTCAACTACCGACATTAATGCCAACTACTAGCTACCGACATAAATAAAGCTAGAACTTCTAGAACTTGGCATATTGATGGTTATGCCCGCCCCTTGGAAAATTCTGGAAGGAGGCTTATGGGGAAGCCAAGCAAGCACAGGAGGTCCTCCACGGATAAGTCATGGCCGTCCCTCAGGAATCTCTCGGATTGGCCTTCTTTCGGGCCGTGACACAAGCATGTAGCTCATAACCAACGGTAAAGTGACTTGAATTCTGACAATCACATGTCTATTCTTGAACAGTCTTGGTTCAGGAACTTTCTTGAAAACTATTTTTCTGTCTTTTGCTAATTCACTCGAGAGGCTCATTGAGCAAACATTATTTTCCAATAAGTGTCAAGTATATCATCATAGATAAGAGGGCCTAAGGATCATCATGAAAGCTAAATGCAATGAGCTCAAGGCCATTTACATTTTGTGTCCATGGCTATTCATTTGTGACATTAGCAGAGTGTTTTCTCTTAGATTGTCAATGCTCGGAGCAAATTTTTGTTTATTTATCGCTTTGTCCTCTCTCG
Source organism: Eucalyptus leucophloia subsp. euroa (assembly GCA_017140325.1). Classification (NCBI taxonomy): domain Eukaryota; kingdom Viridiplantae; phylum Streptophyta; class Magnoliopsida; order Myrtales; family Myrtaceae; genus Eucalyptus; species Eucalyptus leucophloia. The sequence continues at coordinate 34,252,436 of CM029473.1, forward strand.
CCATACACTGGTGCTTCCGATGTGATTGCGCTTTTGTTAAACTATTTATGACCCAAAATTCTTGCTAGTTTCTTGGTTGTTACTTTTGTGAATGGTCGTTCAATTTGACTCCTCTTACAGGATTTTGGCACTGCAGAAGAGGATGCTTACAGAAGGTATTTAACTACACACAGGTGTCTCTTCTACTTTATGTAACTGATATATTGCTCTTTAATCAAAATGTTAATTGCATCAAATTTTGTTTATCTCAAAACAAATCATTGCTTACTTTCAGATGGTATTTGATCTTACACCTGTTATTTAAATATATTTTGAATGTATCAAATTATTCTATTACTCTGTAATTGATATATAACTAATTTTTCAGTTACTCTATCCAACCTTATTTCCGGTTACTAATAGTGGACATAGTCTGCTCTTCGGGGAATTATATGTAGCTTGAAACTTACTGCCTGTTGATCATTTAATACCAATTAACTAGATGACAATTAAAGAGGAATTGCTGGGAGTTTTGATTTTCTGGTCAATTAGCGAGAAGTCATGTAGTGTACAGTCTTTCATATCTTTATTTGGGGAAGAAGTACAATTCAAGTGCCAAAACTTGGCACGAGGGGACTCTTTAAGTATCAAAAGTTAGAAAAGTGACATTAAGTGTTAAAATCGGAATAAAATGGATTATTAAGTACCAACGGCGATAAAATCTGGTCAAAATCCGACAGACTAGATCTTATGGGATCTTCCTCTGCCGTGGTGACATTGATGCCCCGACATGCAGCAACTGCGTAGCCACCGCAGCTCAAGATATTAGCCGGCAATGCCCCGGCGAAAGAACCTCCATAATCTGGTACGACGCATGCATGCTGAGGTACTCGAATCAGCCCTTTTACTCGGTCATGCAAACAGCCCGTGTTGATACATGCGAACCGTTCGAACATCACAAACAACCGATACCGAGCTGGCGGGCTCGCGACAGCTTTTTACACGCTCACGGAGTGCACACCGGACTTGACGGGTTCGGACTGCGGCACAGGCCTCCGGTGGGCAATTACACGTCTCCCTCAGGGGACGCCGAGACGAAGGGTGTTGATTCCCAGCTGCAACGTGAGGTTTAAGGAGCACCACTTTTAAGACGCCGCTGCGTTGGGGACTCTGGCGACAGTGGGGGTGCCTAAAGGTACCTAGTTTTGTCTTCCTTTTTTTTTAGGGCAATATTAGAAATTGAAATAGCTGCTTTTTGTTTGGGAAATAGTCAATTTTCTTTTAAAAGCGGCATTTGATCATAAATTGTGAACTACAGCTGAATTCCATGATAATATTTATTACAATATTGTCGTCAATTTAATTTAGCTTAGTAGGACAAAAGAGAAAGATAGACTCAATCTATCTAGATCACCACAATCATAGTCATTGGTCATATACTTATTTTAATATCCACACAATTTAGTATTACGATGATGTCGGCCTGCATATATCGATTCTATATAATATTTTCTTAAAGTCAAGTTGTAAACGAGTGGATGGACTAGGGCCTGCATGTTTTTATTCCTGGTTTCTGTTCAAGAACAGAAATTTTGTTTTTTTGTTCCCGGGAACAAAAAAAGAACAGAAACTCGTTTGTTTGCGTTTTTGTTCAAAATCAGATTTTTTGTTCCTGGAATACAAAAAGAAAAGAAATGAGAAACAAAAAAAAAATTGTTTCTTGCTCTGGAAACACTTTTTTCTTCTTTGGCCGGTCGCCGGCCTCGCCATAGCCGGCGACCGGCCGTCGAGGGCCGGCGACGCTGTCGAGGGTCGGCGACCTTGCCGGAGCGTTGCCGGACCCCGGCGAGGCCGAGCGTCGCTGGCGCGGGTGAGGCTTGGCCTCGCCTTGGCGGGCGAGCTCGAGCTCACCCGGATCCGGCGAGGTCGAGCCTTGCTAGGGGCCGGCGACGCCGACCTCACCGGATCTGGGCGAGGCCGAGCTCGCCCAACCACGGCAAGGCTCGGCCTCGCCGGGGGCCGGCGAGCCTCACCGTGGCTGGGCGAGGTCGAGGTTGCCGGCCCGTCGGCCGCCGGGCGGAGGCCGCCGACCGGCCGAAAGAAGAAAAATAAAAAAGAAAGGAAAAAAAGAAAAATAAAAGAAAAATAAAATAAAAATATTAATAAAATTAAAAGAAATAAAAAAGAACATAAATTTACCAAACGTGTTTCTATTCATTTTTTATTCTCAAAACAAGTTTACCAAACGCATATTTCTGGTCAAAAATTGTTCTCCGGAACAGAAATACTTTTTTCTATTTCTCGTTCCAGAACAGTTTTGAACCGAAACGTTACCAAACGCGTTCCTAGCTTTTCCGGTGAACAAGGGCCTGAGCGGACCATGAGGGACTGGCAGCAATTTGCCATTGGTGGATTCCACTCAAAGTCAATTGACTTTGACTTACGAGAGCCCTTTCAAGGGGGCTTTTGAACTCATTTTTTGGAACAACGCACGGAAACTGAGGGCTTGTTTGTTAATAGGTTAAATAATAACTGATTCTATTATTTTAATTTCAAGAAAAAAATTCATTTGTTTGTTCTTAGGAATAGATTTGAAATATAATTAAAAAATAGAAAAAAGTTACTGTTTTGTTTTCTAGAATAATTCCAAAATCCAGCTCAATTTTTTTTTTCCTCTTTTCTTTTCTTCTTTTCTTCTTCCCCCACCAGTCATGAGTCACTATTGGCCACCGATGCCGGTGGCCGGCAACCAACTAGGTGAGGTCCGGCAACTCATTGGAGGCTCACCTAGCCATTGCAAGCCTCACCCAAATTAAGCAATGACCAAAGCCCTTTTTAGAATTTTCCCTTTTCCCGATTGGTGCCGGCTTCCATGATATTTGTTTTACATGCTGCTGCTTTAATTGAGAGCATCTTCTCTCCCTGGACATGTTAACATCAGAGGCGCAATGGGATCCACTACGTGTGCACATGGATCTGGATGCTGGACGAAGGAGATCATGCCGAGAAGATATCTTCATCAGTTACCATGCAAAAGAAGATATCCAGTCAACCTAAGCTGGAACACTTTTCCACAATGGTTGAAATTACCACGTGTCTTCTTGTAAGGACAATGTGAGCTATCATCTCGTCAATCCTTCTCGAGTCTCATCTCGATTCTCTCCCTATTAACTTATGATCCCCTAAATGCATTAAATCTTGTTTTTGCACCCCAGGAGACGCTGGGTCATTGGTCTTCCTCTCGTTGCCTTCCTCAAAAGAACGAACTTGCAGAAAAGCTCCTCAAGTTGCTGCCTCACCATTCATTTGTCAAGTGCTTAAATAATGTCGGCGGTCTCGATAAGGCACTTTCTTTCTATCCCGAGTGTGCCAACGATGCCAGTGTCACTCCAAAATGGTGGGACAATTTGCACCGCGCCATGTCTCATTATAAGTTTGTTCTCACAATCGAGAACACCTGAACAAAAAGTTACGTGACGGAGAAGCTATTTTATGCTCTGAATTCCGGCGCGGTCTCCATCTATTTCAGTGCCCCCAACGTCATGGACTTTGTCCCTCGACGTTCGATCATAGACGGGAACAAGTTTAGCTCCATAAAGGAATTGGCAACTTTCGTGAAGTCCCTAGCAAACGATCCGGTGGCGTATGCCGAATGTCATGCGTGGAGAAGATGTGGTGTATTAGGTAATTATGGAAACTCACGAGTGGCAAAACTCGACAGCTTGCCGTGTCGGTCATGGGAGTTCATTGGCAAAAAAGGTGGCAGGAATGCTAGAGCTTTATGAAGAGTTGATTCTTTTTGAGCACCTGTTTTGTTTCCTGATCATCCGATTGATGCGCGGTTTTCTTTAAGTTTAATCCATGGACATTGACGTATATAAAGGAAGTTGGATATATTAGGAGATGGTAGAGTAGGCATCGATGTAAACAGGCCACTAAAAAAATCATCATGTTAATGAATACAAAGTCATTATGAACTTAAAGTGTTTGAACTTCTCTTCGATTTTGTGAAGCGAAACCAAACTGGACTTCTCTCCGATCAGTTGTTGGCGCACTTGTTTTGTCATTTTTTGAGTTCACACTGTCTTTCTTGGTCGCTTCCAACTCATACGATCGAGGATGGAGAGGAGAGGTGGAAGAAAAGGCTTGGGATGAATTTAGGAGTTTTTGCGCGAGTTGTGAGCAGTGTGTGATGAGAGTTGCACAAAAGGTAACGCGGGGGGTCCGCGTCTATGCTGAGATACATCGTCTTCTCCTCAAAGGGTTCAATCATATCATGTACGCCTACTTTTATGGGTTGATGGTGTGAAACAACTGAGAAGATTTCATTTTTCGCTAGGCCCATGTTTTCCACTAAGAAGTGGTCTTCCTTTGGGTGCACGACTGACCCTTTCCAAAAGAGCAATTCACACGAGACCAGAAATTCATGGTAAGCATCCACCCATTCTTTCTTCGTCTCTTCTCTCTCTCTTTTTTTTTTTTTTCCTTTTTTTTCTTAAAGCAAGATTCGATTTGCCATTTGTTGACCCACCAAATCGATAGCTCTTCGGGAGTCTTTTCTTCTTTTTTGTAAAGCAAGATTCGATTTGCCGTTTGTTCCATCAAATCGATAGCTCTTGGCCTTCCCGAGTAGTTCCTTTGGGTTCACAACTAACCCTTTCTCAAAGAGGAATTCATACCTAAAATGTTGAAAACCGATGGTTCGGACCCGTGAAATGACAATATATCATACGAGAGGTAAACCTTTGTTGTAGAATTAATGAACGCGGAAGCTAATGAAGATCTTGTTAGAATATAATACGTGAAAATGACAAGATCTTACAATTTATGTCAATGCAAAATCACCAGAAAAATAAATGAGAATTAATAAGGATACCAAAAATTTACGTGATTCGGTCTAAATATCGGTACCTATATTTACAGAGAGAACTAGCAGCAAATAATTCACTATAATCAGAGAATCAGAATTTATAATCGTTTACACGCTCAAGTATTTTCAATACTAAGATTTAATTCTAAATCCAAATTGTTTATAAATAAATAAATCACAGCACAAAATTACCATGTATTCTAGATCAAAGTAAAACGCTTTATATATGCCAATACAAGAACTGGACGTCTGTCTCTTCTCCACGTATGTATAGCTTGGCGTTCTCTACCTCTTTAACGCTTGTGCGGCGTCTGGACGTGTGGACGCGCGCTTCTTTTTCTTTTTTTTTTTTCTCTCTCGTAGGGCTTCTATGGTTCCTCTTCTTTTCCGCTTTTCTATATGCGTGTGTGCCCAAGGTCAACAATTTGACTTGGGCCCACCTACTTTATTCTTCAACGTGAACAAGACTTTTGGAGAAAAAAGAAATCCTTGCTTTATCTTTTATTTTATTTCCTCGTTTATCTTGTAGTGATGGGTTAACTTCATTCTTTTGCTTTCTTGCTTATTTTGCACGTTAGAAAAAAAGTCCAATAAGAAGAAAGGCTTCTTCATCCGATTTGTAATCCGTTTGAAAAATCTTTTTCAACAAAATTCAATTTAACAAATTATTATCCATATTCAAACTCGCGTCAATAATTTAACAGATCTTACAATTAACTCAATTTGAAATCATCGAAGAAATAAATGATTAACAATAAGGGCCAAAGATTTATGTAATTCAATACAAGTGTTGGTACCTACATTCATGAGGAGTGCCAACAGCAAAAATTTACTATAATTAGATAATCAGAGTTACAATTGCATAGCATGGTCAAGTGTTTCCCATGCCTAAATTAAACCCAAACCTAAGGTATTAATAAATAAACAACTCATTTTAAATGTAAAAAACTCACAACACAAATTACATGCTTTGCCTGTGACCAAATAGCAGCTCTCTTTTGAAATGGCCGAAAAATCAAGGACCTCGCTTGTTCTTGATTTCCTCTTGCAGCACACGTGGCTTTGCAATTGCTGCAAATATAAAATTAGACAAGCATGTGTATGCCCCTTTCTTTGGTTCGGCCAATCTGCATTACCTTTTAAGTCCAACTCTCAGTCTAGGTCTTGGTCTTGGTTAAACTTGCATATTTTTCCAAATGGGTGGGGTTTCGCCGTTTGAGAAGGTGTCTAATCAATGGAAAAGTATATGCTTTTCAACGTCATCATTTCTTATTTAGTTCAATCTGGAAGAGACTTCGCTTGTAGCATCTTAGAACACAGAAACCACTCACAATGGAAAAGCATAAGGCAATTATATTCCTGTTTTTCCATGCCCAGCTCATATTATGGACGAGTTCGGGATGCAAACCAACCAGATCGATCGACTCGCTTTAATCTACTTCAAAGACAAGTGGATAAGGATTCGCTCGAGTCCCGAACTCATGGAATGACTCTTCTCATCACCGTAAGTGGCCAGTATTGTATGCGGTGGACGGCATCCCGAAAGGGTTGTGTCCCTCAACCTTATGTCGAAAGGCTTGGGCGGTCTTCTATCGCCTCATGTCGGAAACCTCTCTTTCCTTAGAAGTCTTGTTCTACAGAACAACAGCTTTCATGGCAAAATTCCGCAAAGCATTGGCCATTTGTTTCGCTTGCGCCGTCTCGTTCTTAGTAACAACTCTTTCGGCGGACAAATGCCCACAAATCTTTCTCAGTGCTCAAACCTTGAGATTTTGAATCTCATTGATAACCAACTTGTGGGTAAAATTCCTGATGAGCTCGGCTCTTTGTCAAAGCTTCGAGCTTTATTTTTGGCTAAAAATAGTCTTACAGGATCTATTCCTCGTTCTATTGGAAATCTCTCCCAACTTTTCTCTCTTTCTGTTGGACTTAATGGGTTACAAGGAGAGATTCCCAAGACATTGTCCAAGCTTCGTGGTTTGAGGAATGTTCAATTGGCATTTAACCAACTCACTGGCAAGATCCCACTAGCAATCTTCAACATGTCCAACATTATCTATTTTAGCACCAGTGAAAATCAATTGGGAGGGAGCATTCCCCCTTATATCGGTGATACTCTTCCTTCTCTCAGTTATCTTGATTTTCAGAGAAATTTGTTTACTGGCGTTATACCTCCATCCCTATCGAACGCCTCCACCCTTCAATACATCTACTTTGACCATAACAATTTTCATGGATTGATGCCTGCAAATCTTGAAAGGCTAAAAGCTCTTGAAGGAATGTTTCTTATGTATAACCAGTTGCGAGATGACTTCAGTTTTATCACATCATTGACTAATTGTTCGAGGTTGGAAAATATTGGGGTAAACCATAATTTTCTTGAGGGTCTCTTGCCGAATTCCATTGGCAATCTTTCCAACAGCGTAAGATTTATTGCTATGTCATCTAACGCAATGTATGGAACCATTCCTCCAGGTATTTGCAATCTCTTCAACCTGTCTTTTCTTGACTTATCAAACAATTCGCTTAGCGGCCATGTTCCTTCTTGTATCGGAGCACTCCATAACTTGCGCAATTTGTACTTAAGCATTAACATGCTAACGGGAGAGATCCCGTCATCGATCGGCAATTTGACGTTATTGAGTCTCCTTTACCTATCGTTCAACAAATTTTACGGGGAAATACCACAAAGCCTTGGCTAACCGCAGCAGCTAATCGAGCTTGAGCTTTCAAACAATAATCTGAGTGGTCCAATCTCAAGGGAGCTTCTTAGTCTTTCTACCATTTTGATTATCTTCAACTTGGCACATAACCAGTTGAGTGGATCTCTTCAGTCTCAAGTTGGGTCCTTGACCAATCTCCTGGAACTAGATCTATCCTACAATAAGCTGACGGGACCAATTCCTAGCTCCATCAACAAGTGCTTGCTATTAGGGCGGCTCACCTTAGCAGTCAATTCCTTTCATGGTGAAATACCTCCGGCTTTAGGCACATTACGAGGCTTACAAGAGTTGGATGTTTCCCATAATGACTTATCTGGTGAAATCCCGAGCTTTCTCGCTCAACTTACGGATCTAAAGTACTTGAATCTATCTTCAAACAAGCTTGAAGGAGAAGTTCCGAAGCAAGGAGTATTTCTGAATGTTAGTGCAGTGTCCGTCTTTGAGAATAGGAATCTTTGTGGAGGCATTGCAGAACTAAACCTTCCTTCTTGTAAATCGAATACCTCTAAATCATTACGAACCAAAAAAGTTAGAGTAATCGCCACAGTGGCGGCCATCTTGTCATACTTCATTTTGTGTCTTTGCCTATTTATTTTTTGGTACCAAAGAAAGAAGTCGAAAAAGATTACATCTTTGATTGAATTGCCATTTGAACACAAATTTTCAATGGTCTCTTATGAGGAGCTCTTTAAAGCCTCAGATGGATTCTCTGAGATCAATGTGATAGGTAAAGGGAGATATGGTACTGTCTATAAAGCAACCACACAAGAAGGCGGCTGGGTGGCGGTTAAAGTGCTCAACTTGGGCCATAGAGGTGCTTCGAAGAGCTTCATCTCGGAATGTCGAACCTTAGGGGCCATAAGACACCGAAATCTTGTGAAGATATTGGACGTGTGCTCAAGTGTGGATTATCACGGCAACGATTTCAAAGCTCTATTGTATGAATACATGGGTAATGGGAGCTTAGAAAATTGGATACACCGAGGAAACGAAGAGGGCTTTGTGCATGAACATGGACATGGAAAGCCAAGACACTTGGGACTTATGCGGAGGTTAGACATTGCCATTGACATAGCTTACGCAATCGAATATCTTCACAAAAATTGCAGCCCAAAGATTGTACACGGAGATCTAAAGCCGAGTAACATCCTTCTGGACAACGAGATGGTGGGACGAGTTGGGGATTTTGGGATGGCAATGATTTGCTTTGCCGCGACAACAGAGGGCATGGACATTGACAACTGCAGTAGCTCAATGGCAGTGAGGGGTTCAATAGGTTATGTCCCTCCTGGTAAGAAAATTTTCTCATTAATTTAGCTAAGTTTATCTGTGTTGGCCTTTAGATGAGATATTTATTTTTATCGTTTATTGCTTGATGTACACTATTTTAGAGTATGGCATGGGGGATATGGTGTCCACACGAGGTGATATGTACAGCTACGGTATTGTTTTATTGGAAATGTTAACTGGGAGGAGACCCACAGAAGAGGCTTTCAAGGACCATTTAAATCTCCACAACTTTGTCAAGGTGACTCTGCCAGATCGAGTGATGGAGATCGTGGACTCGGCCATTTTTAATGGAGAAAGTGAGAATGATATTGAGAGGTTGAGAGACTGTGTTGCCTCCATCTTAAGGATTGGAGTTGCGTGTTCGATGGAGTTGCCGCGGGATCGGATGGACGTGGCAGATGCCCTCAAAGAACTGCGTAACACCCAGGTTAGATATGGATTCAAGTAGAGGCTTGGTTGAAGCAAGTTTAGCTCCCAAACGCCTGCACTAGACTTTGTCTTAGGATTAATTTTGCTTTTTGAACAAGAAAATTCGGAGGGTTCTATTCTTCGTCTTGGTCTTAACTCTTTTCCATTAGGCCTGAAGCCAAACTCATATAGTAGTTAAATGTATGTAATCTATCTCCATCTCTATTCCCCCTCCCCTCTTTATGAACTCACTATTCTCTTTATATGAATTTTCTGTTTCTAATTTTTCCTCTTAAAGTCCATCTCTAATAATTTCTTTAGATGCATAATTTTAATCTATCTATTTATAGATTTATAAAAGTAGAAGATTATAGAGTAAAGGTGTATTTTGTAAAAGGTAATAAATTATGTCAATGCCAATTAATTTTTAAATGATAATTGATATTGTGGATTAATAGGAGAAGTAAAAGTAAAGTTAATAAGATTATTAAATTTCTCCAAGGTTGATTTTAGGTGGCGGCCTCTTTTTTCTTTTCTTTTTTGTTGGTAATGGGAAGATGGTCATTTTAACAATATAAAATCTTAGATCATACACTTAAATGTTAAAAATATGAGAATTCAACTGTATAATTTAAATAAGTTGAAGAACTACAAATGAGATAATTAATTAATTTAATATCATGAAAAATCTCAAATTGATTTACTTGTGATAAATTTATTCAAACCAATTTTTGACCACTAAGAACCCTAAATTATACACTTATAATGAATTTATTCTCCATTAGTATCCATGTCAAATTATTTATTTGAATGATATGTGACAATAGACACTTGTACTAATTTGAGGTTTTACTTTTTATTTATCACATGTGTACCAATTTGTAACTTTTGGTGATATTAATTTAATTTAATTGAAATTAATTGAAGATAAATTTATCATAAATATACTAATTTAAGATTTTTGGTAATTTATTGTAAATGCACTTTGAAATTTTTCGTGGTATTTGACCCTAAATTTTATGATCGCTTCCTTGTCACGCACCACCATCTAGAAGAGCTTTGCAGTTTCTCTTCATCTCTGAGAGCGTCTGTCCATCTCTCCCGCTCTCGCCGTTGCGCTTCTGCTCGGCCTGTCGTCGCCGTGTCGCCTCCGCTCGTCGCCGTCTAACCGTCTGAGTGCTGAATTCTCCTCCCAACGGAAGGGAAAAACTGAGTGAATTGAAGCAAGGACTTTTCCAGCATGAGTAAGGGGGCAAAATGAGAGCGTCCTTATTGAAAGGCAACAGTTCAGGTCTTATTCTTAGAAGCATCGTCCGTCCGTAGATGCAATTCTCTTGCTTTAGGAAGCGTTTAGAGTCCTCTTAAGGCGCGAGACCTGACTAAAACGGCAGGGCTCTCGAGTTGCAAATCGATGTCGACGAATTCGCTGGTAATGCGAGTGAAAAAAACAGATCGATTTGACAGAGAAGGAGAAGATGATCTTTGAGAGGCTTCTCACCAGCGTTCGCCATTTCGATCTCCCTACCCAGCTGCGGGTGGCTGGTTGCTGGGTTCGCTTCGATGTGCCTTTAAGTTCTTTTGAAGTACCAATCGTGTAAAAGCATTTCGATCTCGCTACCCAGAATCGTTTATCACATTCAAAGCTGGAAAGTTTTGAAGAGAAATGATACAATTATTATACTTGAATCGTTGTGAATGACGTTGTGAACAATGGTGGATTTATTGTGCTAAACCTATTCTTTGAAGAAGTTGCTGAACAAGCTCCCGTTATCTCATCTTTACAGCTTCTAGGGAAAGAGTATCATGATATTGATATTGCACTTGATGACATGTTGGGTAGTACATTCGTGGATAGGGTTACCCAATATTTGGCGTCAACAGGGGAAGAGGCGCGAGGTCTAGCTGTTATCCCAAGGTGCATTGAGTTTTGTACTTGCCTTTTGCCTTCAAATGTTGGTCATTTGTTTATTCTGCACCGGAAGTTTATAATGTGAGCGGTGGTTATTTGTTTATTGTGCACTCCATTTCGTGGATTGTGATTCCCTTGTCACTGATTAAAAAAAGAAAGATTGGAAAGGAGTGCTCACTAGAGTACCTAGTCAAATAAGTAAGACCTCGGGATCAATCAATGCTAGCTTAGTGCGATGGAAGAGGATTAAAAGAGTGTTTTTGAGGCATGGAGATTGCTGCTTTGAAGATGCAAGACTCTTGATTCTTCATGATTAACTGTTTCTTTTACTTAACAAAATTTGAAGTGCTACACATTTAATATACAGTGGATTCTATATCTTGAATGTGATCTATGTGTTAGGGTGGCATGCATGTGGTTTGGGTTGTGCCAGACCCTTGTAGCTTTTAGAAAGTTTCACTGGAAACAATCCATTTCTATCCCTGTGGTCACACTGCTTTTCACTGACCTCAAAGCACAACCCAAAAACTATGAAGTAAATCAAATAAGTTAAAGATGGGTTCCAATTGCATATCCTGTCCATATCTTACGATCTCTACATCCCTCCAAAGAAAGACTGTCATCAGAAATTCATCATCTCATGATTATCTAAGCAGCCTCCCAAGAGATAAGGCCACTCTGGAGGCAATCGACACTAGCAAAATCTTTTTCATACTGAGATTAATTAACCCTCTTACGTTTATTTCTCCAAGGGCTTTGAAATATGATTAAGTGAAGAACAAATGGTTCACTTTTAAGTGGAATAAGGAGTGCGTGCAGAATAAGTACGTGCTTTTGAGAATACCCCTTTTCTGCTCCATCTTTTGGCCCTTGATTTTTCTTTCTTGGGTCTTATTATCTGGAAGGTCTATTGTCGTCATGAGCTCTGTAGAAGGGCTTTTCTTTTTCTTCTCCTGCAATTCTCTCTTAACTTGTTTTTGTACGTTAGTCATGAAATATGGTCTCGTTGGCATAGTTGAATTTGGAACTTCTTATTACATGAATATTTGCCCATATTTTCTGATTGAATTAGGTTGTGGTACGTTATTGTGGCAGATGCTGTCTCCATTCTGATTGGGTATTTGAAGACATTTTTAAATTTAGTTTTGCTGCAACCCAGACCAGTCAAAACATCTGGAAACGGCGAGGACGCGTCTCTATGATATATGAATAGATTTTGTGAACTCAAGGTATGAAAAGTACAGTGACAATAGCCACATTCCCACGCAGATGGTATGCAGTATTACAGCTGTTAATTGATCTGTCATATGTTTTCTTTCCACCTGTATCTTATTATCTTGTTTAGGTGGGGCTTACTAGACAGTATCATTTCCAGTAAATAGCAAAAATAGTTTTTAGCTCTTTCGTGAACTTTCTTTTCTAGGGAAAGAAAGACAAGCAAATTAGTTAGGTGGTATCAATGGGGCAGCCGCTTGCATGCTCTGTGGTGGTCCTCGTTCTTAAGGAATGCAAGTGTACAAATGACAATTATGTAGCTCACAATCAACAGTAAAGTGACTTGAATTCTGACAATCACATGTCTCTTCTTGAACAGCCTTGGTCCAGGGACTTTCTTCTAAACTGTTTTTCTTTATTTTGCTAATTGAGAGACTTGTTGAACGAACATTATTTTCTTGTAAGTGTCAAGTATATCATCATAGATAAGAGGGCCTAAGAATCATCATGAGAGCTAAATGCAATGAGCTCAAGGCCTCTTACATTTTATGTCCATGGCCATTCATTTGCAACATTAGCACAGTATTTTCTCCTAGATTGTTAATGCTTGGAGCAAATTTTTGTTTATTTATTGCTTTGTCCTCTCTCTCCATGCACTGGTGGGTCCAATGTGATTGCGCTGTTGTTCAACTATCTATCACCCAAACATCTTGCAATTTTTTTGGTAGTTAATTTTGTGAATGGTCGTCCAATTTGACTTCTCATATAGGATTTTGGCACTACAGAAGAAGATGCTTACAGAAGGGATTTAACTATAAACGGGTATCTCTTCTGCTTTATGTATCTGATAAATTGTTCTCAAACAATTCATTGCTTTGTTTTGGGTGGTATCTGATCTAACACCCATTAGTTAAATATATTTTGAATGAATCAAATCATTCTATTACTCTATAATTGATACATAACAAATTTTTCTGTTGCCTTATCTAACCTTATTTCCAGTTACTAACAGTGGACATAGTCTGCTCTTCTGCGAAACATATGTAGCTCGAAACTTACTGCCTGTTGATCATTTAATGCCAATTAACTAGATGACAATTAAAGAGGAATTGGTGATCGTTTTGATTTTCGGTCAGCTGGCATGAAGTCATGGAATGTATAGTCTTACAAATCTTTATTTGGATATTGCTCTCTCTCTCTCTCTCTCTCTCTCTCTCTCTCTCTCAGCTAATGAAGTGGTTTAGCACCACATGCCTTTCATTAATTTGTGAAATTTGTATGTTAATCGAGGTAGGATTCTGAAGACTATAGTCCACTCTCTATTTTAGACATGACTGGACATCCACATAACATTTGCTTCTTTATATGCTTAAAAAATGAAGTTTGTTTACTTCAATCCATTACTTCAAACAGCTTGCTACTCTTATATGTATCGTTCCTCTCTACATTGGTCCAGTTGTTTGATGACCTAAATTTTTATCTGAAAGCACGTTTTACAATATCAACACCAGCTCAGTTGAAGATTTAACTGGGAGAGGTTAGAATAGATCTTTTGACTTGATTTTCTTTTCGTGAGACTTTTTGGGGAATTACACTATATTAATTATTTTGCTTTTTGACCCAACCACAGGCAGCACAGTTGGTGTGTGTTCTCCCTTCCACCGCAGAGGTCGGGGTTCAAACCCTCTTGTTGCTAAAATGTCTTAAGTAGGGGGTCTTGGTGTTGGGGTCCTAAGCTAGCCTCCCCCAAGGTATTGACCCTTGGTCCGAGGTGCACTGTGCACTGTATGGGCCGTGAGTTGCTGATTAGCGTAAGCGAAAGGCGGGCCCAGCGGATCCTCGGTTACCCAAAAAAAAAAAAATTCTTCTGCTTTTTGAATTTTGTTCACTGTACAGGGATTGATGATCTTAAATCAGAAAAAAAAATTGTGACACCTTTAGCCCCAAAGTAAATGTTTCGGGATGATCCTGTTCGTGCTCTTTGTGCTGTTTGCTTTGGTGCTGTTTTATTGGACTTTTTGCTGAGCTTTTGTTTCTTATGTATATTTAGTTCTGGATATTCTTATTCAGTGTGCCTGAGACCATTTATAATGCAACCCATTGCTATTCGTTTGTTAGTAGAATAAATGGATGTGTCATGTATGTAAACATGGGAAGTTTTATTGTATCTCCAACAATGCCATAGCTTATTACCTTTGGACTAGTTGCAAGAAATTGTGTTAAGAGTTGCGTGTGACAGTTTGAATACACATGCATGCACCAAATACTGTCTTCCTTCCATTCTCATCAATGCCATAGCTTGTTGCCTTTGGACTAGTTGCATGAAATTGTGTTAAGAGTTGCACGTGGCAGTCTAGACACACATGCATGTGTCACGGGCCGAAAGAAGATCGACCCGAGAGGTTCCCTAGAGTCGACCATGACACGACCGTGGTAGACCTCCTGTGCTTGCTCGAATTTCCAACGAGCCTTCTCCCCGAAGTTTCTAGAAGACTGTAGCTTCATTAATGTCGGTAGCTAGTAGTTAAACCTTTATGTCTAGTGGTTGGCACTTATGTCGGTAGTTGAAGCAGTGCGATCTCGTCCGCCGATAGAATTCTAGATCAATGGATGTAATCCGAGACCCTCAACTATAAATGGGGTATCCTCCTTCATTTGTAAACATCCACTACTTCCGCAATACAAAATTTCTATCTTTCCAGAGCTCTTCTCTCTAGATTCTTTCTTTCTCTACGATCCGAGTAAGGCGAGCGAGTGAGCGTTTGACTGAGCAAGGCTTGGTGTAGGTGCTTCGGCGATCCATTTCGATCCTAAAGTGCCCGAGTCGCCGCGCAGTCACGATCCCAAACGATCGGCCCGTGACAAATGGTATCAGAGCTAAAGAGAGATTCGTTTCCAAGAGATTGAAGAGCGCCAACTGTCGAGAGAATGTCAAGCCAAGAAGTGGCTATAGTTGGAGAAGGCTGTGCCAGTTAAGGACACACGCAATAAAGCAAAGAAAAGAGATACCTCAGTGGATGCTGCGGCCACGTTCGATGAGAAGATCGGGAAGGTCCGGAGTGCCGTGCTCGAACTCATGAAAGGTCTAGATGACGTGCGAGACCGGATCATGGAGGTTGAGGGCTCGCTCCGTGAAGACTTCACAACCGGCATCAACCAAGCTACGGCTCCATTTCGACAAGGACGAAGCTCTCGAAGCATCGATCGATGGTTTGAATGAGCGCGTCCAAATAATCGAGGAGGTAAGCCCATGTAGGGATGAGGTTGAAGCCCTATCCATGAGCTCAAGACCGAGCTCGCCTTATGCAAACTTAGCATCATGAACGGTGTAGTGCCTACTCAAACAGTGACCAAGATCGAGGTGCCGAAGCCGAAGGAGTTCAAAGGCAACCGGTCCACCCAAGAGGTGGACAACTTCGTGTGGAGCATGGAGCAATACTTTGGCGCTATCAACATACACAATGAGTCGATCAAGGTACGAACCGCTTCCATGTTCCTATATGATACGACAATACTTTGGTGGCGGAATAGGTGTGACGAGAGTAGACACGGCGCTGATCCCGTGAGCAAGTGGGACGACTTCGTAAGAGAATTCTGCGATTACTTTTTCCCCGAGTTTGTTCAACAAGAAGCTCATAGCATGCTCCATCGCCTCGAGCAAAGAGGTGCGATCTGAGAGTACATGAAGGAGTTCACGGAGCTCAAACTCCAAATTCGCAACCTAAGCAAAGAGAAGGCTTTCAGAGCGTTCATGGATGGACTGAAGCCATGGGCACAACTTGAGCTGAAGCAGCGGGACATGATTAGTCTTGCGCGAGCGCTAAGCATGGCCGAGTCCCTTGTCGACCTCACCAAGGTTGAGTCGAGAAACAACCGAGCAAGAGACTGGAGGTCGGATCGACCCGAAGATGACACGAGAAGCACTCCCCGAGGAGCGCATGATCAAGGCGGCCGAGCCAAAACATGGGGAGAAGGGACTTCTAAGCCGTCCTTCCAAAGAGGTCGACCACCGACGTTACGCAAGTAAGTTCAATCAACCTCCACCCTCTCCTTGTTTTATTTGCAAAGGTCCGCATTGGACTCAAAAGTGCCCGAAGAGGGGACGAATCAATGCACTCCTAGCTGTCGATGAGGTGGAGCCCAAAGAAGAAAGGCGGCAAATCCGACTTGGAGGTGTGAAGTCGATCAACTCCGTCCAAGCTCGATCACCGCCCAAAGGAATCACACCAAACACTGACATGTTCTTCGTTGAAGTCGAAGTGTGTGGCTAAACGCTTTATGCTTTGGTCGACACCGGCGCGTCGAACATGTTCATGTCGACCAAGGTTGCAAAGGCCTTGAAGCTTCGTGTGGAGCTGACTAGGACACCTTCAAGTCGATTAACTCGGATGGTCTCCATGGCGCAGGTCGACTCCTAACGTGGATGTCCAAATCGGTGGTTGGAAGGGCAAGTTGTCATTTGAGGTAATTCCTCTCAACGATTACGACCTTATCTTGGGATTACAGTTTTTCCATAGCGTGGGAGCCATGATCGACATAAGGACCAAGTGCATCTTGATCCTCGACTCCAAATCCCCGTCGATGATCCCTATAATCAGAGGGGTGATCGATGCAAAAACCATCGCGACGATCCGGCGCTTCAACAAAGACTTGGAGTCCGTGAAGCGACTCAACAAGCTGTTTGAAGTGAAGCCGAAGGTAGAGTTGGATCCTACTCCAACACATGCCATGCCGATCCAAGTGCTCTTCCCCGAGGTTGAGTGCACACCGCATGCTCCGTCCAAGCCGAAGACGGAGCCGCTTGACAAGTCCAATTTCATCATTGAAGGTTGCAGTCCTTCATACGTGAGTGTCCGCACCAAGCGAGGTCGAAACAAGAATGCTCATGCCAAAGCCCGTGCTCGTGCCAAGAAGGCCAACCGTCAAGCTGAGTGATGAGGACGTCGCTCGATTGAGTGGGAGAGAATGTCATGGGTTGAAAGAAGGTCAACCTGAGAGGTTCCCCTGAGTCGACCATGACACGACCATGGTAGACCTCTCTTGCTCGCTCGAATTCCCGACAAGCCTTCTCCCCGAAGTTTCTAGAAGACTCTAGCTTCATTAATGTTGGTAGCTAGTAGTTAAACATTATGTCTAGTGGTTGGCATTTATGCCAGTGATTGAGGCGGTGCGATTTCGTCCATCGATAGAATTCTAGATCAATGGATGTAATCCGAGGCCCTCAACTATGAAAAGGGCGTCCTCCTTCATTTGTAAACATCCACTACTTCCACAATACAAAGCTTCTATCTTTTCAGAGCTCTTCTCTCTAGATTTTTTCTCTCTCTACGATCCAGGTAAGGCGAGCGAGTGAGCGTTCAATTGAGCAAGGCTTGGCTTAGGTGCTTCGGCGATCCATTCCGATCCTAAAGTGCCTGAGTTGCTGCGCGGTCACGATCCCAATCGATAAGCCCATGACACATGCACCGAATGCTGTCCTCCTTCTATTCACATCCTTTTTCTATACAAATGGATGTATTACGTGGGTAAATGCGTGACTGCATAGGTAGGTAAAAGGTTTTAATCAAGAAAGTAATGATCGCATGAAAGACATACTTACAATAGAGTGAGCTAGAACCATGAGCCTACCTTTGTACTTTATGTATGATTCTTTTCTTTCGAAGACTCTTGGATGCTCTTGCATCCTCACAATCCCTGAATTGGGAATGCTTAATGATTATATTCTTAGATGAGCTTTGTAAACCTTGCGTTTTCGCAGCTCATCCTACAAAGAAGCTTTCTTTTTTCAAAATCTCCTGCCTTGTAATGTGGATGCTCATTTTTATTTAATTTGTACGAGATTTTTGAGAGATCAAGGAGGAGCTTTCTGCTATTTTATCTATTGTCTGGTCATTTTTGTGCCTCCATGTTCATAATCTCGTGTTCATTTCAGGCGCACTGTTCACATTTTCCGTTGGATGAAGAGCTGACAAGAGCTGCTGCATTCAATGATGTCAAAGATGCACTTGCAGCTAAAATCTGTAGAAAGCACATCGAAACAGAAGCATGTGCCTATAACATTCCTCTTTTGGCTGCTTTATCTCATATAAATGTTTTTTGGTGATAGTCTTGTATATGTGGGCTTTGCCTTTTCTCTCAACGTTTATTTATGATTTGAATCTTTCGTTTGAATGTTACTTCTCATTGATGAGATGGGATCAATGTTTTTCCCTTTGTTCAGTATGGCAGGTTGATCTGATAATATCAGGCAATGAAGCAGTTAAAGCTATTGCTTACATCTGAGTTGCAATTGTTTTGGGTTGTCTTCAGTCTACTGCTGAACATGAATCGACATTGCCAGAAGAGTGCGGTAGCTTGGTTTGTTGGATTGTGTTCTCAACTGACCATTCTGAAAGAGTATAATGTTGAAAACCGATGGTTTATGACCCACAAAATGACTATATCAGGTGAGAAGTAAACCTTGTTGTAAAAATAGCGGACGCGGAAGTTAATCAGGATTTTGTAATTAGGTCAATGTGAAATTACTAAAAAATATACAAGGAACAATATAGAATCCAAAGGTTTATGTGATTCAGTTCGAGTGTTGGCACTTAAATCCTCGAGGTGAGTCAGTAGCAAAAATCTACTATAATTGGAAAATCGGAATTATAATCGCTCAACACACTCGAGTATTTTCCATGCTTAAAGGAAACTTAAACCCAAGGTTTTAACAAATAAATGAGTCATTTTAGATATAAAAAAATTCACAGCACAAATTACACGCTTTGGCTGCGGTCAAGTAGAAGCTCACTTTGAAACGGCTGAAAATCAAGGACCTCGGTCTTGATTTCCTTTCTTTGCGGCACGGTTTTCTAGGAAGTCACTGCGCATCCGTCAAATCCTCCATTTTGCTGTGCTGCTACAACTCTGAAGGATGACGAGTAAGTTTTTTGACGTAAAGTGTGTGTGCGCCCCTTTCTTTGGTTTGGCCAATTTGCAGTATGTGTGTGCCCCTTTATTTGGTTCAGCCAATATGCAGTACTTTTAAAGTCTAACTCTTGGTTTGGGTTAAACTTGCATATTTGTCTGATGGGGTCGGGTTTTGCTGTGTAAAAAGTTGCCTTTTGATCCATGGAAACGCAAATGCTTTCGAAGGTCTTCATTTCTTATTTAGGTATGGAGCCGAGTAGAGGTTTGGTTGAAGCAAGTTCAGCTAGACACTTAGACTAAACTTTGTCTTAGGATTAATTTTGCTTTGAATAAAAAAAAAAATTCGGATAGTTCAATACAAGTTTTCTATCTCCATTTCTTTTTCCTCCCCCACCCCCCCTTCCCCCTCTTCTTTCTCTGCATTCTTACTATTTTCTTTATCTGGATGTTCTGTTTGTAATTTTTCCTCTAGAAGTTCTCTAATAAATGTTATGTAATTCCTATTAATCTTAAGTTTTTCAACATTAGATAATGGGAGTGCTGCGTACCTTTTGTTACAAAAAGAGAGTTTTATTTGTCAACTGACGTGGATTATCTCATCCTATCATTATCAAAATATTGTCAAATTATCTCGAGATTCCATTAGATTTGATGAAATTAAAACTGACTATGTAATTTTGCTTATATGCTTAGGTAAATAGTTTTCTCATTAGATTACTTCCTTTCCTTCACATATTGCTCTAATAGCTTTGAATTACAATACATCATCGTGTCAATCCGATGAATTCTCCAAATATTATGATAATGCCATAATATCCCTCCTCAAACTCAAGGTTTTTTTAAGGAAATCAACCGAAGTTTGGAAAGTAGAAAACCAAGCAAGAAAGCAGCCTTTGTAAGACCATCTGCAGTTTGAACATCAGAAGGGACACAAACAAGATCAATAGTTCCTCAGAAAATATGTTGTCGAGTAGAGTAATAGTTGTTCTCAACATTCGAATCCACAGATGAGGGAGACTCGACCCAAGGTTGTGGCAGTAGTCTATGGGGAACTCACTCGAGTGAATTTTAGCTGCATATTAGCAATTTTTTGAGCGGCTTGTGCTGCAAAATTATCCGCATTTCAATTCTTTCATCAATTAGAGAAGATGGCATTGATGTTTTTGGAGTGATGGAATTCATAATGTTGCATATGTTTAATGTATCTATTTTCCAGATCAGCTCTAAATTACAAAGGCATCAAGTTTTCTTCTAACCGAATCTGTAAGCTCTGGGAAAACATAATTAGAATTAAAGCAAAGTGCCATATCTTTTTGAGGAAGGATTATCATCACCACAATTCTACATCTGGAAAAATATCAACACCAGCTCAGTTGAAGATTTAGTTGGGAGAGGTTAGAATAGATTTAGAGTATGGATTGGGGAACATGGCATTGGCAAAAGGCGATGTGTACAATTACGTCATTCTTTTACTGGAAATTTTCATTGGGAGGAGACCCACGGAAGAGGCTTTCGACCATTTGAATCTCCACACCTTTGTAAACGTGACTTTGCCAGACTGAGTGATGGAGATCGTGGACTAGGCCATTTTAATGGAGAAAGCGAGAATGACATTGAGAGGATGAGAGATTGCATTGCCTCCTTTTTAGGGATTGGAGTTGCATGTTTGATGGAGTCACCCCAAAATCGGATGGACATGGCCGAAGCACTCAAGGAACTGCATAGGATCAGGGCTAGGTATGGAGTCGAGTAGAGGTTTGGTTGAAGCGAGTTCGGCACATGGACACTTAGCCTAGACTATTCTTGGGATTAATTTAGCTTTGAACAATAAACATTCGGATCCAATTTTCTCTACATTCTTACTATTTTCTTTATCTGGATTTTCTGTTTCTAATTTTTCCCCTGGAAGTTCTTTAATAAATTTTGAGTAAATCCTATTAATCTTAAGTTTTTCAAAATTAGATAATGTGAGTACTGCGTGCCTTTTGTCGCAAAAAGAGAGTTTTATTTAACAATTGACTTGGATGATCTCATCCCATCATTATCAGAATATTATTAAATTATTTTGAGATTCCATCGTATCTGATGAAATTAAAATTGACCATGTAATTTTTCATATATGCTTAGGTAAAGGGTTTTCTCATTAGATTACTTCCTTTCCTTCATCAATACCTTTGAATTGTAATACATCATTGTGTCAATGCGATGAATTCTCCGAATATTATGATAATATCATAGGATCTCTCCTCAAACTCAAGGTTATACCAAGGAAACTAACTGGAGCTTGGAAACTAGAAAACCAAGCAAGAAAGGAGCCTCTGTAAGATCATTTGCAGTTTGAACATCAGAAGGGACACGGAAGAGATCAACAGTTCCTTGGAAAACATGTTGTCAAGTAGAGTAACGGTTGTTAATATTCAAATTCACACACGAGGGAGACTCGACCCAAAGGCATGGTAGTAGTTTGTGGGAACTTACTCGAGCGAATCTTAGGTGCATATTAGCAATCTTTCAAGCGGCCTGTGCCGCAAAATTATATGCATTTCAATTCTTTTGTCAATTAGAGAAGATCGCATTGAAGTTTTTGGAGTGATGGAATTCATAATCTTGTATCTGTTTAATGTAACTATTTTCCAGATCAACTCTAAAACAAAGGCATCGAGTTTTCTTCTCGCCGAATCTGTTAGCTCTGGGAAGAGTAGAATTAGAATTAAAGCAGAGCGCCGCATCTTTTTGGGAAGGATTATCATCACCACAATTCTAGATCTGGAAAAATATCCATCGCCTGGGACGAGCATGTCCTTCTGGGGCAGTTAGCTATATATTACGAGAGTATTATACGGCTAAAATGTGAATCCTCCAAGCATAGTGTTATTTCTAGCAGGCGTGGTAATGCCCCTTTGTTTTGAGCGGGGGGAAAAGTCTGCGAGCTGAAGAAATTTAAGCTGGAAGCCTCGCCAAGCTGCTGGCCACATACTTCGCACTTCGGTGTGGTTTTGCAGAATTCCATTTAGGATTTTTGTCATTTGACAGTGGTATTGGATTGGAAGATAAGTATATTATAAATTGAACATTCTGGAGAGCGCTTGTCAGAGTGCAACCTCTCTTCTTTTAGATAAGTGGAAGACTCTCTCCCATGCTATCCTTTTGGTAAAACCCATCACTTCAGCTTCTAATGAAGGCCCATTGTTCATGTCGTCCAATACAAAACATGTCCTAACAACAGAAAATTTGTTAGTTTTTGTTGTCTTGTCTAATGGCAAAGAATTTTTGGAAAGTGAACCAAGTGCAGAACCCAGTTTGAATCGTAATGAAGTTGCATCTTCTCGATCAACATGATTATTTGCTGGTTAATATTCATCTTGAAGTGAGGAAGATTGCATGTTAAGTTGACCAACAACCCTATATGCTTGCTTCTTGTCAAGAATTATTGCATCATTGGCAAAATGATGTCAAACCAGTTACCTAGTCCTTGGTCCCAACCACTTCTAACTTGTTGAGTACACTAGACATTCTTGCTTTTGGTAATGTTTCCAAAATCTGAGATATCGCTGAGAAGCTGTCTGAAATTCTTATATTACCAAAAGCTTTAAAAGGTTGGATCATTGAATGATCTTGAATTGTATGGCACAGTGGCATAGGCCCTTGAGCCACCCCACTGAACTTATAGAGTCTTGAATATTTTTGACCAAAGGATTTGCGACTACCGGCTTTTAGTTTTGTTAAAGTAATGTCATATGGACTTGGTCTGAGACTGCAACATGCCTGTGGTCAAGTTAAAATATCCACGTGTATGATCTTGAAATCGCCTTTGGTCAATCTTGTAGATAGAGGTCCAGTGGTTTAGGTTGCCTTACGTCTGAGCCATTCTTTAGTTCAGTTTCCAATTGAGGGGTTTATTCCCCCTTCGGTTGAGTGCTACTCATGAACCATAGCCATCGTATAAAGATTTTTTCATCGACTTGGTTTTTTTTATTGGTGCTCTCCAATAAGAATGCTACTGGCTGGGCTCTTTTACTAAAGTGTGACACATGGACTTTGCAATGAATATTGAAAAATAAGCAAACGGAATCTGTCCATTGAAAGTTCTTGTTTGGTTCAGCTTCAATTTTGCACGATCGGAGCTTACCAATTTTCTTCGAAATCCTCATTCGTATCCGATTTTTATGTGACACGGTGGCTGTCCAAGCTCTTTTTACTTTGCTTTTGTTCATAAAAACTATCGAGCCTCCTCTTTGTGCCTGCTAAACTCTTTTTGGGTCCCATCCATCTCTATGTGCATGTGCAAATATATGATTGAAATGCTGATATGTGACCGTGGAAATAGAGACTAGGCCGTTCTACCTATCGCAAATTGTTTTTTCCTATTGTCTCGACTCTTTTCTCTTGAAATCTTCGACCTTTTTCTTCTTCTTTTTTTTCCCACTTCGCCATGTTGTTGTTACATTTAGGTCCCCCAATAAAAGGCGAGAAGAAATTGCCCTGCCGTCTAGACATTGTTGTGGAATAGGAAACAGTTATTCGTGAAATCCTCATGTTATACTGCATCAATTTCTATGGCGGATGGTTTTTATTCCTAGTCAGATGGGTGGTTCATGCTTCTGCACTTACAGATTCTTCATGTCCCTCTCTTGTTGCTGTTTGTCTTGATCATTTTTGCTTTTTGGTAATAATCACTCTACTTAAATTATTTCACTGGCACAGCCCAAAATTAGCTTTAATGCTTCAACAGAATGGATTTCTATAATTTTCCCAATTGATATATGTCATGGCTATAACTATCACTTGGAGGGAGGTGAATAGGTGATTATGTGAAAATGAAAGAATTTAAATAAATATTGCAGCGAGATAACTTTTGATGAAGTGGTTGGATCTTACTCGTGTACATTTCTAACACAATTAATAAAAGAGTAAAGGATAGAGAATTGCACACAAAAAGTTTATAGTGATTTGGCTTTTGCAAGCTTACGTCCACTCTCCCGTGCTACTTGGCTAGAATTTACTAATAAGAACCGATAAGAGATTACAAGTCATGAGCTGTAAGTACTCAAGTTTGTGTGAACAACTCCTCACACTTTTAACCTCTAAAGGGTTATATAGTATCGCTCAGCAAGGATGAATATATGAGATCACAAAAACACTCTTAGACTCTTGGAATTAAAATTTTCAAATCTCGTGAATGCAAATTATTTTCCTTCAGCTTTGAAACCTCCTCTTATACTCCTCCTAGTCCACGTCGTTGACCATTGGACGTATCTCGAGGAGGACTTATCCAATTGATCTACTTGTTGGCCTGGATCTATTTGAGAAGATATGATGGCTTCAGGATTGCCACGGTTGATGCTTCCCATAATTTATGCTACCCATACAATAGTTTAGGTTTTCAAAAAGTTGAGTGTTTAAGAATGGAAAACATGTTTCACCTTTAGAAAGAAATTCTAGGAAAGTTGAGTCTTCGAAAGATATTAGCAAGACTTTTCTTTTAAAACTCTTTATAAGTACTCTTTATAAATCTGGTAGGATATCCAACCAATCACCACTAGCTGTTGCACAAGGATATTTGACTCATTCCTAGCCGTTTGACAAAATGTATAAGGAACGAAATAATTAAGTCACGACTCCGGTTTTGATTGATAATGTCTGATCACATCCCATCAGACTTTTCACCTGAGAATACTTTTTATCATAAACAAAGTCTCTAAGTTTTGTCAATCATCGGAACCACTTAGGGAATATTTTCTCAACAATTTCCCCATTTTTTGATGATAAAAAAACTTGCACGAGCAAAACTTTAGAAAGATATTATGAAATTTAAATAACTCTTGAAAAGGCTAGTTTTAAAAAATGAGGCATAGTCAAACTATAAGAATATTTGCGTCGAAAGACTTTTAATGAAATTCTTATAGATTATACTCTAAATCAAAAGATAAGGGATAAGAAAAATTTAACCAACCCCCTTAGCTTTGGCGATGCTCAAAGTCTTTAGGATCCCGCAGAGAAAGTATTAGTGAAATTTGCAACTTTAGTTCTGTTGATCCGCCTTCTCTCCCTTTTTGTCAACAATAAAAAAGATACTAGATAAAGCATAATATTATAAGCAACTCATAGGACAAAGGTTAGTCCAACAAGTGCAAACATCAATCTGCAAACATTATAGACTAAATAACAAAAACAATCCAAACATCGAAAAATAATGCAAGCACAGAAGATTATTTGGAGGAGGATGGCTGGGTTGGATTAGTTTCTGGGACGGGAGCTGGAGTAGGAGCTCGAGTGGGAGCTGAAGAAGAAACTCTGTGTTCTGGTGGCAATTAAACAATAACATAATATTGCATATGATCCAAGGTATGCTCCATGTTTGTCATTTTGGTGTCCAATGCTTTGACCTGGGTTTTGAGAAATACAGTTAAGTTCTTCAGTTCTTTTTCCATCTTATCCCTATGCTCCATCATTATGAGTAAAGTCCGTAGAAATAGCCTGTCTTCAGTGCTATCAATAATAGGAATTCTTGATGGGTCAGTTTCTACCCCAAGTTTCATCGCCATATCAATGTCTTGTTGCCCATGTGTAACAACGTTAGACTCTCCCTCAATATTTGCAATTCATTTCCATCCTACACAACTAGATTAGAAGAATGAGTAGGATCAGTAATTTGTTTACCAGTGATGCCATGAATTGCAGTAGTAGGGACTACTTCAACAGTAGATTTAGGAATTTGAAGAGTTGCCACACAAACTTTCTGAGTATTCGAAACATCATGAAGAGCACCGATCATGTCAGTAATTTCAGTAGGAATGAAAACAGGTCAGCAACGGGAGTATCAACAGTAGCTTCTGGAGCCAGAGGAGTGTCTTGATGAATGTCTAGAGGGATAGGTACTTCTTCATTTCCTTGAGCTTTTCAGCACTAGCAATTACTCCTTGATCGATAGAAGTTTCTTTGTCAGCATCATTAGGAAACTTAATAGGAATGTTTTCAGGAAGAGGTTCCACAGGGTCTTCTGCACGACCAAGCTCCCCCTGAGCTGCACGACCAAGCTCCCCCTGAGTGTATGTTATAACTTGAGAGAAATAAGCTTCAAAGCACGTATATGCGAGGTAGAATCCTATTGTCCAATAATGATTTGCTTTGGAACTAGTTTCTGATGCTTAGTCATGATCTTGTCCAAGGTAAGCTCATGATGTTCATCAATATTGCCAGCACTTTCTGGATCATGAGTGAGATTAACATCCACCATACTAGCCTGATCATCAATTTGTCTAAGTCCATCCTCAGTATCATTTTGATGTTGTTTTGTAGTAGTGACATTCTTCGTCTGATCTGCAACCACTCTTGTTCCTGTTTCTCCTTCGGCTTCATTTTCTTCTTCAACATCATCATCAGTATCAGGTTGATATGCATTGATAATATCATCTAAATCAACCGTGTCTTCTTTAGACTCAATTTGCATTTTTGCATTAAGCCTTTGTAGGAAGGCTTGAGAGCTATGTCTCTGTTTAGCAATCCTTCGTCTCTTGGTGGGGCGATCAATTGGATTTGGTACAATTTCATCTACATCAACTTTCAAAAGTCTACCTTTTGTATTCTTCCAACCTTCAGTGGTATGTCGGAAACTCATCTTCCACATCATTTGCTCATCTATCTTCAGTAGAGATAATTGAAATTTGCTCAACTTTCTACGGATCTCAATGTCCAATTCACGAAAAATTTTCGTGATCAAAGAACCATAGGGCAATTGCCCCTTGTTTTTCAAGACAATTCTATACATGTGTAGAATAATAAGATGAGCAATTGAAAATGAACGATCATTTAAGATGGCCCACATCAACTTGGCTTCATATCATGAAATATCAATTATGGAAGATCCCTTTGGTTGGAAGCAATTAATAATAATCTTATGAAGTACAATCTATCTTAAGAGAAACAACTAATGAGAGACATGAGATTTGTCATCTTTGGTAAAGTTAGGAATACCAGAGAGTTGTCTCTATGCAACGTCAGGATCAATGTCTATAAGCTTGAATTCGGAAAATCTGACCCCAACAATTTGCTAGATCCCATGCTTGAATCAGATATGATTTGTCAAACACTTTAAACTTAGTAGTATCTACTGAGTAAAATGAAAGCGTTAATAAAAATAAGCAATCAGAGTAGAGTATGTAGGATATTCACTGACACATAAAGCAGTGAGTAGTCAATCGTCAAAGAACTACTTAAGATGAATACCACTATACTCAAAAAAGTCAAAATTGACCGTTCTCTGTTTAATAACTCTTTTATTCATCAGATATCTGAAGTATTGTTGTTGCGCTTCAAATTTGATTAGTTTATCTGCACGATCATCATCCATCTTATGCTTAATGATTCTCATCCTAAAACTTGCATAAAGCTTTTCATCATTAACCTCTCTTCGTCCATCATCATCAGTCATTTTTACTACAGAAAGATAAGACTCTCTAGGATCTAATTAAAATCTTGCGCCTATGCATACACTAAAAATGATATTAGGTCTTAAAGTAGTGAGATAAAGCAAAGAGCCAATCATGCTCCAGTATAGCTTCTAATCAACTTTTTTTTTTTTAACATTTTCACCTTTGTCGAGCTTTGAAGAAGAAGACATAAGGGTTTCCACTATTGTTGAATTTTCTAAGTGAAATTTCTTCACAAGCTCTTTGGCATATTTTTCTTGGAAAATAAAGGTTCCTTCTTCTGTCTGCTTGATTTGCATAAAGCTTTTCTTCTGTTTGCTTGAAATATGCTCAATCTATTACCAGGCAGTACATTTTACCTTCTAAATTTTGCATTTTTGTAGGATTGAAAATGTCCATATGAAGAAGCTGCAAAGCTCTATTAGTACTAATGGAATTAATGGGTTTGAAAGAACTCCTTACTTGTTTACCTAGGGCACAAAATTGAATAGATTTAAGATCTTTCAAACTTAAGATCTGGTAATCCTCGTGCCAATTTCTTCAAGGAGAGTTTCAACATTTGCTTGGTGCTTATGTATCTAAGCTTCCTGTGCTAGAGATCTACTTCGTCCTTGATGGAGATTAGACACTGAACGTCATCAGTAGTTGTATCTAGTAAATAGATATTTCCATGTCTTCTTTAAGTAAATGACTGTTTCAGATATTTACTCGTGCTTGAGCATTTGTTTTCTTAAAAACATATTTTGTAACTAGCGTCACATAACTGGCTGATACTGATGAGATTATAGTTCAGACCTTTGAAAGGGATATATCTCTTATAGTCAGATTTCCAATCTTAACAGTTCTTTTGGCGATGATCTTTCATTTGTTGTTCCTTCCAAAGGAAACACTTCCACCATTGAATCTTGAGAGTTCAATAAACTTGCTTGGATCACCGATTATATGTCTTGAGCAACTGCTATCGAGGTAACATTTGTTTCTCTTTTTCTTTGGTACCTACAAAGATTAAGACAAATTCAAGTCTTCTTTGGTATCCAGATTTGTTTGGATCCTCTTTGGTTAGAATGATCGGCCATGCTTAGAAAGTTTCTCCGAATCAGCTTCCAACCTTTGGAACAGTCATTTTCATAATGATCATGGTTGTCACATATTGAACATTTAAGAAGGTTTTGACCACCAAGTTTTACAAACTGTTTTCTAAAACGACTTTCATAGAAAACTCTCAGAGGCTTTTTGCCTTTTTCCTTTCTTTGTGAATTGGAAAATCATTTTCTAAAATCTTTTTGTTATTGCATCCAAGTCCTGATTTGTTGTAGTATGGGATTTGGATGGACAAGATATGTTCCAAAGTTTTCGAACCGATTGAAAATCTTTTACAACATTTAAAATTTCCTTTTTCAAGAGATTGTGTTCTTTTAAAATAGAATCATGATTTTCTTTTGTTTGAAGCAGATCCTTTTCAATATACTCAATCTTTTATTTTTGGAAAGAATCCTATTGTCTCAATCTTGAGTTTTCCATCTTCAATTCTGAAAATTTCCTAAGCATGGCCTTGTAATCAATAAGTAGTTCTTCTATATAATTAGATACTTCAATAGGAATATCAAAATATCTTACCTCAAATTCTTCTTCAAAATCAGATTTTGTCATGAGATAGATATTCACATATTCTTCATTGCTTTCTTCCCACTCAGTGTCACTCCACGTTTTGGCCTTCAGTGCTCTCTTTGTCTTCTCATACTTGGTCTTTCTTTTCTTTTGAAGAGGACAATTCAGTTTGATGTGTCCTCGCTTCTTGCATTCAAAGCAGATAATATCTTTATTTTCCTCTTTGTCATTGAAGTTTCTCTTTTGCTCAAATGATTTGAAGGATTTCTTTCCTTTAAACTTCCTTCCTTTTTTGGCCTTTTTTTGAAGCATTTTCACCATAAGGGCTATCTCCTCGTCGTCCTCATCATCTTCATCTTCATCCAAATCACCAAAGTTAAGATTATATTTTAATGCTATTGCTTTCTTACCTTTGGTGTCTTTCTTGTTCAGATGTTCTTCTTCATAAGATTAGAGTGTTCCCACAAGTTCATCCACAGAAAGAGGTGAGATCCTTTGAGTCTCTCGGATGGATGTCTTGATGTTGTTCCACTACTTTGACAAGCCTCGAAGAATCTTGTTTACTTTCAATGGGTCTGATATAGGTTGCCCTTGTTATGCTATTCCATTGACAAGTAAATCTACTAAACATGTCGGTTATGGATTCTTCAAGTTTCATTTTGAAGGCTTCATATTGCTAGAGAAGAATGTTTATCTTTGTTTTCTTGACTCGATTAGTTTCTTCATAAGTTATGTGCAATCTATCTCAAATTTCTTTTGCTGATTCACACGAAGAGATTTGATTATTTTCAAATGGAGATATAGCGCAATATAATAAGTAAACAACTTTAGCATCTAGTTCTCTTTTAGTGATGTCTATAGAGCTGAGGTTTCGAGCTTTTGCCTTCTTCCTTGGTCAAAGAAGCCTTTGGTCTTATGCCTTTCAGAACAACATCCCACTCCAAGGGATCCTTGGATTTAATGAATGTTTTCATCTTGTTTTTCCAAATGTTATAGTCTTTTCCATCGAAGTACGGAAGCCTTATGTTGCTTTGTCTTTCCATAAGACCTGGTGCAATATTGCTAGCCATAGATAGATTGTTAACTCAGAAGTAGTAAAGCACTTCAATAAAGAGTGACTAGGCTTTGATCCCAATTGTTATGGCTATAACTATCACCTAAAGGGGGTGAATTAGGTGATTGTGCGGAAATAAAAGAATTTAAATAAATATTGCAGCGAGACAACTTATGATGAAGTGATAAGATCTTTCTGGTAGACAACTCTAACACAATTAATAAAAAGAGTAAGGGATACATAATTGCACAAAATTTTTTTATAGTGATTCAAATTTTGCAAGTCTACGTCCACTTTCCCGCACTACAGCTTATTAGCTGGAATTCACTAGTAAGAACAGATCAAAGGTTATAAGTCTTGAGCTGTAAGTACTCAAGTTTTTGTGAACAACTCCTCACACTCTAAACCTATCACGCCCCGAACCCTGAGACATGTGAACAACCCGCCATGGTCATGTAAATGCGACATTCCCAGGTAGTGTCGCCGACCCCATTCAATTATTATGTGCATGCAGAACGTACTAAGAAACCCCTGACAAAACTTACGAGATAGGACAGTAGGAAAAATCAATTCAAAATCAAACCAACATACTTTCATATATCAAGATTCTGGGGTTTACATACACCAACAGGATCCTGAGACTATATGTACCAAAAATGGGTCAGAGTTTATGTGCATCAAAAAGGGTCAGTCTACACCACATGTATCGGTCCACCAAAAAGATGAACAGTCTTATAACTACTAGTCAGACTCGTTCGTCGATCCCACATCTTCCACATCTGACTGCACTAGGTCCGGAGATGATGGGTTATCCACCCTACCATCTGGAAGGTCAGCTACACCTTCACCCAAAATAGCATCCATCACAGCTAGTGGAATATCAAAACTATAGAGTGGACTAATCCTCAAGCCATTAGCCCCAAAATGGAACCATGCCCTAAACCTATGTGGTACCCTAACATCCTCGGTCTCCTGAATCCATACGGTAATCTTGATCAGCTCGTAGACCCAATGGCTCCCAGGATCAGGAAAGCTGTGCACCTGCTCGATAATCTGCACTGGGATGCCATTCTTCTCCGGAGGTCCCGCCATCTACGGTCTTGTAATATTTTCCCCAAACCGAGATGAGACATTGTCTCAGCAAGTTCACCCCTCCTAAACCCCTATTGGAAAGAAAATAAGCTTAAGAGTGGTCTAGCCACACAGCACAAAAGACTTACCTCGTCTTATTTCCTTCCTGCATGTTAGTACAATTCATATCACTTAGTCACAAGTAGTAATAAGAACTTAAATCATTGAAACACGATCAATTTCACATGATGCACAATCACAGCAAGCGTTCCAATCATTATTCACTGCCACACAAGGGCATAGCCAACTTGCAGTTCGACTATCTACTGACATTAATGCTAGGCATCACCTCCCCCCTAGAGCGTGGCTTCGTCACCACATCGACGGCATTCCCGAAGGAGCATAGGTCCAATTGGCCTAGCCTCTACTGCGACCCGAGCCATGTCACTCTATTAACGGCATTTTTAGAAGAATAAAGGTTTAGTTGGCCTAGCCACTACTGCGACCGAGTCTTTCAACCAGCACACGACAATCCAATACTAATTCTTGGATACTTTACATTTCACTCACATACTCCAATTACAATATTAATCCTTTAAAATTCAATTTCGGTGCCAAACCCGATACTTGGGAATTTCTGAATAAAATCCCTATTTTTCACAATCAACACTCAATTTGTAATATTCACTCATCAAATTCAAATTATAAATACACAGCAGCGATCGGCACGGAATTCGAGCAATTGAGGTTAAAAATAATTTTTTTCGATTATTTTAAATAATAATATTTTAATAATTTTCGGAATATAATATATTATTAAATAATCCAATAATTTCGAAATATTTATTTAAATCATAAAAAAATTCCTTTAAGTCACATCAAAGCTTATGTTAAAATAAACCTATTTAACTTTAAACTAAACATACTTTAACTTAATTAATCACCTTAATCTAATCCACAACTAAATAAACTAATCTAACCACCTAATCTCAATCAACCTAAGATAAACACACTTAAGACATTATTAACTCTCTAATCAAGGCTTAGTGAGCTAAACTCACTGGAATTGCTTTCCAACGAGTCTCCGGCGAAGAGCACGACGATGCCAACGACAAACCTACACGGAGCACCACCAAATGAGAACCAAAAGGCAACCAAATCAAGCCTTGAAGAACCGGATCTCGCTGGAACTTTCAGCCACTGACCAAGCTTAGAGGAAGATGGCACGGCAGTCGGTTGGATGCGAAATCGGCAGAAGAGAGAGGCAGCAGCTCGAGCAATGACTGGCGGTGACTCGCACGATCTCCCGACGAGTTGGGTGGTAGCTCACGGCTACGATGGGGACTCCGACGAAGATGAACAACGGCTGGTGGCTTTGGACAACGACGCTTGACGGGGGACGAAGGCGGAGCAGCTCGCACACAGGACAGCGCGCGGTCGTGTGCGGACGAGCGACAGCGATGAGAGCGGCGACGAGCGAGCGAGCGAAGGGTGGACGAAGGGGAGTCGGGCTAGCTGGTTCAAATGGTCGCTCCTCCTCTCTCTCTCCTCCAAGCTTGAAGATGATGGAGACAAAGGGGAAGTGACATCCCACCTTTTTGGGATTCAATCTCTACCCTCCATGTGTCACCACCCTAGCCAATCTTGCCCCACCCCATGAAATCACTTGTGATGTTACAATCCACTAACTCCAACCTCCCACAACCTTAGTCCAATAGGCTCAATTTCATTTTCCATCGGGGCATAGAATCTTATGTGTTAATTTCTTCGATTCCATTCAATTCTCTTCCAATTGAGTCCAATTAAAGTCCATAAATTAATCAAATGTTCCTAATAAGATTTGTGACACACCATGACTTCCAATTTCAGAATTTGATCTCAATTTCACGGTTAATTTCACTTTGGCACGATACTAGCATGTCCTGATCTACCGGGCAGCTGTTAGAAACTTTCATGCATTTGACCTGTGGTTGATCAATTCAAGCCACAACATACATATTTGACACATCGGCAACTTCGGTTGTCGAAGTAATCTCAAGGTTTCAAGTACGGACACAGGGTACCTAATCGACAGAAAAGTCGATCTAGTGCTGATCGACAAGAATTGTGCGATCTAGTGGTATCACCCACACTCGATTACATATCTCTGTTCAGTCGACCTATCTCCGGTTTCTAATCGATTTTTATTTGTGCCGTAATGACCCTTGCAGATTAACTCGGTCGAAAGGTCGCTTCTTGGTCAAATTCTCGAGTCTGATGCACTAGAATCTCTTAATAGCTTTACCTGATAAATTAGTTTTCACATGAGTGGCCGACTCAAGAAAATGAACTATATGTGTGCTAATGAAATGCCCGTCTCAATTTATTAAAAATAGAATTGGAAAATCGGGATGTCACACAACCTCTAAAGAGTTACACAGTATCACTCGGCAAAGATGAATACATGTGATCACAAAAACACTCTTCAAACTCTCGAAATTAAAAGTTTCAAATCTTGTGAATGCGAATTATATTCCTTCAGCTTCAAAAGCTCCTCTTATATTGCTCCTAGTCCAAGCTGACTGTTGGACATATTTCCAAGAGGACTTATCCAGCCAATCTATCCATTGGCTTGGATCTATTTAAGAAGATGTGATGGTTTAAAGATCGCCAAGGTTGATGTTTCCCATAATTTCTACCACCCATACAGCAGTTTAGGTTTTCAAAAAATTGAATTTTTACAAATGGAAAGAATGTTTTACCTCTAGAAAGAAATTCTAGGAAATTTGAATCTCCGAAAGATATTAGCGAGACTTTCTTTTTGAAACTCTTTATAAGTACGGTAGGAAATTCATTCAATCGCCTAGCTGCTGCACGAGGATATCTCATTCCTAACCATTTGACATAATGTATAAGGAAGGAAATAATTAAGCCATGGCTCTAGTTCTAATTGATAACGTCTAATCACATCCCATCAGGCTTTCCACCTGATAATACTTTCTAAAGTTTCTAAGTTTTGTTAGTCATCGAAACCACTTAAGGAATGTTTTCTCAACAATATATGCTTCCATGAAATTTGTTTTACATATTGCTGTTGTTGCTTTAATTGAGAGCATCTTCTCTCACTGAACGTACTAATATCAAAGGCACAAAGGAGATTCATATGTGTATACATGAATCTGGAGGCTGGATGAAGGAGATCAGGCCAGTTACCATGCAAAAGACGATGTCCAATCAACATGTGTTGGATTACTTTTCCACAATGGTCAAAATTACCACTTGTCTTCTTATAAGGACAATGTGAGCGATCATCTCATTAGTCCCTCTTGAGTCTCATCTTGATTCTCTCTTTATTAACTTATGATCCCTTAAATGTATTAGATTTTGTTTTTGTACCCCGGAGACGCTGGTTTATTGGTCTTCCTCTCACTGCCTTCCTCAAAGGAACGAATTTGCAAAAGAGCTCCTCAAGTTGCTGCCTCACCATTCATTTGGCAAGTGCTTAAATAATGTCGCGGTCTCAACAAAGCACTTTCTTTCTATCCCAAGTGTGCCGATGATGCCGTGTCACTCCAAAATGGTGGGACCATTTGCACCACGTTATATCTCATTATAAGTTTGTTCTTGCAATCGAGAACACTTGGATGGAAAGTTAGTGACGGAGAACCTATTTTATGCTCTAGATGCCGGGCCTGTGCCCATCTATTTCGGTGCCCCCAACATCATGGACTTTGTCCCTCCGCATTCGATCATAGACAGGAACAAGTTTAGGACCACTGAGGAATTGACAACTTTTGTGTGTTAGAGAAATCCCTTATGATGTTTTGAAGATGACAAAATAAATCAAAGACTACTAACATGTTTAATGGTTAAGAAATAGACCATGCAGATGATAGAACATGTAAAGGATATTATCAAAATCTGAAGATGGCCAGAAGACTGAACGTAACATATGTTCAAAGTATATTATGAAGATTTCTAGATTTCTGTGTCAAAGTTCGAAGACTGCCAGACTTTAGTATCAAAGTCTGTTCTATATCAGAAGTCTGCCTACTCTGACAAATTCCAGACTGAACGTGAATGAAGAACCAGAAGACAGACTCTATGCTGAAGCTGAACTTATTCAGATTGTGTTCAGATCTTAAAGCTAAAACTGTTCAAAAGCAGAATATGTTCAGACCTAGTTTGTAAAGTCTATTGCACTCAGACTCAGATTGTAAAGTCTATTGCTCTCAGACTTTACATCCAGATTCGACAGAACGTAACTTAAGCCCAATCATATAACGGCTAGTGATTTGGTTTGGATTCCACATCAAGATTGATTTGATTGACTCAATCTAATGGATTGACGATTGGATATTGAAGACAAGAACTTTATATACGAAGAAGCTTTACTTATGGAAACCAAGATTCTGTTTGTATGAACGGTCAGAATCAATTTGAGATTCTACCTTTGTCACTCAACGGCTACCAAATCTTTTAAATACAGAGCTGTCCAATGGGTATATTGGAAGACGATCCTCAAGATACTGTCTAACGGCTAGTTTGGAAGTGAAGGAGTATTTAAGGAGATGAAGGACCGATGAGCAAGTAAGAGGCGGAGTGTAGAATTTATAATTCCAAAGTCTGAGCGACCTTCGATCATATACTTGTCTTTAGTGAGCTTAAACGTTTGTAATCGTGAGAGAAATACCAAAAGAGTGACTTAGTGAGATAGTGTAATCTACTACTAAGCATTTGCACTCAAAGTTGTAATCTCTTGTTGATTGTATAGTGGAATCCAGCCAAGAAGGCTGTTAGCGTGGGAGAGTGGACGTAGGCTTGAATTAAGCCGAACCACTATAAACCTTGTGTTCTTATTCTCTTCCCTAACTCCTTTGTTTTGTCTGAAGTTTATTTTATTTCGCATAAATTTGCCAAGATTTAATTTAAACACCTATTCACCCCATCTAGGTGTTCGTACTAGCTTTCACAATTGGTATCAAAGCCAAGTGCTCGGTTTATAAAAGTGTTTTTACTTTTGAGCTAAAAATCTTTTATGATTAGTATTTTGGCACTAGGACTTATGGAGGGACAAAGCAACACAAGGCCACCATATTTTGATGGAAAGGAATACAACGTGTGGAAGAACAAAATGAAAGCATTCCTAAGATCCAGAGATCCCTTGCAATGGGATGTTGTGGAAAAAAGGAATCAATCCCACTGCTCCTATGTCTCGGATAGAGATGTCCAAAAGAGAAACACTTGATGCAAAAGCCATTTATTGTTTATACTGCGCTTTGTCTCTTATATATAACGAAATCTCTTCATGTGAAACAGCAAAAGAAGTTTGGGATAAACTTCATGTTACATATGAAGGGACTGATCGTCTAAAAGAGATAAAAGTAAACTTCCTGCTCGGCAAATATGAATCATTCAAGATGAAGCAAGGAGAATCGATTGGAGATATGTTCAACCGTTTTACAGAAATTGTAAATGATTTAGCACATCAAGGTCATCCAATTTCTTCCCCAATGAAGGTCAACAAACTCTTACGAGGTCTCTCAAAAGAATGGAAACATGTCAAGACCTCAATCCGGGAGACTCAAAAGATTATGTCACTCTCCGTTGATGAATTGATCGGCACTCTTCAATCCTACGAAGTGGAACAGCTCAATGATGAAGATCCCGGAGGTAAGAAGTCCATCGCTTTAATATCTAATGCTGTTTTTGATGAAACAGACTCATAAAATGACATGGATGACGAAGAACTTGCTTTTATGATCGAGAAATTCAAAAAGTTGAGTAGAAAAGGAAGCAAATTCAGTGGAAGAAGACAATATAAGCAGAATGGCCATAAAATAACAATAAAAGAAGATGATGAGCAAGGAAATCTATGCTTGATGGCACATTCAGAATATGAGTCTGACTCAGACATAGACTCAGAATTAAAGTCTGACTCGAACACAAACTCAGAATCCGATGAGAAAATCAAGGTAAGTCATTCAAAAATTCCTATCAAAGTTCTCAAGTATATAAATGAGCTCTGCCTAAACCTTGTGTTCTTATTATCTTCCCTAACTCTTTTGTTATGTTTAAAGTTTATTTTATTCCGCATATATTTGCCAAGATTTAGTTTAAACACCTATTCACCCCCCTCTAGGTGTTCGTACTAGCTTTCACATCATGAAGTCCCTTGCGAATGATCCGGTGGCGTATGCTGAATACGACGCTTGGAGAAGATGTAGTGTATTAGATAATTATGGAAACACACATGCGGCAAGCCTCGACACCTTGTCGTGCCGATTATGTGAGTTCATTAGCAAAAAGGGTGGCAGGAATGCGAGAACTTTATGAGGAGTTGATTCTTTTTGAACACCTGTTTTTCTTTTGTTTCCTTATCATCCAATTGATGCGCGGTGTTTTATAAGTTTAGTCCATGGACATTAACATACATAAAGAGAGAGATGGATATATGAGGAGATGGTAGATTAGACATTGATGTAAACAGGCCACTAACAAAGTCAAATTGATGAATACAAAGTCATCATGATCTTTGTGTCTAGACTTCTCTCCAATCTTGTGAAGAGGCTCAGGATGGATTTAGTAGTCTTTGTGCGAGCTGTATGTAGTGAGAGTCGCACGGACGGTTATGAGCGGGGTTTGAGCCGTATGTAGTGAAAGTCACACCCAGGGGGGTTCTAGCTGTATGCGGTGAGAGTTGCACAGATGGTAACGAGGGGGTTCGCGTTTATGTGGAGATGCATTCTGTTCTCTCAAAGGGTTGTACATTTATATCATGCACATCTACTTTTATGGGTTGATGGTGCGAAACAATTGAGAGGATTCCATTTTTTTACTAGGCCCATGCCTTCCTCTAAACAAATATTAATAACTATTTTGAGAACATTTAGTGTATATTTTGTACTCCATTAAGTTTTTAAAGTTCACCTAGAAATTAAAAGGATTAAAGAGGAACGTAGTTTATATAACACTACCGAAGCTTATTGCTATTTCGTTCTTGTTGACTTAGGCCTTATTTGTTTAGGATTAAGTAAAGAGTAATATAAACTTTTTTTTTTAAAATATTTCCGTCAAATTTAAAATATTATCCATTTTTTTTATAAAAAAAACTACAAAACAAATTGTATGTGAATCTAGGTGACAATATATTACTTTTACTTGTTGTGAAAGTTTTAGATGTTTGGAGATAAAAACATTTTTTTTTTTGGGTAAGATTGGAGATAAAAACATTTAAAACACGTTAACTGCAAAATTTGAATTATGCAAAAAGTAAAAAAGGTGAAAGATCTACTTAGACACACCTTTATACGAGATCTTTCTTGTAAGTGTTCTCATTGATTGGAATAGGATCTACAATAACAATTAGATGCTTAA
Source organism: Eucalyptus leucophloia subsp. euroa (assembly GCA_017140325.1). Taxonomy (NCBI): domain Eukaryota; kingdom Viridiplantae; phylum Streptophyta; class Magnoliopsida; order Myrtales; family Myrtaceae; genus Eucalyptus; species Eucalyptus leucophloia. The sequence goes on from CM029473.1 coordinate 34,291,257, forward strand.
TATATGCTACTAAAAGTATTATTATCGAACCCTTATTGAAAGTTGTTGAGCAACAGTAAAAACAACTTTTCTAGGGTTTCAGGACTTTTACTCTATTCTCTTGAAAAGTTATTACCTTGTCAGTAGACAATACTTGCATGCATCTAATTGTTATGAACACAAGATAAATAGTACAAATGGACTCTAAACTTTAGTTAGATATGCAATGCCATCAATGAATTTTTAATTTGTGCAATGTGATCTCTGAATTTTGATTCAATATATAATATCGTCTCAAACTCATAATTTGTTTAATGTAGTTCCTAAACTATTGGAAGATGTTTAAATGTAATCTCTAGACTGTATGAAAATGTCGAAAAATGTGACATCCAGATTTTTGGGTTTTAATTTCGACTGGACAAATAGGGCCGTTTTCGTTCAATTGAAGCCATGGATTGTGAAATTGGGATGCAAGTGGGCTACATTGGTAAGGAAAAATACCAATTGGAATGATGAGGTGTTGAATAAATTAATGGGGGTCAATTTGATTTAATTCAAGAGGAATTAAGGCCCAATTGAAAAGAAAACCTAGTAAAATTCGTATGCCACCTCTACCCCCTACTTTGGCCTACCTAAATGCTTCTAGAAGGGGGCATATTTGTAAAAAAAATGAAGATGGTGGACAGCTGGTGGTGGCCCACGTGTGGCTGACCTAAGAGAGAGAGAGAGAGAGTGAGAGAAAAGAAAGAAAAATTGGTTTTCTCTTCCTCCCCTCTCCTCCGTCGGGCATCTCCATCTTCTTCCTCTTTTCTTTGGCTTTCTTCTTCAGCAACAACGGAAGACCAGCGAAGCGAAGCGGTGCCGTCGCGCCTCTCGCCATCGTTGTCGCACGCCCGCAAGCACCGGAGCTGCTCGCGCACCCGAGCCCGCCACCATGCTACCGTCCGCGCATCTCCGCCCCTTCTCCCTCCTCTGGTTTGAACGAAGTAGAAACAGGGACAGCAGCCATGTCGCTCGAACCGGAGCCGCCATCACCGCCGTCGCGCTGGAGTCGACCGCCACGTGCCCTCCGCCTCTCCCCCTGCTGTTCGGCCGTCTCTTTTCCTTCTTCGGTGTGCCTTGAAGACTCCGAATCCCAGCAGATCTGGGACGGACGCCGGAGCGCCAACGCCGCACGCGCGACGCTACCGACCTTCGCCGCTCGCTCGACCGCACGCCGCCGCTCCGCCGTTCGCCATCGTGTTGCCGTTTGTCTCCCTCTCGCCCACTTGAAAGCCGTTCGCCTCATCTTGTTGAGCTGCCGCCTCTGTCCAACCTCTGTTTTGCCTTTGTTCGGTCCCGTTCAGCCACCTACGGCCACCGCCCGACCTCCTCTGGCCACCGTGAAGCCCCGCCTAGGTCTTGTTCAGCCCCTCCGTCCATCTAGGTCCGTTGTTGCTTCAATTCGAGCTCGGATCCGCCCCCAACCAGCATCAAATAGAGAAGAAGGAAAATGGGTATGACAGTGGGTTTTGGCCCGTTTTGGCCGCCTTCCCGAGCTCGGATGCTCGGCCTGCTTTGAGGAAAGTCGATCCTCGCGTCGAGCCCGTCGTTTTGAGTGAGTTTTACTCACTAAAGCCTTCTTAGTGCGCTAATTATACTTAAAGGTTGATTAATGTTAATTAAGTGTAATTAGGTTGTTAGATTAGAGTTGATTAGTGATTATTAGTTAATTGCTTTGCATATTAGTTGTGTGATTAGTGTAATTAGATAGAGAATTGCCTATAGTATTTATTGGATGCTTCGTGGGATTTTTCCCGACCCTTATCGGGTGTTAATTAGACAATTCGGGCCTAGGTGAGATTTTTAGTATTTAAATATTAATTTTCGGAATTAAATTAAATAATTATTTATTTTTCGGAAATTCAACTGAGATGGCCCGAGACTGAAATTTTATGCTGATGATCGTGGTGTAGTCCGTTTATTTAATTGAGCTTTATATTGTGCTAAATTGAATTTATTGTACTTATTTATTTAATTTTTGAAATTATTTATTTAATTATTTATTTTCCGGAAATTCAACCGGGATGGTCGGTGACCGGAATTTCATGCTGATTGTCATGGTGTGGTTCGTTTATTTATTCGAGGCTTAATTTGTGAGAAATTGACTTATTAGTGATTTTAGGATTTATTCCTAAATTGAATAATCTTTGGTTATTAATTGAAGAATAACCGGGCATCGGTTGATAATGCCACTTCATATTGAAAGTTGCCGAGTGGGGCCGTGATGCCACTACATATAACATTGCCGAGTGGGGCCGTGATGCCACTACATATAACATTGCTGAGAGGGGCTGTGATGCCACTACATATTAAAAGTGCCGAGTGGGGCCGTGATGCCACTAAATCTAAGAAAATTGCTCGGTGGGGCCGTGATTACCACCTATAATTAAGTTGTGTCCTAAGGACCGTGATTCATAATTGGGAATTGAATTGGAATAGTTGAAATGACCGGAAGTGGTCTTGTTGATATATAATCGACTAGGTCAATTGATCGTTGTCTTGATTTAATGTTGTGGATTGATTGATTGAATGGAATGATAGGTGAATGGTTGATTGAGACGTAATCGACTAGGTCGATTGATCATTGTCTTGAATTGATGTTGTAAATTGGTTGGAATAGTGGAAATGACCGTGAGTGGTCTTGTTGACGTGTAATTGACTAGGTCGATTAGATCGATGCTTCGATCTGTGATGTTAATGCTTGGGTGCCTATTTGATATGTGCTAACATACAGGTGGAATCTGAGGCCAAGGTAAGTCTTCTGCCTCATGTTGTGCATAGGTAGCCCTAAGGTGTATTAGTTTACTAATTGGGTCTTAGGAGGTAGAACTTGCTGAGACGTGGTCTCAATGGTTATTGAATAACCATTTCAGGGCCTGGATGAGGAGCCTAAGGAGCATGAATTGGATGAGGAGATCCCTGTTGAGGAACCTGAAGAGGAGTACGTGGAGGAGGACCCTGAGGATAACCCCGAGTACGACCCAGATGAGGACTGAGATCCCATCCTGTCTTGTCAGACCTTGTTTGCATGTAAAAAGATGTAGTTGAGAATTTTCAGTAAGAATCAGATATGGCCTGCTTTTCTATCCCATTGCTTTATTGTCTGGGGAATTATAATTGCTTCCGCATGTGCATATATAAATGAAAGGGTCGGCGATACATAGTCCTGGGATATCGCATTTTAAAATGGACCAAAAGTTAAGGGATGTGCGCGTGCCTGAGGATCGGGGCGTGACAAAAAATTCAAGGAACATATTGAACATTAGACCAAAATTTAGAAACCACATTAAATAAATTAAAAGATTAAGGATGACATTACACATTAGATCAAAATTTGGAGATTGCATTAAACAAATTAAAAGTTCAGGAGTGTGATTGTGCATTAGATCAAAAGTTCTTTGACCATTTGTGTCATTTTCCTTTATGAATATTATGAAATTCCCATTACACTTTAGATGGTTACTATCACGAGAGATCATCCCCATTTTTTTGGCATGACATGAAACGACCCAGTAGGCATCCACCTGCTCTTGCTTTTTTTTTTTTTTTTTTTTGTCTCTACTCTTCTTTTGCTAAGCAAGATCTGATTTGCCATATGTTAATCTGCCAAATCAACAGCTCTTCCATTTCTTAAGTAGAAGATCTTTTTAGGGAGATTATTCACATTTCATTTGATGGTAAGAGGGAATTAAAAGTTAAGCGGTGGTCTTCCTTTGGTTCACAGTAGACCTTTTCTAAAGTGCAATTCATCACACGAAACAAAAGACCTGTGGTAGGCATCCACACATTATTTCTTCGTCTTCTCTCGTTTTTCTAAAGCAAGATCTGATTCGCCATCTAGTAATCCGCTAATTGATAGCTCTTCCCTTTCTTGAGCAAAAGACCTTTAAAGATGGGTTATCCACATTTCATTTGATGGTAAGAGGGAATTGCAGGCTAAGCAATAGTCTTCCTTTGGGTTCACAACTAATTATTTCTCAAAGAGCAATTCACACGTGACAAAAGATTCATGTAGGCATCCACTTGTTCTTTCTTCGTCTCTTCTCTTTTTTTTTTTTTTTTTTTCTAAAGCAAGATCTAATTTGCCATATGTTAATCCCCCAAATCGATAGCTCTTCCCTTTCTTGAGCAGTTCCTTTGGGTACAAAATTGACCCTTTCTCAAAAAGCAATTCGCACCTATAATGTTGAAAATTGACTGTTTAGGACCCATGAAGTGACTATATATCAGATGAGAAGTGAACTTTGTTATAAAATTAATGAACGAGGAAGCTAATGAAGATCTTGCTGTTTAGTCAATGCGTAATCACCCAAGAAATATATGAATAATAAAGGACCTCAAAGATTTACATGGATTGAATGCAAAATCAATGAAGAAATAAATGAGCAACAATAAAGGACCCCAAAGATTTACTTGATTCATTTTATGTGTTGATAGCTATAGCCATGAGGAAAGCCAATAGCAAAAATATGCTATAATTGGAGAATCGGAGTTATAAATGCTCAACATGCTCGAGTGTTTCGCATGTCTAAATTAAACTCAAACTCAAAGTATTAACAAATAAACAACACATTTTGGATGTAAATAACTCAAAGCACAAATTACACGCTTTGACCGTGACCAAATAGGAGCTCTCCTTGAAACAGCCTCAAATCAAGGACCTCGTCCGTTCTTGATTTCCTTTCTTCACGGTAGGGCTTTCCAGTTGTTGTGAATATAAAATTAGACAAGTATGAATGCCCCTTTCTTTGGTTTTGCCAATATGCAGTACTTTTAAAGTCCAACTCTTAAGGCTTGGTCTTGCTTAAACTTGCAAATTTATCCAATCAGGTCAGGTTTCACCGTGTAAGAAGGTGTCCTTTGATTAGGGAATGCATATGCTTTTGAAAGTCTTCATTTCTTATTCAATTCAATTTGGAAGAGACTTCGCTTGTAACTTGTTAGGACACAGAACCCAGTCACAATTGGAAAAGCATATGGCGATTATGTTTCTATTTTTCTATGCCCAACTCCCATTATGGACGAGTTCAAAATAAAGATTCATCTTTTTTTTTTTTTGTATTTTTTTGTCAAGTGCTACTCGTGAACCATAGCAGTCCAGCGTAAAGACTTTTCATCAACTTCTTGTTGTTTTTTTTAAAAAGAAAATTGGTGCTCTTCAATAAGAATGCTACTGGTTAGGCTCTTTTACTAAAGTGTGACACATGGACATGCAATGAAGCTTGAAAAATAAGCACATGGAATCTGTCCCTTGAAGCTTGTTTTTGTTCGGTACAGCTCCAATTTTGCACAATTGGAGCTTACCAATTTTCTTGGAAATACTCAATCATATCCTATTTTCATGTAATGCGGTGGCCGTTCTAGCTCTTTTTACTTTGCTTTGGTCCATAAAAACTATCGGGCCTCATCTTTGTGCCTGCTAAACTCGTTTTTGGTCCCATCCATCTATACGTGCATATATGATTGAAATGCCGATATGTGACCCCGGAAAAAGAGACTAGGCAGTTCTAGCTATTGCAAATTGTTTTCCCCATTGTTTCGACTCTTTTCTCTTGAAATCTTTGACTTTTTTTTTTTCATCACTTTGCCATGTTGTTGTCATAGTTTGGTCCCCCAATAAAAGGGGAGAAGAAATTGCCCTACTGTCTAGACATTTGTTGTGGAATAGGAAACAGTTATTCATGAAATCCTTACGTTCAACTGCATCAATTTCTGTGGCAGATTGTTTTTATTCCTAGTCAGATGGATGGTTCATGCTTTTACATTTATAGATTCTTCATGTCCCATTTGCATCACCTTGTTGGCAATAATCACTCTACTTAAATTATTTCACTGGTAGTGGTATTCCTTTGGCTAACCTTTCTCAAAGGACAATTCACACGAGACAAAAGACCCGCGCCAGTTGTCCACTTGTTATTTCTTCGTCTCTTCTCTTCTTTTTCTAAAGCGAGATCCAATTTGCCATCCGTTCTCGATAGTTTTTCCCTTTTTTGAGTGGAAGACCTTTCGAGACATATTCACATTTCAATTCATTTGATGGTTAGATGGAATTGAAAGCTAAGCAATGATCTTCCTTTGGGTTCACCGCTCACCCTTTCTTAAAGAGCAAATCACATGAGACAGAAGACCCGCGGTAGGCATCCACCATTTCATTTGATTTGCCATCTGTTAATCCCCCAAATCAATAGCTCTTCCCTTTCATGAGCAGTTCCTTGGGGTTCACGGCTGACCCTTTCTTAAAAGGCGATTCACACCTATAATGTTGAAAACTGATGGTTTAGGATCCACGGAGTCACAATATATCATATGACAAGTAAACATTTTTGTAAAATTAACGAACGCGAAGCTAATCAAGATCTTGCTATTAGATCAATGCGAGATCATTGAATAAACAAATTAGGAATAAAAGGACTCCAAAGATTTATGTGATTCTGACCAAGTTTCGGTACCACAACAATGGGAAGAGCCAACATAAAAAAAAAAAAAAAATATTATAGCTGGCAAATCGAAGTTACAATCACTCAACTCACACGGGTGTTTCCCATGCCTAAATTAAACAAACCCAAGGTATTAACAAACATATAACTCACTTCCAAGTAAAAAACTCAAAACACAAATTACACACTTTGTCCGCGACCAAATAGGAGCTCTCTTTGAAATGGCCGAAAATTAAGGACCTCATCTGTTCTTGATTTCCTTTCTTCGTGGCACGCATGGCTATCTAATTGCTATGACTATAAATTAGACAAGTATGCGCATGCCCCTTTCTTTGGTTCAGCCAATATGCATTACTTTTATAGTCCAACTCTTGGTCTAGGTCAAACTTGCATACTTATCCAATCGGGTCAGGTTTTGTCGTGTAAGAAGGTGTCTTGATCAATGGAAAAAGGATATTCTTTTGATGGTCTTCATTTCTTATTTATTTCAATCTGGATTCACTTGCAGCTTGTTAGGACATAGAACCCACTCACAATGGAAAAAGCTTATAGCGATTATGTTCCTATTTTTCTATGTCCAACTCCCATTATGGATGAGTTCAGCGATGCAAACCAATCAGACGGATCAGCTCGCTTTAATCTACTTCAGAGACAATGTGGATGAGGATCCACTTGGAGTCTTGAGCTCGTGGAATGACTCTTCTCATCACTGTGAGTGGCAAGGTGTTGTATGTGGTGGAAAGCATCCTGAAAGGATCGTGTCCCTCGACTTGAGGTCAAAAGGCTTGGGTGGTCTTCTATCGCCTCATGTCAAAAACCTCTCTTTCCTTAGAAACCTCGTTCTACAAAACAACAGCTTTCATGGGGAAGTTCCACAAAGCATTGGCCACTTTTTCGCCTTCGCCATCTCGATTTTAGTAACAACTCTTTCGGCGGACCAGTACCCACTAATCTTTCTTAGTGCTCAAACCTTGAGATTTTGAATCTCATTGATAACCAACTTGTGGGAAAATTTCCTGATGAGCTCGGTTCTTTGTCAAAGCTTCAAGATTTCAGTTTTTCTAAAAACAGTCTTATAGGATCTATTCCTCATTCTATTGGAAATATCTCCCAACTTTTCTCTCTTTCCGTCGGACGTAATGGGTTGCAAGGAGAGATTCCCCAGACATTGTCCAAGCTTCGTGGTTTGAGGAATGTTCAATTGGCATTTAACCAACTCACTGGCAAGATCCCACCAGCAATCTTCAACATGTCCAGCATTATCTATTTTAGCGCCGGTGACAATCAATTGAGAGGGAGCATTCCCCCTAATATCGGCGATACTCTTCCTTCTCTCGGTTATCTTGATTTTTCAAGAAATTTGTTTACTAGAGTTATACCTCCGTCCTTATCGAATGCCTCCAACCTTCAGTACATCTACTTTGACCATAACAGTTTTCATGGACTGATGCCTGCAACTCTTGGAAGGCTAAAAGCTCTTGAAGGAATGTTTCTTATGTCTAACCAGTTGTGAGATGACTTCAGTTTTATTACCTCATTGACTAATTGTTCAATGCTGGAAATTATTGGGGTAGACCATAATTTTCTTGAGGGTCTCTTGCCGGATTCCATTGGCAATCTTTCCAACAGCGTTAGACTACTTGCTATGTCATCCAACGCAATGTATGGAACCATTCCTCCAGGTATTGGCAATCTCTTCAACTTGTCTTTTCTTGGCTTGTCAAACAATTTACTTAGCGGCCATATTCCTTCTTGTATTGGAGCACTCTATAACTTGCGCAATTTGTACTTAAGCATTAACATGCTAACAGGAGAGATCCCGTCGTCGATCGGCAATTTGACGTTATTGAGTCTCCTTTACCTATCGTTCAACAACTTCTACGGGAAATGCCGCAAAGACTTGATAACTGTAGGCATCTAATTGAGCTTGAGCTTTCAAACAATAATCTGAGTGGTCCAATCTCGAGGGAGGTTCTTAGTCTTTCCACCATTTCGATTATCTTCAACTTGGCACATAACCAATTGAGTGGATCTCTTCCATCTCAAGTTGGGTCCTTGACCAATCTCGTGGAACTAGATCTGTCTTACAATAAGTTGATGGACCAATTCCTAGCTCCATCAACAAGTGCTTGCTATTGGGCCGACTCAACTTAGCAGTCAATTTCTTTCATGGTGAAATACCTCCGGCTTTAGGCACATTATGAGGCTTACAAGAGTTGGATGTTTCCCATAATGACTTATGTGGTGAAATCCCAAGCTTTCTCACTCAACTTACGGATCCAAAGTACTTGAATCTATCTTCAAACAAGCTTGAAGAAGAAGTTCCGAAGCGAGGAGTATTTCTCAATGCTAGTGCAGTGTCCATCTTTGGGAATAGGAACCTCTGTGGAGGTATTGCAGAACTAAACCTTCCTTCTTGCAAATCAAGTACCTCTAAACCATTGCTAACCAAAATAGTTATAGTAATCACCATAGTGACGACCATCTTATCAAGCTTCATTCTGTGTCTGTCTGTTTATCATTTAGTATCAGAGAAAGAAGTCGAAAGAAAATATCTCTTCAACCAAATTGCCGTTTGAATACCGATTTCCTAGGGTCTCTTATGCAGAGCTCTCTAGAGCCATAGATGGATTCTCTGAGAACAATGTGATCAATAAAGGAAGATATGGTACTGTCTATAAAGGAAATACAGAGGAAGGTAGCTAGTAGTGGTTAAAGTGCTCAACTTGGGCCATTGAGGTGCTTTGAAGAGCTTTATCTCAGAATGTCAAACCTTAGGGGCCATAAGACACCGAAATCTCCTGAAGATATTGAACGTGTGCTTATGCATGGACTATCACAGCAACGATTTCAAAGCTCTCTTATACAAATACATGGTTAATGGGAGCTTAGAGGATTGGATAAACCATGGAAATGAAGAGGTCGTTGAGCATGAACATGAACATGGAAAGCTAGGACATTTGGGACTAATGCAAAGGTTAGACATTGCCATTGACATAACTTCTGCAATCAAATATCTTCATGAGGATTGCAGCCCAAAGATTGTACATGGAGATCTGAAGCCGAGTAACATCCTTCCGGACAATGAGATGATGGGACGAGTTGGGGATTTTGGGTTGGTGACAATCATCTCCGCCACAACAACAGAGGTCATGGACATTGTCGACCACAGCAACTCAGTGGCAGTGAGGGGTTCCATGGGCTATGTCCCTCCTAGTAAGAAAATTTTCTCTAAGTTTTATTTGTGTTGCCCTTTAGATGATATATTTATTTTCATTGTATATTGCTTGATGTACACTATTTTAGAGTATGGCTGTGGGGGACATGGTATCCACACAAGGCGATAGGTACAGCTATGGTATTGTTTTATTGGAAATGTTAACCGGGAGGAGACCTGTTGACACCTAAATTTTTGGGGTTAATTTTTGCTAAATAAAAAATTAAAAAATTAAAAAATCATAATCACATGGCATATAGTTTAGGAAAATTTTATTTTTTGTTTTTTGTTATATTTTGTTAAGATTTTTCATATTTAGGTAATATACACTGGGAGATGCATTTTTGCGCAAAAGGGGAACTTTTTTTGATCGGATATGCAAAAAATATTGCGCAGGGTGAAATGATATATTCAATAGAATTTTACATGAACAAAATTGGCAATGAAATATGCCGCAAAGATACATTTTGGGTGTATAAAAGAGTCGCGTACGAGGCCACACAATTGAAAACATACGGCCGCAATTAAGAGAAAAAGGAGCTGCAGCCCTAGAGAGAAGCCTTTGAAGCGGTGCTCTTTGTCTGGAGTGATCCAAGGCGAGAGAGAAAAAGAAAGCAAGCATAAAAGCCAAGAAAGTGGACTCTCTTCCGGAAGGGGGGGAATACATAGAGAACGCACGAGAGAGAGAGAGAGAGAGAGAGAGAGAGAGAGAGAGAGAGAGATAAGGAGCTCTCGGCCAAGCCTTGGCCAAGACGTCCTTCTTGCAGCCCGCCGCCGTGCCTTGCACTGAAGTGAGCCCAAGCCTTGCTGTCCTTGCTCTGCCGCGGCTCCCGACGACACCCGCCCGCCGTCCATCGTTGCCATCGACACTGAGTTGCTGCCGCTCAAATCAAGCCATGATGAGGAGCTGTTGTCTCCGTCTGCTCCCGTGCTGCCAAGCCCGACGTGAGCGGCGACCAGTGCCACTCCTCCTGTAAACCTGTTGCTGCACTGACCAGGGACGATACGCTTGACGACGCTGACCGCTCCGTGCTGTTCAAGCCCAACGCCAAGCTACTGCCCCATCCCGCGTAGGCTCAAGCCAACGTCGACGATTTTGCTGTGCTCCGAAGTCATCGAGCGCCACCCACTGCACCTGAGCTTCGGTCCTACACCTCTTGCGGCGTTGACCAGCGAAGAATAGTGACTTTGTGTGAACTCCAGCAACGTCCGGCGAGTCGAGAAGTGTCCTTGTATTGAAGTCTTAGTGGGTTCCCAATCATTCCCAAGCCCAGCAGGTCAAGCGTTGGTCCAATCCGCGTTTATTCTTTTCTGCATATTTACTGATATTCGTCAAGCGGGCGACACATCTTTGAGCATGGACTTCATGAAGGAGAGGCACCCCATCGTGGAGTCCACCCTGTCGTGGTCACTACCGCGAGTGGCACCTCCCTTGACGGCCGCCTCGTGAGTTTTGCTGACCACCAACTTTTAATCACCGGTTACTCACCAAGCACCCATGAAGTCTTGGTAATACCTCATTCGTTGATCCGCAAGCCTCGACTCGCCGAGAAGCATCATTGGCCACCGACAGCTCGAGCCAAGAGGTCGACACCAACATGAGCAGTTGCTGCTATGAGTCACTCACCATCCCCGTTCACCCGTGAGGAGCCGGTCGCGATCCGGTCCGATTGCACTTGGTCCAAATTTGGAAAGAATATCTTTAAATTAGGTAAAATGCTCATCTATATTATATTTGGATATTTGATTGCCTAATATATGTCTTTTTATATCTAGTGTTCATATCCATGAGTGATAGACATAATGTTCAATTAGGATTTATTTCCTAATCCGCAACCGCACGGATTTTTTATCCCATCTATAAGGCTTTAGATGGAATAATTAATCACGCGGGAATAAAATTTATATCTTGATCTTTAAGGCTTAAGATCAATTTATCGATTTTATTAGCGAAATAATCAAGTTTGAATAAATATTGTTTCCAGATTTGAGCGATGGATATTATCCTTGGTGATCACGAATGATTTGGTGTTTGTCTTTTAATTGCTTTGTTTATCCCAAAAATACAACAAAAATCATCATGCATATGTCATGTAGAATTAGGGCATATTTTGTACGTCATTGCATCTTAGGGTTAAATTGCACTTAGTTTAATTTTAGATAACATTTTTCCTTAATTTATTATAAGTTCAAGTATTTTTAGATATATTGCATTTTAGGATTATTTAGGTTAAGATAATGTTTTAGTTTAAATTAGGATTTGGCTCAACCTAATTCCTAATATAAATTAAATAGGATCTTAATCTAGCTAGATAATTTTCACATTTAACCTAATTTCGAATTTCATGAAAAATACAAAAAAAATGCCATAGGTTGAATTAGTTTTATTTTCTAGGATAGATTGTATTCTTTTAGGAAAAAGAAAGAAAAGAAAGAAAAGAAAAATGTCACATGCACATCATTAGGATTAGATTCATTAAAATGCATGTCATGTGGTAGCTGTTGCTAGGCCCATTCAACTAGGAGTTACATGTTATTAGAGTTAGGTTATTTAGTTAATATTGCATCGCATATTGCATAATTTTCATTAAATAAGTGAAAACAAAAAAAAAAGAAATTGCGTGTTAATTAGAAACCATATCCAAGGTTGTTGCTGTGGATTTTGAATTAACATTGCAGATGCTTTCGTTGCTACGAGATAAGTCTTGCATTTTCTATTTGCTTTATTGGGTGTTAAATTGATGGATTGCGCACCCGCATGATCGCCTCTCATGTTAGAGAATTAGATTGGAAATCAATCCAAGCTGCTTGCAAAACATTTTCTTTGAAATAAAAAAAATGGTACCGAAAGGACATTAGAGGAATCTAGTGTAACCAAGTCCCCGTACCCATAGTCTTTGGTTCGTAGGAGTAAAGTAAATCTCCCGTTACTTTACTTGGGTTTTTAATCGACCCACCAAAAATAGATTAGTGGTGACTCCTAATTGAAAAATCATTTGCATGTTATAAACTTGAACCTAAGTTGTGAATTTGTACGAGCTTGGGAGAGCCCGAGTTAAGTTTAGGCTTAACAATCCATTAGCCAAACCCTAGGTGATTCACACTCGAAAAATTGGTCGCGACAAGACCCATAGAAGAGGCTTTCAAGGACCATTTAAATCTCCGCAACTTTGTCAATATGGCTCTACCAAACCGAGTGATGGAGATCGTAGACTCGGCCATTTTTAACATAGAAAGAGAGAATGACATTGAGAGGATAAGAGATTGCATCTCCTCCGTCCTAAGGATTGGAGTTGCATGTTCAATGGAGTCATTGTGGAATCGAATGGATATGGCCGAAGCAATCAAGGAACGGCATAAGATCCGAGCTAGGTATGGATCCGAGTGGAGGCTAGGTTGAAGCAAGTTTAGCTCCCATATACTTAGGGTGTGCATGATAAAATTTCTATTTCTCTGTCCCCCAGAATAGGTATGGAATAGAAATCCGTTTGGTAACGCAATTTCAATTTTTTTATTTTAGGAACAGATTTTTATTCCAAAAATAGATTTTGCGCAAAAATTAGAAGTTAGAATTTTTAGCTTTTCAATTTCTAGAATAAAAGTGAAAAATTAAAACTCTTTTCATTGTTCACTCTCGTTGTTGCTGTCGCCCATTCACCACCCATGGGATGTCGAACGCCCATTGCCCGTCACTTGCCATCGGTCACCGAACTCGCCACTGGCCGCTGGTTGCCAGCCGCCCATTGCCGACCGGCCACCCACTAATGGACACCGGACTTCAGCCACCCATCACCGGTTGTCAGCCACTAATCACCGATCAAGCTAGCGGCCAATCATCGGCCACTCACCACCGAATCGGCCGCCGACCATCGGACACTTGCTGCTGAATGCCGAACATCGCCGACCGACCGCCCACCACCAGGCGTTGAACTTTGGCCACCCATCGCTGGTTGTTGGCTGCCGAACGCCGGACGCCGGACGCTTGATGCCAGTTATCAGCCACTCGCCACCAAACGCCGGCCATCGACCGCTGGACACTCATCGTTGAACACCGGACGTCGACCACCGAACCCTCGTCGTCGGACACCCGTCGCCGGACGCCAATCGTCACCACTCATAGAAATAGAAATTTTATTATGTTATCAAACGAATTTCTATTCCAAAAACAAAAATTTTGAGTTGCTATCAAATGCGTTTCTTTACTTAAAAACTCGTTCGAGGAATAGAAATTAATTTTTATTCCATAAATTTTATCATGCGCACCCTTAGACTAGACTTTGTCTTAGAATTAATTTTGCTTTGAACAGGAAAGATCCTAATGGTTCTATTATTTGTCTTGGTTGTAACTATTTTTCACTAGGCTCAAAGACGAACTCATATACTAGTTCAATGTATGCAATCTATCTACATCTCTATTCCCCCTCCCCTCCTTACGATCTCATTATTTTCTTTATATCAATTTTCTATTTCTAATTTTTCCTCTTAAAGTCCATCTCTAATAATTGTCTTTAGATGCATAATTTATATATATATATATATATATATATATATATATATACATAATTTAATATTATGAAAAATATCAGGTTGGTTCATATTATGAAAGATATCAAAGTTGGTTCACTTTGAAAACCCCAAATTATACATTTGAATAAATTTATCGTCTGTCAGTATCCATATCTAATTGCTTATTTGAATGGCATGTAACAATAGACACTTATACCAATTTAAGATTTTACTCTCCATTTATCGTATGTTTATTAGTTTGTAACTTTTGTTGATATTAATTTAATTTAATGAAAATTAACGGAAGATAAATTTATGATAAATATACTAGTTTAAGGTTTTTGATAATTTATCATAAATGTATTTTGAAATTTTTCGTGGTATTTAACCTTAAATTTTATTATCGCTTTCTTATCACGCACGACCGTCTAAAAAAGCTTTTTGGTTTCTCTTCATCTCTAAGAGCGGACTCGTTTGGTTCAGCTTTGGGGAAATGCACTTGGGAGAATGCAAATACCTTTAAGGTAAATGAGTTTTCCGAAATGCTAGACTGTTTAGTAAACTATGACTGAAAAGTGTTTTAGAGAAATGCAAGACTGTTTGGTAAACATATATTTGAAAAGCCCTTTAGTATGACCAAATTAAGTTTTTTAGTTTTAATATTTTTAAAATTGCAAAAAAAAAAAAAAATGACTATATAACATTTTACATTTTCATGTTGAGAGTAATGTAAAAGATATATATTAGTAAATTTATTTAAAAATTATATTAAAAGAATTTGATTATAGATTAGATGCAAAGCTCAACTTTTGGCCTAGGGTTTTTTTAAGTTTGTTTTCAACTTTGAATAATTTTTTCAATTATTGTAGTATTAATCATCTTCATTAATTAATGATCATTCTAGTATATTGATAAAAAGTTGAGCTATTGATTGTCAAAAGATAAAAATGACGAAAAAAAAGGTGAACCCAACATTTGCAAAGGGTTTTTATTATTTTTTAAAAAAATAAAAATAAAATTTGATAAAACTCCGTCGCCGATCAACGGTTGAGATGTGGGGAAGATGATCAATTTTTTTTTTTTTAAGAAAAAGAAGTCAACGGATGAATAGTAGAGATGGACTTGCATTTAAAATCTTGAAAGCCAAAACCGATCCCCACCTACTTTGGGCTTTCAACATTTCAAAAGCCAATATTTGGCCAATGACACTTCTAAATGCTGAACCAAACATCCAAGAGGCTTTCGAGGCTGAAAGGCTCTTGGGAATGCCAACCCAAACGCGGCCGCTACATCTGTCTCTCCCTCCCGCCCTCGCCGTTGCGCTTCTACTCAGCCCGCCATGGCCTCGTCGCCTCCACTCGTCGCCGTCTAACGCCTGCCTTCTGCTCCGAAGCAGCTGCCATATTCATGCCGAGTGCCGAATTCTCCTCGCAACGGAAGGGAAAAACTAAGTGAATTGAAGCGAGGACGTTTCCAGCATGAGTGAGTGGGGAAAATGAGAGCGTCCTCATTGAACGGCAACAGTTCATGTCTTTTTCTTGGAAGCATCGTCCGTAGTTGCGATTCTCTTGCTTTAGGAAGCGTTTGGAGTCCTCTTAAGGCGCGAGACCCGACTAAAACGGCAGGGGTCTTGAGTTGCAAATCGATGACGACGAATTCGCCGGTGGTGCGAGTGAAGGAAAAGATCGATTTGACAGAGACGGAGAAGACGATCTTTGATAGGCTTCTCGCCACCATTCGCCATTTCGATCTCTCTACCCGGCTGCGGGTGGCTGGTGGCTGGGTCCGTGATAAGGTTGGTGTATTTGGTAGTGCTGTTCGCTTCGATGCGCCTTTTAAGTTCTTTTGCAGTACCAATCGTGTAAAAGCATGTTGTTTTGTGTTTCTTCTGAGATATTTTGTCTAATTATATGTTTAGTTATAATTAGTTCAAGTTCTTACTTTTCCCTTCCCATAAAACACAGTTTTTTCTTTGTTTGACTGGGGGTTCTTGTTTTGACTGGGGAATTTGTTTCTTTGGAGTGCAAATTGTAGAAAATGCCGTGCTTTTGTTATTACTTATGAAGTTTTGTTTCTACAATCAGTAGGAACATCAACTGATCGAGGTCTTTATCGTTGCGGTTCCATTGTTTGTTAAAGTACTGGGATTGAGACTGCATTCTTTTGCCCATATTGTCTGATTGAATTAGGTTGTGGTATAATATTGTGGCAGATGCTGTCTCCATTCCGATTGGGTATTTGAAGACTTTTTTTTTATATAAATTTAGTTGTGCAGCGACCCAGACTAGTTGAAATATCTGGAACCAGCGAGGAGGCGCGTCTATGATATATGGATAGATTTTGTGAACTCGAGGTCTGAAAAGTACAGTGAGAATAGCTGCATTCCCACCTAGTTGGTATGCAGTAGTACAGCTATTAATTCATCTGTCAAATGTTTTCTTTCCACCTGTATTATTATCTCGTTTAGTCAGGGCTTACTAGATGGTATGATTACTGATAAATAGCAAAAATAGTTTTTAGCTCTTTCGGGAAGTTTCCTTTCTAGGGAAAGAAAGACAAGCAAATTAGTTAGGTGGTATCATAGGGTAGCCGCTTGCGTGCTCTATGGTGGTACCTGTACTTAAGGAATGCGAGTGTACAAATGACAAGTATGTGGCTCATGATCAACAGTAAAGTGACTTGAATTCTGACAATCAAATGTCTATTCTTGAACAGTCTTGGTCCGGGAACTTTCTTCTAAACTATTTTTCTTTCTTTTGCTAATTCACTCGAGAGACTTGTTGAACAAACGTTGTTTTCTTGAAAGTGGCGAGTATATCATCAAAGATAAGAGGGCCTAAAAATTATCATGAAAGCTAAATGCAACGAGCTCAAGGCCTTTTACATTTTGTGTCCATGGCCATTCATTTGTGACATTAGCAGAGTGTTTTCTCTTAACTGTTACTGCTTGGAGCATTTTTTCTTTTTTTTTAATTTATGGCTCTGTCCTCTCTCCATGCACTGCTGCTTCCAATGTGATTGCGCTTTTGTTCAACTATTTATGACCTGAAAATCTTGCCAGTTTCTTGGTTTTTACTTTTGTGAATGGTCATCAAATTTGACTTATCTTATAGGATTTTGGCACTGCTGTAGAGGATGCTTGCAGAAGGGATTTAACTATAGACAGGTGTCTCTTCTGCTTTATGTAACTGATAAATTGCTCTTGAATCAAAATGTTGATTGCATCAGATTCTATTTATCTCAAAACAATTCATTGCTTAGTTTTAGGTGCTATTTGATCTAACACCTGTTAGTTAAACATATTTTGAATGCATCAAATCATTCTATTACTCTATAATTTATAGATGACAAATTTTTCTGTTACCCTACCTAACCGTATTTCTGGTTACTAATAGCAGACATAGTCTGCTCTTCTGCAAAGTATATGTAGCTTGAAACTTACTGCCTGTTGATCATTTAATTCCAATTAACTAGATGACAATTACAGAGGAATTGCTGGTTGTTTTGATTTTCTGGTCAGCTGGCAAGAAGTCATGGAATGTAGAGTCTTTCATATCTTTATTTGGATCTCTCTCTCTTTTCTTTAGCTAATAAAGTGGTTTAGCACCACGTGCCTTTCATTGGTTTGTGAAATTTGTTTGTTAATGAAGTTGGATTCTGCAGACTATAATCCACTCTCTATTTTAAACATGACTGGACATTTAGATAACAGTTGCTTCTTTATATGTTTAAGATATGAAGTTTGTTTTCTTCAATCTGCTTCTGTACATCAAACAGCTTGCTACTCTTATTTGTATCATTCCTCTCTCTATTGGTCCAGTCGTTTGATGACCTAAAGTTTTATCTGACAGCATGTTTTACAATATCAAGACCAGCTCAGTTGAAGACTTAACTGGGAGAGGATAGAATAGATTTTTTGACTTGATTTTCTTTTTGTGAGACCTTTTTGTGGAATTATACTATATCAATTCTTCTGCCTTTTGAATTTTTGTTCACTGCACAGGGATTGATGATCTTAAATCAGGAAAATTTTTGACACTTCTAGCCCCAAAGGCAATGTTTCTGGATAATCCTCTGTGTGTTTTTCGTGCTGTTCGCTTTGGTGCTGTTTCGTTTAAATTTTGTTGAGCTTCTGTTTCTTGTGTTTATTTAGTTCTGGATATTCTTATTCGGTGTGCCTGAGACCATTTATAATGCAACCCCCTGCCATTTGTTTGTTAGTAGAACAAATGGATGTATAACGTATATAAACATGGGAAGTCTTATTGTATCTTCGTCAATGCCATAGCTTGTTGCCTTTGGACTAGCTCCATGAAATTGTGTTGAGAGTTGCATGTGACCGTCTAATACACATGCATAAAACAAACGCCATCCTCCTTCTATTCACTTCCTTTTTGTGTACAAATGGATGTATTACGTGGGTAAACATGTGACTGCATATGTAGGCAAAAGGTTTTAATCAAGAAACTAATGATCACATGAAAGATATACCTGCAATACGGTGTGCGAGAACCATGAGCCTACCGTTTGTACTTTATGTATGATTCTTCTCTTTCGAAGACTCTTGGATCTTCTTGCATCCTCACAATCCCTGGATTGGGAATGCTTAATGATTTCATTATTAGATGAGCTTTGTAAACCTTGCGTTTTCGCAGCTCATCCTACAAAGAAACTTTCTTTTCTTTTCTTTTTTCATTCTTCTGCCATGTAATGTGGATGCTCACTTTTCTTTAATTTGTACAAGAGTTTTGCAAGATCAAAACGGAGCTTTCTGCTATTTTATCTATTGTCCGGTCATATTTGTGCCTCCATGTTCATAATCTTATGTTTATTTCAGGCGCAAGGATGAGATTTACGTTGGATGAAGAGCTGAAGAGAGTTGCTGCATCCGATGATGTCAAAGATGCACTTGGAGCTAAAATCAGTAGAGAGCGCATTGGAATAGAAGCATGTGTCTATAACATTCCTCTATTAGCTGCTTGATCTCGTATTGGCCTTTATCTTTTCCCTCAAAATTTTCATAAGATCTGTATTTTCCGTTTGAATGTTACTTCTCATTGATGAGATGGGATCAATGTTTTTCCCCTTCTCCGGTATGGCAGGTTGATCTGATGATATCTGGCAATGAACCAATTAAAGCTATTCCTTACATCTATGAGTTGCAATTGTTTTGAATTATCTTCAGTCTACCTCATGGACATGAATCGATGTGACATCCTGAAATTCGACCCTATTTCGATAAAATGAAATGTGCATTTCGTCGACGTGCCTATGGTCCTTTTTCTCTGAGCTGATCACTCACGAGTTAACTAACCTATTGGGTGAAGCCATTAAGGGATATATCCATGGTAAAATCCCTAAAAGCTACCTAATTGGTTGGATTGGACTAAAATCACGTTCGGTCGATTTTAATCATGAAATTTAATTCGGTTTTGAGAATCGAATATTCGGACGTGTCACAATTCATTTTAGGACCGTCTCATCGCATCAATTTATTGCTTGAAATCCGAAATTTTAAGAAAGAAATTATCGGAGGAAGATTTGAAGACCAAAAGAAAATAGAAAGTGAAAGAGGAAGAAAAAAAGAAAAGAAATAAGAGAAGTAGTATTATTTGAATTCTTTTTCTCTCTCTCCCTTTTCTCTCTTTTTCTCTCTATCTTCTCTCTCCTCCCCCCTTTTCCCCTCCCCCTTCGTGCGTAGCCTTCCCCACCGCCCATTCTCTTTCTCTCTTTTTTTTCCCTTTGACTAGTCCAAGCTTATCTTCTCTCTCTTCTCTCTCCTCTCTCTTCTTTCTTCCCCCTCACGACAGAACCAGCTTTTCTTCTCCTTCTTTTCTTCGCGTGCGAACCAGGAGCTCGGAGATCGCAGCTCACCGAGAACCGCTCGCCGCTTGTTCCGCCGCCGCACCGCCGCACCGCCGCCCGCGCGATGCCGCGCGTTCCGTCTGCCGTCCCTCGCGCCCAGGCGTGCTCCCCCGCGCGGTTCAGCCTCTGCTCAGCCTTCGTTCCACCCCGTCCGGCCACCTCCGGCCGCCGTTTGAAGCCGCCGGACCTCCACCGGCCCTCCCCGGAACACCGCCCGCTCTCCCGAACCCTTCTCCGCCCCTAACCATCTCTGTTGTCTCCTGTTTCGCAGCCAACCAGCAGACCCACGAAGTGGGTTTCCAGCACTTCGGGCCCGCTTTTGGACCGTTTCCCGGCCCCGAACCCGAGCCGTGCTTTGGGAAGAATCGTTCCTCGCGTCGCCCCCGTCGGATTGATCCGATTTGTGCGCGATTTGGTGAGTAATCTCACTAATCCAGGATTAGTGGCTAATTATGCTTTAATCTGGTTTAGATTTAATTAATTATGTTTAGGTTGTTAGATTAGATTAAATTAGCAATTATTAGTCAATTGTGATGTGATTTAGATAAATTGATTGTGTAATTAGCAAGTAGACGTGGTCTACTAATTATTGGAAGTGCCTCGGGATTTTTCCCAACCCTTAGTGGGCTCCAATTAGGCTTTTCGGGCCTAAGTGGATTTTTTTGTATTTAAATATTAATTTTCGGAATTAAATTAAATAATTATTTATTTTTCCGAAAATTCAAGGGAGACGGTTCGGAACCGGAATATTATGCGGATGACTGTGGTGAAGTCCGTTTATTTAATCGGGCTTTAATTTGAGCTAAATGGAATTTTTAATATTAATTATTTAATATTCGAAATTAAATTAAATAATTATTTATTTTCCAAAAATTCAACTGAGATGGTCTGGAACCGGAAAATTATGCTGATGACCGTGGTGAAGTCCGTTTATGTAATCGGGCTTTAGTTTGAGCTAAATTGAATTTTTAATAATAATTATTTAATTTTCGAAATTAATAAATAAATTAATTATTTTTCGGAAATTAAGATTTTGATGGCCGACGACCGAAATCTCATGCTGATCGTCGTGGTGCAGTCCGTTTATTTATTTGAGCTCCACGTTGTATGGAATTGAATAAATTGTGATATTTTAGGGATGTACCCTAAATTGATTGGAATCGATTGAGAATGAATTATCGATTGGTGAATGGCCAAGTATATTTATTCAGCATTTATAATGCTTTGTTGAGTTAATTTAATTATTTGATTGAGTATTGATTGGTGAATGGCCAAGTATGTTTATTCAGCATTTATAATGTTTTGTTGAGTTGATTTAATTATTTGATTGAGAAATCGTTGGGCATTGGTTGTCGATATTGAAAGTGAATTGGTAACCACTGCAAAGAGGACACGTGGCTCGGTGAATTGGAGTGTCACCTGGGAAAATGCACGTGAGTTCGGTGGTTGAATATGTCACCTTGGCGAAAAGGTCGCCTTTGAGAGAATGCACGTGGCTCGGAGACTCGGTATGTACTCTGGAGAATGCACGTGGCTCGGTGACGACAGAAATGGCATCTAAAAGGGCACGTGGGCTCGGCGACTTGATGCATCGCTTTGGTGAAATGCACCTGAGAGAATGCACGTGGGCCCCAGGAGCATCTAAAAGGGCACGTGGGCTCGGCGACTTGATGCATCGCTTTGGTGAAATGCACCCGAGAGAATGCACGTGGGCCCGGCATCAAAAGGGCACGTGGGCTCGGTGACTTGATCATCACTTTGGCGAAAAGGTCGCCGAGAGAATGCACGTGGGCCCAAGATTCGAGGCACGTGAACTCGGAGACTTGGAAGGTCGTCTGGAGAATGCACGTGGCCTAGCTTTTAAGTATCCCACGTAGGGATTGATTCGTATGACATGTAATCGTCAGTGGTTCGATTTGTTTGAAGTGAATGGATGTTTATTGTGAATTGTACTTGACTTGCGGGTGGGATCGGAGGCCAAGGTAAGTCCTCCGCCCGTGCGTGTTTAGGCAGCCTTTAGTATAGTAGTTTACTAATCGAGCTTAGTGGGGTAGAACTCGCTGAGACGTAGTCTCATCCCAGTTTGGGGAAAAACCATTTCAGGACCCCGCTGAAGAGCTGAAAAGGAGGAATCCGAGAAGGAGGACTCGGAGGCGAATCTTAAGGAGAAAGATTTTTAGAGGGAGAAGGCAATCCGAGAGGGGCCCCGAGTACGGCCTAGTTCGTCTAAGTTTCTGTCTTCTTTTGAAATCTCCTTTTTGATGTGATTAGTTTTAAGTGGTTTATGGTTTGTATAAAAGTTTGGTTATAACTTTCAATATGAAAAATATGGCCCTGCTTTTCTATCCCATCGTTTTATTGTCTGGGGATTTTAACTACTTCCGCATGTGCTTAATAATTGAAAGGGTCGGCGATACATTATCCTGGGATATTGCATATTATAAAATCGACCAAGTGTGAAGGATGTGCGCGTGCCCGAGGATCGGGGCGTGACAATCGACGTTGCCAGAAGAGTGCTATAGGTTGGTTTGTTGGATTGGGTCCACAACTGATCATTTCTCTTAAGAGTAATTCACGCCAATAATGTTAAAAACCGACGGTTTCGGACTCATGGAATGACAAATATATCGGGTGAGAAGTAAACTTTCTTGCAAAAAATATGATTTTGTAAATAAGTGAATGTGAAATCATCGAAAAAATAAATGAGGAACAATAAATGACCCAAAGGTTTACGTGATTCGGTTCAAATGTCGGTTGTTATACTGATGGGGAGAGCCAATAGCAAAAATCTGCTATAATCGAAGAATCGGAGTTACAATCGCTTATCATGCTCACATGTTTACCATGCCTAAAACAAAGCTAAATCACATTATTAACAAATAAATAATTCATTTTGGATGTGAAAATTTACAGCACAAATTATACACTTTGTTCGCGACCAATTAGGAGCTCTCTTTAAAACGGCCGAAAATCAATGACCCATTCCTTCTTGATTTCCTTTCTTCGCAGCATGGCTTTCCAAGATGTCACTGGGTAGCCATTAAATCCTCCCTTTTGACGTAAGTGTGTGCCCCTTTCTTTGGTGAGGCCAATCTGCAATACTTTTAAAGTCCAACTCTTGGTACGAATTAAAATTACATATTGGGTCGGATTTCGCCGTGTAAAAAGGTGTATTTTGACTAATGGAAACGCATATGCTTTTGAAGGTCTTCATTTCTTATTTAGGTCAATTTGAAAGAGACTTTGCTTGCAGCTTGTTAGTAAATAGAACCCACTCACGATGGAAAAGCATATGGCGATTATGTTCCTATTTTTCTGCATCTAGCTCCCATCATGGACAAGTCCAACGATGGAAATGAACCAGACAAATTGGTTGTGACCAGCGTGGATGGCCCTCACCGGCGAGGGCAACCCTTGCCTAGCCCTTTAGGCATAATCGGTGGCCTGTCGGCCACCTGGGAAGAGGAAGAAAAACTAAGGAAAAAAAACAGAAATAAAAAGAAAAAAGGAAGAAAAAAAGGAGGAAAAAAATGACAAATAACGAAAATACCCTTGATTGCCGGAAAGTTGAGTCATTATTTGAAGCGGACATAATTATTTTAGGCCCTTATTTGAAACAAACATAATTACTTTAAGTCTTCATTTGAAACAACATCCACTTCAAACCTTTATTTGATAAAATGGTGACACTTTAGGTATTTATCGGTAATAAAATTCATTTTGAGCCCTTATTTGAGAAAAGAGGACACTTTGGGTGCTTTTTTGAAATTTTTCCTTTTCCCGATTGTTGCCAGCTTTCATGAAATTTGTTTTACATGCTGCTGCTTTAATTGAGAGCATCTTCTCTCCCTGGACATGTTAACATCAGAGGCGCAATGGGATCCACTACGTGTACACATGGATCTGGATGCTGGACGAAGGAGATCAAACCGAGAAGATATCTTCATCAGTTACCATGCAAAAGAAGATATCCAGTCAACCTAAGCTGGATCACTTTTCCACAATGGTTGAAATTACCACGTGTCTTCTTGTAAGGACAATGTGAGCCTTCTCGAGTCTCATCTCGATTCTCTCCCTATTAACTTATGATCCCCTAAATGCATTAAATCTTGTTTTTGCACCCCAGGAGACGCTGGGTCATTGGTCTTCCTCTCGTTGCCTTCCTCAAAAGAACGAACTTGCAGAAAAGCTCCTCAAGTTGCTGCCTCACCATTCATTTGTCAAGTGCTTAAATAATGTCGGCGGTCTCGATAAGGCTCTTTCCTTCTATCCCGAGGGCGCCAACGATGCCAGTGTCACTCCAAAATGGTGGGACAATTTGCACTGCGCCATGTCTAATTATAAGTTTGTCCTCGCAATCGAGAACACCTAAACAGAAAGTAACGTGACGGAGAAGCTATTTTATGCTCTGGATTCCGGGGTGGTCCCCATCTATTTCAGTGCCCCCAACGTCATGGACTTTGTCCCTCCACGTTCGATCATAGATGGGAACAAGTTTAGCTCCATGGAGGAACTGGCAACTTTCGTGAAGTCCCTAGCAAACGATCCGGCGGCGTATGCCGAATACCGTGCGTGGACAAGATGTGGTGTATTAGGTAATTATGGAAACTCACGAGTGGCAAGCCTCGACAGCTTGCCGTGTCGGTCATGGGAGTTCTTTTTTTCTTTTTTCTTGGTCTGAAGTCATGGAAGTTCATTGGCAAAAAAGGTGGCAGGAATGCTAGAGATTTATGAAGAGTTGATTCTTGTTGAACACCCGTTTTGTTTCCTGATCATCCGATTGATGCGCAGTTTTTTATAAGTTTAATCCATGGACATTGACGCATATAAAGAAAGAGTTGGATATATTAGGAGATGGTAAATTAGACATTGATGTAAATAGGCCACTAAAAAAATCATGTTAATGAATACAAAGTCATTATGAACTTAAAGTGTTTGGACTTCTCTCCAATTTTGTGAAGCGAAACCAGACTGGACTTCTCTCCGATCGGTTGTTGGCGCACTTGTTTTGTCATTTTTGAGTTCACACTGTCTTTCTGGGTCGCTTGCAACTCATATGATCGAGGATTGGAGAGGAGAGGTGGAAGAAAAGGCTTGGGATGAATTTAGGAGTTTTTGCGCGAGCTGCGTGCAGTGTGTGATGAGAGTTGAACAAAAGGTAACGAGGGGGGTCCGCGTCTATGCTGAGATACATCGTCTTCTCCTCAAAGTGTTGTACAATCATATCATGTACGCCTACTTTTATGGGTTGATGGTGCAAAACAATTGAGAAGATTTCATTTTTCGCTTGGCCCATGTTTTCCCCTAAGAAGTGGTCTTCCTTTGGGTGCACGACTGACCCTTTCTAAAAGAGCAATTCACACGAGACAAGAAATTCATGGTAAGCATCCACCTATTCTTTCTTTGTCTCTTGTCTTCCCTTTTCTAAAGCAAGATACGATTTGCCATTTGTTGACCCACCAAATCGATAGCTCTTTGGGAGTCTTCTCTTCTTTTTTCTAAAGCAAGATTCGATTTGCCATTTGTTGACCCACCAAATCGATAGCTCTTCGCTTTCTCGAGTAGTTTTTTGGGTTCACAACTGACCCTTTCTCAAAGAGCAATTCACGGTTCAGGACCCATGAAATGACAATATATCATACGAGAGGTAGATCTTTGTTGTAGAATTAATGAATGCGGAAGGTAATGAAGATCTTGTGAGAATATAATGCACGAAAACGACAGAATCTTACAATGTATGTCAATGTAAAATCATCAGAGAAATAAATGAGAAATAATAATGACACCAAAAATTTACGTGGTTCGGTCTGAGTATCAGTACCTATATCTACAGGGGAATGAGAGTTTACAATCACTCACATGCTCGAGTATTTTTCACACCTAAATTTAATTTCAAACCCAAAGTATTTATCACTTAGATATAAACTCACGATACAAAATTATTGAACATTCAAGCTCAAAGTAAAACACTCTACGTACACCAAAACAAGAAATGGGCGTCTGTCTCTTCTCCATGTATGTATGGATTCGCGTTCTCTACCTCCTCAAGGCTTGTGCGGTGTCTGGACGTGTGGACGTGCGGCTCCTTTTTCTTTTTACATGTGTATGTGTGTGCCCAAGGTCAACAATTTGACCTGAGCCCACCTACTTTAGTCTTCAACGTGAACAAGGTTATTGCAAAAGAAAGAAATCCTTATTTTATCTTTTATTTTATTTCCTCATTTGTCTTGTAGTGATAGGTTAACTTCCTTCTTTTATTCCCTTGCTTATTTTGCACGTATAAAAGAAAGTCCAATAAGAAGAAAGACTTCTTCATCTGATTTGTAATCCACTTGAAAAATCTTCCTCAACAAAATTTGATTTAACAAATCGTTATCTGAATTCAAACTCGAGACAATAATTAAACAGATCTTACAATTAACTCAATTTGAAATCACCAAAGAAATAAATGAAGAACAATAAGGCCCAAAGATTTACGTAATTCAATACGACTGTTGGTACCTATATCCACAAGGAGTGCCGACAACAAAAATTCACTATAATTAGATAATCGGAGTTACAATCACTCAGCATGCTCGAGTATTTCTCATGCCTAAATTAAACCCAAACCCAAGGTATTAATAAATAAACAACTCATTTTGGATGTAAAAAACTCAAAGCACATATTACATGCTTTGCCTGTGACCAAATAGCAGCTCTCTTTGAAACGGTCAAAAATCAAGGACCTCGTCTGTTCTTGATTTCCTTTCTTTGCAGCACACGTGGCTTTCCAATTGCTGCATATATAAAATTACACAAGCATGTGTATGCCCCTTTCTTTGGTTCGGCCAATCTGCATTACTTTTAACGTCCAACTCTCAGTCTCGGTCTTAGTCTTGGTTAGACTTGCATATTTTTCCAAATGGGTGGGGTTTCGCCGTGTGAGAAGGTGTCTTGATCAATGGAAAAGCATATGCTTTTCAAGGTCATAATTTCTTATTTAGTTCAATCTGGAAGAGACTTCACTTGCAGCATCTTAGAACACAGAAACCACTCACAATGGAAAAGCATATGGCGATTATATTCCTGTTTTTCCATGTCCAGCTCACATTATGGACGAGGTCAGCGATGCAAACCAACCAGACTGATTGGCTCGCTTTAATCTACTTCAAAGACAGTGTGGATAAGGATTCACTCGGAGTCTTGAGCTCATGGAATGACTCTTCTCATCACTGTAAGTGGCCAGGTATTGTATGCGGTGCACGGCATCCCGAAAGGGTCGTGTCCCTCAAGCTAATGTCAAAAGGCTTGGGCGCTCTTCTATCGCCTTATGTCGGAAACCTCTCTTTCCTTAAAAGCCTTGTTCTACAGAACAATCGCTTTCGTGGCAAAATTCCGCAAAGCATTGGCCACTTGTTTCGCTTGCGCAATCTCGTCCTTAGTAACAACTCTTTCAGTGGACAAATGCCCACAAATCTTTCTCGATGCTCAAACCTTGAGGTTTTGAATCTCATTGATAACCAACTCGTGGGTAAAATTCCTCATGAGCTCGGCTCTTTGTCAAAGCTTCAAGCTTTATTTTTGGCTAAAAATAGTCTTACAGGATCTATTCCTCATTCTATTGGAAATCTCTCCCAACTTTTGTCTCTTTCCATCGGACGTAATGGGTTGCGAGGAGAGATTCCCAAGACATTGTCCAAGCTTTGTGGTTTGAGGAATGTCCAACTGGCATTTAACCAACTCACTGGCAAGATCCCATTAGCAATCTTCAACATGTCCAGCATTATCTATTTTAGCGCCAGTGACAATCAATTGAGAGGGAGCATTCCCCCTAATATTGGCGATACTCTTCCTTCTCTCGGTTATCTTGATTTCTCTAGAAATTTGTTTACTAGTGTTATACCTCCGTCCGTATCGAATGCCTCCAACCTTCAATACATCTACTTTGGCCATAACAGTTTTCATGGACCGATGCCTGCAAATCTTGGAAGGCTAAAAGCTCTTGGAGGAATGTTTCTTATGTCTAACCAGCTGCGAGATGACTTCAGTTTTATTACCTCATTGACTAATTGTTCAAGGCTGGAAAATATTGGGGTAGGCGATAATTTTCTTAAGGGTCTCTTGCCGGATTCCATTGGCAATCTTTCCAACAGCGTTAGACTAATTGCTATGTCATCCAACGCAATGTATGGAACCATTCCGCCAGGTATTTGCAATCTCTTCAACCTGTCTTTTCTTGACTTATCAAACAATTCGCTTAGCGGCCATGTTCCTTCTTGTATCAGAGCACTCCATAACTTGCGCAATTTGTACTTAAGCATTAACATGCTAACGGGAGAGATCCCGTCGTCAATCGGCAATTTGACGTCATTGAGTCTCCTTTACCTTTCGTTCAACAAATTGTACGGGGAAATACCGCAAAGCCTTGGTAACTGCAGGCAGCTAATCGAGCTTGAGCTTTCAAATAATAATCTGAGTGGTCCAATCTCGAGGGAGATTCTTAGTCTTTCTACCATTTCGATTATCTTCAACTTTGCACATAACGAGTTGAGTGGATCTCTTCTGCCTCAAGTTGGGTCCTTGACCAATCTCCTGGAACTAGATTTGTCTTACAATAAGCTGACGGGACCAATTCCTAGCTCCATCAACAAGTGCTTGCTATTGGGGCGGCTCCTTAGCAGTCAATTCCTTTCATGGTGAAATACCTCCGGCTTTAGGCACATTACGAGGCTTACAAGAGTTAGATGTTTCCCATAATGACTTATCTGGTGAAATCCCGAGCTTTCTCACTCAACTTACGGATCTAAAGTACTTGAATCTATCTTCAAACAAGCTTGAAGGAGAAGTTCCGAAGCAAGGAGTATTTCTCAATGCTAGTGCAGTGTCCGTCTTTGAGAATAGGAATCTTTGTGGAGGTATTGCAGAACTAAACCTTCCTTCTTGCAAATCCAATACCTCTAAACCATTACTAACCAAACCATTACTAACTAAAATAGTTATAGTAATCGCCATAGTGACAACCATCTTGTCAAGCTTCATTCTGTGTCTTTGCCTGTTTATCATTTAGTATCAGAGAAAGAAGTCAGAAAGAAAATATCTCTTCAACTAAATTGCTGTTTGAATACCGATTTCTTAGGGTCTTTTTATGCAAAGTTCTCTAGAGTCATAGATGGATTCTCTGAGAACAATGTGATCGGTAAAGGAAGATAAGGTACTGTCTATAAAGGAAATACAGAGGAACACAGCTGGTAGCGGTTAAAGTGCTCAACTTGGGCCATAGAGGTGCTTTGAAGAGCTTTATCTCGGAATGTCAAACCTTAAGGGCCATAAGACACTGAAATCTCATGAAGATCTTGAACGTGTGCTCAAGCGTGGACTATCATGGCAATGACTTCAAAGCTCTCTTATACGAATACATGGTTAATGAGAGCTTAGACAATTGGATACACCAAGGAAACAAAGAGGACGTTGAGCATGAACATGAACATGGAAAGCTAGGATATTTGGGACTAATGCAAAGGTTAGACATTGCCATTGACATAGCTTCTGCAATCAAATATCTTCATGAGGATTGCAGCCCAAAGATTGTACATGGAGATTTGAAGCCGAGTAACGTCCTTCTAGACAATGAGATGATGGGACGAGTTGGGGACTTTGGGTTGACGACAATCATCTCCACTATGACAACAGAGGCCATGGACATTGACGACCGCATCAGCTTAGTGGCGGTGAGGGGTTTCATAGGCTATGTCCCTCCTGGTAAGAAAATTTTGTCATTAATTGTCTAAGTTTTATTTGTGATGGCCTTTAGATGAAATATTTATTTTCACTGTATATTGCTTGATGTACACTATTTTAAAGTATGGCGTGGGGGGCATGGTATCCACACAAGGTGATGTGTATAGCTATGGTTTTGTTTTATTGGAAATGTTAACCGGGAGGAGACCAACAGAAGAGGCTTTCAAGGACCATTTAAATGTCCACAACTTTGTCAGGATGGCTCTACCAAACTGAGTGATGGAGATCATGGACTTGGCCATTTTTAACATAGAAAGAGAGAATGACATTGAGAGGATAAGAGATTGCATTGCCTCCGTCCTAAGGATTGGAGTTGCATGTTCAATGGAGTCATCGCGGGATCGGATGGATATGGCCGAAGCACTCAAGGAACTGCATAAGATCCGAGCTAGGTATGGATCCAAGTAGAGGCTAGGTTGAAGCAAGTTTAGCTCCCATACACTTAGGGCGCACATAATAAAATTTCTATTTCTCTGTTTCTCAAAATAGGTTTGGAATAGAAATCCATAGTAACGAAATTTCAATTTTCTATTTTTAGAACAGATTTCTATATCAGAAATAGATTTGTAGTGAAAATTAGAAGTTAAAATTTTTAACTTTTCAATTTCTAGTATAAAAGTGAGAAATTAAAACTTTTTTCATAGTTCACTCTCGCCATTGCCCATTTGCCGCCCATGGGACGCCAGATGCCCATCGCCCATCACTTGCCATTGCTCACCGGACCCGCCACTGGCCACTAAACGCCAGCCACCCATTGCCGATCGGCCACCCACCAATAGACGCCAGACTTGACCACCCATTGCAGGTCGTCGGCCACCAACCACCGATCATTGGCCACTTGCCACCGAGCCGCCGGCGTGTAACCATATGCCGAACATCGCCGATCAACCACCCACCGCTAGACGCTGGACTTTGACCGCCCATCGTCGATTGTTGGTTGCTAGATGATAGACGCTTGCCACCGGTTATCAGCCACTCACCACCAAATGCCGGCCGCCGTTGGACACTCGCCGCCGAACACCAGATGCCGACCAACAAACCCTCATCGTCGAACGCCCATTGCCGGACGCCGGCCGTCACTGCCACTAGAAATAGAAATTTTATTATTTTATCAAACGAATTTCTATTCCAAAAATAAAAATTTTGAATCGTTATCAAACACGTTTCTTTACTTAGAAACTCATCCAAGGAACAGGAATTAATTTTTGTTCCAGAATTTTTATCATGCACGCCTTTAGACTAGACTTTGTCCTAAAATTAATTTTGCTTTGAACAAGAAAGATCCTAATGGTTCTACTCTTTGTCTTGGTTGTAACTATTTTCCATTAGGCTCAAAGATGAACTCATACACTAGTTCAATGTAAGTAGTCCCCATTTGGTTCGGCATTTAGAAGGGGCTTTTGGCCTCTAAAGGGGTTTGGGCAAAAGTGGGTGGTGTTTGGTTCAATATTTTGGGGACTTTGGGGAGATGCAATTGCATCTCCAAGGGGCTTGAAGGGGCTTTAGGGGAATGGAGGGGGAGAGGTCCATTGGGAAGTTGCATTTTCGGAATGCAACTTCTACTATTCATCTTCACCGGAGAGAAGTCGATCGGAGGCCGACGACCGCCGGCCAAGGGGTCGCGCGTGCCGGTAATGCGCCGGCCAAGGGTCCCTCGACCCCGGCGACCGTCGCCAGACCTCGAGCGACGCCCGGGTCGCGCGAACCAGGCGGGCGTCGCCCGACCGCGCAACCCAGGCGGCCGCCGAGGTCGCGTGACCTCAAGCGATGGTCGTCGGGGTCCTGGCGACCCTGCGATGGGCCCACCGGGGTCATGCGACCCGTGGACGGGCCGCCTGAGGTCGCGCGATCCAAGTGGCCATCGCCTGGGGTCACGTGACCCTAGGTAGCCGTCGCTTGGGTCGCTCGACCCCGAGGATGGCCGACGGGTCACTCGACCCGGCGGCCGTCGCTCGGGGTTGCGCGACCTAGGCGACGGCCGCCTAAGGTCGAGCGATCCGAGCGACCGTCGCTTGGGTCGCTCGACCTCGGTGACGGCCGACTAGGTCACGCGACCTGGGCGACGGCTAACTGGGTCGCGTGACCCGGGCCGCGCTGTGTCGTGCGACCTGGCAGCCCGATCCGGCCATTTGGCCACCGGATCCGGCGGTCCGGTGGGGACTTCAAAAAAGAAAATAGATTTTTTTTTTTAATTTAATAAAAGTCATTTACAAATACAAATTTTATCAAACGGTATTTGCGTTTCTGAACCCCATTCAAAGGTATTTGCATTTTGACAAATGTTCCCAAAAGTCGAACCAAACGGGCCTGTAATCTATCTCCATCTCTATTCCCTTCCCTCCTTACGATCTCATTATTTTCTTTATATCAATTTTCTGTTTCTAATTTTTCCTCTTAAAGTCCATCTCTAATAATTGTCTTTAGATGCATAGTTTTTATATATATTTATAGATTTATAAATGTAGAGAAATATAAAGTACAGGCGTATCTTAAAAAAGGTAATAAATTATGTCAATGCCAATTAATTTTTAAATGATAATTCATATCGTGGATTAATAAGAGAAGCAAACGTAAAGTCGATAAGATTATTAAATTTCGCCAAGGTTGACTTTAGGTGGTGGCTTTTTTTTTTTTTTTTGGTAATGGGAAGGTGGTCATTTTAACAATATAAAATCTTAGATCATGCATGTAGATGTTAAAAATCTGAGAATTCAATTGTACAATTTAAATAAGTTGAAGAACTCAAATGAGATTATTAATTAATTTAATATTATGAAAAATCTCAATTTGGTCCACTTGAAAACCCCAAATTATACATTTGAATAAATTTATTCTTCATATTCTTATCAAATTACTAAATTGAATGACATGTGATAATATATACTTGTACCAATTTAGAGTTTTACTCTTCATTTATCACATGTTTATCAATTTGTAACTTTTGTTGATATCAATTTAATTTAATTAAAATTAACAGAAGATAAATTTGTGATAAATATACTAATTTAAGGTTTTTAATAATTTATCATAAATATATTTCTAATAATTTAAGGTTTTTAATAATTTATCATAAATATATTTCTAAATTCTTCGCGATATTTAACCTTAAATTTTATTATCGCTTTCTTATCACGCACCACCGTCTAGAAGAGCTTTTCAGTTTCTCTTCATCTCTGAGAGCATCTGTGTCTCCCTCCCGCCCTCGCCGTTGCGCTTCTGCTCAGCCTGTCGTCGCCTCGTCGCCTCCACTCGTCGCCGTCTAACTCCTGCCTTCGCCCCCGAAGCAGCTGCCATATTCATGCTGAGCGCCGAATTCTCCTAGCAACGGAAGGGAAAAACTGAGTGAATTGAAGCGAGGACGTTTCCAGCATGAGTAAGTGGGGAAAATGAGAGCGTCCTCATTGAACGGCCACGGTTCAGGTCTTCTTCTTGGAAGCATCGTCCGTAGTTGCAATTCTCTTGCTTTAGGAAGCGTTTGGAGTCCTCTTAAGGCGCGAAACCCGACTAAAACGGCAGGGCTCTTGAGTTGCAAATCGATGACGACGAATTCGCCGGTGGTGCGAGTGAAGGAGAAGATCGATTTGACAGAGAAGGAGAAGATGATCTTTGATAGGCTTCTCGCCACCGTTCGTCATTTCGATCTCTCTACCCGGCTTCCGGTGGCTGGTGGCTGGGTCCGTGATAAGGTTGGTGCATTTGGTAGTGCTGTTCGCTTCGATGTGCCTTTTAAGTTCTTTCGCAGTACCAATCGTGTGAAAGCATGTTGTTTTGTGTTTCTTCTGAGATATTTTGTCTAATTACATGTTTAGTTATAATTAGTTCAAGTTCTTACTTTTCCTTACCATAAAACACAGTTTTTCTTTGTTTGACCGGGGGTTTTTTGTTTCTTTGGAGTGCAAATTGTAGAAAATGCGGTGCTTTTGTTATTACTTATGAAGTTTTGTTTCTACAATCAGTAGGAACATCAACTAATCGAGGTCTTTATCGTTGTGGTTCCATTGTTTGTTAAAGTACTGGGATCGAGACTGCATTCTTTTGATTATTTAGTCATTGGGCGTTATTGTTGCCCCAATCATAAATAGATAAAGCGACGAGTGGGATAGGAACCTGATTCTCCACCGATGGAATATGACCAAAAACCACTTTGGGGGGTGGGGGGTTTAACTCTATGGCGATGCAAGTAACAAGTCTTTAAGTTTAAGAATGCTAATGGTTGATTTGACAGTCTTTTTTTAATAGATTTAGTGTTACAAGTTACAACAGTAATGTGAACTTCATAATTTCGAAGGCTGTTTTGGGGAAAAATAGGCATCTGCTAGTTTTTCCGGCAATTGCCTCGACAGTCAACACTAATAGCCAGTGAAGTAAGATGTTTTCCTAATCCACATGAAATTTACCTAAATACAAAACAAAACCAAGACGATGTACTCTTTTAACAAGTCTATAATAGCCTATTTTCTATGATTTCTCGCTGCTTTTGGTGGTTTATTACTCTCAGCTGCTGCCATCTTGAGCCAGTTGGGTGCCCTTACATGTCACGTAATATTAGTGAGTGACATTTAGACAGGTGAATTACTTCTATGAAGAGTCAGGATTCCCTTGGGACCACATTTATGAGTTACTCTCTTGTGTATATGCACACATTCATATTATATATGCTATTGATTACTAAATTTGCATCCCCATACCATCATTATGACCTGTTATTGGGCGGTGATGCCCCTTTCCTACAATCCTCAATAAATAGGACCTTTCCCAACCTTCAACGAGGTGCCAGGGTAATTATGTGAGTAGAGAATGATCACATGTTCCTGGAAAGCCCCCTAGATGCTTTCAAACTGTTATAAATGATTTATTGTCTGTCATTTATAGCAAATTTTTTGCGCAGAATCATTTATCATGTTAAAGCTGGAATTGATTTGTAGAGAATGGGTACAATTATTGCACTTGAATCAATGTGAATGACATTGTGAAATTGGTGGATTTATCGTGTTAAACCTATTCTTTGAAGAAGATGATGAGCAAACTCACGTTTTCTCATCTTTACAGCTTCTAGGGAAAGAGTGTTATGATATCGATATTGCTCTTGATGACATGTTGGCTAGTACATTCATTGATAAGGTTACCCAATATTTGTATTGGGATTCATTATCCATATTCCAGATCAAGCCTAAATTACGAAGGCATCATGTTTTGTTCTAACCAAATCTGTAAGTTCTGGAGAATTAGAATCAAATCAGAGTGCCATATCTTTCCAGGGAAGGATTATCATCATTCTACATCTGAAAAAATGTCCATTGCTGGGCACGAACATGTCCTTCTGTGACAGTTAGCAATATATTACAAGAATATTAGATGGCTGAAATGTGAATCCTGCAAGCACAGTGTCATTTCTAGCAGGCATGGTAATCCCGCTTTGTTTTGAGTGGGGGGACAAAGTCTACGAGCTGAATTAATTTTAACCTGGAAACCTCGCCAAGCTGCTGGCCACATACTTCACACTTTGATGTGATTTCGCAGAATTCCATCTGGGATTTTAGTCATTTGACAATGGTATTGGATTAGAAGATAAGTATATAATAAATGGAACATTGTGGAGAGCGCTTGTCAAAGTGCAACCTCCCTTCCTTTAGATAAATAGAAGACTCTCTCCCATGCTATCCTATTGGTAAAACCTATCATATCAGCACCTAAGGAAGGTCCATTATTCATGTCATCCAATACAAAACATGTCCTAACAACAGGAAATTTGTTAGTTTTTGTTGTCTTGTCTACTGGCAAAGAATTTTTGGAAAGTGAACCAAGTGCGAAACCCAATTTGAATCATCATGAAGTTGCATCTTCTCAATTAACATGGTTATTTGCTGGTTAATATTCATCTTGAAGTGAAGAAGATTGCATCTTAGGTTGAGCAACAACCATGTATGCTTCTTGTGAAGAATTATTGCGTCATTGGCAAAATGATGCTGAACCAGTTACCTAGTCCTTGGTCCCAACCACTTCTAACTAGTTTAGTACACTAGACATTCTTGCTTTTGGTAAGTTTCCAAAATTTGAGATGTTGCCGAGAAACTGTCTGGAATTCTAATACTACCAAAAGCTTTAAAAGGTTGGATCATTGAATGTTCTTGAATTGTATGGCACAGTGGCACAAGGCCCTTGAGCCAACCCACTGAATTTATAAAGTCTTGAATAATTTAGACCAAAGGATTTGTACTACCGGCTTTTAGTTTTGTCAAAATAATGTCATATGAACTTGGTCTGAGATTGCAACGTGCCTGTGGTCAAGTTAAAATAGCCACGTATGTGATCTTGAAATCACCTTTGGTCAATCTTGTAGATAGAGGTCCTAGTGGTTTAGGCTGCCTTCGTTGTGAGCTATTCTTTGGTTCAGTTTCCAATTGAGTTGATTTTTTTTTTTTTCCTTTGGCCGAGTGCTACTTGTGAATCATAGCAGTCCAACATAAAGACTTTTTCATCGACTTGATTTTCTTCTATTGGTGCTCTCCCATAAGGATGCTACTGGCTAGGCTCTTTTACTGAAGTGTGACACATGGACATTGCAATGAAGCTTGAAAAATAAGCAAATGGAAGCTGTCCATTGAAGTTTGTTTTGTTTGGTTCAGCTCCAAATTTGCACAATTGGAGCTTACCAGTTTTCTTGGAAATCCTCATTCTTATCCTATTTTTATGTAGCACGGTGCCTTTCATAGCTCTTTTTCCTTTGCTTTTGTCCATAAAAACTATCGAGCCTCCTCTTTGTGCCTTCCAAACTCTTTTTGGGTCCCATCCATCTACATGTGCATGTGCAAATATATGATTTAAATGCTGATATGTGACCCTGGAAATAGAGACTAGGTTGTTCTAGCTATTGCAAATTGTTTTTTCCTATTGTTCTCGACTCTTTTCTCATGAAATCTTTGACCTTTTCTATCCCCACTTGGCCATGTCGTTGTCATATTTAGGTCCCCCAATAAAAGGCGAGAAGAAATTGCCCTGCTGTGTGGACATTTGTTATGGAATAGGAAACAGTTATTCGTGAAATCCTCATGTTATACTGCATCAATTTCTGTGGCGGATTGTTTTTTTCCTAGTCAGATGGGTGGTTCATGCTTCTACACTTACAGATTCTCATGTCCCTTTCTTGTTGCTGTTTGTCTTGATCGTTTTTGCTTTTCGGTAATAATCACTCTACTTAAATTATTTCACTGGCACAGCCCAAAATCAGCTTAAATGCTTAGACAGAATGGATTTCTATAATTTTCCCAGTTGATATCTGCTTCTGTGAAATTTGTTTTACATGCTGCTGCTGCTGCCGCCGCTGCTGCTTTAATTGAGAGCATCTTCTCTCACTGAACATGCTAATATCAGAGGCTCAATGGAGATCCACTACGTGTATACATGGATCTGGAGGCTGGACGAAGGAGATCTGGCCCAGAAGATATTTTCATCAGTTACCATGCAAAAAGACGATGTCCAGTCAACCTATGCTGGATCACTTTTCCACAATGGTCGAAATTACCACGTGTCTTCTTATAAGGACAATGTGAGCGATCATCTCGTTAGTCTCTCTTGAGTCTTATCTTGATTCTCTGTTTATTAACTTATGATCCCTTAAATGTATTAGATTTTGTTTTTGCACCCCAGGAGACGCTGGTTTATTGGTCTTCCGCTCGCTGCCTTCCTCAAAGGAACAGACTTGCAAAAAAGCTCCTCAAGTTGCTGCCTCACCATTCATTTGGCAAGTGCTTGAATAATGTCGGCGGTCTCGACAAGGCACTTTCTTTCTATCCCGAGTGTGCCAGCGATGTCAGTGTCACTCCAAAATGGTGGGACCATTTGCACTGCGCCATGTCTCATTATAAGTTTGTTCTCGCAATCGAGAGCACTTGGACGGAAAGTTACGTGACGGAGAAGCTATTTTATGCTCTGGATGCCGGGGCAGTCCCCATCTATTTCGGTGCCCCCAACGTCATGGACTTTGTCCCTCCGCATTCGATCATAGACGGGAACAAGTTTAGCTCCATGGAGGAATTGGTAACTTTCGTGAAGTCCCTCGCAAATGATCCGGTGGCGTACACCGAATACCACGCATGGAGAAGATGTGGTGTATTAGGTAATTATGGAAACACACGTGCGGCAAGTCTCGACACCTTGCCGTGCCGGTTATGTGAGTTCATTAGCAAAAAAGGTGGCAGGAACGCAAGAGCTTTACGAAGAGCAGATTCTTTTTGAACACCCGTTTCTTTTTTCCTTACAATCCCATTGATGTGCGGTGCTTTATAAGTTTAGTCCATGGACATTGACATATATAAAGAGAGATGGATATACGAGGAGACGGTAGATTAGACATTGATGTAAACAGGCCACTAACAAAGTCATATTAATGAATACAAAGTCGTCATGATCTTTGTGTTTGGACTTCTCTCCAATCTTGTGAAAAGGCCTAGGATGGATTAAGGAGTCTTCATGTGACCCGTATGTGGTGAGAGTCGCACGGATGATAATAAAAGGGGTTTGAGCCGTATGTAGTAACAGTGGCACTGGGGTCTAGCTGTATGCGGTGAGAGTTGCACGGACGGTAACGAGGGGAGTTCACGTTTATGTGGAGATGTATTCTGTTCCCTCAATGGGTTGTACGTTCATATCATGTACATCTACTTTTATGGGTTGATGGTGTGAAACAATTGAGAGAATTCCATCTTTTACTGGGCCCATTTTTCCACTAAACAGATATTAGTAACTATTTTGAGTGCATTTTTAGTACTCCACTTAAGTTTTTAAAGTTTACCTAGAAATTAAAAGGTTCAAAGAGGAACGTAGTTTATATTACACTACCGAAGCTTATTGCTATTTATTTCTTGTTGACTTAGGCCTTATTTGTTTAGGATCAAGTAAAGAGTAATAAATACTTTATTTTAATATTTCCATCAAATTTAAAACATTATCCAATTCTTTTTAAAAAAACTATGAAACAAATTGTATGTGAATCTAGGTGTAATATATTACTTCTTGTGAAAGTTTTAGATGTTTGGAGATAAAAACATTTAAAACACGTTAATCTTACCTTTACCAAAAAAAAAAACATTTAGAACATGTTAACCGCAAAATTTAAATTATGCAAGAGGTAAAAAAGGTGAAAGGTCTATTTAGACACGCCCTTATGCGAGATCTTTCTTATAAGTGCTCTCATTGATTGGAGTAGGATCTACAATAACAATTAGATGCTTAATATATGCTACTCCAAGTATTATTATCGAACCTTATTGAAAGTTGTTGAGAAATAGTAAAAACAACTTTTTTTGAGGGTTTTAGGATTTTTACTCTATTCTCTTGAGAAGTTGTTGCCTTGTCGGTAGACAACACTTGCATACATCTAATTGATATGAATACAAGATAATAGCACAAATGGACTCTTAACTTTGGTCAAATATGAAATGTTGTCAATAAATTTTTAATCTGTACAATGTGGTCTTTGAATTTTGATTCAATATATGATGTTATCCCAAATTTTTAATTTGTTTAATGTGGTTCCTGAACTATTGGTAAATGTTTAAATGTAATTTCTAGACTACATGAAAATGTCAAAAGATTCAAAGACCATATTGAACATTAGACCGTAGTGTAGAAACCACGTTAAATAAATTAAAAGATCAAGGATGGCATTACACATTAGATCAAAGTTTGGGGATCACATTAAATAAATTATAAAATTGTGCATTGACCAAAAGTTTCATGACATTTGTGTCATTTTCCTTTATGAATATCGTGAAATTCTTATTACACTATAGATGGTTACTATCACGAGAGATCACCCCTTTTTTTTTGGGAACAAGATGAAATGACCCGGTAGGCATCTACTTGTTCTTTTTTTTTTTTTTTGTCTCTTCTCCTCTTTTTCTAAGGAAGATCCGATTTGCCAAATGTTAATTCACCAAATCAATAGCTCTTCCCTTTCTTAAGCATAACATCTTTCAAGACATGTTATTCACATTTCACTTGATGGTAAGAGGGAATTGAAAGTTACGTAGTGGTCTTCCTTTGGGTTCACAACTGACCCATTTTCAAAGAGCAATTCACACGAGACAAAAGATGGGCAATAGGCATCCACATGTTATTTCTTCATCTTTTCTCTTGTTTTTCTAGAGCAAGATCTTATTTACCATCTACCAATCCACTGAATTGATAGCTCTTCCCTTTCTTGAGTAGAAGACATTTCAAGATGAGTTATTCACATTTCATTTGATGGTAAGAGGGAATTGAAAGCTAAGCAATGTCTTCCTTTGGGTTCACAAATGACCATTTCTTGAAGTGCAATTGACATGAGTCAAAAGACCCACGGTAGGCATCCGCCCGTTCTTTCTTCATCTCTTCTCTTCTTTTTCTAAAGCAAGATATGATTTGCCATCTATTAATCCCGCAAATCGATAGCTCTTTCTTTTCCTGAGCAATTCCTTTGGGTTCAAAATTGACCCTTTCTCAAAAAGCAATTCACACCTATAATGTTGAAAACCGATTGTTTAGGACCCCTGAAGTGACGATACATCATGTGAGAAGTAAACCTTGTTGTAAAATTAGTGAATGGGGAAGCTAATCAAGATCTTGCTGTTAAGTCATTGTGCAATTATTGGAGAAATATACGAGGAATAATAAACGACCCCAAAGATTTATGTGGATTGAAAGCGAAATCAACGAAGAAATAAATGAGGAACAATAAAGGACCCCAAAGATTTACGTGGATTAAATGCGAAATCAACGAAGAAATAAATGAGGAACAATAAAAGACCCCAAAAATTTACTCGATTCATTCCTTGTGTCGGTAGATACATTTACTAGGAGAGCCAATAGCAAAAAATTACTATA
This sequence comes from Eucalyptus leucophloia subsp. euroa, assembly GCA_017140325.1. Lineage (NCBI taxonomy): Eukaryota > Viridiplantae > Streptophyta > Magnoliopsida > Myrtales > Myrtaceae > Eucalyptus > Eucalyptus leucophloia. The sequence continues at coordinate 34,331,943 of CM029473.1, forward strand.
ATTGGAAAATCAGAGTTACAATTGCTTAACTTGCTCGAGCGTTTAGCATGTCTAAATTAAACCCAAACCTGGGGTATTAACAAATAAACAACTCATTTTAGATGTAAATAATTCAAAGCATAAATTACACGCTTTGCTCACAACCAAATAGGAGCTCTCTTTGAAGCGGCCGAAAATCAAGGACCTCATTTGCTCTTGATTTCCTTTCTTCGCGGCTGGGCTTTCCAGTTGTTGTGAATATAAAATTAGACAAGTATGTGAATGCCCCTTTCTTTGGTTTGGCCAATTTGCAGTACTTTTAGCGTCCAACTCTTGGTCTTGGTCTTGGTTAAACTTGCAAATTTATCCAATTGGGTTGGGTTTCGCCATGTAAGAAGATGTCTTTTGATCAATGGAAACACGTATGCTTTTGAAGGTCTTCATTTCTTAATCAATTCAATCTGGAAGAGACTTAGCTTGCAACTTGTTAGGACATGGAACCCAGTCACGGCTGGAAAAGCATATGGCGATTATGTTCCTATTTTTCTATGCCCAACTCACAGTATGGATGAGTTCAAAATAAAGATTTCTCTCTCTATTTTTTTTTTTTTTTGGTCGAGTGCTTTTGTGAACCATAGCAATCCAGCGTAAAGGTGTTTTTTTGTAAAGAAGGTGTCTTTTAGAGTCCAAATCTTGGTCTTGGTCTTGGTTAAACTTGCAAATTTATCCAATTAGGTTGGGTTTTGCCGTGTAATCAATGGAAATGCATATGCCTTTTAAGGTCTTCATTTCTTATACAATGCAATTTGGAAGAGACTTTGCTTTCAACTTGTTAGGATACAGAATCCAGTCACAATTGGAAAAGCATATGGCGAATATGTTCCGGTTTTCCTATGCCCAATTCCCTGTATGGACTGGTTCAAAATAAAGATTTATCTTTTTTTTTGGGTTTGTGGAGTGCTACTCGTCGTGAACCTCGCAGTCCAGCGTAAAGACATTTTCATCAGCTTGGTTTTTTTTTTTTTTTTTTTTTTTTTTTTTTTTTTTTTTTTTTTTTTTTTTTTTTTTTTTTTTTTTTTTTTTTATAATAATAATAATAATAATAATAATAATAATAATATTATTATTATTATTATTATTATTATTATTATTATTATTATTATTATTATTATTATTGGTGCTTTCCAATAAGAATGCTACTGGCTAGGCTCTTTCACTAAGGTTTGACACATGGACATTGCAATGAAGCTTGAAATAAGCCAAATAAGCAAATGGAAGCCGTCCCTTGAAGCTTGTTTTCGTTCGGTTCAGCTCCAATTTTGCACAATTGGAGCTTACCAATTTTCTTGGAAATACTCAATCATATCCTATTTTCATGTAATGCGGTGGCCGTTCTAGCTCTTTTTACTTTGCTTCGGTCCATAAAAACCATCGGGCCTCATCTTTGTGCCTGCTAAACTCTTTTTTGATCCCATCCATCTATATGTGCATATATGATTGAAATGCCGATATGTGACCCTAGACAAAGAGAATAGGCGGTTCTAGCTATTGCAAATTGTTTTTCCCTATTGCTTTCGATTCTTTTCTCATGAAATCTTTGACCTTTTTTTTTTAAATCTCTTTGCCATGTTGTCATATTTAGGTCACCCAATAAAAGGAGAGAAGAAATTGCCCTGCTGTCTAGACATTTGTTGTGGAATAGGAAACAGTTATTCGTGAAATCCTCAAGTTTAACTGCATCGATTTCTGTGGCAGATTGTTTTTATTCCTAGTCGGATGGTTCATGCTTTTACATTTATAGATTCTTCATGTCCCATTTGTGTCACTGTTTGTCTTGATCGTTTTTGGTTGCTGGTAAAAATCACTCTGCTTAAATTACTTCACTAGCAGGAGTCGTCCTTTGGCTTCGCAACTAACCCTTTTTCAAAGAACAATTCACACGAGACGAAAGATCCGTAGCAGACATCCACTTGTTATTTCTTCATCTCCTCTTCTTTTTCTAAAGCAAGATCCGATTTGCCATCTATTATCGATAACTCTTCCCTTTCTTGAGTAGAAGACCTTTCAAGACGGGTTATTCACATTTCATTTGATGGTCAGCGAGAATTGAAAGCTAAGCAATGATCTTCCGATGGGTTCACCACTCACCCTTTCTTAAAGAGCAAATCACATGAGACGAAAGACCGCAATAGGCATCCACCATTACATTTGATTTGCCGTCTGTTAATCACCCAAATCGATAGCTCTTCCATTTCATGACTACTTCCTTGAAGTGAAGAAGATCGCATCTTCGGTTGAGCAACAACCCTGTATGCGACATGGATATATGGGGAGATGGTAGATTAGACATGGATGTAAACATGCCACTAACAAAATCATCATATTAATAAATACAAAGTCGTTATGGAGTGAAGCTGGATTGTACTTCTCACCGATTGGTTGTTGCCGTACTTGTTTTGTCATTTTCGAGTTCAATCTATTATTTCGGGTCGCTTGGAACTCATATGAATGAGCATTGGAGAGGAGAGGTGCAAGGAAAGGCCTAGGATGGATTTAGGAGTCTTTGTCCGAGCCGTGTGCGGTGTGTGGCGAGAGTCGTACAAACAGTAACGAGGGGGGTCCACATCTATAAGGAGATGCATTGTGTTCTCCTCAAAGGGTTGTACAATCGTATGGTGTACATCTACTTTTACGAGTTGATGGTGCGAAAAAATTAAGAGGATTTCATTTTTTTACTAATCTTACCGGGCCCATGTTTTCCTTTAAGTAGTGGTCTTCCTTTGAATTCACAACCAATCCTTTCTCAAAGAGCAATTCACACGAGACAAAAGACCCGTGGTAGGAATCCACCCATTCTTTCTTCGTCTCTTCTCCTTTTTCTAAAGCAAGATTCGATCTGCCATTTGTTAATCCACTTATAGCTCTTCGCTTTCCCGAGTAGTTCCTTTGGGTTCACAACTGACCTGTTGGAATTCAAGTCGGCGAAAGACGACTTACCTGATTTCGATGCGCAAACAACAATTAACTCCGGAACAAACGTTGAATTGCGGATGAATCACGAACGAAATTACTCTACGTTGGTCTGGATGCAATCACGAAGAAAGCACCCGATTTCCACAGCGTAAATGCCGGTTGTTCTTTGTAAAAGTGAAAATGGAATACCTTCTTCTTCGATGGAAAAAGGGAGAGAAGTTTTGGTGTGAATGATCTGCCAACCCATCCAACGGTTGTGTTTGGGAGGCTTTTATACGTCTCCCTTCGTACCCCTACATTAATGTCTTTCCATCGTAACGCATCAAAACAAAACGGTGTGTTCCAATCGCACCCCATCATGGACGTACTAGCTAAAGTACAACATGACCATTTCTCAAATAGCAATTCACACCTATAATGTTGAAAACCAATGGTTTAGGACCCACGAAGTGACAATATGTCAAATGAGTAAACTTTTGTTGTAAAATTAACGAACGTGGATGCTAATGAGAATCTTACAATTAAGTCAACATGAAATCATCGAAGAAATGAATGAGAAACAATAAAGGACCCAAAAGATTTACATAATTCAGTCTGAGTGTCGGTATCTACATTCATAAGAAGTGTCGATAGTAAAAATCTACTATAATTGGAGAATCGGAGTTACAATCACTCAACACGCTCAAGTGTTTTCTATGTCTAAATTAAACCCAAACCCGGGGTTTTAATAAATAAACAACTTATTTTGGATGTAAAAAACTGAAAGCACAAATTAATGCTTTGACCGTGACCAACTAGGAGCCTTTTCGGAGACGGTCGAAAATCAAGGACATCGTCCGTTCTTGATTTCCTTTCTTTGCGGCACGGCTTTCCAGTTGCTGTGAATATTAAATTAGACAACCATATGTATGCCCCTTTCTTTGATTCAACCAATCTGCAATACTTTAAAGTCCAACTCTTGGTCTTGGTCTAGGTCTTTGTAAAACTTGCATACTAATCCAATTGGGTGGGGTTTCGCCGTGTTAGAAGGTGTCTTGGTCAATGGAAAAGCGTACACTTTTAAAGGTCTTCATTTCTTATTTAGTTCAATCTGGAAGAAACTTCACTTGCAGCTTGTTAGGACACATAACATAGTCACAATGGAAAAGCATATGGCGATTATGTTCCTATTTTTCTATGCCCAGCTCCCATTAAGGACCGCTTCAGCGATGCAGACCAACCAAACAGATCGTCTCGCATTAATCTACTTCAGACGCTATGTGGATAAGGATCCACTCGGAGTCCTGAGCTCATGGAATGACTCTTCTCATCACTGTGAGTGGCAAGGTGTTGTATGCGGTGGACAACATCCCGAAAGGGTCGTGTCCCTCAACCTAACGTCGAAAGGCTTGGGCGGTCTTCTATCGCCTCATATTGGAAACCTCTCTTTCTTGAGATTCCTCATCCTGCAAAACAACAGCTTTCGCGGCGAAATTCCACAAGGCATTGGCCGCTTGTTTCGCCTTCGCCATCTTGTTCTTAGTAACAACTCTTTTGGTGGAGAAATGCCCACCAATCTTTCTCAGTGCTCAAACCTTAAGAAATTGAATCTTGTCGATAACCAACTTGTGGGCAAAATTCCTAATGATCTTGGATCTTTGTCAAAGCTTCAAGTTTTAGGTTTGGCTGAAAACAGGCTTATAGGATCTATTCCTCGTTCTATTGGAAATCTCTCCCAACTTTACTCTCTTTCCATCGCAAAAAATGGGTTGCAAGGAGAGATTCCTGAGACATTGTCCAAGCTTCATGGTTTGAAGTTTCTTCAATTGGCATATAACCAACTCACTGGCGAGATCCCTCCGGAACTCTTCAACATCTCCGGCATTTTCTATTTCGGTGTGCATACGAATCAATTGAGAGGGAGCATTCCACCTTATTTCGCCAATACTCTTCCTTCTCTCATGCATCTTAGTTTGTGGAGCAATTTCTTTACTGGGGTTATACCTCCATCCTTATCAAATGCCTCCAACCTTCATATGATCTACTTTAACAAGAACAGTTTTCACGGACCAATGCCTGCAAATCTTGGAAGGCTAAAAGCTCTTGAAAATATCATCCTTTCTTCTAACCAGTTGCGAGATGACTTCAGTTTCATTACCTCATTGACTAATTGTTCAAGGCTGAAATATTTTGGGGTGAAATTCAATTTTCTTGAAGGTCAGTTGCCAGATTCCATTGGCAATCTTTCGAACAGCGTTAGAGGAATTGATATGTCGTGCAACCCAATGTATGGAACCATTCCTCCAGGTATTGGCAATCTCTTCAACCTGTCCTCTCTTGGTTTATCAAAAAATTCGCTCGGTGGTCGTGTTCCTTCTTGTATTGGAGCGCTACATAACTTAAACGCATTGCGCTTAAGCCATAACATGCTAACGGGAGAGATCCCGTCATCGATCGGCAATTTGACGATGTTGAATCGCCTTTACCTGGAATTCAATGACTTCTATGGGGAAATACCACATAGTCTTGGTAATTGCATGTAGCTAAATGAGTTGGACCTTTCGAACAATAATCTGAGTGGTTCAATCCCAGGGGAGGTTCTTAGTCTTTTTACCATTTCGATTGTCTTTAGCTTGGCGCATAACCAGTTGAGTGGATCTCTTCCGTCTCAAGTTGGGTCCTTGGCCAATCTTGCCGAACTAGATCTATCTTACAATAAGCTGACAGGACGAATTCCTGGCTCCATCAGCAAGTGCTTGCTATTGGAGCGGCTTAGCTTAGCAGTCAATTCCTTTCATGGCAAAATTCCTTCGGCTTTAGGCACGTTACGGGGCTTGCAAGAGTTGGATGTTTCCCATAATGACTTCTCTGGTGAAATCCCGAGCTTTCTCGCTCAACTTACGGATCTAAAGTACTTGAATCTATCTTCAAACAAGCTCGAAGGAAAAGTTCCGAAGCAAGGAGTATTTCTCAATGCTAGTGAAGTGTTCATCTTTGAGAATAGGAATCTCTGCGGAGGTATTGCAGAACTAAACCTTCCTTCTTGCAAATCGAATACCTCTAAACCATTTTGGACCAAAAAGGTTATAGTAATCGCCACAGTGGCGGCCATCTTGTTAGGCTTCATTCTGTGTCTTTGCTTTTCTATAATTCAGTACCGGAGAAAGAAGTCAAAAGAAAATATCTCTTCACCTGAATTGCCATTTGAACACCAATTTTTGAGGGTCTCTTATGGGGAACTCTTTAAAGCCACAGACGGATTCTCTAAGAACAATGTGATTGGTAAAGGGAGATATGGTACTGTCTATAAAGGAATTACACGGGAAGGTGGCTGGGTGGCGGTTAAAGTGCTCAACTTGGGCCACAAAAGTGCTTTGAAGAGCTTCGTCTCGGAATGTCGAACCTTAGGGGCCATAAGACACCGAAATCTCGTGAAGATATTGAACGTGTGCTCAAGCGTGGACTATCACGGCAACAATTTCAAAGCTCTATTATACGAATACATGGTTAATGGGAGCTTAGAGAATTGGATACACCAGGGAAACGAAGAAGATGTTGAGCATGAACATGAACATGGAAAACCAAGACATTTGGGGCTAATGCAAAGGTTAGACATTGCCATTGACATAGCTTCTGCGATCGAATATCTTCACGAGGATTGTAGCCCAAAGATTGTGCACGGAGATTTGAAGCCGAGTAATGTCCTTCTGGACAACGAGATGATGGGGCGACTTGGGGATTTCGGGCTGGCGAAGATCAGTTCTGCCGCGACAACAGAGGCCATGGACATTGACAACTGCAGTAGCTCAGTGGTAGTGAGGGGTTCCGTAGGCTATGTCCCCCCGGGTACGTAAATTTTCTCATTAATTGTCTAAGTTTTATCTGCGTTGGCCTTGAGATGAAATTTGGATTTTCATTGCATATTGCTTAATGTGCACTATTTTAGAGTATGGCATGGGGGACATGGTATCAACACAAGGCGATGTGTACAGTTTCGGCATTCTTTTATTGGAAATGTTCACTGGAAGGAGACCCACAGAAGAGGCTTTTAAGGACCATTTGAATCTCCACACCGTTGTCAAGGTGAATTTGCCAAACCGAGTGATGGAGATCATGGACTCGGCCATTTTTAATGGAGAAAACGAGAACGACATTGAGAGGATGGGAGATTGCATTGCTTCCATCCTAAGGATTGGAGTTGCATGTTCAATAGAGTTGCCACGGGATCGGATGGACATGGGCGAAGCACTCAAGGAACTTCATAAGATTAGGGCTAGTTTTAGAGCCGAGCAGAGGTCTGGTTGAAGCAAGTTCAGCATGCAAGCACTTATGCTACTTCAATGTCTTAGGATTTATTTAGCTTTGAACGAGAAAAATTCGGATGGTTCAATTTAAGTACTCCATCTCCATCTCTTTCTCCCCCCTTCTCTACGATCTCACTATTTTCTTTATCTGGATTTTCTGTTTCTAATTTTTCCTCTACAAGTTCTCTAATAAATTTTAAATAATTCCTATTAATCTTAAGTATTTTAACATTGGATAATGTGAGTACCCGCACGCCTTTCGTCACAAAAAGAGAGTTTTAATTGACGATTGATGCGGATGATCTCATACCATCATTATCAGAATATTATCAAATTATTTTGAGATTCTGTCAGAATTGATGAAATTAAAGTTGACTATGTAATTTTGCTTATATGCCTAGGTAAATAGTTTTCTGATTAGATTACTTCCTTTCCGTCAAATATTGTTCTAATGCCTTTTGATTGCAATACAATACTCCGTCATTCCGATGAAATCTCTGAATATTTTGATAATATCATAATATTTCCCCTCAAACTCAAGGTTGTTCTAAGGAAATCAGCTGGAGTTTGGAAACTTGAAAATCAAGCAAGAAAAGGAGCCTTTGTAAGATCATACTCTGTCTGAACATCAGAACGAACACGGACAAGTTCAACAGTTCCTCGAGAAATATGTTATCGAGTAAAGTGACGGTTGTTCTCAATATTCGAATCCACAAATGAGGGAGACTCGAGCCAAAGGCATGGCGGTAAGTCGGTGGGAACTTACTTGAGCCCCGAAGAACCTGAGTCGGGTTATCTTAGAAGGAACTCAATATCGAGATTAGTAAAATAAGATATGGAAGTTGAAGAAAGGGCGTGTTCTTCAAAAAGAACATGACCAGAGACTTGAAGGTGATTAGAGAGAGGATTCCAACATCTATTCCCTCATGTTCAATACTAGGTCCAAGGAAACAACAAAGTCGTGCACGCCGGCTCAAGTTCGGTGCATTCCTGAGGTCGAAGAAGGGAAAAGCAAGCGCAGCGAATAAGTTCGAGAGGAGTATAACTAGGGGGAAGTGTTGTGCAAGGGTTTGAAAGGAGATTTGTTCTACAAAACCGGTGAAGGAAGATGGTTGATAGTGTACCCGGCAGTGAAGGCAGCTTCACCCCCAAAATTGTTTATGACAAGATGCCGACACATGCATAACACGACGAGAATCTAACTTGTCTACTTTTGTACAAAATGGTGTATGCTTATTTCAGGCCGATAGCATAGTATAAATTAAAATTACCATGTCAGCATGCTTTATCAAGATCAACATGAATTTATAAACCGAGTTGACATAATAAGACCCTCGTTAAATTAAACTAAATGGGGACTCAGGTAATTGTGCAGAATTAATACGCTGATAAATAATCAAATATGTTAATTCAGAAAAATTTTGGCAAATTATATAGATAAGAGCGTTAACAAAAATTGGAAACTTTGAATCTTTATAGTCATCGAACAATACATGTAACTATGTATAGAGACAAAAACATGCTTCAATAATAACTTTCTAATGAATAACTTTTCATCGGACCTTGAAGAAGGTTAAAAGAAAAGTTAAAAAGGAAAATTAAAAATAATAAGTTAGAAAACTAGCAATCAATTTATCTTTTTCAACACTGTTAAAAGTTAGATCAAATTAAAAAAAGGAAAACCGTTGATAATTTATATAATTTCTGTAATGGGGAAAATACCCGTAGAAATCAAATAAGAAATTACTATCAAAATTAACAAAATTGAGCTATGCCATTTTAACTCCAGAATCCTCTAATACTGGCATTAAATCGAATTAAATGACTCTTTAGAAGTTACAAGTACAGGCATGCATAATATACAAAAATATGCGACACTTTTCTCTATTTGTTCTCAAATGATTTAGAGATGGATAGATGCATTATTTCAATGTATATTTATAGATTTATAAATGCAGAAAAATATAAAGTAGAGGTGTAATCTTGTAAAAGGTAATAAATTGTGTCAATGCAAATTAATTGTAAATGGTAATTCATATTCTAGGTTAATAGGAGAAGTAAAAGTAAAGTCAATGAGATTATTAAATTTCGCCAAGGTTGATTTTAGTGGGTAGGCTATTTTTATTTTTTATTTTTACAATGGGAAGATGGTCATTTTAACAATAGCAAATCTCAGGCGATACACTTAGATGTTAAAAATGGGAGAAGTCACTTGTACAATTTAAATGAGTTGAAGAACTAAAAGTGAGAGTATTAATTTTAGGACTACTATCCCGAAAAGGTCTCAGTCAGTCGCTGTATTTTCTTTCAATTTTTTCATGTCTGGATCTGTGAGAAGGAGGCTCGGTGGTCGTTAAATATATAAAATTGATCCTTAGCATCATGCAGTGAGTGCACTCGTGAAAAATTGAAACTTTGATTGGGCTTATTAGAGTTGCGACGATACTCGATTGTGAAGGGAAAGGGAATTCGGCTTTACCCTGCAGAAGAAAGCCCCCGCGAGTGCCGGATTCGTCTAGCAACGATAGTGGCGATTGCCTCGCTTTAAGAGGCGTTTGACGCGCGAAACCTGACTAAAACAGCAGGGCTCTGGAGCCGCAAATCGATGTCGACGGATTCGCCGGTGGTGCGAGTGAAGGTAAAGATAGATTTGACAGAGAAGGAGAAGATGATCTTTGATCGGCTTCTCGCCACCGTTCGCCAATTTGGTCTCTCTACCCAGCTGCGGGTCGCTGGCGGCTAGGTTCGTGATAAGGTTGGTAAATTTGCAAGCGCAGTAGAGTGTTCGCTTCGATGTGCGTTTAAGTTCTTTTGCGGTACTAATTGTGCATAAGCATGTTGTTTTGTGCTTCTTTTGAGATATTTTTCTCCGATTACGTGTTTAGTTATATCCAGTTCAAGTTCTTGCTTTTCCCTCCCTATAAGACGTGTATTGTCTTTGTTTGACTGGGGTTTTTGTTCCTTCGGTGTGTGAATTTCGAAAATTGCAGTGTAGGAGCATCAACTAATCGAGGTCTTTATCGTTGCGGTTCTATTGTTTGTGAAGGTGCTGGGATTGAGACTGCATTCTTTTGACTATTTGGTCATTGGGCGTTATTATTTGAGTAGAGAATGATTATATGTTCCGAGAAAGCCCCCAGGATGCTTTCAAACTGTTATGAATGATTTAATGTCTGTCATTTTTAGCATAATTTTTCGCTCAGAATCATTTGTCACCTTCAAGCTGGAATGATTTGAAGAGAAAGGATTCAATTATTATACTCGAATCAATGTGAATGACATTGTGAAAAATGGTGAAATTATTGTGTTAAACCTATTCTTTGAAGAAGATGATGAGCAAACTCACGTCATCTCATCTTTACAGCTTCTAGGGAAAGAGTGTTGTGATATCGATATTGCAATTGATGACATGTTCAGTAGTACATTCGTGGATAAGGTTACCCAATATTTGGCGTCAACAGGGGAAGAGGCACAAGGTCTGGTTGTTATCTGAAGGTACATTGAGTTTTGTACTTGACTTTTGCCTTCAAATATTAGCTTTCCATATTTTAATGTGTGGATGTATGATTTGACTTGAAGTTTATGTGTGAGTGTTGGTCAATTATTTATTCTGCACCGGAAGTTTATAATGTGAGCGGGTGGTTATTTGTTTATTGTGCTTTCCATTTCTTACATGGTGATTTCCTTGTCAATGAAAAAAAAAAGAAAAGAAAGAAAGACTGGAAAGGAGTGTTCACTAGAGTATAAAACAAAGAGGAATAGGTCCACAATACCTAGTCAAATAACTAAGACCTTGGGATCAAGCAACGCTAGCTAAGTGTGAAGGAAGAGGATTAAAAGAGAGTTTTGAAGGCATAGAGATTGCTCTTTTGAAGATGCGAGACTCTTGATTCTTCACGATTAGCTGTTTCTTTTACTTCACAAAATTTGAAGTGCTAGACATTTATATTCAGTGGATTGTACATCTTGAATGCGATCTATGTGTTAGGGTTGGCACGCATGTGGTTTAGGTCGTGCAAGACCTTTGTCGCTTTTAGCAAGTTTCACTGGAAACAATCCATTTCTATCCGTGTGGTCACACTGCTTTTCACTGACCTCAAAACTCAATCCAAAAACTATTAAGTAAATCAAATAAGTCAAAGAAGGGTTCCAATTGCCTACCTCTTGCATATCTTACAAACTCTATATCCCTCCAAAGAAAGACTGTCGTTACCTCATGATTAGTAAAGCAGTTTCCCAAGAGATAAATCCTTTCTGGAGGGAATCGGCACTTGCAAAATCTTTTTCATATCGAGATTAATTGGCCCTCTTATGTTTATCTCTCCATGGGCTTCAAAATATGATTAAGTGAAGAACCAATGGTTCACTTTCAGTGGAATATGGAGTGGATGCAGGATGAAGTATGTACTTTTGAGAATACCCCTTTTCTACTCCATTTTTTGCCCCTGGACCTTTTTTTTTTGGTCTTATTATCTGGTAGGTCTACTGTCTTCATGAGCTCTGTGGAAGGGCTTTTCTTTTTGGTCTCCCGTAATTCTCTCTTAACTTGTTTTTGTATGTTAGTCATGAAATATGGTTTTGTCGGCGTAGTTGAATTTGGAACTTCTTATACATGAATATTTGCTCATATTGTTTGATTGAATCAGGTTGTGGTATATTATTGTGGCAGATGGTGTCTCCATTCTGAATGGGTATTTTGCAGCAAATCAGACCAGTCGAAACATCTGGAAACAGCGAGGATGGCCTCTATGATATATGCATAGATTTTGTGAACTTAAGGTCTGAAAAGTACAGTGAGAATAGCCACTTTCCCACCCAGATGTTATGCAGTAGTACAGCTGTCGATTCATCCGTCATACGTTTTCTTTCCACCTGTATCTTATTATCTTGTTTAGTCAGGGCTTACTAGACGGCATCATTTCCAGTAAATAGCAAAAATAGTTTTTAGCTCTTTCGTGAACTTTCTTTTTTAGGGGAAGAAAGACAAGCAAATTATTTAGGTTGTATCAACAGGGCAGCCGCTTGCATGCTTCATGGTGGTACTCATACTTAAGGAATGCAAGTGTACAAATGACAAGAATGTAGCTCATAATCAACAGTAAAGTGACTTGAACTCTGACGATCACATGTCTATTCTTGAACAGTCTTGGTCCAGGAATTTTCTTCTAAACTATTTTTCTTTCTTCTGCTAATTCACTTGAGAGACTTGTTGAACAAACATTGTTTTCTTGTAAGTGTCGAGTATATCATCATAGATAAGAGGGCCTAAAAATCATCATGACAGCTAAATGCAATGAGCTCACGGCCTTTTACATTTTGTGTCCATGGTCATTCGTTTGTGACATTAGCATGTTTTCTTTTAGATTGTCAATGCTTGGAGCAAATTTTTGTCTATTGATTGCTTTATCCTCTCTCTCCATGCACTGGTGCTTCCGATGTGATTGCGCTCTTGTTAAACTATTTATGACCCAAAAATCTTGCTAGTTTCTTGGTTGTTACTTTTGTGAATGGTCGTTCAATTTGACTTCTCTTACCGGATTTTGGCACTGCAGAAGAGGATGCTTACAGAAGGGATTTAACTATAGACAGGTGTCTCTTCTGCTTTATGTAACTGATAAATTGCTCTTGAATCAAAATGTTAATTGTGTCAGATTCTGTTTATCTCAAAACAATTCATTGGTTACTTTTAGGCGGTATTTGATCTTACACCTGTTAGTTAAATATATTTTGAATGTATCAAATCATTCTGTTACTCTATAATTGATACATAACAAATTTTTCTGTTACCCTATCCAACCTTATTTCTGGTTACTAATAGTGGACATAGTCTGCTCTTCCGCAAAGTATATGTAGCTCAAAACTTACTGCCTGTTGATCATCTAATGCCAATTAGCTAGATGACAATTAAAGAGGAATTGCTGATCGTTTTGATTTTCTGGTCAGCTGGCAATAAGTCATGGAATGTACAGTCTTTCAAATCTTTATTTGGATACTTTTTTTTTAATAGCTAATAAAGTGGTTTAGCACCACATGCCTTTCGTTAATTTGTGAAATTTGTATGTTAATCCAATCTCTGTTTTAGACATTACCAGTCATCCAGATAAGAGTTGCCTCTTTGTATGTTTAGAATATGAAGTTTGTTTATTTCAATCTGCTTCTGTACCTCAAACAGCTTGCTACTCTTATTTGTATGGTTCCTCTCTATGTTGGTCCAGTTGTTTGATGACCTAAATTTTTTATCTGACAGCATGTTTAACAATATCAAGACCAGTTCAGTTGAAGATTTAACTGGGAGAGGTTAGAATAGATTTTTTGACTTGATTTTCTTTTTGTAAGACCTTCTTGGGGAATTATACTATATTAATATTTCTACTTTTTGAATTTTTGTTCACTCTACAGGGACTGATGATCTAAATCAGGAAAAATTGTGACCCAACGGAAACGCTTCTGGATGATCCTTTGCGTGTTCTTCGTGCTGTTTGCTTTGGTGCTGTTTTATTTAAATTTTGTTGAGCTTTTGTTTCGTGTGTTTATTTATTTCTGGATATTCTTATTCGGTGTGCCTGAGACCATTTATAATACAACCCATTGCTGTTTGTTTTTCAGTAGAACAAATGGATGTATCTTGTATAAAACATGGGAAGTTTTATTATCTATTCGTCAATGCCATAGCTTGTTGGCTTTGGACTAATTGCATGAAATTGTGTAAGAGTTGCATTTGACAGTCTTGAGTACACACGCATGCACCAAATGCAGTCTTCCTTCTAGTCTCGTCAATGCCATAGCTTGTCGCCTTTGGACTAGTTGCATGAAATTGAATTAAGAGTTGCACGTGACAGTTTAAATACAGATGCATGCACCATATGCTGTCTTCCTTCTAGTCACATCCTTTTCCTGTACAAATGAATGTATTACGTGGGTAAACATGTGACTGCATAGGTAGGTAAAAGGTTTTAATCAAGAAAGTAATGATTGCATGAAAGACATACCTACAATGGAGTGAGCTTGAACCATGAGCCTACCGTTTGTACTTAATGTATGAAATGTATGATTCTTTTCTTTTGAAGACTCTTGGATCCTCTTGCATCCTCGCAATCCCTGAATTGGGAATGCTTAATGATTTTATTCTTAGATGAGCTTTGTAAACCCTGCGTTTTCGCAGCTCATCCTGCAAAGAAGCTTTTTTTTTTTTCAATCTCCTGCCTTGTAATGAGGATGCTCATTTTTATTTAATTTGTACAAGAGTTTTGCAAGATAAAAAAGGAGCTTTTTGCTATTTTACTGTTGTTTGGTCATTCTTGTGCCTCCATGTTCATTTCAGGCGCAAGGTTCACATTTTCGTTGGATGAAGAGCTTAAGAGAGCTGCCGCATTCAATGATGTCAAAGATGCACTTGCAGCTAAAATTAGTAGAAAGCGCATTGAGACAGAAGTACGCGTCTATAACATTCCTCTATTGGCTGCTTTATCTCATATAAATGTCTTTTTGGTGGAAGCCTTGTATATGTGGCCTTTATCTTTTCTCTCTAACTTCTGTATATGATTTGTATGTTCCGTTTGAATTTTACTTCTCATTGATGAGATGGGATCAATGTTTTTCCCCTTCTCCGGTATGGCAGGTTGATCTGATGATATCTAGCAATGAACCAGATAAAGCTATTGCTTACATCTATGAGTTGCAATTGTTTTGAATTGTCTTCAGTCTACCTCATGGACATGAATCGACATTGCCAGAAGAGTGCTATAGGTTGGTTTGTTCGATTGGGTCCACAACTGACCATTTCTCTGAAGAGTAATTCACGCCTATAATGTTAAAAACTGATGGTTTCGGACTCATGGAGTGACAATATATCGGATGAGAAGTAAACTTTCTTGTAAAAAATATGATTTTGTAATTAAGTGATTGTAAAATCATCAAAAAAATAAATGAGGAATAATAAAAGACCTAAAGATTTTCTTGATTCAGTTCGAGTGTCAGTTCTTATACCAATGGGGAGAGCTAGTAGCAAAAATCTGCTATGATTGAAGAATCAAAGTTACAATAACTCAATATGCTCACATGTTTACCATGCCTAAAGTAAACCTAAACCATGGTATTAACAAATAAATAATTCATTATGGATGTGAAAAATTTACAGTACAAACATACGCTTTGTTCGCGACCAATTGGGAGCTCTCTTTAAAACAGCCAAAAATCAAGGACCTCGTTCGTTCTTGATTTCCTTTCTTTGCGGCATGGCTTTCCAAGATGCCACTGGTTAGCCATCAAATCCTACCCTTTGGTGCGGCCAATTTGCAGTACTTTTAAAGTCCAACTCTTGGTATGGGTTAAACTTGCGTATCGGGTTGGATTTTGCCGTGTAGAAAGGTGTATGTTGACTAATGGAATTCTTTGCGGCATGGCTTTCCAAGATGCCACTGGGTAGCCATCAAATCCTCCCCTTTGGTGCGGCCAATTTGCAGTATTTTTAAAGTCCAACTCTTGGTATGGGTTAAACTTGCGTATCGGGTTGAATTTGGCTGTGTAAAAAGGTGTATTTTGACTAATGGAAATGCATATGCTTTTGAAGGTCTTCATTTCTTATTTAGTTCAATCTAAAAGAGACTTTGCTTTTTGCACCCCAGGAGACGCTGGTTTATTGGTCTTCCTCTTGTTGCCTTCCTCAAAGGAACGAACTTGCAAAAAAGCTCCTCAAGTTGCTGCCTTACCATTCATTTGGCAAGTGCTTAAATAATGTCGGCGGTCTCGACAGGGCACTTTCTTTCTATCCCGAGTGTGCCAGCGATGTCAGTGTCACTCCAAAATGGTGGGACCATTTGCACTGCGCCATGTCTCATTATAAGTTTGTTCTCGCAATCGAGAACACTTGGACGGAAAGTTACGTGACGGAGAAGCTATTTTATGCTCTGCACGCCGGGGCGGTCCCCATCTATTTCGGTGCCCCCAACGTCATGGACTTTGTCCCTCCGCATTCGATCATAGACAGGAACAAGTTTAGCTCCATGGAGGAATTGGCAGCTTTCGTGAAGTCCCTCGCGAATGATCCGGTGGCGTACGCCGAATACCACGCATGGAGAAGATGTGGTGTATTAGGTAATTATGGAAACACACGTGCGGCAAGTCTCGACACCTTGCCGTGCCGGTTATGTGAGTTCATTAGCCAAAAAGGTGGCAGGAACGCGAGAGCTTTATGAAGAGCTGATTCATTTTGAACACCCGTTTTTTTTTTCTCCTTATCATCCCATTGATGTACGGTGTTTTATAAGTTTAGTCCATGGACATTGACATATATAAAGAGAGATGGATATACGAGGAGACGGTAGATTAGACATTGATGTAAACAGGCCACTAACAAAGTCATATTAATGAATACAAAGTCGTCATGATCTTTGTGTTTGGACTTCTCTCCAATCTTGTGAAAAGGCTTAGGATGGATTTAGGAGTCGTCATGTGACCCGTATGCGGTGAGAGTCACACGGATGGTAATAAGAGGGGTTTGAGCCGTATGCAGTGACAGTCGCTCTGAGGGGGATTCTAGCCGTATGCGGTGAGAGTTGCACGGACGGTGAGGAGGGGAGTTCACGTTTATGTGGAGATGTATTCTGTTCTCTCAAAGGGTTGTACATTCATATCAAGTACATCTACTTTTATGGGTTGATGGTGTAAAACAATTGAGAGAATTCCATCTTCTTCTTCTTTTTCTTTTGGTTAATACCATGAAAAACTCCAAACTAGTACACACGTGATAAATTTACCAAAAACTATTTTTTTGATCATGAAAAACCCCAAATTGGTACACCTGTGACAAATTTACTCCGACTGACCATAAAAAACCATAAACTGGTACATTTATAATAATTTTACCCCAAACTAATTTATTCGACCGCAAAAAACTCCAAATCGATAAATTTGTGATAAATATACCCTTCGCTATGGATTAATACCACAAAAAAAAAATCACAAAACTTGTAAACTATGACAAATGAAGTATAAAATCCTAAATTGGTATATCGATGGACTGTCACGTATCATTTAACTTAATAATTTGACGGTAAAATTTAACAAAAAACTAATATAGGGTAAATTTGTCATAAGTGTACTAATTTAGGGTAAATTTGTCAAAGGTATACCGGTTTAGGGTTTTTGGTGGTCAAAAAAATAGTTTGAAGTAAATTTGTCATAAGTGCACAAATTTAGGGTTTTTCAAGGTATTAACCATTTTTTTTTGGTCGAAAGAGAATTCCATCTTTTAATGGGCCCATTTTTCCACTAAATAGATATTACAGCTATTTTGAGAACAGTTAGTGCATTTTTAGTACTCTACTTAAGTTTTTAAAGTTTACCTAGAAATTAAAAGGTCCAAAGAGGAACGTAGTTTATACACTACCGAAGCTTATTGCTATTTCTTTCTTGTAGACTTAGGCCTTATTTGTTTAGGATCAAGTAAACAGTAATAAATAATTTTTTGAATACTTCCATCGAATTAGAAATATTGTCCAATTCTTTTTTTAAAAAACTATGAAACAAATTGTATGTGAATCTAGGTGATAATATATTACTTGTTGTGAAAGTTTTGGATGTTTGGAGATAAAAACATTTAAAACACGTTAACTGCAAAATTTAAATTATGCAAAAGGTAAAAAAAGGTGAAAGGTCTATTTAGACACACCCTTATGCGAGATCTTTCTTATAAGTGCCCTCATTGATTGGAGTAGGGTCTACAGTAACAATTAGATGCTTAATATATGCTACTCCAAGTATTATTATTTAACCTTATTGAAAGTTGTTGAGAAATAGTAAAAACAACTTTTTTTTAGGGTTTTAGGACTTTTACTCTATTCTCTTGAGAAGTTGTTGCCTTGTCGGTAGACAACACTTGCATACATCTAATTGTTATGAATACAAGATAATAGTACAAATGGACTCTTAACTTTGGTCAAATATGTAATGTTGTCAATGGATTTTTAATTTGTGTAATGTGGTCTATGAATTTTGATTCAATATACAATGTTGTCCCAAACTTTTAATTTATTTAATGTGGTTCTTGAACTATCGGTAAATGTTTAAATGTAATTTCTAGACTACATGAAAATGTCGAAGGATTAACCGTAGTGTAGAAACCACGTTAAATAAATTAAAAGATCAAGGATGGCATTACACATTAGATCAAAGTTTGTGGATCGCATTAAATAAATTATAGAATTGTGCATTAGACTAAAAGTTCTATGACATTTGCGTAATTTTCCTTTATGAATATTGTGAAATTCTTATTACACTTTAGATGGTTGATATCACAGGAAATCATCCCCTTTTTTTGGGAACGAGATGAAACGACTCGGTAGGCATCTATCTGTTCTTTTTTTCTTTTTTGTCTCTTCTCTTCTTTTTCTAAGCAAGATCCGATTTGCCATATGTTAATCTGCCAAATCGATAGCTCTTCCCTTTCTTAAGCAGAACATCTTTCAAGACAGGTTATTCACATTTCATTTGATATTAAGAGGGAATTGAAAGTTAAGTAGTGGTCTTCCTTTGGGTTCACAACTGACCCTTTTTCAAAGAGCAATTCACATGAGACAAAAGACATGCAATAGGCATCCACATGTTATTTCTTCGTCTTTTCTCTCGTTTTTCTAAAGCAAGATCTGATTCGGCATCTATTAATCCACTAAATTGATAGCTCTTCCCTTTCTTGAGCAGAAAACCTTTCAAGATGGGTTATTCACATTTCATTTGATGGTAAGAGGGAATTGAAAGCTAAGCAATGGTCTTCCTTTGGGTTCACAACTGACCATTTTTTGAAGCGCAGTTTACATGAGTCAAAAGACCCACGGTAGGCATCCGCCCGTTCTTTCTTAATCTCTTCTCTCCTTTTTCTAAAGCAAGATATGATTTGCCATCTATTAATCCCCCAAATTGATAGCTCTTTCTTTTCCTGAGCAATTCCTTTGGTTCAAAATTGACCCTTTCTCAAAAAGCAATTCACACCTATAATGTTGAAAACCGATTGTTTAGGACCCATGAAGTGACTATATATCATATGAGAAGTAAACCTTGTTGTAAAATTAATGAACGTGGAAGCTAATCAAGATCTTGCTGTAAGTCATTGCACAATCACCAGAGAATCTTACGAGGAATAATAAAGGACTCCAAAGATTTATGTGGATTGAAAGCAAAATCAATGAAGAAATAAATGAGGAACAATAAAGGACCCAAAAAATTTACTCGATTTCTTCGTTATGTCGGTAGCTATATTTACGAGAAGAGCCAATAGCAAAAATCTATATAATCAGAGAATTGGAGTTACAATTGCTTAACTTGCTCGAGCGTTTCGCATGTCTAAATTAAACCCAAACCTGGGGTATTAACAAATAAACAACTCATTTTAGATGTAAATAACTCAAAGCACAATTTACATGCTTTGATCACGACCAAATAGGAGCTCTCTTTGAAGCGGCCGAAAATCAAGGACTTCATTTGCTCTTGATTTCCTTTCTTTGCGGCGGGGCTTTTCAATTTTTGTGAATGTAAAATTAGACAAGTATGTGAATGCCCCTTTCTTTGGTTTGACCAATTTGCAGTACTTTCAGAGTCTGACTCTTGGTCTTGGTCTTGGTTAAACTTGCAAATTTATTCAATTGGGTTGGGTTTCCCGTGTAAGAGGGTGTATTTTAATTAATGGAAATGCATATGCTTTTGAGGTCTTCATTTCTTAATCAATTTATTTATTTATGACTCGAGTTTGAGGTTCGTTAGACTTGTTGAAGATTTACAAAATAGGAAGTGATAGAATAAAAGAAAAAAAAAAGGAGAACAACATAAGCCTGCATAAGCACCGAAGGAGGTGATCTTCGTGGGGCCCATTTTGGGTACACATAAAAAACAAAAGCTTCGAAGGCAGCAACGTCCAAGACGTCACTGGAGAAAGGAATCAATTAGTATGGGGCCCAGAGTCAAACTTTGACTCTGGGCATAATTATATAAGAAAGAATACAAGTTTCCTCCCTTGGCGTGTGCGTGTATCGATCCCCTACGTAAGAAGGAGCCGCTGAATCCAACGTAGAAAACCCTACGAAGTCTCACACGTAAAAAAATAGAAGTGTTTTATACAGGGTTTCTCTTCTTTTCGGTGGGCTGCTGCTGCACCTGTACGAGAGAAAAGAAGGAGCCGCATGTCTTCAAGCTTAAGCGCAATCAAGAAAAAGAGTTCTTTTTCAACGTTTGTTTTGAGCTTGTGTGATAATTTTATGCCGTGAGTTTATCTTCAAGTGAGTTATTTATTTATAAACACTTGGGTTTGGGGTTAAATTGGGGTTTGAGAAACACCGAGAGAGTGTTTGAGTGACTTGGGTGTGTAATCCCCTTGTATCGCTTAATTTATAGTGTAATTCGCATCGCTTCTCCGTGGACGTAGGTCTTTACGATTGAATCACATAAATCTAGTGTCCGATTTATTTTCTTTATCTGTCTATATTATTGTTCGATCGCTTGCCCTATTGCAACAAGTGGTATCAGAGCCAAGCTTGGATAAGTTGAAGCAAATCGATGGTGACAGAAGAAGTAAAAGTGAGAATCGACAGATTTGATGGGAAGGATTTTAGTTTCTAGAAGATGCAAATTGAAGATTATCTTTACCAGATGAATCTGTACTTGCCTTTATCTAGGGAGAAACAGAGACGATGAAGCAAGCTGATCGGATTTGCTGGATAGACGAGCTATGGGTGTTATTCGGCTGACATTGGCTCGCAATGTCGCGTTTAACATCGTGAAGGAGAAGACCACTGCTGATTTGATGCAAGCCCTGTCGGATATGTACGAAAAGCCATCTGCGATCAACAATATCTGTTTGATGCAGCGTCTGTTTAATTTGAAGATGAGTGAAGGTGCGTCAGTTGCAGATCATATCAATGAATTCAATGTGATTGTTAATCAATTGAGTTCAATTGAGATTAACTTTGAAGATGAGGTACGTGCTTTGATTCTGTTATCCTCATTGTCTCATAGTTGGAATACTACCGTTACTGCTGTTAGTAATTCCTTTGGGTCAACAAGTTTGACGTTTGATGGGGATTGAGATTTGATTTTGAGCAAGGACATTCGTAGAAAAGAATCTGGTGAACCTGTATCTACTGATTTAGTAGGTGAAAATAGAGGAAGATCTAGAACACGTGTAGGTAATGGTAATACTAATATGAACAGACGTAGTCAGTTTAGGACTGCTAATGTTGTCTGTTGGAGCTGTGGCAAGAGAGGACATCTTAGAAGGGATTGCTTTAAGTTCAAGAATGAGAATGGTAAGGGAATTATAGTTGATTCTGCAGATAATGTTGTAGCTGTAGCAAATAATGCCGATTATGTCTTGTTTGTCACTGATTATTTATCGTTTGATAGATGGATTATGGATTCTGATTGTTCTTTTCATGTCACACAAAATAGAAATTGGTTTATCACTTATCAGTGCACGGGTAGTGATAAAGTCCAGTTAGGGAACAACGCTGAGTGCGATGTTGTGGGTGTTGGTGATGTTAAAATTAGAATGCATGATGGTAGTATGAGGACATTGACTAGAGTGAGGCATGTTCCAGAATTGAAAAAAAACTTAATTTCCTTGGGTGCCCTAGATTCAGCTGGTTGTAGGTATTCTTCAAAATGTGTAGTTCTGAAGGTTGTTTGAGGTGCCTTGGTGATAATGAAAGAAATCAAGCACGGAGGCCTGTATAAACTTTAAGGTAAGACAATGACAGATTTTGCCCCGGAGACGTCGGATGCATCTGTTCGAGAGTCTATTGACTGCTCGAGGAAGACCTAGGTGTTTGTGCCAAGGCACAAGTTTGATACTGGTGTCAGGATCACATAGTCAAGAGCTTTGATCGAGAGGGAGACTGGTAAGTTGATCAAGCATGTGCGGACTGACAAAAGCATAAAGTTCTGCTCGGAGCTGACAAATAAATTCTGCATGAAAGAGGATATAGTGAAATACCGCACTAATGCCAATAAATCACAACAATTTGCAGAATTGACGAGCAGAACATTACTAGAGATGGCCCGAAAAATTATCTCTAGTGCTGGTATAGCTAGGAGATTTCTGGTTGATGTACTAAGTACGGTAAGTTGCCTGGTGAATAGATCCCCATCAACTGCTATTGAGAGGCGGACTTTTGAAGAAGTGTAGTCAGGTAATATTGCTGGTTATTCTATTATTAGAATGCTTGGTTGCCCGTGTTATTTTCAAGTGAGTGATGGTAAGCTTGATTGGAGGGCAAGGTGCATATTCCATGGCTATGCACAAGGTGAGTAAGGTGATCGGTTGTGGTGCCCAAATATAAATTCACCTGTTAACAGTAGAGAAGTTACCCTTGATGAGTCTCAAATACTTCAGGCTAGGAGTGTTTGTGACAGTGTTAATATGGATCTGGACGGTGTTCAGCTTGAGGTGGAGTTGCGATCAAAAACTCTTGAGATAGCGAGTACGAGCACTAGCAAAGTAATCGACACAGATGGTGCTCATAGTGAGGTGGAGCCTATAGAGTCAATGGTTGCTGTAACTGCTGAAATTAACAATGTACGTGTTCGATCTCCTGATAGATATGGATGCAACAATGGTTTTGCTTTATCTATGGTTAAGGAGGTTGTGTCAGAAAATCATTGTGGAACAGTTAAAGGTGCATGTGGAGTTGGTATTTTGACGAGGTTCTTGGTTATGGCGAAGTTCAAACGAGGCTTGGACTTGGATAATATTTATAGCGGTTGAGCCCATTGGGGGTTATGGGAAAGTAGCAGCAGAATTTGAATTTTTGCGAAGCGATTGCAACTTAACTCAAATGTCGAGACAAGGTGGAGATTATTAATTTATGATTTGAGTTTGAGATTTGTTGGACTTGTTGAAGATTTACAAAATATGAAGTAATAGAATAAAAGAATAAAAAAAAAAAGGAGAACAACATAAGCCTGCATAAGCACCGAAGGAAGTGAACTTCGTGGGGCCCACTTTTGGGCACACATGAAAAACAAAAGCTTCGAAGGAAGCAACGTCCAAGACATCACTGGTGAAAGGAGTCAATTGGTGTGGGGCCTTGACTCTGGGCACATTTATATAAGAAAGAATACAAGTTTCCTCCCTTGGCGTGTGCGTGTATCGATCCGCTACGTAAGAAGGAGCCGCCGAATCCTACGTAGAAAACCCTACGAAGTCTCACACGTATAAAAACAGAAGTGTTTTATACAGGGTTTCTCTTCTTTTCGGTGGGTTGCTACTGCACCTGTACGAGAGAAAAAGAGGAGCCGCATGTTTTCAAGCTTAAGCGCAATCAAGAAAATGAGTTCTTTTTCAACGTTTGTTTTGAGCTTGTGTGATAATTTTATGCCATGAGTTTATCTTCAAATGAGTTGTTTATTTATAAACACTTGGGTTTTGGGTTAAATTGAGGTTTGGGAAATACCGAGAGAGTGTTTGAGTGACTTGAGTGTGTAATCTCCTTGTATCGCTCTCCCCGTAGACGTAGGTCTTTATGACTGAACTATGTAAATTTTGTGTCTGATTTATTTTCTTCATCTGTCTATTATTGTTCGATCGCTCCCTCTATCACAATACAATTCAATCTAGAAGAGACTTAGCTTGCAACTTGTTAGGACATAGAACCCAGTCACGACTGGAAAAGCATATGGCGATTATGTTCCTATTTTTCTATACCCAACTACTAGTATGGATGAGTTCAAAATAAAGATTTATCCTGTTTTTTAGTGCTTCTCGTGAGCCATAGCAAATCTAGCGTAAAGAAGGTGTCTTTGGTAAAGGTGTCTTTTAGAGTCCAAATCTTGGTCTTGGTCTTGGTCTTGGTTAAACTTGCAAATTTATCCAATCGAGTTGGGTTTTTCCGTGTAAGAAGGTGTCTTTTGATCAATGGAAAATAAACAACTCATTTTGGACGTAAAAAACTCAAGACACAAATTACACGCTTTGCTCGCAACCAAATGTGCATGCCCCTTTCTTCGGTTCAGCCAATTTGCATTACTTTTAAAGTCCAACTCTTGGTCCAAGTCAAACTTGCGTACTTATCCAACCGCGTTGGTTTCGCCGTGTAAGAAGGTGACTTGATTAATGGAAAAGTACTTTTGATGGAGGTGTCTTGATCAATGGAAAAGTATATGCTTTTGATGGCCTTCACTTCTTATTTAGTTCAATCTGGATTCAATTCCGACTTGTTAGGACATAGAATCCACTCACAATGGAAAAGCTTATGGTGATTATGTTCCTATTTTTTTGCGTCCAGCTCCCATCATGGGCGAGTCTAGCGATGGAAACGAACCAGACGGATCGGCTCGCTTTACTCTACTTCAAAGACAGTGTGGATGAGGATCCGCTCGGAGTCTTGAGCTCATGGAATGGCTCTTCTCATCACTGTGAGTGGCAAGGTATTGTATGTGGTGGATGGCATCCTGAAAAAGTCGTGTCCCTTGACTTGAGCTCGAAAGGCTTAGGTGGTCTTCTATCGCCTCATGTCGGAAACCTCTCTTTCCTAAGAAGCCTCTTTCTACAGAACAACAGCTTTCGTGGGGAAATTCCACAAAGCATTGGCCACTTGTTTCGCCTTCGCCTTCTCATTCTTAGTAACAACTCTTTTGGTGGACCAATGCCCACCAATCTTTCTCTGTGCTCAAACCTTGTGACTTTAAATCTCATCGATAACCAACTTGTGGGCAAAATTCCTGATGAGCTCGGCTCTTTGTTAAAGCTTCGAGCTTTAGGTTTGGCTAAAAACAATCTTATGGGATCTATTCCTTATTCTATTGGAAATCTCTCCCAACTTTCCACTCTTTCCGTCGCATTTAATGGGTTGCAAGGAGAGATTCCCCAGACATTGTCCAAGCTTCATGGTTTGGGGTTTGTTCAATTGGCATATAATCAACTCACCGGCGAGATCCCTCCAACAATCTTCAACATGTCCAGCATTTTCTATTTCGGCGCCGGTGACAATCAGTTGAGAGGGAGCATTCCCCCTTATATTGGCGATACTCTTCCTTCTCTCTATTATCTTGATTTTCATAGTAATTTGTTTACTGGCGTCATACCTCCGTCCTTATCGAATGCCTCAAGCCTTCAGTACATCTACTTTGCCCATAACAAATTTCACGGACCGATGCCTAGAAATCTTGGAAGGCTAAAAGCTCTTAAAGCAATGCTTCTTACGTCTAGCCAGTTGCAAGATGACTTTAGTTTCATCACCTCATTGACTAATTGCTCAAGGCTGGTAAATATCGTGGTGGACGACAATTTTCTTGAAGGTCAATTGCCATATTCCATTGGCAATCTTTCCAACAGCATTGGAGAAATTTCTATGTCGTCCAACACAATGTACGGAACCATTCCTCCAGGTATTGGCAATTTCTTCAACCTATCCTATCTTGACTTATCAAAAAATTTGCTTGGCGGTCGTGTTCCTTCTTGTATCGGAGCACTCCCTAACTTGCACGTATTGTACTTATTCAATAACAAGCTAACGGGAGAGATCCCGTCATCGCTTGGCAACTTGACATTATTGAATCACCTTTACCTATCGTTCAACGACTTCTATGGGGAAATACCGCAGAGTCTTGGTAATTGCAGGCAGCTAATTGAGCTTGATCTTTCCAATAATAATCTAAGTGGTTCAATCCCAGGAGAGGTTCTTGGCCTTTCTACCATTTCGATTATCTTCAACTTGGCGCATAACCAGTTGAGTGGATCTCTTTCGTCTCAAGTTGGGTCCTTGGCCAATCTTGTCGAACTAGATCTGTCTTACAATAAGCTGGTAGGACCGATTCCTCACTCCATCGGAAAGTGCTTGCTATTGCAATGGCTCAGCTTAGCAGTCAATTCCTTTCATGGTGTAATTCCTCCGGCTTTAGGTGCATTACAAGGCTTACAAGAGTTGGATGTTTCCCATAATGACTTATCTGGTGAAATCCCGAGCTTTCTCTCTCAACTTACGGATCTAAAGTACTTGAATCTATCATTAAACAAGCTTGAAGGAGAAGTTCCGAAGCAAGGAGCATTTCTCAATGCTAGTGCAGTGTTTGTCTTTGAGAATAGGAATCTCTGTGGAGGTATTGCAGAACTAAACCTTCCTTCTTGCAAATCGAATACCTCTAAACCATTACAGACCAAAAAAGTTAGAGTAATCGCCACAGTGGTGGCCGTGTTGTCATATTTTATTATGTGCCTTTGCTTGTTTATCTTTTGGCATCGGAGAAAAAAGTTGAAAAAGAATACCTCTTTGACTAAATTGCCATTTGAACACAAATTTTCGATGGTCTCTTATGAAGAGCTTTTTAGAGCCTCAAACGGATTCTCTGAGATTAATGTGAAAGGGAGATACGGTACCATCTATAAAGCAACCACACAAGAAGGTGGCTGGGTGGCGATTAAAGTGCTCAACTTGGGCCACAGAGGTGCTTCAAAGAGCTTCATCTCGGAATGTCGAACCTTAGGGGCTATAAGACACCGAAATCTCGTGAAGATATTGGACATATGCTCAAGCGTGGATCATCATGGCAATGATTTCAAAGCTCTATTGTATGAATACATGGCTAATGGGAGCTTAGAGAATTGGATACACCAAGGAAATGAAGAGGATGTTAAGCATGAACATGAACATAGAAAGCCAGGACATTTGAGACTAATGCAGAGGTTAGACATTGCTATTGACATAGCTTCCGCAATCAAATATCTTCATAAGGATTGCATCCCAATGATTGTACACGGAGATTTAAAGCCAAGTAACATCCTTCTAGACAACGAGATGATGGGGCGAGTTGGGGATTTCGGGCTGGCAACGATTTGCTTTGTCGTGACAACAGAGGCCATGGACATTGACAATAGCAGCAACTCAGTGGCAGTGAGGGGTTCCATAGGCTATGTCCCTCCCGGTAAGAAAATTTCCTCATTAATTGTCTAGTTTTTATCTGTGTTGGCCTTTAGAAGAAATATTTATTTTCATTGTATATTGTTTGATGCACACTATTTTAGAGTATGGCATGGGGGACATGGTATCCACACAAGGCGATGTATACAGTTATGGTATTGTTTTATTGGAAATGTTAACTGGGAGGAGACCCACCGAAGAGGCTTTTAAGGACCATTTAAATCTCCACAACTTTGTCAAGGTGGCTCTGCCAGACCGAGTGATGGAGATCGTGGACTTAGCCATTTTTAACGGAGAAAGTGAGAATGATATTGAGAAGATGAGAGATTGCGTTGCCTCCGTCCTAAGGATCGGAGTTGCTTGTTCAATGGAGTTGCCATGGGATCAGATGGATGTGGCTAAAGCCCTCAAGGAACTACATAAGATTCGAGCTAGGTATAGATCCAAGTAGAGGCTTGGTTGAAGCTAGTTCAACTTATGAATATTGCTTTTTGAACAAGAAAATTTTGGATGCTTCTATTATTCATCTTGGTTTTAACTCTTTTCCACTTGGCCTAAAGCCAAACTCATATACTACTTAAATGTATGTAATCTATCTCCATCTCTCTTCCCCCTCCCCTCTTTACGAACTCACTATTCTCTTTATATGAATTTTCTCTTTCTAGTTTTTCCTCTTAAAGTCCATCTCTAATAATTTTCTTTAGATGCATAATTTTAATATGTATTTACAGATTTATAAATTTAGAAAAATATAAAGTAGAGATGTATCTTATAAAAGGTAATAAATTATGTCGATGCCTATTAATTTATAAATGATAATTCATATTGTGATTAATAGGAGAAGTGAAGTAAAGTCAATGAAATTATTTTGCTTCGCCAAGGTTGATTTTAGGTGGCCGCTTTTTTTGTACTTTTGTATTTTTTGTTGCCATGGGAAGATGGTCATTGTAACAATATAAAATCTCAGGTGATACACTTAGATGTTAAAAATTTGAAAATTCAATTGTATAATTTAAACAAGCTGAAAAACTCAGAATAACATTATTACTTTTAGGGTTAATATTACAAAAAATCCCGAATCAGTATATCTTTGATATCCAACTTGACTCATTGACTATAAAAAACTTCAAACTATACATTTATGACAAATTTATCTTCCGTTTTGTGAAATTTTATTGTCAAATTGCTTAATTAGATGATTTGACCGGTTTGAGGTTTTACCACCCATTTATTACATGTGTACAAATTTGTAATTTTTCATGATATTAATCAAATTTAATGGAAATTAATGAAAGATAAATTTGTTACTAATTTATCCGTTTAGAGTTTTTTGTGGTTTATTATACGTATATCACATTGAAATATTTAATGAATCAAAAAAATTGATTTGAAGTAATGTTATAATAGAGGTATCAATTTAAGATTTTTCGTATTGTTAATCGAAAATTTTATTATGGCTTTCTTATCACGCGTCATCGTCTGGAAGTCTTCATCTCTAGGCGTCGGTCTGTGTCTCCCGCCCTCGCCGTTGCGCTTCTACTCAGCCCATCGTCGCCGTGTCGACTCGTCGCTGTCTAATTCCTGCCTTCGCCTCCGAAGCAGCCGCCAGCTTTATGCTTTTAACGTCGCTCGTCGCCCCGGCCACCTCACAGCCGCCGAGGCGAGCCGAGCCGAGTGACGCCTCCAGGTACTCCTCATTTCGATTTATTAAAACTGTGAGTAGGCTCGGTGGTCGTTTAATATATAAAATTGATCCTTTCTTTCATACAGTGTACTCGCGAAAAATTAAAACTTTGATTCGGTTTATTAGAATTGTGATACTCGATTGTGACGGGAAAAGGAATTCAGTTTTTTACCCTCCCCTCGCGCAGCGCCGAATTCTCCTAGCAACGGAAGGGAAAAATCGAGTGAATTGAAGCGAGGACGTTTCCAGCATGAGTTCCGGTCTTATTGAACGGCGACAGTTCCGGTCTTTTTCTTAGAAGCCTCGTCCGTAGTGGCAATTCTCTTGCTTTAGGAGGCGTTTGGAGTCTTCTCAAGGCGCGAAACCCGACTAAAACAGCAGGGCTCTTGAGTTGCAAATTGATGTCGACGAATTCGCCGGTGGGGCGCGTGAAGGAGAAGATCGATTTGATGGAGAAGGAGAAGATGATTTTTGATAGGCTCCTCGCCACTGTTCGCAATTTTGATCTCCCTACCCAGCTGCGGGCCCGCCGGTGGCTGGGTCCATGATAAGGTCGGTGTATTTGCTAGTGCAGTAGGTTGTTTTGTGTTTCTTTTAGATATTTTGTCCAATTACATGTTTAGTTTTATTCCGTTCAAGTTCTTACTTTCCCTTCCCATCAAACACGTTTTCAATTTGTTTGAATGGGGGTTTGTTCTATCATTTATTAAGGTACTGGGATTGAGACTGCATTTTTTCGGTTATTTAGTCAATGGGTGTTGTTATTTGCCGGTGATAAATCTATAGTGATTTACGTAACAAATCTTCAAGTTTAAGAATGCGAATGGTTGATTTGACAGTCTTTTTTGAATGGATTTAGCATTACGAGTTGCAACAGAAATGTGAACTTCATAATTTTGAAGGCTGTTTTTGGGAAATATGGGCATCTGCTAGTTTTTCCGGCAATTGCCTCAGCAGTCAGCACCATTAGCCAGTGAAGCAAGATGTTTTCCTGATCCACATGAAAAACGCCTAAATACAAAAGAAAAACAAGAAGATGTTCTCTTTTAGAAAGTCTACAATAGCCTATTTTCCATGAGTACTTGCCATTTTCAGAGGTTTATTACTCTCGGCCTCTGCCATTTCTAGCCAGCTGGGTGCCTAGGTGTCACGTAAAATTTGTGATGGACATTTAGACTGGTGAATTTACTTCTATGAAGAGTTAAGATTGCCTTGGCACCACATTTATGAGTTACTCTCTTATGCATTTGCACACATTCATCTTATATATGCTACTGATTACTAAATTTGCATCCCCATATCATTGCCATAGCCTGTTATTGCGTGCTGACGCCCCTTTGCCACAACCCTCAATAAATAGGACCTTTCCCAACCTTCGACAAGGTGCCAGGGTGATTATTTGAGTAGAGAATGATTATGTTTTCCTAGAAAGGCCCCAGGATGCT
Organism: Eucalyptus leucophloia subsp. euroa; assembly: GCA_017140325.1. Taxonomy (NCBI): domain Eukaryota; kingdom Viridiplantae; phylum Streptophyta; class Magnoliopsida; order Myrtales; family Myrtaceae; genus Eucalyptus; species Eucalyptus leucophloia. The sequence continues at coordinate 34,362,205 of CM029473.1, forward strand.
TTCAAACTGTTATAAATGATCTAATGTCTGTCATTTTAAGCAAAATTTTTTGCTCAGAATCATTTATCGCATTCAAACTAAATGATTTGAAGAGAAACGATACGATTATTGTACTTGAATCGAAGTAAATGACATTGTGGAAAATGGTGGATTTATTATGCTAAACCTATTCTTTGAAAAGGATGATGAACAAACTCAAGTTATATCTTCTTCACAGCTTCTAGGGAAAGAGTGTTATGATATTGATATTGCACTTGATGACATGTGTGAATGTATGATTTGACTTGAAGTTTATGTGGGAGTGTCGGTCATTTGTTTATTCTGCACCGGAAGTTTACAATGTGAGCAGTGGTTATTTGTTTATTGTGCACTTCTTCGTCACTGAAAAAAAGAAAGGCTGGAGTGTCGCTAGAGTATAAAATAAAAAGGAACAGGTCCACAATAACTAGACAAATAACTAAGTGTGATGGAAGAGGATTAAAAGAGTGTTTTGAAGGCATAGACATTGCTGTTATGAAGATGCAAGACTCTTGATTCTTCAGGATTAACTGTTTCTTTTACTTCATGAAATTTGACATACTAGACATTTATATACAGTGGATCCTACATCTTGAATGTGATCTATGTGTTAGGGTTGGCACGCATGTGTTTTAGGTTGTGCCAGACCCTTGTAGCTTTTAATAAGTTTCATTGTCCATTTCTATCTGTGTGGTTACATTGCTTTTCACAGACCTCAAAACTAGGGGTGAGCAACGGTCTAGGGTTGACCCTGGACCGACTCTGGACCGGCCCAACCCTGCTGGTCCTGGTCCGGTTCCCAAGGAGATTAGGTCGGTCCTTGGTCCTGAAATTTTAGGACCAACACCGTGTGGGTTGGTCCTCGGTCCTAAGAGTTTTGGGTCGGTCCAACCTTGGCCCAACTCTATATATTATATTATATTATTTATAATTCTTTTATATATTCAAACATAAGTAAAATATCTGTTGTATTATATTATATTGAGATATTCTATCAATAGTACTAATAATAATTTCAATTTAAAAATTTTGTTGAGTATTAATTATGTGTCGTTTGTTTTGTTTTTAGGTGTTTAGAAGTTCAAGTGAATTAACAAGATGTGAAGTTATATATTCATGGTTTATATTAAGTATTTTGAACTTTTTATGGTTTAATTGTATTTTACTAATGAATTTCAGCTGCACATTGCTTTTCAATTTGTGTCAAATGGTAGAAGTTTTTGAAGAGTAGAGTAGTGCTGCAGTTGCTATGGTGATTTGCTAGTCAACTGGTGTGAAGTTCATTTTTTGGTTAATTAGACTCTACATGATCAAATGCAGGAAAACACTTTTGCATATGGTGTTATAAATATTAAAGATAGATGATTTACAAGAACTTTTCATCTTGTCCCATATCTTGATGAGCGGTTAGTAAGTACGAAATTTCTATTATTGAGTTATCTTAAATTTGCTAAATATGTATTGGTATTTATAGTTTAATTGCACAATGCCGCATTATTGATGGATGTGTAATTTGAATTTGTAGGTTTGCTTTTTTAGGGAGTATAAAAAATAAGACGAAAAAAATTATCGATCAATCCCGGTTGACCCTGGAACCGGACTGAACCCATTGGGTCAGTCCGGTCCTTAGTCTTAGGCTCAATAGGGTCGGTCCTCAGTCCTAAAAATTGAGGATCGACACTGTACGGGTTGGTCCTAGGGTTAGGGGGTGGCCCGGACCAACCCGGACCATGCTCACCCCTACTCAAAACCCGATCCAAAAACTTTTAAGTAAATCAAATAAGTCAAAGAAGGGTCCCAATTGCCTAACTCATGCATATCTTACGAACTCTATATCCCTTCAAAGAAAGACTGTTGTCAGAAGTTCATCACCTCATGATTGGTAAAGCAGTCTCCCAAAAGATGAAGCCAATCTGGAGGGAATTGAAACTTGCAAAATCTTTTTCATATTGAGATTAATTGGCTCTCTTGCGTTTATTTCTCGAAGGGCTTCGAAATATGATTAAGTGAAGAACAAATGGTTCACTTTAAGTAGAATAAGGAGTGTGTGCAGGATGAAGTATGTACTTTTGAGAATACCCATTTTCTGCTCCATTTTTTGCCCCTTGATTTTCTGTTTGGTCTTTTTATCCGGTAGGTCTACTGTCTTCACGAGCTCTGTACAAGGGCTTTTCTTTTTCGTCTCCGGTAATTCTCTCTTAACTTGGTTTTGTATGTTAGTCATGAAATATGATTTTGTTGGCATAGTTTAATTTGGAACTTCTTATTCATGAATGTTTGCCCATATTGTCTGATTGAATTAGGTTGTGGTATATTATCACGGCAGATGCTGTCTCCATTCTGATTGGATATTTTGCAGCAACCCAGACCAGTCGAAACATCTGGAAAGAGCGAGGATGCGCCTCTATGGTATATGGATAGATTTGTGAACTTAAGGTCTGAAAGTATAATGAGAATAGCTGCATTCCCACCCAGATGGTATGCATTAGTACAGCTGTTAATTCATCTGTGGTATGTTTTCTTTCCACCTGTATCTCATTATCTCGTTTAGTCAGGGCTTACCAGACAGTATCATTACCAGTAAATAGCAAAAATAGTTTTTAGCTCTTTCGTGAACTTTCTTTTTCAGGGAAAGAAAGACATGCGAAATTAGTTAGGTGGTATCAATAGGGCGGCCACTTGTATGCTCAATGGTGGTACTGGTACTTAAGGAATGCAAGTGTACAAATGACAAGTACATAGCTCATAATCAACAGTAAAGTCACTTCAATCTGACAATCACATTCTATTCTCGAGCAGCCTTGGTCGGGGAACTTTCCTCTAAACTATTATTCCTTTTTTTGCTAATTCACTCGAGTGACTTGTCGAACAAAATTATTTTCTTATAGTTGTTGAGTACGTCATCATAGGTAAGAAGGCCTAAGAATCATCATGAAAGATAAATGCAATGAACTCAAGGCCTTTTACATTTTGTATCCATGGCCATTCATTCGTGACATTAGCACAGTGTTTTCTCTTAGATTGTCAATGCTCGGAGCAATTTTTTGTTTATTTATCGCTGTGTCCTCTCTCTCCATGCACTGTTGCTTCCGATGTGATTGCGCTTTTGTTCAATTATTTATGACCCGAAAATCTTTGCTAGATTCTTGGTTGTCGCTTTTGTGAATGGTCATTCAATTTGACTTCTCTTACAGGATTTTGGCACTGCAAAAGAGTTTGCGTGATCGAAAGGAGCTTTCCGCTACTTTATCTTATTGTCTGGTCATCTTTGTGCCTCCATGTTCATAATGTTGTGTTAATTTGAGGCGCAGGTTCAGATTTACGTTGGATGAAGAGCTGAAGAGAGCTGCCACATCCAATGATGTCAAAGATGCACTTGCAGCTAAAATCAGTGACGAACGCACTAGTAACAGAAGCATGAGTCTCTGACATTCCTCTATTGGCTGCTTTATCTCGTATAATTGTTTTTTGGTGGAAGTTCTTGTACATGTGGCCTTTATCACTTTATCTTTTCTCTCAACATCTGTATATGATTTGTATTTTCCGTTTGAATGTTACTTCTCATTAATGAGATGGGTTCAAAGTTTTTCCTTTTCTTCGGTATGGCAGGTTGATCTGATGATATCTGGCGATGAACCAGTTAAGGCTATTGCTTACGTCTATGAGTTGCAATTGTTTTGGTTTGTTGGGTTGTGTGCACAACTGACCATTTCTGAAAGAGCAATCCATGGCTAAAATAGTAAAATGTTGAAAACCGATGGTTTAGGACTCACAGAGTGACCATACATCAGGTGAGAAGTAAAAACTTGTTGTAAAATTAACTAACGCAAAAGCTTTTCAGGATTTTGTAATTAAGTTAATGTGAGATCATCAGAAAAATAAATGAGAAATAATAAAAGACTGCAAATGTTTATGTTATTCAGTTCAAGTGTCGATATCTATATCCACAAAGAATGTTACTAGCAAAAATATATTATAATCGGAGAATTGGAGTTACAATTATTCAATACGTTCTAGTGTTTCCTATGCCTAAATTAAACTCAAATTCAAGGTATTAACAAATAGATAACTCATTTTGGATGTAAAAAACTCACAGTACAAATTGCACGCTTTGCCCGTGACTAAGTAAAAGCTCTACACTTTGCCCGCGACTAATTTAAAGCTCTCTTCGAAACGGCCAAAAATCAAGGACCTTCTCTGTTCTTGGTTTCCATTCTGCGCAGTATGACTTTCTAGGAAGTCACTGTGCAGCCATCAAATCCTCCATTTTGCTGTGCAGCTACAACTCTAAAACAATGCTAGTACGTGTTTTGACGTGTATGTGCCCCTTTCTTTGGTTCGGCCAATTTACAGTACTTTTAAAGTCTAACTCTTGGTTAGGGTTAAACCCATATATTTATCCAATTGGATTGGATTTCCCCGTGTAAAAAGGTGTCTTGATCAATTGGAATGCATTTGCTTTTGAAGGTCTTCACTTCTTATATAGTTCAATCAGGAAGAGACTTCACTTGCACCTTGTTAGGACTTAGAACCCACTCACAATGGAAAAGCACATAGTGATTATGTTCCTATTTTTCTATGCTCAGCTCCCATTACGGACAAGTTCAGCGATTCAAACCAACCAGATGGATCGGCGCTCAATTTAATCTACTTAAGAGAGTGTGTGGATGAGGATTCACTCGGAGTCCTAAGCCTGTGGAATGACTCTTCTTATCATTGTGAGTGGCAAGGTGCTGTGTGCGGTGGATGGCATCCTGAAAGGGTCATGTCCCTTGACCTGAGGTCGAAGGGCTTGGGCGATCTTCTATCTCCTCATGTTGGAAATTTTTCTTTCTTGAGAAGCCTCGTTCTACAAAACAATGGCTTTTGTGACGAAATTCCACAAAGCATTGGCCACTTGTTTCACCTTCCCCTTCTTGTTCTTATAACAATTCTTTTGGCAGAGAAATGCCCACCAATCTTTCTCAGTGCTCAAACCTTGTGATTTTGAATCTCATAGATAAACAATTTGTGGGCAAAATTCCTGATGAGCTCGGCTCTTTGTCAAAGTTTCAAGCTTTAGGTTTGGCTAAAAATAGTCTTACAAGATCTATTGCTCATTCTATTGGAAATCTCTCCCAACTTTGCAACCTTTTCATCATTAAAAATGAATTGCAAGGAGAGATTCCTGAGACATTGTCCAAGCGTTGTGGTTCGAGTTTTGTTCGATTGGCGTATAACCAACTTATCAATGAGATCCCTCCAGCAATCTTCAACATCTTTGGCATTTTCTATTTCGACACCAATGACAATCAATTGAGAGGCAACATTCCCCCTTATATCGGCAATACTCTTCCTTTTCTCACTCATCTTGATTTTAGGTGCAATTTATTTACTGGCATTATACCTCCGTTCTTATCGAATGCCTTTGGCCTTCAATACATCAACTTTAACAATAACAGTTTTCACAAACTGATGCCCGTAAATCTTGGAAGGTGCTACCTTTCTTCTAATCAATTGTGAGATGACTTTTTATGTTGCAATCTAACCTTAGGTGCACTACCTAGGATTTAACTAATAAGTCTAAACTTAGCCTCTCCCAAGCCCAGGTTCAAGTTTTTAACATGCAAATGATTTTTAATTATGAGTCGTTACTAATATATTTTTCAATCTATTCTTCAGTGTGTCGATTAGAAATTCAAAATTTCTTTTATGCCATTTTGGTATATTTTATCTTTTATTTCAAAAAAATGTTTTTTGAATTTAAGGTGACCATGTAAGTATGCAATCTTCCAATTTAAGACTCAAAAAAGTAATAAATAAATCACAGCCTTGTAGCATTAAAAACATCTACAACTCAGAATTCAGCCCTAAATTAATGAACATTTCCAATTCAAGCTGGTAAGTGGATCACGATGGCGGTCGATATCGAGGCGAGCTAAAGGCAGCAGACTAAGAGGACGCAGCGACGATGGCGGGTCTGGATTCCAGCGAGTGATGGCGGCGACGTAGGTGGCCGGCGGGTTTGTAGAGCAACGAGAACAGCCGCGGGCTTGGCGATTCGCAGTATGGAAGGTGGCTTACTGTTGATACTCGATTGGATCAGTCGCCAGACAAACCTCAACCTACCAAACAAGAAACTTATCGTCGTGGGGATGGACGCCGGCCTGGTCGCGACTCGGGGACAGCAAGGACGTCACTACGACGAATCACACCGACATAACGCGGGTTTAGTTGCGGGAGCTTTCGCCGTAGCAAGATCGAATAGCCACTGGAGGACAGTGAGCAATGGCGTGATGGTGCAGCGGAACAACAGCTGTTCGCCGTTGATTCAGGGCAGGGACCGGGCGTCGCGGAGTTGGACACGACAGCAGCAACGTCTTCACGGACTGACGTTGTCTCAGCCAGTTGGGGCGGTTCAGGTGCTTGCTGGAGTACGTGGACGCACCTGACTTCGTTGGTCGCTTCGCCAAGAGATGTGTCTCTCTCTACTGTTGTGTGTCGGCCTCCAAGTAGTGATGGTCAGATCATGGGATAATTCATTCGACCATCCATGATCATGAGAAATTGTAAAAATAATATAGTGGAGTACGTGATTTGCTAGAAGAAAAAGGGACCAGAGGCGTGAATGTGATGAGGGGAGGAGAGAAATATTGTAAAAAATCTGAATTGAGGCAGTCGCTTCTCTCTGTCTCTCTGTACCTCTCACACTTTTTTCTCTTTTTTCGTGAATGAACGTGCTCTCCCTCTGAATTGTGGGGCCTCCCCCTTTGTCTTCGTAACGAGTCCCTTTTATAGAAAAACGGTTTGAACTATCAAGGAAAGTCAGCAAATTTTATCTTCCTCGATCGGACACTTCTAAAATATTTGTTCTTTCCTTTTCGGCTCATGCATGAAATCTCCCTTGACCATGCGATCTTTCTTGTTTTGTGACAAAGAATGTATCACTCAATAAATGCCCCACGTGCAATATTTCCTCTTATTATTTCGATATTCCATCAGAAATTTTTCAATCTACTACGAAATAAATCACTCGATGTATATATCGCATTGATTTACTGGATATTGAAAAAATAACATGAATATTTTCTAAAAATGTCAAATTGTTATTCTTGATAAGTCAATTTTTGGTCATAAGAGAATAAGGGCTTGAGGTAATTCCGTCTCTCTGTGGGCTTAGTCTAACTTATCAAATTAAAATTCAAAGCCATTAATTCAAATCCATCCGTTATCGGTCTAATGCAAATGTAATAATAAATGCTCCTAAAACTATGTGCTACGCAATTTAATTATAATTTTTTTTGTTTAGGTGTTAAAAATTAATCATTAATTTTTTATGCAATAAATAAATGATTAGGTCATCAAAATTTAGGTGTCAACACGTTACTTCGTTGACTAATTGTTCACAACCAGAAATTATTGGGGTGGGCCTCAATTTTCTTGTAGGTCCATTGTCGGATTCTATTGGCAATCTTTCCAACAGTGTTGGAACAATTGATATGTCATACAACCCAATATACGGAACCATTCCTCCAAGTATTAGCAATCTCTTCAACCTGTCCTATCTTGACTTATCAAACAATTCACTCGGCGATCATGTTCCTTCTTGTATCGAAGCACTCCATAACTTGCACGTATTGTACTTAATCAATAACAAGCTAACAGGAGAGCTCCCATAATCTATCGGCAATTTGACATTATTGAATCATGTTTACCTGCCATTTAAGGACTTCTAGGGGGAAATACGATAGAGCCTTGGTAAGTGCAAGCAGCTAATTGAGCTCAAGCTTTCGAACAATAATCTGAGTGGTTCAATTTTAGGGGAGGTTCTTGGCCTTTCTAGCATTTCGATTATCTTTAGCTTGGCACATAACCAATTGAGCGGATCTCTTCTGTCTCAAGTTGGGTCCTTGGCCAATCTTGTCGAACTAGATCTATCTTACAATAAGCTGACATGACCAATTCTTGACTCCATTAGAAAGTGCTTGCTATTGCAACAACTCAGCTTAGCAATCAATTACTGTCATGGTGAAATTCCTCCGGCTTTAGGCACATTACGGGGCTCACAAGAGTTGGATGTTTCCCATAACGACTTCTATGGTGAAATCCCAAGCTTTCTTGCTCAACTCACAGATTTAAAGTACTTAAATCTATCTTTAAACAAGCTTAAAGGAGAGGTTCCGAAGCAAGGAGTATTTCTCAATGCTAATGCAGTGTTAATCTTTGAGAATAGGAATCTCTGTGGGGTATTGCAAAACTAAACCTTCCTTCATGCAAATCGAATACCTCTAAATCATTATAAACCAAAAAAGTTGAGAGTAATTGCCACACTGGCAGCCATCCTATAACATTTCATTATGCATCTTTGCCTATTTATCTTTTGGTACCGGAGAAAGAAGTCGAAAAAGAATACCTCTTTAACTGAATTGCCGTTTGAACACAAATTTTTGATGATCTCTTATGAGGAGCTCTTTAGAGCCTCAGATGGATTCTTTGAGATCAATTTGATCGGTAAAGGGAGATACAATACTATCAACAAATCAACCACATAGGAAGGTGGCTGGGTGGTGGATAAAGTGCTCAACTTGGGCCATAGAGGTGCTTCAAAGAGCTTCGTCTTGGAATGTTGAACTTTAGGGGACATAAGACACTGAAATGTCATGAAGATATTGAATGTGTGTTCAAGCGTGGACTATCACGGCAATAATTTCAAAGCTTTATTGTATGAAACATGGCTAATGGGAGATTGGAGAATTGGATACACCAAGGAAACGAAGAGGATGTTGAGCATGAACATAAACATGGAAAGCGAGGATATCTGAGACTAATGCAAATGTTATACATTGCCATTGACATAGCTTCCGTAATCAAATATCTTCATGGGGATAGCAGCCCAAAGATTTGTACATGGAGATCTGAAGTTGAGTAACGTCCTTCTGGACAATGAGATGATGGGACAAGTTGGGGATTTAGGGCTAGCGACGATCATCTCTATCGCGACAACATAAGCCATGGACATTGATGACCGCAGCAGCTCAATGGTAGTGAGGGGTTTCATAGGCTATGTCCCTCTTGGTAAGAAAATTTTCTCATTAATTGTCTAAGTTTTATTTGTGTTGGCCTTTAGACGAAATATTTATTTTCATTGTATATTGCTTGATGTACATTATTTTAGAGTATGGCACGGGGGAGATGGTATCCACACAAGGCGATGTGTATAGCTACGGCATTGTTTTATTAAAAATGTTAATTGGGAGGAGACCCACCGAAGAGGCTTTCAAGGACCATTTAAATCTCCACAACTTTGTCAAGGTGGCTTTGCCAGACCGAGTGATGGATATCGTGAACTCAGCCATTTTTAATGGAGAAAGTGAGAAAGACATCAAGAGGATGAGAGACTGTGTCGCCTCCATCTTAAGGATTGGAGTTGCGTGCTCAATGGAGTCGCCACGGGATCGCATGGACGTGGCTGAAACACTTAAGGAACTGCATAAAATCCGAGCTAGGTATGGATCCAAGTAGAGGCTTGGTTGAAGCAAGACACTTGGACTAGACTTTGTCTTAAGATGGTTCTTTTGCAGTACCAATCGTGGAAAAGCACGTTGTTTTGTGTTTCCTCTGAGATATTTTGTCCAATTACATGTTTAGTTATATCCACGACAAGTTCTTATTATCTTGTTTAATCAGGGCTCGCCAGACACTATCATTACCAGTAAATAGCAAAAGTAGTTTTTTGCTCTTCCGTGAACTTTCTTTTTTAGGGAAAGAAAGACAAGTAAATTCGTTAGGTGGTATCAATTGGGCAGCCGCTTGCATGCTCCATGGTGGTACTCGTACTTAAGGAATGCAAGTGTACAAATGACAAGCATGTAGCTCTTAACCAACAGTAAAGTGACTTGAATTCTGACAATCACATGTCTATTCTTGAACAGTCTTGGTTCAGGAACTTTCTTTTAAACTATTTTTTCGGTCTTTTGCTAATTCACTCGAGAGATTCATTGAGCAAACATTATTTTCCAGTAAGTGTCAAGTATATCATCATAGACAAGAGGGCCTAAGGATCATCATGAAAGCTAAATGCAATGAGCTCAAGGCCATTTACAATTTGTGTCCATGGCCATTCATTTGTGACATTAGCAGAGTGTTTTCTCTCAGATTGTCAATGCTCGGAGCAAATTTTTGTTTGTTTATCGCTTTGTCCTCTCTCTCCATGCACTGGTGCTTCCGATGTGATTGCGCTTTTGTTCAACTATTTATGACCCAAAATTCTTGCTAGTTTCTTGGTTGTAGCTTTTGTGAATGGTCGTTCAATTTGACTTCTCTTACAGGATTTTGGCACTGCAGAAGAGGATGCTCACAGAAGGGATTTAACTATACACAGGTGTCTCTTCTGCTTTATGTAAGATCAAAATGTCAATTGCATCAAATTTTGTTTATCTCAAAACAAATCATTGCTTACTTTCGGGTGGTATTTGATCTTACACCTGTTATTTAAATATATTTTGAATGTATCAAATTATTCTATTACTCTGTAATTAATATTTAACTAATTTTTCAGTTACTCTATCCAACCTTATTTCCGGTTACTAATAGTGGACATAGTCTGCTCTTCCGGGAATTATATGTAGCTTGAAACTTACTGCCTGTCGATCATTTAATACCAATTAACTAGATGACAATTAAAGAGGAATTGCTGGGAGTTTTGATTTTCTGGTCAACTAGCAAGAAGTCATGGAGTGTACAGTCTTTCGTATCTTTATTTGGGAAAGAAGCACAACTCAAGTACCAAAACTTGGCACGAGGGACTCTTTAAGTATCAAAAATTAGGAAAGTGATATTAAGTGTCAAAATCGGAGTAAAATGGATTATTTAAGTATCAACGGCGATAAAATGCGGTCAAAATCCGACACACTAGATCTTATGGGATCTTCCTCTGCCACGGTGACATTGACGCCCCCACATGCAGCAACTGCGCAGCCACCGCAGCTCAAGATATTAGCCGGCGATGCGCTGGCGAAAGAACCTCCATCATCTGGTACGACGCATGCATGCTGAGGTACTCGAATCAGCCCTTCTACTCGGTCATGCAAACAGCCCGTGTTGATACATGCGAACCGTTCGAACATCACAAACAACCGATACCGAGCTGGCGGGCTCGCGACAGCTTTTTACACGCTAACGGAGTGCACACCGGACTTGACGGGTTCGGACTGTGGCACAGGCCTCCGGCACACGTCTCCCTCAGGGGACGCCGAGACGAAGGGTGTTGATTCCCAGCTGCAACGTGAGGTTTAAGGAGCACCACTTTTAAGACCCCGCTGCGTTGGGGACTCTGGCGACGGTGGGGGTGCCTAAAGGTACCTAGTTTTGTCTTCCTTTTTTTTAGGGCAATATTAGAAATTAAAATAGCTGCTTTTTGCTCGGGAAATAGTCAATTTTCTTTTAAAAGCGGCATTTGATCATAAATTGTGAACTGCAGCTGAATTCCATGATAATATATATTACAATATTGTTGTCAATTTAATTTAGCTTAGTAGGACAAAAGAGAAAGACTCAATCTATCTAGATCACCACAATCATAGTCATTGGTCATATACTTATTTTAATATCCACACAATTTAATATTACAATGATGTCGGCCTGCATTTATCGATTCTATATAATATTTTCCCCAAATAAAGGCCATCTTAAAGTCAAGTCGTAAACGAGTGGATGGACTAGCTTTCCCGGTGAACACGGGCCTGAGCGGACTATGAGGGACTGGCAGCAATTTGCCATTGGTGGATTCCACTCAAAGTCAATTGACTTTGACTTACGAGAGCCCTTTCAAGGGGGCTTTTGAACTCATATTTTTTGGAACAACGCACGGAAACTGAGGGCTTGTTTGTTAATAGGTTAAATAATAACTGATTCTATTATTTTATTTCCTAAATTTGAAGTAGAAATTTATTTAGTAAATTTTTATTTTCAAGAACAAAGATCCGTTTGTTTGTTCTTAGGAATAGATTTGAAATATAATTAAGAAATAAAAAAGTTACTGTTTTGTTTTTTAGAATAATTTCAAAATTCAGCCCGAATTTTTTTTCTCTTTTTTTTTTCCTTCTTTTCTCTTTCTCTTTTTCTTCTTCCCACCAGTCATGAGTCACTATTGGCCGCTGATGCTGGTGGCCGGCAACCAACTAGGTGAGGTTCGGCAACTCATTGGAGGCTCACCTAGCCATTGCGAGCCTCACCCAAATTAAGCAATGACCAAAGCCCTTTTTAGAATTTTCCTTTTCCCGATTGGTGCCGGCTTCCATGATATTTGTTTTACATGCCGCTGCTTTAATTGAAAGCATCTTCTCTCCCTGGACATGTTAACATCAGAGGCGCAATGGGATCCACGACGTGTACACATCGATCTGGATGCTGGACGAAGGAGATCAGACCGAGAAGATATCTTCATCAGTTACCATGCAAAAGAAGATATCCAGTCAACCTAAGCTGGATCACTTTTCCACAATGGTTGAAATTACCACGTGTCTTCTTGTAAGGACAATGTCAGCTATCATCTCGTCAATCCTTCTCGAGTCTCATCTCGATTCTCTCCCTATTAACTTATGATCCCCTAAATGCATTAAATCTTGTGTTTGCACCGCAGGAGACGCTGGGTCATTGGTCTTCCTCTCGTTGCCTTCCTCAAAAGAACGAACTTGCAGAAAAGCTCCTCAAGTTGCTGCCTCACCATTCATTTGTCAAGTGCTTAAATAATGTCGACGGTCTCGATAAGGCACTTTCTTTCTATCCCGAGTGAGCCAACGATGCCAGTGTCACTCCAAAATGGTGGGACAATTTGCACCGCGCCATGTCTCATTATAAGTTTGTTCTCACAATCGAGAACACCTGAACAAAAAGTTACGTGACGGAGAAGCTATTTTATGCTCTGAGTTCCGGGGCGGTCTCCATCTATTTCAGTGCCCCCAACGTCATGGACTTTGTCCCTCCACGTTCGATCATAGACGGGAACAAGTTTAGCTCCATAAAGGAATTGGCAACTTTCGTGAAGTCCCTAGCAAACGATCCGGTGGCGTATGCCGAATACCATGCGTGGAGAAGATGTGGTGTATTAGGTAATTATGGAAACTCACAAGTGGCAAAACTCGACAGCTTGCCGTGTCGGTCATGGGAGTTCATTGGCAAAAAAATTGGCAGGAATGCTAGAGCTTTATGAAGAGTTGATTCTTTTTGAACACTTGTTTTGTTTCCTGATCATCCGATTGATGCGCGGTTTTTTATAAGTTTAATCCATGGACATTGACGTATATAAAGAAAGAGTTGGATATATTAGGAGATGGTAAATTAGACATTGATGTAAACAGGCCACTAAAAAAATCATCATGTTAATGAATACAAAGTCATTATGAACTTAAAAGTGTTTGGACTTCTCTCCGATTTTGTGAAGCGAAACCAGAATGGACTTCTCTCCGATTGGTTATTGGCACACTTGTTTTGTCATTTTTGAGTTCACACTGTCTTTTTGGGTCGCTTCCAACTCATACGATCGAGGATTGGAGAGGAGAGGTGGAAGAAAAGGCTTGGGATGAATTTAGGAGTTTTTGCGCGAGCTGTGTGCAGTGTGTGATGAGAGTTGCACAAAAGGTAACGAGGGGGTCCGCGTCTATGCTGAGATACATCGTCTTCTCCTCAAAGTGTTGTACAATCATATCCTGTACGCCTACTTTTATGGGTTGATGGTGTGAAACAATTGAGAAGATTTCATTTTTCGCTAGGCCCATGTTTTCCACTAAGAAGTGGTCTTCCTTTGGGTGCACGACTCACCCTTTCTAAAAGAGCAATTCACACGAGACAAGAAATTCATGGTAAGCATCCACCCATTCTTTGTTCGTCTCTTCTCTTATTATTATTATTATTTTTTAAAGCAAGATTCGATTTGCCATTTGTTGACCCACCAAATTGATAGCTCTTCGGGAGTCTTTTCCTCTTTTTTGTAAAGTAAGATTCGATTTGCCATTTGTTCCATCAAATCGATAGCTCTTGGCCTTCCCGAGTAGTTCCTTTGGGTTCACAACTGACCCTTTCTCAAAGAGCAATTCATAACTAAAATATTGAAAACCGATGGTTTGGACCCGTGAAATGACAATATATCATACGATAGGTAAAGCTTTGTTGTACAATTAATGAACATGAAAGCTAATGAAAATCTCGTTAGAATATAATACATGAAAATGACAAGATCTTGCGATTTATGTTAATGCAAAATCATACAAGAGGTAAACCTTTGTTGTAGAAATAAACGCGAGAATTAATAAGGACACCAGAAATTTAAAAGAGAAATAATAAGGACGTGGTTCGGTTCAAGTATCGATACCTACATCTACCATGGAAAAGCCAGAGATAAATAATTCACTATAATCAAAGAATCAGAATTTATAATTACTCATACACTTGAGTGTTTTCCATATCTAAATTTAATCCAAAACTCAAACTGTTTATAAATGAATAAATCACGACACAAAATTACCATGCATTTAAACTCAAAGTAAAACGCTATATATATGCCAAAACAAGAACTTGACGTCTGTCTCTTCTCCATGTACGTATAGCTTTGCGCTCTCTACCTCTTCAACGCTTGTGCGGCGTCTGGACGTGTGGACGTGCGGCTCTTTTTTTTCTCTCGTAGGGCTTCTATGGTTCCTCTTCTTTTCCGCTTTTTTATTTGCGTGTGTGCCCAAGGTCAACAATTTGACTTGGGCCCACCTACTTTAGTCTTCAATGTGAACAAGGCTTTTGGAGAAGAAAGAAATCCTTGCTTTATCTTTTATTTTATTTCCTCGTTTGTCTTGTAGTGATAGGCTAACTTCATTCTTTCGTTTTCTTGCTTATTTTGCATGTTCGAAAGAAAGTCCAATAAGAAGAAAGATTTCTTCATCCGATTTGTAATCCGCTTAAAAATCTTTCTCAACAAAATTCGATTTAACAAATCGTTATTCAATTCAAACTCGAGACAATAATTTAACAGATCTTACAATTAACTCAATTTGAAATCATCGAAGAAATAAATAATTAACAATAAGGGCCAAAGATTTACGTAATTCAATACGAGTGTTGTTACCTACATCCACGAAGAGTGTTGACAGCAAAAATTTATTATAATTAGATAATTAGAGTTACAATCGCTTAGCATGGTCGAGTGTTTCCCATGCCTAAATTAAACCCAAACCCAAGGTATTAATAAATAAAAAACTCATTTTAAATGTAAAAAACTCACAACACAAATTACATGCTTTGCCTGTGACCAAATAACAGCTTTCTTTGAAACGGCCGAAAATAAAGGACCTCGCTTGTTCTTGATTTCCTTTCTTTGCAGCACATGTGGCTTTCCAATTGCTGCAAATATTAAATTAGACAAGCATGTGTATTGCCCTGTCTTTGGTTCGGCCAATCTGCATTACTTTTTAAGTCCAACTCTCGGTCTAGGTCTTGGTCTTGGTTAAACTTGCATATTTTTCCAAATGGGTGGGGTTTCGCCGTGTGAGAAGGTGTCTTGATCAACGGAAAAGCATATGTTTTTCAAGGTCTTCATCTCTTATTTAGTTCAATCTGGAAGAGATTCACTTGCAGCATCTTAGAACACAGAAGCCACTCACAATGGAAAAGCATATGGCAATTATATTCCTGTTTTTCCATGCCCAGCTCATATTATGGACGAGTTCAGCGATGCAAACCAACCAAACTGATCGGCTCGCTTTAATCTACTTCAAAGACAGTGTGGATAAGGATTCGCTTGGAGTCCTGAGCTCATGGAATGACTCTTCTAATCACTGTGAGTGCCCAGGTATTGTATGTGGTGGACGGCATCCCGAAAGGGTCGTGTCCCTCAACCTGATGTCGAAAGGCTTGGGCGGTCTTCTATCGCCTCATGTCGGAAACCTCTCTTTTCTTAGAAGCCTTGTTCTACAGAACAACAGCTTTCGTGGCAAAATTCCGCAAAGCATTGGCCACTTATTTCGCTTGCGCCGTCTCACTCTTAGTAACAACTCTTTCGGCAGACAAATGCCCACAAATCTTTCTCAGTGCTCAAACATTGAGGTTTTGAATCTCATTGATAACCAACTTGTGGGTAAAATTCCTGATGAGCTCGGCTCTTTGTCAAAGCTTCGAGCTTTATTTTTGGCTAAAAACAGTCTTACAGGATCTCTTCCTCGCTCTATTGGAAATCTCTCCCAACTTTTCTCTCTTTCCATCGGGTTTAATGGGTTGCAAGGAGAGATTCCCAAGACATTGTCCAAGCTTCGTGGTTTGAAGAATGTTCAACGGGCATTTAACCAACTCAATGGCAAGATTCCACCAGCAATCTTCAACATGTCCGGCATTATCTATTTTAGCGCTGGTGAAAATCAATTGGGAGGGAGCATTCCCCCTTATATCGGCGATACTCTTCCTTCTCTCGGTTATCTTGATTTTCATTGAAATTTCTTTACTGGCGTTATACCTCCGTCCTTATCAAATGCTTCCAACCTTCAATACATCCACTTTGACCATAATAGTTTTCATGGACCGATGCCTGCAAATCTTGGAAGGCTAAAAGCTCTTGAAGGAATGTTTCTTATGTCTAACCAGCTGCGAGATGACTTCAGTTTTATTACCTCATTGACTAATTGTTCAATGCTGGAAATTATTGGGGTAGACCATAATTTTCTTGAGGGTCTCTTGCCGGATTCCATTGGCAATCTTTCCAACAGCGTTAGACTAATTGCTATGTCATCCAACGCAATGTATGGAACCATTCCTCCAAGTATTGTCAATCTCTTCAACTTGTCTTTTCTTGGCTTGTCAAACAATTCACTTAGCGGCCATATTCCTTCTTCTATTGGAGCACTCTATAACTTGCGCAATTTGCACTTAAGCATTAACATGCTAACGGGAGAGATCCCGTCATCGGTTGGCAATTTGACGTTATTGAGTCTCCTTTACCTATCGTTCAACAACTTCTCCGGGGAAATACCGCAAAGCCTTGGTAACTGCAGGCAGCTAATCGAGCTTGCGCTTTTAAACAATAATCTGAGTGGTCTAATCTCGAGGGAGCTTCTTAGTCTTTCTACCATTTCCATTATCTTCAACTTGGCACATAACCAGTTGAGTGGATCTCTTTTGTCTCAAGTTGGGTCCTTGACCAATCTCGTGGAACTAGATCTGTCTTACAATAAGCTGATGGGACCAATTCCTAGCTCCATCAACAAGTGCTTGCTATTAGGGCGGCTCAACTTAGCAGTCAATTCCTTTCATGGTGAAATACCTCCGGCTTTAGGCACATTACGAGGCTTACAAGAGTTGGATGTTTCCCATAATGACTTATCTGGGAAATCCCGAGCTTTCTCACTCAACTTACGGATCTAAAGTACTTGAATCTATCTTCAAACAAGCTTGAAGGAGAAGTTCCGAAGCAAGGAGTATTTCTCAATGCCGTGCGGTCCATCTCTGGGAATAGGAACCTCTTGTGGAGGTATTGCGAGAACTAAACCTTCCTTCTTGCAAATCAAGTACCTCTAAACCATTACTAACTAAAATAGTTATAGTAATCGCCATAGTGACGACTATCTTGTCAAGCTTCATTCTGTGTCTTTGCCTATTTAGTATCAGAGAAAGAAGTCAAAAAATATTACATCTTCAACTGAATTGCCATTTGAACACAAATTTTCGATGGTCTCTTATGAGGAGCTCTTTAAAACCTCAGATGGATTCTCCAAGGTCAATGTGATAGGTAAAGGGAGATATGGTACTGTGTATAAAGCAACCACAAAGGAAGGCGGTTGGGTTGCGGTTAAAGTTCTCAACTTGGGCTATAGAGGTGCTTCCAAGAGCTTCATCTTGGAATGTCGAATCCTAGGGGCCATAAGACACCGAAATCTCGTGAAGATATTGGACGTGTGCTCAAGTGTGGACTATCATGGCAACAATTTCAAAGCTCTATGGTATGAATACATGGGTAATGGGAGCTTAGAAAATTGGATACACCAAGGAAACGAAGAGGACGTTGCGCATGAACATGGACATGGAAAGCCAGGATATTTGGGCCTAATGCGGAGGTTAGACATTGCCATTTACATAGCTTCCGCAATTGAATATCTTCACAAGGATTGCAGCCCAAAGATTGTACACGGAGATTTGAAGCCGAGTAACATCCTTCTGGACAACAAGATGATGGGACGAGTTGGGGATTTTGGGATGGCGACGATCTGCTTTGTCGCAACAACAGAGGCCGTGGACATTGATAATTGCAATAGTTCAGTGGCAGTGAGGGGTTCCGTAGGCTATGTCCCTCCTGGTAAGAAAATTTTTTCATTAATTTATCTAAGTTTATTTGTGTTGGCCTTTAGATGAGATATTTATTTTCATTGTATATTGCTTGATGTAAACTATTTTAGAGTATGGCATGGGGGACACGGTATCCGCACAAGGTGATATGTACAGCTACGGTATTGTTTTATTGGAAATGTTAACTGGGAGGAGACCCACGGAAGAGGCTTTCAAGGACCATTTAGATCTCCACAACTTTGTCAAGGTGGCTCTGCCAAATTGAGCGATGGAGATTGTGGAATCGGCCATTTTTAATCGAGAAAGTGAGAATGATATCGAGAGGTTGAGAGACTGTGTCACCTCTGTCCTCAGGATTGGAGTTGCATGTTTGATGGAGTCGCCGTGGGATCGGATGGATGTGTCTGATGCCCTCAAAGAGCTGCGTAAGATCCAGGCTAGGTATGGATGAAGCAAGTTCAGCTCCCAGACACCTGCACTAGACTTTGTCTTAGGATTAATTTTGCTTTTTGAACAAGAAAAATTCGGATGGTTCTATTCTTTGTCTTGTTTTTAACTCTTTTCCACTAGGCCTAAAGCCAAACTCATATACTAGTTAAATGTATGTAATCTATCTCTATCTTTATTCCCCTCCCCTCTTTACGATCTCACTATTTTTTTTTTATGTGAATCTTCCGTTTCTATTTTTTCCTCTGAAAGTCCATCTCTAATACTTTTCTTTAGATGCATAATTTTAATATATATATTTATAGATTTATAAAAGTAGAAGAATATAGAGTAGAGGTGTATCTTATAAAAGGTAATAAATTATGTCAATGCCAATTAATTTTTAAATGATGATTCATACTGTGGATTAATAGGAGAAGTTAAAGTGATATCAATAAGATTATTAAATTTTGCCAAGGTTGATTTTAGGTGGCGGCTTTTTTTTTTTTTTTTTGACAATGAGAAGATGGTCATTTTAACAATATAAAATCTTAGGTCATACACTTAGATGTTAAAAATATGAGAATTCAATTGTATAATTTAAATAAGTTGAAGAACTACAAATGAGATTATTAATTAATTTAATATCACGAAAAATCTCAAATTAATTTACTTGTGATAAATTTATACAAACCAATTTTTTTACCACCAAGAACTCCAAACTATACACCTATAATAAATTTATTATCCATTAGTATCCGTGTCAAATTGTTGATTTGAATGATATATGACAATAGATACTAATACCAATTTTGGGTTTTACTTTTCATTTATCACATATGTACTAGTTTGTAACTTTTGATGATATTAATTAAATTTAATAGAAATTAATCTAAGATAAATTTATCATAAATATATTAATTTAATATTTTTGGTAATTTATCGTAAATGCACTTTGAAAATTTTTCGTGGTATTTCACCCAATTTTATTATCGCTTCCTTGTCACGCACAACCGTCTAGAAGAGCTTTTCAGTTTCTCTTCATATCTGAGAGCGCTGCCCTCGCCGTTGCGCTTCTGCTCAGCCTGTCGTCGCCGTGTCGCCTCCGCTCGTCGCTGTCTAACCGTCTGAGTGCCGAATTCTCCTCGCAACGGAAGGGAAAAACTGAGTGAATTGAAGCAAGGACTTTTGCAGCATGAGTAAGTGGGGAAAATGAGAGCGTCCTTATTGAAAGGCAACAGTTCAGGTCTTATTCTTAGAAGCATCGTCCGTAGTTGCAATTCTCTTGCTTTAGGAAGCGTTTGGAGTCCTCTTAAGGCACGAAACCCGACTAAAACAGCAGGGCTCTCGAGTTGCAAATTGATGTCGACGAATTCGCCCGTGGTGCGGGTGAAGGAAAAGATTGATTTGACAGAGAAGGAGAAGATGATCTTTGATAGGCTTCTCGCCACCGTTCGCCATTTCGATCTCCCTACCCAGCTGCAGGTGGCTGGTTGCTGGGTTCGCTTCGATGTGCCTTTAAGTTCTTTTGCAGTACCAATCGTGTAAAAGCATTTCGATCTCCCTACCCAGAATCGTTTATCACATTCAAGCTGGAATGTTTTGAAGAGAAAGGATACAATTATTACACTTGAATCGTTGTGAATGACATTGTGAACAATGGTGGATTTATTGTGTTAAACCTATTCTTTGAAGAAGTTGCTGAACAAGCTCCCGTTATCTCATCTTTACAGCTTCTAGGGAAAGAGTGTTATGATATTGATATTGCACTTGATGACATGTTGGGTAGTACATTCGTGGATAGGGTTACCCAATATTTGGCGTCAACAGGGGAAGAGGCGCGAGGTCTAGCTGTTATCCCAAGGTGCATTGAGTTTTGTACTTGCCTTTTGCCTTCAAATATTGGCTTTCCATATTTTAAGGTGTGAATGTATGATTTGACTTGAAGTTTATGTGCGAGTGTTGGTCATTTATTTATTCTGCACCGGAAGTTTATAATGTGAGCGGTGGTTATTTGTTTATTGTGCACTCCATTTCGTGGATTGTGATTCCCTTGTCACTGAAAAAAAGAAGAAAGACTGGAAAGGAGTGTTCACTAGAGCATAATATAAAGAGGAATAGGTCCACAGTACCTAGTCAAATAAGTAAGACCTCGGGATCAATCAATGCTAGCTTAGTGCGATGGAAGAGGATTAAAAGAGTGTTTTTAAGGCATGGAGATTGCTGTTTTGAAGATTCAAGACTCTTGATTCTTCATGATTAACTGTTTCTTTTACTTAAAAAAATTTGAAGTGCTAGACATTTAATATACAGTGGATTCTATAACTTGAATGTAATCTATGTCTTAGGGTGGCATGCATGTGGTTTGGGTTGTGCCAGACCCTTGTAGCTTTTAGAAGGTTTCACTTGAAACAATCCATTTCTATCCCTGTGGTCACACTGCTTTTCACTGACCTCAAAGCACAACCCAAAAACTATGAAGTAAATCAAATAAGTTAAAGTTGGGTTCCAATTGCATATCCCGTCCATATCTTACGATCTCTACATCCCTCCAAAGAAAGACTGTCATCAGAAATTCATCATCTCATGATTATCTAAGCAGCCTCCCAAGAGGTAAAGTCACTCTGGAGGGAATCGACACTAGCAAAATCTTTTTTCACACTGAGATTAATTAGCCCTCTTACGCTTATTTCTCCAAGGGCTTTGAAATATGATTAAGTGAAGAACAAACGGTTCACTTTTAAGTGTAATAAGGAGTGTGTGCAGGGTAAGTACGTGCTTTTGAGAATACCCCTTTTCTGCTCCATCTTTTGCCCCTTGATTTTTCCTTCTTGGGTCTTATTATCTGGTAGGTCTATTGTCTTCATGAGCTCTGTAGAAGGGATTTTCTTTTTCTTCTCCTGCAATTCTCTCTTAACTTGTTTTTGTACGTTAGTCATGAAATATGGTATCGTTGGCATAGTTGAATTTGGAACTTCTTATTACATGAATATTTGCCCATATTTTCTGATTGAATTAGGTTGTGGTACGTTATTGTGGCAGATGCTGTCTCCATTCTGATAGGGTATTTGGAGACATTTTTACATAAATTTAGTTTTGCTGCAACCCAGACCAGTCAAAACATCTGGAAATGGCGAGGACGCATCTCTATGATATATGAATAGATTTTGTGAACTCAAGGTAGGAAAAGTACAGTGACAATAGCCACATTCCCACGCAGATGGTATGCAGTAGTACAGCTGTTAATTGATCTGTCATATGTTTTCTTTCCACCTGTATCTTATTATCTTGTTTAGGTGGGGCTTACTAGACAGTATCATTTCCAGTAAATAGCAAAAATAGTGTTTAGCTCTTTCGTGAACTTTCTTTTCTAGGGAAAGAAAGACAAGCAAGTTAGTTAGGTGGTATCAATGGGGCAGCCGCTTGCATGCTCTGTGGTGGTCCTTGTACTTAAGGAATGCAAGTGTACAAATGACAATTATGTAGCTCACAATCAACAGTAAAGTGACTTGAATTCTGACAATCACATGTCTCTTCTTGAACAGCCTTGGTCCAGGGACTTTCTTCTAAACTATTTTTCTTTCTTTTGCTAATTGAGAGACTTGTTGAATGAACATTATTTTCTTAATAAGTGTCGAGTATATCATCATAGATAGGAGGGCCTAAGAATCATCATGAGAGCTAAATGCAATGAGCTCAAGGCCTTTTACATTTTGTCCATGGCTATTCATTTGCGACACTAGCACAGTATTTTCTCCTAGATTGTCAATGCTTGGAGCAAATTTTTGTTTATTTATTGCTTTGTCCTCTCTCTCCATGCACTGGTGCGTCCAATGTGATTGCGCTGTTGTTCAACTATTTATCGCCCGAAAATCTTGCTATTTTTTGGTAGTTACTTTTGTGAATGGTCATCCAATTTGACTTCTCTTACGGGATTTTGGCACTACAGAAGAGGATGCTTACAGAAGGGATTTAACTTTAAACAGGTATCTCTTCTGCTTTATGTATCTGATAAATTGTTCTCAAACAATTCATTGCTTTGTTTTGGGTGGTATTGATCTAACACCCATTAGTTAAATATATTTTGAATGAATCAAACACCCATTTGGATATTGCTCTCTCTCTCTCTCTCTCTCTCTCTCTCTCTCTCTCTCTCTCATGAAGTGGTTTAGCACCACATGCCTTTCAATAATTTGTGAAATTTGTATGTTAATTGAGGTAGGATTCTGAAGACTATAGTCCACTCTCTATTTTAGACATGACTGGACATCCACATAACAGTTGCTTCTTTATATGTTTAAAAAATGAAGTTTGTTTACTTCAATCCGTTACTTCAAACAGCTTGCTACTCTTATTTGTATCGTTCCTCTCTACATTGGTCTAGTTGTTTGATGACCTAAATTTTTATCTGAAAGCATGTTTTACAATATCAACACCAGCTCAGTTGAAGATTTAACTGGGAGAGGTTAGAACAGATCTTTTGACTTGATTTTCTTTTCGTGAGACTTTTTGGGGAATTACACTATATTAATTCTTCTATTGCGTTGGTTGAGAGTTCCTCCCTTATCGCAGAGGTCGAAAGATTGAAACCCGCAGTTGCTAGTGATTTAAGTGGGGGCCCTGGCGGTGGGTTGCTGGGTTAGTCTCCTCCGAGGTATAGGGGTCCGGCCCTCAGGAGCCTTTCGGGCACGGGGGGTCCGTGGTGGAGTTCTCGGTTATAAAAAAAAAAAATCTTCTGCTTTTTGAATTTTTTCACTGTGCAGGGATTGATGATCTTAAATCAGAAAAATTTGTGACACCTTTAGCCCCAAAGGAAATGGTTCGGGATGATCCTGTTTGTGCTCTTTGCGCTGTTTGCTTTGGTGCTGTTTTATTGGATTTTTTGCTTAGCTTTTGTTTCTTATGTATATTTAGTTCTGGCTATTCTTATTCAGTGTGCCTGAGACTGTTTATAATGCGACCCATTGCTATTTGAACATGGAAAGTTTTATTGTATCTCCATCAACGCCATAGCTTATTGCCTTTGGACTAGTTGCATGAAATTGTGTTAAGAGTTGCGTGTGACAGTTTGAATACACATGCATGCACCAAATACTGTCTTCCTTCCATTCTCGTCAATGCCATAGCTTGTTGCCTTTGGACTAGTTGCATGAAATTGTGTTAAGAGTTGCACGTGACAGTCTAAATACACGGGCATGCACCAAATGCTGTCCTCCTTCTATTTGCATCCTTTTTCTGTACAAATGGATCTATTACGTGGGTAAATGCGTGACTGCATAGGTAGGTAAAAGGTTTTAATCAAGGAAGTAATGATCGCATGAAAGACATACTTACAATAGAGTGAGCTAGAACCATGAGCCTACCGTTTGTACTTTATGTATGATTCTTTTCTTTCAAAGACTCTTGGATGCTCTTGCATCCTCACAATCCCTGAATTGGGAATTGCTCGTGAAGTGTGTGCGCGCCCCTTTCTTTGGTTTGGCCAATTTGCAGTACGTGTGTGCCCCTTTATTTGGTTCGGCCAATATGCAGTACTTTTAAAGTCCAACTCTTGGTTTGGGTTAAACTTGCATATTTGTCCGATCGGGTCGGGTTTTGCTGTGTAAAAAGTTGCCTTTTGATCAATGGAAACACATATGCTTTCGAAAGGTCTTCATTTCTTATTTAGGTATGGAGCCGAGTAGAGGTTTGGTTGAAGCAAGTTCAGCTACAGACACTTAGACTAGACTTTGTCTTAGGATTAATTTTGCTTTGAATAAGAAAAATTCGGATAGTTCAGTACAAGTTTTCTATCTCCATTTCTTTCTCCTCCCCCCCCTCCCCCTCTTCTTTCTCTGCATTCTTACTATTTTCTTTATCTGGATGTTCTGTTTGTAATTCTTCCTCTAGAAGTTCTCTAATAAATGTTATGTAATTCCTATTAATCTTAAGTTTTTCAACATTAGATAATGTGAGTGCTCGTACCTTTTGTTGCAAAAAAGAGAGTTTTATCTGTCAACTGACGCGGATGATCTCATCCTATCATTATCAGAATATTGTCAAATTATCTCGATATTCCATTAGATTTGATGAAATTAAAATTGACTACGTAATTTTGCTTATATGCTTAGGTAAATAGTTTTCTCATTAGATTACTTCCTTTCCTTCACATATTGCTCTAATAGCTTTGAATTACAATACATCATCGTGTCAATCCGATGAATTCTCCAAATATTATGATAATGCCATAATATCCCTCCTCAAACTCAAGGTTTTTTTTAAGGAAATCAACCGAAGTTTGGAAAGTAGAAAACCAAGCAAGAAAGCGTCCTTTGTAAGACCATCTGCAGTTTGAACATCAGAAGGGACACAAACAAGATCAATAGTTCCTCAGAAAATATGTCATCGAGTAGAGTAATGGTTGTTCTCAACATTCGAATCCACACATGAGGGAGACTCGACCCAAGGTTGTGGCAGTAGTCTATGGGGAACTCACTCGAGCGAATTTTAGCTGCATATTACCAATTTTTTAAGCGGCTTGTGCTGCAAAATTATCCGCATTTCAATTCTTTTATCAATTAGAGAAGATGGCATTGATGTTTTTGGAGTGATGGAATTCATAGTGTTGCATCTGTTTAATGTATCTATTTTCCAGATCAACTCTAAATTACAAAGGCAAGTTTTCTTCTAACCGAATCTGTAAGCTCTGGGAAGAACATAATTAGAATTAAAGCAGAGTGCCATATCTTTTTGAGGAAGGATTATCATCACCACAATTCTACATCTGGAAAAATATCAACACCAGCTCAGTTGAAGATTTAATTGGGAGAGGTTAGAATAGATTTAGAGTATGGATTGGGGAACGTGGTATCGACAAAAGGCGATGTGTACAATTACGTCATTTTTTTATTGGAAATTTTCATTGGGAGGAGACCCATGGAAGAGGCTTTCGACCATTTGAATCTCCACACCTTTGTAAACGTGACTTTGCCAGACTGAGTGATGGAGATCGTCGACTAGGCCATTTTAATGGAAAAAGCCAGAATGACATTGAGAGGATGAGAGATTGCATTGCCTCCGTTTTAGGGATTGGAGTTGCATGTTTGATGGAGTCGCCCCAAAATCGGATGGACATGGCCGAAGCACTCAAGGAACTGCATAGGATCAGGGCTAGGTATGGAGTCGAGTAGAGGTTTGGTTGAAGCAAGTTCGGCACATGGACACTTAGACTAGACTATTCTTGGGATTAATTTAGCTTTGAACAATAAACATTCGGATCCAATTTTCTCTACATTCTTGCTATTTTCTTTATCTGGATTTTCTGTTTCTAATTTTTCCCCTGGAAGTTCTCTAGTAAATTTTGAGTAATTCCTATTAATCTAAAGTTTTTCAACGTTAGATAATGTGAGTACCGTGTGCCTTTTGTTGCAAAAAGGGAGTTTTATTTAACAATTGATGCGGATGATCTCATCCCATCATTATCAGAATATTATTAAATTATTTTGAGATTCTATCATATCTGATGAAATTTAAATTGACCATGTAATTTTGCATATATGCTTAGGTAAATGGTTTTCTCATTAGATTACTTGTTCCTTCATCAATACCTTTGAATTGCAATACATTATTGTGTCAATGCGATGAATTCTCCGAATATTATGATAATATCATAGTATCTCTCCTCAAACTCAAGGTTATACCAAGGAAACCAACTGGAGCTCGGAAACTAGAAAACCAAGCAAGAAAGGAGCCTTTGTAAGATCATTTGCAGTTTGAACATCAGAAGGGACACGGAAGAGATCAACAGTTCCTTGGAAAACATGTTGTCGAGTAGAGTAACGGTTGTTAATATTCAAATCCACACACGAGGGAGACTTGACCCAAAGGCATGGTAGTAGTTCGTGGGAACTTACTCGAGCGAATCTTAGGTGCATATTAGCAATCTTTCAAGCGGCCTGTGCCGCAAAATTATATGCATTTCAATTCTTTTGTCAATTAGAGAAGATAGCATTGAAGTTTTTGGAGTGATGGAATTCATAATCTTGTATCTGTTTAATGTAACTATTTTCCAGATCAACTCTAAATTACAAAGGCATATCAAGTTTTCTTCTCGCCGAATCTGCTAGCTCTGCGAAGTGTAGAATTAGAATTAAAGCAGAGCGCCGCATCTTTTTGGGGAAGGATTATCATTACCACAATTCTAGATCTGGAAAAATATCCATCGCCTGGGACGAGCATGTCCTTCTGGGGCAGTTAGCTATATATTACGAGAGCATTAGACGGCTAAAATGTGAATCCTCCAAGCATAGTGTTATTTCTAGCAGGCGTGGTAATGCTCCTTTGTGTTGAGTGGGGGGAAAAGTCTGCGAGCTGAAGAAATTTAAGCTGGAAGCCTCGTCAAGCTGCTGGCCACATACTTCGCACTTCGGTGTGGTTTTGTAGAATTCCATTTAGGATTTTTGTCATTTGACAATGGTATTGGATTGGAAGATAAGTATATTATAAATTGAACATTCTGGAGAGCGCTTGTCAAAGTGCAACCTCCCTTCTTTTAGATAAATGGAAGACTCTCTCCCATGCTATCCTTTTGGTAAAACCCATCACTTCAGCATCTAATGAAGCCCATTGTTCATGTCGTCCAATACAAAACATGTCCTAACAACAGAAAATTTGTTAGTTTTTGTTGTCTTGTCTACTGGCAAGGAATTTTTGGAAAGTGAACCAAGTGCAGAACCCAGTTTGAATCGTCATGAAGTTGCATCTTCTCAATTAACATGATTATTTGCTGGTTAATATTCATCTTGAAGTGAGGAAGATTGCATCTTCAGTTGACCAACAACCCTATATGCTTCTTGTGAAAAATTATTGCATCATTGGCAAAATGATGTCAAAACAGTTACCTACTCCTTGGTCCCAACCACTTCTAACTTGTTGAGTACACTAGACATTCTTGCTTTTGGTAATGTTTCCAAAATCTGAGATATCGCTGAGAAGCTGTCTGAAATTCTTATATTACCAAAGCTTTAAAAGTTTGGATCATTGAATGATCTTGAATTGTATGGCACAGTGGCATAGCCCCTGAGCCACCCCACTGAACTTATAGTCTTGAATATCTTTGACCAAAGGATTTGCGACTACCGGCTTTTAGTTTTGTCAGAGTAACGTCATCTGGACTTGGTCTGAGACTGCAACATGCCTGTGGTCAAGTTAAAATATCCACGTGTATGATCTTGAAATCGCCTTTGGTCAATCTTGTAGATAGAGGTCCAGTGGTTTTTTTTTTTTTTGGTTGGAAAGGCAAATATATTTAAGTAGGAAAGGGAGTACAACCCGAAACGAGGGCTTCATTACAAATTAAATCCAACATAGCTTGAGGTGGGTGTAAAACCTAGTTGAAAGGAAGGAGGCCTCGTCCGTGGGCCTTCGCAGCCCAGTCAGCAAGGGCATTGCATTCCCGTCGACAATGCTGCAGAGAGAGATGAGGAAAACAGAGCAGTAGGGATTCGCATTCGGCGAATAGGGCTCGACAGTTCCATGGTGGCAAACGGCTCCGATTCATGGTCTCGACAAGAATTTGATTGTCGATTTCAAGCTGCAGGTGAGAATCAGTTTGCCGTTGGAGTATAAGATGCTTTAGCGTTTGTAGAAGTGCTTGTGTCTCGGTTTCGAGTGCTGTTGATGCTGGAACGGTGCGTGTAAATCCATCTATCATCTTGCCTGTGTGATCTCGAAATATGCTTGCAATCGTACCTGTATGATTAGGGCTAAGGAAAGCGGCATCCATATTTACCTTAATAGTTCCTTGTCTTGGAGGTTGCCATGTATTGTTAAGGTGTTGGCGTTGAGGACCGATTGGTGCTGCGATTTGCTTTGAGCTGAGACAAAATTTGGCCATATGCAGGGCTGTATCAACAAGCAGGTCTGGATGAGTTCGTTGATTGCAAAAGAGGAGCTAGTTCCGAGCCTTCCAGATATGCCATAAAAGAGCTGCAGTGATCTCAAAGACAGGTATGTTCCCCTTCTGCTCAATAATATATGCAAGCCATTGATCGATACGGGTTGTTGATGAACTAGGAAAAGTGATGTTTACTTTCGGATTGCTCCAAATAGTTCTTGTCGATGGACAAAGTAGAAACAGGTGTTTAGTGGTTTCAGGAGTAGTAGTTGAGCATAATTTGCAAAAAGGGTTGGGGATAATTTGGCGATGAAACAGATTGGCTTTGGTAGGTAATGCATTATGGCATAGAGACCATAAGAAAGTGTGGATTTTGGGGGCTGTTTTGTCTTCCATAGGTCCAGTGGTTTAGGTTGCCTTAAGTGTGAGCCATTCTTTAGTTCAGTTTCCAATTGAGTGGTTTTTCCCCCTTTGGTTGAGCGCTACTCATGAACCATAGCGATCCAACATAAAGATTTTTTCATCGACTTGGTTTTTTTTTATTGGTGCTCTCCAATAAGAATGCTACTGCCTAGGCTCTTTTACTGAAGTGTGACACATGTACATTGCAATGAAGCTTGAAAAATAAGCAAACGGAATCTGTCCATTGAAAGTTCCTGTTTGGTTCAGCTTCAATTTTGCTCAATTGGAGCTTACCAATTTTCTTCGAAATCCTCATTCGTATCCGATTTTTAAATAAATAAAAAAAAAAAACAGTAACTCAAGACACTATGGTTAATTTTTTATAATTAAAAATCCGAATTTAATAAATAAAAAATAATGGTCATTGATTAGTGTCAAATCTCATCCATATGTGCACTCACATTCTTTCAGTATGGGACAAGGCACCTCTTATTTTGTTTTACAAATAAACTACCAACATGATCTTCAAATCACCTTGGCTCAATCTTGTGGATAGAGGCCTTTTATCGGTTTAGGTTGCCTTTATTGTGAGCTATTCTTTGATTCAGTTTCCAATTGAGTTGCTTCTTCTTCTTCTTCTTATTTATTTATTTATTTATTTTTGGGTCGAGTCTTGCTCATGAACCATAGCAGTCCAACGTAAAAAAGATTTCATCGACTCGGTCCTTTTATTGGTCCTCTCCAATAAAAATGTTATTGGCTCGGCTCTTTTACTAGAGCGTAGCACATGGACATTGCAATGAAGCTTGAAAAATAAGCACATGGAAGCTGTCCCTTGAAGCTTGTTTTTTCGGTTCAGCTCCAATTTTGCACAATTGCGGCTTAACAATTTTCTTGGAAATCTTCATTCATATCCTATTTTCATGTAACGCAGTGGCCGTTCTAGCTCTTTTTAATTTGCTTTTGTTCATAAAAACTATAAAGCCTCCTCTTCGTGCCTGCTAAACTCTTTCTTGGTCCCATCAATCTATTTGCGCATGTGCAAATATAGGATTTTTTTTTTTGAACGTGCAAATATAGGATTGAAATGCCGATATGTGACCTCGGAAATAGAGAGTAGGCGGTTCAAGCTATTGCATATTGTTTTCCCCTATTGCTCTTTTTCTCTTGAAATCTTCGACTTTTCATTTTTTATCGCTTTGCCATATTGTTGTCAAATTTAGGTCCCCCGGTAAAAGGCGAGAGGAAATTGCCATGTTAATGGAATAGGAAACAGTTATTCGTGAAATCCCCATATTCAATAGCACCAATTACTTTGGCGGATTGTCTTTATTCCAGGTCAGATGGATGGTTCATGCTTCTACATTTATAGATTCTTCATGTCCCGTTCGGGTCACTGTTTGTCTTGATTTTTTTTTTTTGGTGATAATAACTCTACTTAAATTATCTCACTGGCACAGCCCAAAATCAGCTTAAAATGCTTAGACATGGATGGCTTTCTTTAATTTTCCCAACTGATATCAGAGGCGCAATGGGAATCCATACGCGTATACATGGATCTGGAGGCTGGACGAAGGAGATCTGGCCGAGAAGATATCTTCATCAGTTACCATGCAAAGGACGATGTCCAGTCAACCTATGCTTGATCACTTCTCCATAATGGTTGAAATTACCACGGGTCTTCTTATAAGGGCAATGTGAGGGATCTTCTCGTCGGTCCCCCTGGAGTCTCATCTTGATTCTCTCCCTCTTAACTTATGATCTCTTAAATGTGTTAAATCTTGTTTTTGCAAAACCTAGGAGACGCTGGTTTACTGGTCTTCCGCCCGTTGCCTTCCTCAAAGGAACGAACTCGCAAAAAAGCTTCCCAATTTGCTACCTCACCATTCATTTGGCAAGTGTTTAAATAATGTCGGGGGCCTCGACAAGGTACTTTCTTTCTATCCCGAGTGTGCCAATGATGCCAGTGTCACTCCAAAATGGTTGGGACCGTTTGCATTGTGCCATGACTCATTATAAGTTTGCTCTCACAATTGAGAACACTTGGACAGAAAGTTAGGTGACAGAGAAGCTATTTTATGCTCTGAATTATGGGACAGTCCTTATATCTTTGTTGCGAGTACACAACAGAAGTCCAATACCTTCACCTGAGGAGATCGCCAAGAGGGAGCCCAAATCCAAGCCTATTAATATATCTAGTTGGACCCACCTTTACTCAAAAACTTAAATTGATAAGTTATAGGCTAACTAGGTAAATTAACTGCTTAACATCAAATCAATTCTCCTATGTGGAAGTTCTCTAACACAACTTACATGCATATTCCAACAATCTCCCCCTCACGTGCGAGCTCCAATGTTAGGTCTGCTCCCCTTTAATTAAGATATCCTTTTGGCCCAACTTTATCCTTATGGGCCCATGTTGCTACACCAAAATACCCACTTGTCGGAAAACTACAATCATTGGCTCTAACACCATTTGTTCGGAGTACACAGTAGATTTCCGATATCTTCACTAGGGAAGATTGCCAAGATGGAGCTCTGCTCCCTCTTTAATTCAAGAATTCCTTCTAGCTCAACTTCATCCTCACAGGTCCATGTCACTACACCACAAAGCCCATTTGCTTGACTACAACCATTGACTATGATACCATTTGTTAGGAAAGCAAAGCAGAAGTCTGATACCTTCACTTGGGAAGATCGCCAAGAGGGAGCCCAAATCTAAGCTTGTTAATATATTTAGTTGAATCCACCTTCACTTAAAAGCTTAAGCCAATGAATTGTGGGCTAATTAGGGTATATTAACTGTTCAACATCATATCAATTCTTCGATGTGGGAATTCTATAACATAACTTACATTTATATCCTAGCACCCAACACACTTAGGTGTTTCCCATGCATAAACTAAACCCAAACCCAAGGTATTAACAAATAAGCAACTCATTTTGAATGTAAAAACTCAAAACACAAATTACACGCTTTGCCTGTGACCAGATAGGAGCTCTCTTTCAAAATAGCCGAAAATCAAGGACCTTTTTCGTTCTTGATTTCCATTCTTCACGGCATTCACGGCTTTCCAGTTGCCGTGAATATAAAATTAGACAAGTATATGGATGTCCCTTTGTTTGGTTCGGCCAATCTATAGTACTTTTAAAGTCCAACTCTTGGTTTGGGTTAAACTTGCATATTTTATCCAATTGGGTGGGGCTTCGCCGTGTAAGAAGGTGTTTCCCAAGGTTCATTTAGGTTTCTACTTGCCTTTTGCCTTCAAATATTAGCTTTCCATATTTTAATGTGCGAATGTACGATTTCAATTGAAGTTTATGTGGGAGTGTCGGTCATTTGTTTATTCTGCACCGGAAGTTTATAATGTGAGCAGTGGTTATTTGTTTATTGTGCACTTCTTCGTCACTGAAAAAAGGAAAAGCTGGAAAGGAGTGTTCACTAGAGTATAAAATAAAGAGGAACAGGTCCACAATACCTAGACAAATAACTAAGACCTCGGGATCAAGCAATGCTAGCTAAGTGTGAAGGAAGAGGATTAAAAGAGTGTTTTGAAGGCATTGACATTGCTGTTATGAAGATGCAAGACTCTAGATTCTTCATGATTAACTGTTTTGTTTACTTGATGAAATTTGACGTACTAGACATTTATATACAGTGGATTCTACATCTTGAATGTGATCTATGTGTTAGGGTTGGCACGCATGTGTGGTCACACTCCTTTTCACGGACCTCAAAACCCAATCCAAAAACTATTGAGTAAATCAAATAAGTCAAAGAAGGGTCCCAATTGCCTAACTCATGCATATCTTACGAACTCTATATCCCTTCAAAGAAAGACTGTCGTCGGAAGTTCAAACAAAGGCTGGGCGACCTCACCGGCCGCTGGTAAGGGCGGGCGAGGGCTTGCAAGCCCTCATTGGCCGTCGGCGAGGCCACCCTCACCAGATCTGGCAAGGCTCGGCCTCCCTTGGGGCTGACGAGGGTGAGGGTCACCAAGCCCAAGCAAGGCCGTCCCTTGCCTATGGCCGGCGTGGATGGCCCTCATCGGCAAGGGCGACCCTTGCCTAGCCCTTTGTGGGCATCACCGGTGGTCGGCTGGCTAGCCAATGGTGAAGAGGAAGAAGAACTAGAAAAAAAAAACAAAAGGAAAAAAGAAAAAAGGAAGAAAAAAGGGAAAAATGACAAATGACGAAAATACTCTTGATTGTCGAAAAGTCGTAAAGTCAGGTCCCTATTTGAAACGGACATAGCTACTTCAGACCCTTGTTTGAAATGGACATAGTTACTTTAGGTCTTCATTTAAAACAACATCCACTTCAGACCTTTATTTGATAAAGTGATGGCACTTTAGCTTTTTATTTGAAATAAAGTTCACTTCGAGCCCTCATTTGATAAAAAGAAGACATTTCGGTTCCCTTTTGGAATTTTCCCTTTTCCCGATTGGTGCCGGCTTCCATGAAATTTGTTTTACATGCCATTGCTTTAATTGAGAGCATCTTCTCTCACTGGACATGCTAACATCAGAGGCGCAATGGGTAGGGGTGAGTGCGATTCCCGGGTAGAACCAGGAACCGGAGAACCGCACCGGAGGGTCTGGTTTCCGGTTCCAAAGGGACCGCTTCCGGTTCCTGGTTCCTTTTTTCTGGGAATCGGAATCGGAACCGGAACTAGAACCGGTTTAAGAACCAGTTATGTCTCGATGCGGGTCGATTTTTTCGTTTCATTCTTGCCTTGTTGATAGTGGGAAAGTGGTGGAGAATTCTTCGAGATCCTTTTTGTTTCGGCGGTGATTTTCTTCGTCATTCTGATGGGAAATACCATTTTGGTTTGGTGTTATCGATTGAGAAGCAAATTAGTGCTGTTGGCAGAGAAGAGAAGCTCGAGGCAGGGGTGTAGCTCTAGTTGTTCTATTTACGATGTTACCAGTGTTGAGGTCTTGTATCGGCAGCACGTTATTCTATGTTGGGTGACTGAGTAGCTTGAGCTGTGCCTGGAATCGAGCTGCTCTGTGGGCCGATCTAATTTGCTTCTCAATCGTATATAACTTGGTTGTTTTGGGTTTTGAATGAAATCTTGCCAGATCTTCGAGATGACAAGCAGTTTTTTATAGATCATCCCGGTGCAGTGCCAATTACTACGGCTCAGGTACTTGTAAATGCTGGATTTTTTTTTTTCTCACAATTGACTTCTTTTTCCAACTTTTGTCCCCTTTCTGAGTCCTAATAATTGATTTATCCTTTCTTCAAGGGAGAGGAGTTGAGAAAGCTGATTGGTTCACCTGCTTATATTGAGTGCAGCTCAAAGACACAGCAGGTACTTGTGCATGTAAAGTAGAAGTTAGCATCTTTTTCTGCAATGCCTTTGTCAATCGTGTCTTGACATGGCCACGCTTTGTGACTACAGAACGTGAAGGCAGTGTTTGATCAAGCCATAAGAGTTGTCCTTCAACCACCCAAACAAAAGAAAAAGAAGAGCAAAGCCCAAAAAGCCCGTTCCATATTGTGATTGATAATAGCTTGAAGATAGAACAACTGGTCCTTATCATTTCTTCACATTTGAAGTCAATCTACTTGCAGGCAGATCCCTATCTCTGTTTTGTTCTTGTTTCTCTCTCTCTATCTAGAGGACACTCTATTTCTTGTCCTGCACAGGGTCGATTCTGATTGTTTCAAATTATGGGTGATTGATGATTTGATTATCCTTGACCCATAGAGATAATTGGGTTAGTCTTTGTGTGAAAGTTACGATTTTCCATTTGAGGGGGAGAAGATTTTTGGGGTGAAGAACAGGGAGAAATGAATGAGCTCTGCGTTGTCCTTCATGCTGTGCTCTGCTACTGTACTCCATAGAGTATGCACGATCGTCATAGTTCAAATCTCATTAAAAAAAAAAAAAAAACTGTTGGAACCTGGAACCGACCCTGGAAACTGTGATAGGGTAGGTTTCAAGTTCTTGATTCTTACGGGTAGGTTTTAGGTTTTAAAAATTAAGGAACCTGTACCAAAGGGTAGGTTCTAGGTTCCAGACGGAACCGAACCGGAACCTGAAACCGCTCACCCCTAGCAATGGGGATACACTACGTGTACGCATGGATCTAGATGCTGGACGAAGGAGATCAGACCGAGAAGATACCTTCATCAGTTACCATGCAAAAGAAGATATCCAGTCAACCTATGCTGGATCACTTTTCCACAATGGTTGAAATTACCACGCGTCTTCTTGTAAGGACAATGTCAGCTATCATCTCGTCAATCCTTCTCGAGTCTCATCTCGATTCTCTCCCTATTAACTTATGATCCCCTAAATGCATTAAATCTTGTGTTTGCACCCCAGGAGACGCTGGGTCATTGGTCTTCCTCTCGTTGCCTTCCTCAAAAGAACGAACTTGCAGAAAAGCTCCTCAAGTTGCTGCCTCACCATTCATTTGTCAAGTGCTTAAATAATGTTGGCGGTCTCGATAAGGCACTTTCTTTCTATCCCGAGTGTGCCAACGATGCCAGTGGCACTCCAAAATGGTGGGACAATTTGCACTGCGCCATGTCTCATTTTAAGTTTATTCTTGCAATTGAGAACACCTCGACAGAAAGTTACGTGACGGAGAAGCTATTTTATGCTCTGGATTCTAGGGCGGTCCCCATCTATTTTAGTGCCCCCAACGTCATGGACTTTGTCCCTCCACGTTCGATCATAGACGGGAACAAGTTTAGCTCCATGGAGGAATTAGCAACTTTCATGAAGTCCCTAGCGAACGATCCAGTGGCGTGCGCTGAACCATGCGCGGAAAAGATGTGGTGTATTAGGTAATTATGGAAACTCACGAGTGGCAACCCTCGACAGCTTGCCGTGTCGGTCATGGGAGTTCATTGGCAAAAAAGGTGGCAGGAATGCTAGAGCTTTATGAAGAGTTGATTCCTTTTTTAACACTGTTTTGTTTCCTGATCATCCGATTGATGTGCGGTTTTTTATAAGTTTAATCCATGGACATTGACGTATATAAAGAAAGAGTTGGATATATTAGGAGATGGTAAATTAGACATTGATGTAAACAGGCCACTAAAAAAAATCATCATGTTAATGAATACAAAGTCATTATGAAGTTAAAGCGTTTGGACTCCTCTCCGATTTTGTGAAGCGAAACCAGACTGGACTTCTCTCCGATCGGTTGTTGGCGCACTTGTTTTGTCAATTTTTGAGTTCACACTGTCTTTCTGGGTCGCTTGCAACTCATATGATCAAGGATTGGAGAGGAGAGGTGGAAGAAAAGGCTTGGGATGAATTTAGGAGTTTTTGCGCGAGCTGTGTGCAGTGTGTGATGAGAGTTGCACAAAAGGTAACGAGGG
This sequence comes from Eucalyptus leucophloia subsp. euroa, assembly GCA_017140325.1. Taxonomy (NCBI): domain Eukaryota; kingdom Viridiplantae; phylum Streptophyta; class Magnoliopsida; order Myrtales; family Myrtaceae; genus Eucalyptus; species Eucalyptus leucophloia. The sequence goes on from CM029473.1 coordinate 34,398,563, forward strand.
GGGTCCGCGTCTATGCTGAGATACATCGTCTTCTCCTCAGAGTGTTGTACAATCACATCATGTACGCCTACTTTTATCGGTTGATGGTGTGAAACAATTGAGAAGATTTCATTTTTCGTTAGGCCAATGTTTTCCACTAAGAAGTGGTCTTCCTTTGGGAACACGACTGACCCTTTCTAAAAGAACAATTCACACGAGATAAGAAATTCATGGTAAGCATCCACCCATTCTTTCTTCGTCTCTTCTCTTCATTTTTCTAAAGCAAGATTTGATTTGCCATTTGTTGACCCACCAAATCGATAGCTCTTCGCTTTCCCGAATAGTTCCTTTGGGTTCACAACTGACCCTTTCTCAAAGAGCAATTCATACCTAAAATGTTGAAAACCAATGGTTCAGGATCCATGAAATGACAGTATATCAAATGAGAGGTAAACCTTTGTTGTAGAATTAATGAACGCGGAAGCTAATGAAGATCTTGTTAGAACATAATACGTGGAAACGACAGGATCTTGCAATTTATGTCAGCGTAAAATCACTAGAAAAATAAATGAGAAATAATAAGGACATCAGAAATTTAGGTAGTTCGGTCCGAGTATCAGTACCTTTGTCCATGGGGAGAGCTAGTAGTAAATAATTCACTATAATCGAATAATCATAGTTTACAATCGCTCACATACTTGAGTATTTCCCACACCTAGATTTAATCCCAAATCTAAAGTATTTATAAATAAATAACTCACTTGAATATAAACTCATGACATAAAATTATCGTGCGTTCAAGTTCAAAGTAAAATGCTCCACGTACACCAAAACAAGAACTGGACACTTGTCTCTTCTCCACATACATATAGCTTTTTTCTACCTCTTCAAGGCTTGTGCGGCATCTGGACGTGAGGACGTGTGGCTCCTTTTTTTTTTTTTTTTTTTTTTTTTAATCTCTCGTAGGGCTTCTACGGCTCCTCTTCTTTTCTGCTTTTTTATGCGTGTGTGTGCACGCCCAAAGTCAACAATTTGACCTGGGCCACCTACTTTAGTCTTCAACACGAACAAGGCTTTTGCAGAAGAAAGAAATCCTTACTTTATCTTTTATTTTATTTCCTCATTTGCCTTGTAGTGATAGGTTAACTTCCTTCCTTTGTTTCCTTGCTTATTTTGCACGTCCGAAAGAAAGTCCACTAAAAAAAAAAAGACTTATTCATCCGATTTGTAATTTGCTTGAAAAATCTTTCTCAATAAAATTCGATTTAACAAATCGTTGTCCGAATTCAAACTCGAGACAATAATTTAACAAATCTTATAATTGACTCAATTTAAAATCACTGAAAAAATAAATGAGGAACAATAAGGGCCAAAGATTTATGTAATTCAATATTAATGTTGGTACCTATATCCATGAGGAGTGCAGACAGCAAAAATATACAACAATTAGATAATCGGTGTTACAATCGCTCAGCATGGTTGAGTGTTTCCCATGCCTAAATTAAACCCAAACCCAAGGTATTAATAAATAAACAACTCGTTTTGGATGTAAAAAACTCACAGCACAAATTACACGCTTTACCTGTGACCAAATAGCAGCTCTCTTTGAAACGGCCGAAAATCAAGGACCTCATCTATTCTTGATTTCCTTTCTTTGCGGCACACGTAGTTTTTCAATTGCTGCAAATATAAAATTAAACATGCATGTGCATGCCCCTTTCTTTGGTTTAGCCAATCTGCATTACTTTTAAAGTCAAACTCTCAATCTCAGTCTTAGTCTTGGTTAAAATTGCATATTTTTCCAAATGGGTGGGGTTTCGCCGTGTGAGAAGGTGTCTTGATCAATGGAAAAGCATATGCTTTTCAAGGTCATCATTTCTTATTTAGTTCAATCTAGAAGAGACTTCACTTGAAGCATCTTAGAACATAGAAATCACTCACAATGGAAAAGCATATGGCGATTATATTCCTGTTTTTCCATGCCCAGCTCACATTATGGACGAGTTCAGCAATGCAAACCAACCAGACTGATCGGCTCGCTTTAATCTACTTCAAAGACAATGTGGATGAGGATTCGCTCGGAGTCCTGAGCTCATGGAATGACTCTTCTCATCACTGTGAGTGGCTAGGTATTGTATGTGGTGGATGGCATCCCAAAAGGGTTGTGTCCCTCAACCTGATGTCGAAAGGCTTGGGCGGTCTTCTATCGCCTCATGTCGGAAACCTCTCTTTCCTTAGAAGCCTTGTTCTACAAAACAACAGCTTTCATGGCAAAATTCCACAAAGCATTGGCCACTTGTTTCACCTGCGCCATCTCGTTCTTAGTAACAACTCTTTCGGTGGACAAATGCCCACAAATCTTTCTCAGTGCTCAAACCTTGAGGTTTTGAATCTCATTGATAACCAACTTGTCGGCAAAATTCCTCATGAGCTTGGCTCTTTGTCAAAGCTTCGAGCTTTATTTTTGGCTAAAAATAGTCTTACAGGATCTATTCCTCATTCTATTGGAAATCTCTCCCAACTTTTCTCTCTTTCCATCGGACGTAATGGGTTGCAAGGAGAGATTCCCAAGAAATTGTCCAAGCTTCGTGGTTTGAGGAATGTTCAACTATCATTTAACCAACTCACTGGCAAGATCCCACCAGCAATCTTCAACATGTCCAGCATTATCTATTTTAGTGCCGGTGACAATCAATTGAGAGGGAGCATTCCTCCTAATATCGGTGATACTCTTCCTTCTCTCGATTATCTTGATTTTTCTAGAAATTTGTTTACTGGCGTTATACCTCCGTCCTTATCGAACGCCTCCAACCTTCGACATCGAGTTTGACCATAACAATTTTCATGGACCAATGCCTGCAAATCTTGGAAGGCTAAAAGCTCTTGAACGAATGTTTCTTATGTCTAACCAGTTGCGAGATGACTTCAGTTTTATTACCTCATTGACTAATTGTTCAATGCTGGAAATTATTGGGGTAGACCATAATTTTCTTGAGGGTCTCTTGCCGGATTCCATCGGCAATCTTTCCAACAGCGTTAGACTAATTGCTATGTCATCCAACGTAATGTATGGAACCATTCCTCCCAGTATTGGCAATCTCTTCAACTTGTCTTTTCTTGACTTGTCAAACAATTCACTTAGTGGCCATGTTCCTTCTTGTATTGGAGCACTCTATAACTTGCGCAATTTGTACTTATGCATTAACATGCTAACAGGAGAGATCCCGTTGTCGATCGGCAATTTGACGTTTTTGAGTCTCCTTTACCTATCGTTCAACAACTTCTACGGGGAAATACCTCAAAGCCTTGGTAATTGCAAGCAGCTAATCGAGCTTGGGCTTCCAAACAATAATTTGAGTGGGCCAATCCCGAGGGAGGTTCTTAGTCTTTCCACCATTTCGATTATCTTCAACTTTGCACATAACCAGTTGAGTGGATCTCTCCCGTCTCAAGTTGGGTCCTTGATCAATCTTGTGGAACTAGATCTGTCTTACAATAAGCTAACGGGACCAATTCCTATCTCCATCAACAAGTGCGTGCTATTGGGCCGACTCAGCTTAGCAGCCAATTCCTTTCATGGTGAAATACCTCCAGCTTTAGGCACATTACGAGGCTTACAAGAGTTGGATGTATCCCATAATGACTTATCTGGTGAAATCCCGAGCTTTCTCACTCAACTTACGGATCTAAAGTACTTGAATCTATCTTCAAACAAGCTTGAAGGAGAAGTTCCGAAGCAAGGAGTATTTCTTAATGCTAGTGCAGTGTATGTCTTTGAGAATAGGAATCTTTGTGGAGGTATTGCAGAACTAAACCTTCCTTCTTGCAAATCATTATGGACCAAAAAAGTCAAAGTAATCGCCGCAGTGGCGGTCATCTTGTCTGGCTTTATTTTGTATATTTGCCTAATTATCTTTCGATACGAGAGAAAGAAGTCGAAGAAGAATGCTTCTTCAACTGTATTGCTGTTTGAACACCAATTTTCTAGGGTCTCTTATGCAGAGCTCTTTAAAGCCACATACAACTTTTCTAAGTACAATGTGATCGGTAAAGGGAAATATGGCACTGTCTATAAAGCAACTACACAAGAAGGTGGTTGGATGGCAGTTAAAGTGCTCAACTTGGGCCATAGAGGTGCTTCGAAGAGCTTCCTTTCGGAATGTCGAACCTTGGGGGCCATACGACATAGAAATCTCGTGAAAATATTGAACGTGTGCTCAAGCGTGGATCATCATGGCAACGATTTCAAGGCTTTAGTGTACGAATACATGGCTAGTGGGAGCTTAGAGAATTGGATACATCAAGGAAACCGAAAGGACATTGAGCACGAACATGAACATAGAAAGCCAGGACATTTGAGACTAATGCAGAGGTTAGACATTGCCATTGACATAGCTTCCGCAATCGAATATCTTCACAAGGATTGCAGCCCAAAAATTGTACACGGAGATCTAAAGCCAAGTAACATCCTTCTCGACAATGAGATGATGGGGCGAGTTGGGGATTTCGGGTTAGCGACGATTAGCTTTGCCGCGACAACAGAGGGCATGGACATTGACGATCGCAGCAGCTCAGTGGTAGTGAGGGGTTCCGTAGGCTATGTCCCTCCTGGTAAGAAAATTTTCTCATTAATTGTCTAAGTTTTATCTGTGTTGGCCTTTAGATGAAATATTTATTTTCATTGTATATTGCTTGATGCACACTTTTTTAGAGTATGGCATGGGGGATATGGTATCCACAAAAGGTGATGTGTACAGCTACGGTATTGTTTTATTGGAAATGTTAACTGGGAGGAGACCCACGGAAGAGGCTTTTAAGGACCATTTAAATCTTCACAACTTTGTCAAGGTGGCTCTGCCAGACCGAGTGATGGAGATCGTGGACTCAACCATTTTTAACGGAGAAAGCGAGAATGGCATTGAAAGGATGAGAGATTGCGTCGCCTCCGTCCTAAGGATTGGAATTGCGTGTTCGATGGGGTCACCGCAGGATCGGATGGACGTGGCTGAAGCACTCAAGGAACTGCAAAAGATCCGAGCTAGGTATGGATCTAAGTAGAGGCTTGGTTGAAGCAAGTTCAGGTCTCGGACACTTAGACTAAAATTTGTCCTAGGATTAATTTTGCTTTGTTCAAGAAAAATTCCGATGGTTCTATTTTTCGTCTTGGTTGTAACCCTTTTCCACTAGGCCCAAAGCCAAACTCATATAGTAGTTCAACTATGTAATCTGTGTCCATCTCTATTCCCCCTTCCCTCCTTACGATCTCACTATTTTCTTTATATCAATTTCCTGTTTCTAATTTTTCCTCTTAAAGTCTATTTCTAATAATTGTCTTCAGATGCATAATGTTTATGTATATTTATAAATTTATAAACGTAGGAAAATATAAAGTAGAGGTGTCTCTTATAAAAGGTAATAAATTATGCCAATGCCAATTAATTTCTAAATGATAATTTGTATTTTGGATTAATAGGAGAAGTTAAAGTAAAATCAATAAGATTATTAAATTTTGCCAAGGTGGATTTTAGGTGAAGGTTTTTATTTATTTATTTTTTTGACAATAAGAAGATGGTCATTTTAACAATATAAAATCTTAGGTCATACATGCTGATGTTAAAAATATGAGAATTCCATTATGTAATTTAAATAAGTTGAAGAATTACAAATGGGATTATTAATTGATTTAATATTGTGAAAAATCAAAAAATGGTTTACCTGTGACAAATTATCCAAACTAATTTTGGATCATAAAAAATCCCAAACCATACACTTGTAACAAATTTATTCTCCGTCATTATTCATGTTAAATTGTTGAATTGAATGATAGGTGATAGCAATTTGAGTTTTACTTTCTCCGTTTGTCATATGTGTACTGATTTATAGTTTTTTGTGATATTAATCTAATTTATAAACTAACTGAGGGTAGATTTATCATAAATGTATTAATTTGAGATTTTTAAAGATTTATTATAAATATATCTTAAAATATTTCGTGGGATTTAACCCTAAATTTTATTATCATCTTCTTATAACGCGTCATCGTCTCGAAGAGCTTTTCAGTTTCTCTTCGTCCCTTCGCGTCTCTGTTTTTTCTCTCTTGCCTTCGCCTCCGAAGTAGCGGCCATATTTATGCTGAGTGTCGAATTCTCCTCGCAACGGAAGGGGGAAAACCGAGTGAATTGAAGCAAGTACGTTTCCAGCATGAGTAAGGGGGCAAAATGAGAGCGTCCTTATTGAACGGCAACAGTTCAGGTCTGTTTCTTAGAAGCATCGTCGGCAGTGGCCATTCCCTTGCTTTGGGAGTCGTTTGGAGTCCTCTTGAGTTGCAAATCGATGTCGACGAATTCGTCGGTGGTGCGAGTGAAGGAAAAGATCGACTTGACAGAGAAGGAGAAGATGATCTTCGATAGGCTTCCCGCCACCGTTCGCCATTTTGATCTCCCTACCCAGCTGCGGGTCGCTGGTGGCTGGGTTCGTGATAAGATTGGTGTTTAAGTTCTTTTGCAGTGCTAATCGTGTAAAAGCATGTTGTTTTGTGTTTCTTTTGAAATATATTCTCCAATTACATGCTCAGTTATATCCAGTTCAATTTCTTACTTTTCCCTTCCCATGGAACGCCTTTTTTCTTTGATTAATTGGGGGTCTCTGTTTGTCTGGAGTGCGAATTTTAGAAAATGGAGTACTTCTGTTATTGTTTATGAAGTTTTGTTTCTACAATCAGTAGGAACATCGACTAATCAAGGTCTTTATTGTAGTGGTTCTATTGTTTGTTCAGGTACTGGGATTGAGACTGCATTTTTTTTTTTATTATTTAGTCATTGGGCGTTATTGTTTGCAGGGGAAAACTCTATGGTGACGTACGTGATAAGTCTTCCGGTTTAGGAATGCAAATGGTTGATTTGATAATCTTTTTTAAATAGGTTTATTATTACAAGTTGCAACAATAATGCGAACTTCATAATTTCAAATGCCGCTTTTTGGGAATAATAGGTATCTGCTAGTCTTTTTGGCAATTGCCAGCGAAGTAAGATGTTTTCGTAATCTGCATTAAACATACCTAAATACAAAAGAAAAATGAGAAGTTGTACTCTTTCAAAAAGTCTACAATAGCCTATTTTCCATGGGTACGTGCCGCTTTCAGTGGTTTGTTACTCTCAGCCGCTGCCATCTCGAGCAAGTTTGGTGGCCTTAGGTTTCACGTAATATTAGAGATGGACATCTAGAGATGCAGGACTCTTGATTCTTCATGATTAACCATTTCTTTTACTTCATGAAATTTGAAGTGCTAGACATTTATATACAGTGGATTCTACATCTTGAATGTGATCTATGTGTTGGGTTTGACACGCATGCTGTTTAGGTTGTGCCGGACCCTTGTAGCTTTTGGCAAGTTTCACTGGAAACAATCCATTTCTATCTGTGTGGTCACATTGCTTTTCACTGACCTCAAAACACAACCCAAAAACTATTAAGTCAATCAAATAAGTCAAAGAAGGGTTGCAATTGCCTATCTTGTGCATATCTTTTGAACTCTATATCCCTCCAAAGAAAGACTGTCGTCAGAAGTTCTTCAGCTCATGATTAGTAAAGTAGTCTCCCAAGAGATAAAGCCAGTCTGGAGGGTATCGACACTCGCAAAATCTTTTTCATATTGAGATTAATTGACCCTCTTATGTTTATTTATCCAAGGGCTTCGAAATATGATTAAGTGAAGAACAAATGGTTCAGTTTAAGTGGAATAAGGAGCATGTGCAGGATGAAGTATGTGCTTTGGATAATACCCTTTTCTGCTCCATATTTTGGCCCTTGATTTTTTCGTTTTTGTTTTTTGGTCTCATTATCTGGCAGGTCTACTGTCTTCATGAGCTCTGTAGAAGGGCTTTTCTTTTTCGTCTCCTGCAATTCTCCCTTAACTTGTTTTTGTATGTTAGTCATGAAATATGGTTCTTTTAGCATGGTTAAATTTGGAACTTCTCATACATGAATATTTGACCATATTGTCTGATTGAATTAGGTTGTGGTATATTATTGTGGTAGATGCTGTCTCCATTCTGACTGGGTATTTGAAGACTTTTATAATATAAATTTAGTTGTGCAGCGACCCAGACCAGTTGAAATATCTGGAAACAGCGAGGAGGTGCTTCTATGATATATGGATAGATTTTGTGAACTCGAGGTCTGAAAAGTATGGTGAGAATAGCTGCATTCCCACCTAGTTGGTATGCAGTAGTACAGCTATTAATTCATCTGTCGTATGTTTTTTTTTTTCCACCTGTATCTTATTATCCTGTTTAGTCAGGGCTTACTAGACGGAATCGTTACCGATAAATAGCAACAATAGTTTTTAGCTCTTTCGGGAAGTTTCCTTTCTAGGGAAAGAAAGACAAGCAAATTAGTTAGGTGGTATCAATAGGGCAGCCGCTTGTGTGCTCTATGGTGGTGCCCGTACTTAAGGAATGCAAGTGTTCAAATGACAAGTATGTGGTTCATGATCAAAAGTAAAGTGACTCGAATTCTGACAATCAAATGTCTATTCTTGAACAGTCTTGGTCCAGGAACTTTCTTCTAAACTATTTTTCTTTCTTTTGCTAATTCACTCGAGAGACTGGCGAGTATATCATCAAAGATAAGAGGGCCTAAAAATCATCATGAAAGCTAAATGCAACGAGTTCAAGGCCTTTTACATTTTGTGTCCATGGCCATTCATTTGTGACATTAGCAGAGTGTTTTCTCTTAGATTGTTACTGCTTGGAGCACATGCACTGCTGCTTCCAATGTGATGCACTTTTGTTCAACTATTTATGACCTGAAAATCTTGCCAGTTTCTTGGTTTTTACTTTTGTGAATGGTCGTCAAATTTGACTTATCTTATAGGATTTTGGCACTGCTGCAGAGGATGCTTACAGAAGGGATTTAACTATAGACAGTTGTCTCTTCTGCTTTATGTAACTGATAAATTGCTCTTCAATCAAAATGTTGATTGCATCAGATTCTGTTTATCTCAAAACAATTCATTGCTTAGTTTTAGGTGCTATTTGATCTGACACCTGTTAGTTAAACATATTTTGAATGCATCAAATCATTCTATTACTCTATAATTGATACATAACAAATTTTTCTGTTACCTATCCGACCGTATTTCTGGTTACTAATAGTGGACATAGTCTGCTCTTCTGCGAAGCATATGTAGCTTGAAACTTACTGCCTGTTGATCATTTAATTCCAATTAACTAGATTACGATTACAGAGGAATTGCTGGTTGTTTTGATTTTCTGGTCAGCTGGCAAGAAGTCATGGAATGTAGAGTCTTTCACATCTTTATTTGGATCTCTCTCTTTTGTTTAGCTAATAAAGTGGTTTAGCACCACGTGCCTTTCATTGGTTTGTGAAATTTGTATGTTAATGAAGTTGGATTCTGCAGACTATAATCCACTCTCTATTTTAAACATGACTGGACATTTGGATAACGGTTGCTTCTTTATATGTTTAAGATATGAAGTTTATTTTCTTCAATCTGCTTCTGTACTTCAAACAGCTTGCTACTCTTATTTGTATCATTCCTCTCTATATTAGTCCAGTCGTTTGACGACCTAAAGTTTTATCTGACAGCATGTTTTACAATATCAAGACCAGCTCAGTTGAAGACTTAACTGGGAGAGGATAGAATAGATTTTTTGACTTGATTTTCTTTTTGTGAGACCTTTTTGTGGAATTATACCGGATCAATTCTTCTGCTTTTTGAATTTTTGCTCACTGCACAGGAAAATTTTTGACACTTCTAGCCCCAAAGGCAATGTTTCTGGACGATCCTTTGCGTGTTCTTCGTGCTGTTCGCTTTGGTGCTGTTTTGTTTAAATTTTGTTGGGCTTCTGTTTCTTGTGTTTACTTAGTTCTGGATATTCTTATTCAGTGTGCCTGAGACCATATAATGTGACCCACTGCTATTTGTTTGTTATTAGAAAAAAAGGATGTATAACGTATATAAACATGGGAAGTCTTATTGTATCTTCGTCAACGCCATAGCTTGTTGCCTTTGGACTAGTTCCATGAAATTGTGTTGAGAGTTGCATGTGACAATCTAATACACATGCATAAAACAAGTGCCATCCTCCTTCTATTCACTTCCTTTTTGTGTACAAATGGATGTATTACGCGGGTAAACATGTGACTGCATATGTAGGTAAAAGGTTTTAATCAAGAAACTAATGATCACACGAAAGATATACCTGCAATACAGTGTGCGAGAACCATGAGCCTACCGTTTGTACTTTAGGTATGATTCTTCTCTTTCGAAGACTCTTGGATCCTCTTGCATCCTTACAATCCCTGAATTGGGAATGCTTAATGATTTCATTATTAGATGAGCTTTGTAAACCTTGCGTTTTCGCAGCTCATCCTACAAAGAAGCTCTTTTTTTTTTTTTTAATTCTTCTGCCATGTAATGTGGATGCTCACTTTTCTTTAATTTGTACAACAGTTTTGCAAGATCAAAACGGAGCTTTCTGCTATTTTATATATTGTCTGGTCATATTTGTGCCTCCATGTTCATAATCTTATGATTATTTCAGGTGCAAGGATGAGATTTACGTTGGATGAAGAGCTGAAGAGAGTTGCTGCATCCAATGATGTCAAAGCTGCACTTGGAGCTAAAATCAGTAGAGAGCGCATTGGAATAGAAGCACGTGTCTATAACATTCCTCTATTGGCTGCTTGATCTCATATAAATGTTTTTTGGGTTGAAGTTCTTGTACATGTGGCCTTTATCTTTTCTCTCAACATTTTTATAAGATTTGTATTTTCCGTTTGAATGTTACTTCTCATTGATGTGATAAGATCAATGTTTTTCCCCTTCTTCGGTACGGCAGGTTGATCTTATGATATCAGGCAATGAACCAGTTAAAGCTACTGCTTACATCTATGAGTTGCAATTGTTTTGAATTGTCTTCAGTCTACCTCATGGACATGAATCGACATTGCCAGAAGGGTGCTATAGGTTGGTTTGTTGGATTGGGTCCACAACTGACCATTTCTCTAAGAGTAATTCATGCCAATAATGTAAAAAGCCGATGGTTGCGGACTCATGGAGTAAAAATATGATTTTGTAATTAAGTGAATGTGAAATCATCGAAAAAATAAATGAGGAATAATAAAAGACTCAAAGGTTTATGTGATTTAGTTCGAGGGTTAGTTGTCATACCAATGGAGAGAGCCAGTAGCAAAAATCTGCTATAATTGAAGAATCAAAGTTACAATTGCTACCAAACGTGGTGGCGGCATAGTGGTTGGGCTCTGGTTCCTTTCACGAGAGGTCCAGTATTCGAATCCCTGCGTCGTCTGCCTTGTTGGAAATGAACCCACGACTTACTTGGGGAGCAAGGGTGGTGGTGACTCTACTCCCTCCAGGGTTTACTCCACCGCGAAGCGGCGCACGGAGGTTTCCTGGGTCACAAAAAAACAAAAAAGTTACAATCGCTTAACATGCTCACATGTTTACCATGCCTAAAATAGACCTAAACCATGGTATTAACAAATAAATAATTCATTTTGGACGCAAAAAATTTACAGCACAAATTATACGCTTTGTAGGCGACCAATTAGGAGCTTTCTTTAAAACGGCTGAAAATCAAGGACCTCGTTCATTCTTGATTTCCTTTCTTGGTGGCACAGCTTTCCAAGTTGTCATTGGGTAGTCATCAAATCCTCCCTTTTGACGTAAGTGTGCGCCCCTTTCTTTGGTGTGGGCAATCTGCGGTACTTTTAAAGTCCAACTCTTGGTATGGGTTAAACTTACATATTGGGTTGGATTTCGTCGTGTAAAAAGGTGTATTTTGACTAATGGAAACGCATATGCTTTTGAAGATCTTCATTTCTTATTTAGTTCAATCTGAAAGAGACTTTGCTTGCAACTTGTTAGGACATAGAACCCACTCACGATGGAAAGGCATATGGCGATTACGTTCCTATTTTTTTGCGTCCGGCTCTCATCATGGACGAGTCCGTGATGGAAACGAACCGGAAGGATCGGCTCACTTTAATCTACTTCAAAGACGTGACATCCGATTTTCGGGTTACGATTTCAATCGGATAAGTTGGGCCTTTCATCAACGTAACTATAGTGTTCATCTGCGAGATGGCCACTCGTGAGATAACCGACCTATTGGGTGAAGCCGTTAAGGGATTCTAATGCATAGACTTTGAATTGACCAGGAATCGACTATTCGACCATGCTAGTCTGCAAGGGTCATTGTGGCACAATTAAAAATCGATCAGAGATCGGAGATAGGTCGATCGACTAAGATGGTGATCAAAGTGTGGGTGATTCCACATGATTGCAAAATTCTCTTGAACGATACTAAACCGATTTTCTATCGTTTTGGGTGCTGCTGTCTGCCCGTATTTGAAACCTTAATATTTTCATGATCATCGAGGTCGCTAATGGTGTCGGATGGGTTCATTGTGGTTCGAAGAAAATCGACCACGGGTCAATTGCACCAAAAATTCCTAAAAGCTACCCAATAGGTAAGGTCACACTAAAAGTGCATTTGATTGAAAATAACTGCGAATTTGAATTCGATTTGAAATGGAAGTCCTGTCGTGTCACGAGTCATTCTAGAACGCTCGACTCACCTTTCGAGAAATTACGCGAGTTCGGGATTTTTACGGAAAATCGGATCGGACGATCGGAAAACGAATGGAGATTCGATTGGCGATTGAAGGGATTTTTGACATCTGGTGTTAGTGAATTAGTGAATGAAAGTTGTTTGGACTTTTTCAATTCAAATTGACGATCGGATTTGTTTGTTCAGAAAATCGGATTCCGAAAAGAAAATGAATTAAAATTCGGAATTGAAGAAAATAGCCGTTTTGTTGCCCGAAATTTATTGTTAGAGGAAAATTGATGCAAGAAAGCAAGTGAGGATCAAGTACCTTAGTCTGGAAATTTTCAGAGATCAAGTTGGACTAAACCAAAAGTGAGACCAAATTTGAATTAGTTTGGGAGGTTTTATATAATTTTTCTTCCTCTCCTTTGGTCCCGCAAGCACTTTCTCTTTTCCTCCCTCTCTCGCACACGTTCTTCCCTAGCCGACCATCCCCTGCGAATTGGTCTCCATTGCTTTTCAGTTTTTGATTTTCAGTTTGATCTTATCCCATTCCCTCTCTCATCATTTCTCTCTCATTCGTCACTCTTTCTCAAAGCCTCTCTCGTCTCTCTCAAAGACCCACGCGAGAAGACCCCACCACCTACCGACAGCTTTCCCCCTGCAGAAATTCAACCTCACCTTTTTATCTTTGACCAAGCTTGCACTTATCCAAGAAACAAATATCTCTCCCTCACGTCTTCTGCTTTCTTTAATTTGCTTGGACGGAAGCAAACCCGCAGAAGCAGCCCCATGATTCCTCTTCTCCTCTACCATGGCCGCACTCACGCACGCCATCCCCACCGAAGCCACCACTTGTCTGCAGCTCATCTTCCCCGAGTCAAACCAGCGGGTTCTCCAGCGAAGCCTCCCTCAATTTCTTCGCATCTCTCTCTACCGAATTGCTACCCCACGTTCCTCCATCGAAGACCCAACTGAAATCCCTCAACCGCTTCCCCTCTACCAGCGAATTCTCTACGCCAGCATCACCTTGCTGACCTCCTGTTTTGTTGACCACCGAGCGGGCTTCAATCCGCGTGTCTTCCATCTTCGGCCAGCAGCTGCTCCCTCCGTCTCTGCCACATCCCAGTTAACTGAAGCAGCGGCCAGCCCATCTCCGCTTCTGCCCGTGTCTCCACTCACCGAAGACAGCCTAAGTCAGCAAATCTCGCGGCCCATCTCAGCCCGTGAAACCTTTCCAGCCGCAGCAAACCGAATCAACGCGTCCCAGTTTCTTCGGTTTGGCTCCGCGAAGCAACTCCACGCCTCCACCGTCCCACTCGTCTTCAGCATCACCTTCTTCGTGTCTTCGTTTGAGAGGCACGAAATCAAGCTTTGCAAGTTCTCCTCTGTCGATGCCCCGGTCTGCCCAACTCGCGGCCTTCATCTTGCCGTGCGAGACCCAGCGAATCAGTTCAACAGATTTTGGGCCCAGCAGTTAGGCCCGTGTCTATAGCCCATCTTCACGCAATTGCAGCCCAAGAAATTCCAGTCCAGCGAAGCCCTGCAAAATAAGAAGCCCAGCAGAAGTTTGGCCCAACCTGCATCAAACCTTTTGAAGTCCAGAAATATTTTCAGCAGGCCCAAGCCCTAGTTTAAGTCCAGAATTTTCTGTGGGCTTGTGAAGTTTCTTGGCCCGGCCCGAGGGTGCATCGATGCCGCCGAAATTTTGGACTTCGGCTGCCGTCATCGCGTCGCCTTGCGGTGATTCGGTCTCCGCTTTTACCAAAGTGAGTTTTACTTCACTAATCTTTATTAGTTTGCTTAATTATGTCTTAGGGTTGGTTAGATTTAATTACATGCACTTAGGTGGTTAGATTAGGTTAGAGCAATTAAATTAGTGACTTGAGGATGATCATATTAGGTGGTTAGCTATAGCCATTAGGGAGTAGAAATGCTCTATTATTTATTGAATGTATCTCGGATTTTTCCCGGCCGTTTTCGAGAGCTCCAATAAGGCAATATGGGCCTAATTTGGATTTTTAATGTTTGTTTATTTATTTTCGAAATTTATTTATTTAATTATTTATTTTTCCGGAAATTCAACCGGGATGGCTGGTGACCGGAATTTCTTGCTGATTGTCGTGGTGCGGCATTTATTTATTTGAGCTTTACGTTGTGTGGAATTGAATTTATTGTGGAATTTGAGAATTGTCCCAAATTGTTTGTTATTGAGTATTTGATTGGTAATGGCCGAGCATGGGTATATAGCGCCAGTACGTTGATGGACTATATAGTAGGGAGAATGGTGAGAGCTAACTGAGAATGTTATTGGCTGAGACCAATAAGGCACGATGTTATTGGACACACGTGGTTCGGTGATTTGAAGTATCATTTGGCCAAACGGCGCGTTAAAGAACGCACGTGAATCGAGCACGATATTATTGGACATACGTGGTTCGGTGATTAGAAGTATCACTTGGCAAAACGCGCCTTAAAGAACGCACGTAAATGACTTATAGACAAACGTGGTTCGGTGATTACGAAAATATCACTGGTGAAAACGGCGCCTTAAAGAACTCACGATGTTGTCTATAGCCGATGTCACCTTGGCGAAAACAGCGCCCTAGAAAGGACACGTGGTTCGGTGATCGAGGATATCACTGGTGAAAACGGCGCCTTAAAGAACGCACGGTGTCGGTGATCGGTATGTCATTGGCGAAAACGACGCCCGAGAAACACCTGTGATTTGGTGAATGAGAACACCACTGGGAAAGCGTGGTATGAGTGGGAATGACCTAGAGAGGGTCTAATTGACATGTAATCGACTTAGTCGATTGGCCAGTGCTTGATCGGATGTAGTAAATTGTTTGAATGTATGTGTTTAACCTTGAATTGCAGGTTGGAACTGAGGCTAAGGTAAGTCCTCTGACTCGTGTTGTGCTTAGGCAACCGTATGGCACATTAGTTTACTAATCGAGTCGTAGGGGTAGGACTCGGCATTTGAGACGTGGTCTCATTGGTTATTGAATAACCATTTCGGGAACACGAGGAGAAGCTAAGGAAGAGGAACCTGAAGGGAGAAAGACTTTTGAAGAAGAAGACGATCTAGAGAGGGATCTTGATTATAACCCGGATGTGGATTGAGATCCCATCCCTTTTGTAAACCCTGTCTTAGCATAGATAGGTGTGAGACAAGTATGTTGTGAATAGTATTGTAAATATACTATGAGTTGTGCTGTTAATGAAAGTGTGGTTATGAATTTCAATATGAAAAATATGGCCTACTTTCCTATCCCATTGTTTTATTGTCAGGGATTTATAAGCTGCTTCCGTATGTCTTAATAAAAGAAAGGGTCGGCGATACATAGTCCTGGATATCGCATTCTAAAATCGACCAAGTAGAAGGATGTGCGCGCGTCAGGATCGGGGCGTGACAAAGACAGTGTGGATGAGGATCCGCTCGGAGTCTTGAGCTTGTGGAATGACTCTTCTCATCACTATAAGTGGCAAGGTGTTGTATGTCACGCCCCGATCCTCGGGCACGCACACATCCTCCTACCTTGGTCGATTTTATAATGCGATATCCCGGGACAATGTATCGCCGACCATCTTTTCTTTTATTAAGCACATGCGAAGCGGTTAAAATCCCCGGACAATAAAACGATGGGATAAAAGCAGGGCCATATTTTTCATATTGAAATTTATAACCAAACTTTTTATACAAACCACAAACCACTTTGAAACTATTCACATCAAAACGGGGATCTCAAAAGAAGATAGAAACTTAGACAAACTAGGCCGTACTCAAAGCCTCTCTCAGGATTGCCTTCTTCCTCCAAAAATCTTTTTCCTTAAGATTCGCCTCCGAGTCTTCCTTCTCGGATTCCTCCCTCTCAGCTCTTCAGCGGGGTCCTGAAATGGTTTCCCCAAACTGGGATGAGACTACGTCTCAGCGAGTTCTACCCCACTAAGCCCGATTAGATAAACTATTATACTACAGGCTGCCTAAACACGCACAGGCGAGGACTTACCTTGGCCTCGATCCCACTGCAAGCGATACAATTCATAATAGGCACCCAAGCAATCATATCACCGATCGAAGCATCGATCAAATCGACCTAGTCGATTATATTCCAACAAGACCACTCACGGTCATTTCCATTCAGTCAATCAATTCACAACATCAAATCAAAGCATCGACCTAGTCGATTACATGTCAAACAAATCAATCCCCACTGTGGGATATTTAAAAGCTAGGCCACGTGTATTCCCGGATGACCTTCCAAGTCTCCGAGTCCACGTGCCTCGAACCTTGGGCCCCACGTGCATTCTCTCGGCGACCTTTTCGCCAAAGTGATCATCAAGTCACCGAGCCCACGTGCCCTTTTAGATGCTCCGGGCCCACGTGCATTCTCTCAGTGCATTTCACCAAAGCGATCATCAATCGCCGAGCCCACGTGCCCTTTTAGATGCCCGGGCCCACGTGCATTCTCTCGTGCATTTCACCAAAGCGATCATCAAGTCGCCGAGCCCGTCGTGCCCTTTTAGATGCCCGGGCCCACGTGCATTCTCCAGGAGTACATACCGAGTCTCCGAGCCACGTGCATTCTCTCGGGCGACCTTTTCGCCAAGGTGACATATTCAACCACCGAACTCACGTGCATTTTCCCAGGTGACACTCCAAGTCACCGAGCCACGTGTCCTCTTTGCAAGTGGTTACCAATTCACTTTCAATATCGACAACCAATGCCTTGTGATTTCTCAATCAAATAATTAAATCAACTCAACAAAACATTATAAATGCTGAATAAACATACTTGGCCATTCACCAATCAATACTCAATCAAATAATTAAATTAACTCAACAAAGCATTATAAATGCTGAATAAACATACTTGGCCATTCACCAATCGATAATTCAATCTCAATCGGTTCCAATCAATTTAGGGTAAATCCCTAAAATATCACAATTTACTCAATTCCATACAACGTAGAGCTCAAATTAATAAACGGGCTGCGCCACGACGATCAGCACGAGATTTCGATCGTCGGCCATCAACATCTTAATTTCTGAAAAATAATTAATTAAATAATTAATTTCGAAAATTAAATAATTAATATTAAAAAATTCAATTTAGCTCAAAATAAAGCCCGATTACATAAACGGACTTCACCACGGTCATCAGCATAATTTTCCAGTTCCAGACCCTCTCAGTTGAATTTTCGAAAAATAAATAATAATTTAATTAATTTCGAATATTACATAATTAATATTAAAAATCCCATTTAGCTCAAATTAAAGCCCGATTAAATAAACGGACTTCACCACAGTCATCCGCATAATATTCCGGCTCCGAACCATCTCCCTTGAATTTTCGGAAAAATAAATAATTATTTAATTTAATTCCGAAAATTAATATTTAAATACAAAAAAATCCACTTAGGCCCGAAAAGCCTAATTGAAGCCCACTAAGGGTCGGGAAAAACCCCGAGGCACTTCCAATAATTAGTAGACCATGTCTACTTGCTAATTACACAATCAATTTATCTAAATCACATCACAATTAACTAATAATTGCTAATTAATTCTAATCTAACAACCTAAACATAATTAATTAAATCTAAACCAACCTTAAGCGTAATTAGCCAACTAATCCAAGATTAGTGAGATTACTCACCAAGTCGCGCACAAATCGGATCAATCCGACGGCGGCGACGCGAGGAACGATTCTTCCCAAAGCACCGCTTGGGTTCGGGGCCGGAAACGGCCCAAAACGGGCCCGAACCAGCTGGAAACCCATTTCGTGGGTCTGCTGGTCGCGGCTGAACGGAGCAGCTCCGGCGGCTAGGGCGGCGAGGGAAGGTTGGCGGAGGGCGAGGGTCGCGGGGAGCTGCGAGGTGGCCGGACGGAGGTAGGCGATGGCCGGAGATGGCCGGATTGAGCTGGACGGAGCGGAGCGAGAGCATCTCGCATGGGGAAGGGACGCCCGGCGGAGAGGGCAGGCGAGGCGGTGCAAGGCGGCGAGCGGCAAGGGCGCGGCGTGCGGTTCGGCTCCGGTGCGGCGGCGATGGGCGACGGGCTGCTGTCTCGGCTTCTTCCACTTCTGGTTCTGCTCGCCCGAAGAAGAAAGAAGAAGAAGGGGGTTCGGTCACGAAGGGGAAAAGAGAGAAGAGAAAGGAGAGAGAGAGAAGGAATAAAGGGGTTTGACTGGTCAAAAAGAAAAAGAAGAGAGAGTAGGCGTGGGGAAGTGGTTGCGCACGATGGGGGAGGGGAGAGGAGAGAGAAGAGAGAGAGAGAGAGGAAAGAGAGAAGAGGGAGAGAGAGAAAAAGAATTAAAATAATAACATTATCTTATTTTCTTTTTCTCTTCCCCTTTCCCTTTCTATTTTCTTTGGTCTTCGATTTTCCTCCAATAATTTCTTTCTTGAAATTTCGGACTCGGCAATAAATTAATAGACGATGAGACGGTCCTAAAAATGAATTGTGACACGTCCGAATATTCGATTCCCAAAACCGAATTAAATTTCATGATTAAAATCGACCGAACGTGATTTTAGTCCAATCCAACCAATTAGGTAGCTTTTAGGGATTTTGCCATGGATATATCCCTTAATGGCTTCACCCAATAGGTTAGTTAACTCGTGAGTGATCAGCTCAGAGAAAAAGGACCATAGTCACGTCGACGAAATGCACATTTCATTTTATCGAAACGGGGTCGAATTTCAGGATGTCACATTGTATGTGGTGGATGGCATCCTGAAAAGGTCGTGTCCCTTGACTTGAGCTCGAAAGGCTTGGGTGGTCTTCTATCGCCTCATGTCGGAAACCTCTCTTTCCTAAGAAGCCTCTTTCTATAGAACAACAACTTTCGTGGGGAAATTCCACAAAGCATTGGCAACTTGTTTTGCCTTCGCCATCTCATTCTAAGTAACAACTCATTTGGCGGACCAATGGCTACTAATCTTTCTCAATGCTCAAACCTTGAGATTTTGAATCTCATCGATAACCAACTTGTGGGAAAAATTCCTAATGAGCTTGGCTCTTTGTCAAAGCTTTGGTATTTCTATTTGTCTAAAAATAGTCTTACAGGATCTATTCCTCATTCTATTGGAAATCTCTCCCAACTTTTCGATCTTTCCGTTAGGGCAAATGGGTTGCAAGGAGAGATTCCCAAGACATTGTCCAAGCTTTGTGGTTTGAGGTTTGCTCAATTGGCGTTTAACCAACTCACTGGCAAGATCCCTCCAGCAATCTTCAACATGTCTAGCATTATCTATTTTAGCGCTGGTGACAATCAATTGAGAGGGAGCATTCCCCCTTGTATCGGCGATACTCTTCCTTCTCTCGGTTATCTTGATTTTCATAATAATTTGTTTACTGGCATTATACCCCGTCCTTATCAAATGCCTCCAGCCTACATCTACTTTGAATATAATAGTTTTCATGGACCGATGCTCGCAAATCTTGGAAGGCTAAAAGCTCTCGAAGCAATGTTACTTGCTTTTAACCAATTGTGAGATGACTTGAGTTTCATTACCTCATTGACTAATTGTTCAAGGCTGGTAAATATTGTGGTGGGCCACAATTTTCTTGAAGGTCAATTGCTGGATTCCATCGGCAATCTTTCCAACAGCATTAGAGTAATTGCTATGTCGTCCAACCCAATGTACAAAACAATTCCTCCAGGTATTGGCAATCTCTTCAACATGTCCTTTCTTGGCTTGTCAAGCAATTCACTTGGTGGTCGTGTTCCTTCTTCTATCGGAGCACTCCATCACATGCATGAATTGTACTTAAGGGAAAACATGTTAAGTGGAGAGATCCGTCATCGATCGGCAATTTGTCATTATTGAATTGCCTTTACTGCAGTTCAATGACTTTTATGGGGAAATACCACGGAGTCTTGATAATTGCAAATAGCTAATTGAGCTCGAGCTTTCAAACAATAATCCGAGTGGTTCAATTCCAAGGAAGGTTCTTATTCTTTCGCCATTTCGATTATCTTCAGCTTAGTGCATAACTAGTTGAGTGGATATCTTCTGTCTCAAGTTGGGTCCTTGGCCAATCTTGTCGAACTAGATCTGTCTTACAATAAGTTGATAGGACCAATACCTCACTCCATTAGAAAGTGCTTGCTATTGCAATGGCTTAGCTTAGAAGTCAATTCCTTTCATGGTGTAATTCCTTCGGCTTTAGGTGCATTACAAGGCTTACAAGAGTTGGATGTTTCCCATAACGACTTATCTAGTGAAATCCCAAGCTTTCTCTCTCAACTTACGAATATTAAGTACTTGAATCTATCCTTAAACAAGCTTGAAGGAGAAGTTCCGAAGCAAGGAGCATTTCTCAATGCTAGTGTAGTGTTTGTCTTTGAAAATAGGAATCTCTGTGGAGGTATTGCACTACTAAACCTTCCTTCTTGCAAATCGAATACCTCTAAACCATTGCAAATTGAAAAAGTTAGAGTAATCGCCACAGTGGCGGCCATCTTGTCATATTTCATTATGTGTCTTTGATTGTTTATCTTTTGGTATTGGAGAAAGAAGTTGAAAAAGAATACCTCTTCGACTAAATTGCCATTTGAACACAAATTTTCGATGGTCTCTTATGAAGAGCTTTTTAGAGCCTCAGACAGATTCTCTAATATTAATGTGATCGGTAAAGGGAGATATGGTACCATTTATAAAGCAATCACACTAGAAGGCGGGTGGGTGGCGATTAAAGTGCTCAACTTGGGTCACGAGGGTGCTTCGAAGAGCTTCATCTCGGAATGTTGAACCTTAGGGGCTATAAGACATCAAAATCTCGTGAAGATATTGGACGTATGCTCAAGTGTGGATCATCACGGCAATGATTTCAAAGCTCTATTATATGAATACATGGCTAATGGGAGCTTAGAGAATTGGATACACCAAGGAAATGAAGAGGACGTTGAGCGTGAACATGAACATAGAAAGCTAAGACATTTGAGACTAATGCAGAAGTTAGACATTGCTATTGACATAGCTTCCGCAATCAAATATCTTCACAAGGATTGTAGCCCAATGATTGTACACGGAGATCTAAAGCCAAGTAACATCCTTCTCGACAACGAGATGACGGCGCGAGTTGGGGATTTCGGGTTGGCGACGATCTGCTTTGCCGCGACAATAGAGGCCATGGACATTGACAACCGCAACAGCTCAGTGGCAGTGAGAGGTTCCATAGGTTATGTCCCTGGTGGTAAGAAAATTTTCTCATTAATTGTCTAAATTTTATCTGTGTTGGCTTTTAGATGAAATATTTGTTTTCATTGTATATTGCTTGATGCACACTATTTTAGAGTATGGCATGGGGGACATGGTATCCACACAAGGCGATGTGTATAGCTATGGTATTGTTTTATTGGAAATGTTAACTGGAGGAGACCCACGGAAGAGGCTTTTAAGGACCATTTAAATCTCCACAACTATGTCAAGGTGGCTCTACCTGACCAAGCAATGGAGATCGTGCACTCGGCCATTTTTAAAGGAGAAAGTGAGAATGACATTGAGAGGATGAGAGATTGCGCTGCCTCTGTCCTTAGGATTGGAGTTGTGTGTTCAATGGAGTCACTGCCGGATCGAATGGACGTGGCCAAAGCACTCAAGGAACTGCATAAGATCTGGGCTAGGTATGGATCCAAGTAGAGGCTTGGTTGAAATATGTTTAGCTCCCAGACACCTGGACTAGACTTTGTCTTAGGATTAATTTTGCTTTTTGAACAAGAAAAATTCGGATGCTTCTATTATTCATCTTGGTTTTAACTCTTTTCCAACTAGTTAAATGTATGTAATCTCTCTGCATCTCTATTCCCCCTCTCCTCTTTAGGAATTCACTATTCTCTTTATATGAATTTTCTGTTTCTAGTTTTTCCTCTTAAAGTCCATCTCTAATAATTTTCTTTAGATGCATAATTTTAATATATATTTATAGATTTATAAATGTAGAAAAAATATAAAGTAGAGATGTATCTTATAAAAGGTAATAAATTGTGTCAACGCCTATTAATTTTTAAATGATAATTCATATTGTGGATTAATAGGAGAAGTAAAAGTAAAGTCAATGAGATTATTTTATTTCGCCAAGGTTGATTTTAGGTGGTTTTTTGTACTTTTGTATTTTTTGTTGCAATGGGAAGATGGTCATTTTAACAATATAAAATCTTAGGTGATACACTTAGATGTTAAAAATTTGAAAATTCAATTGTATAATTTAAACAAGTTGAAAAACTAACAATAACATTATTACTTTTAGGGTTAATATCATGAAAAACCCCGAATCGGTATATTTGTGATACCCAACTTGATTTATTGACTATAAAAAAACTCCAAACTATACACTTATGACAAATTCACCTTCCATTTTGCGAAATTTTACTGTCAAATTGCTTAATTAGATGACTTGACCAGTTTGAGGTTTTATCATCCATTTATTACATGTGTACAAATTTGTAATTTTTCATGATATTAATCAAATTTAACGGAAATTAATGGAAGATAAACTTGTCACTAGTGCATTAGTTTAGAGTTTTTGGTGGTTTATTATAGGTATATCACATTGAAATTTTTAATGAATCAAAAAATTGATTTGAAGTAATGTTATAATAGAGGTATCAATTTAAGATTTTTCATATTGTTAATCGAAAATTTTATTATGGCTTTCTTATCACGCGTCATCGTCTGGAAGTCTTCATCTCTAGGCGTCGGTCTGTCTCTCCAGCCCTCGCCGTTGCGCTTCTACTCAGCCCATCGTCGCCGTGTCGCCTCCACTCGTCACTGTCTAATTCCTGCCTTCGCCGCCAAAGCAGCCGCCATCTTTATGCTTTCAACGCCTCCAGGAACTCCTCACCGCCTCTTCTCTCTCTCTCTCTCTCTCTCTCTACTCGGACATGCTCTGGAGGCTTTTCGCCTGCGGAGTAGGCTCGGCGGTCGTTAAACATATAAAATTGATCCTTAGCATCATACAGTGCACTCGTGAAAAATTGAAACTTTGTTTCGGCTTATTAGAGTTGCGATACTCGAATGTGAAGGGAAAAGGAATTCGGTTTTTTACCCTCCCCTCGCGAGCGCCGAATTCTCCTAGCGACGGAAGGGAAAAATCGAGTGAATTAAAGCGAGGACGTTTCCAGCATGAGTCCCGGTCGTATTGAACGGCAACAGTTCCGGTCTTTTTCCTCTCGAGGCGCGAAACCTGACTAAAACAGCAGGGCTCTTGAGTTGCAAATCGATGTCGACGAATTCGCCGGTGGTGCGAGTGAAGGAGAAGATCGATTTGATGGAGAAGGAGGAGATGATTTTTGATAGGCTCCTCGCCACTGTTCGCCATTTTGATCTCCCTACCCAGTTGCGGGCCCGCTGGTGGCTGGGTCCATGATAAGGTCGGTGTATTTGCTAGTGCAGTAGGTTGTTTTGTGTTTCTTTTAGATATTTTGTCCAATTAAATGTTTGGTTATATTCCGTTCAAGTTCTTACTTTCCCTTCCCATCAAACACGTTTTCAATTTGTTTGAATGGGGGTTTGTTCTATCGTTTATTAAGGTACTGGGATTGAGACTGCATTTTTTTTTTTTTTATTATTTAGTCAATGGGCGTTGTTATTTGCCGGTGATAACTCTATAGTGATTTACGTTATAAATCTTCAAGTTTAAGAATGCGAATGGTTGATTTGACAGTCTTTTTTGAATAGATTTAGCATTACAAGTTACGACAGTAATGTGAACTTCCTAATTTTGAAGGCTGTTTTTGGGAAATATAGGCATCTGCTAGTTTTTCCGGCAATTGCCTCGGCAGTCAGCACTATTAGCCAGTGAAGTCAGATGTTTTCCTAATCCACATGAAAAACACCTAAATAGAAAAGAAAAACAGGAAGATGTTCTTTTAGAAAGTCTACAATAGCCTATTTTCCATGAGTACTTGCCATTTTCAGAGGTTTATTACTCTCAGCCTCTGCCATTTCTAGCCAGCTGGGTGCCTAGGTGTCACGTAATATTTGCGATGGACATTTAGACTGGTGAATTTACTTCTATGAAGAGTTAGGATTGCCTTGGCACCACATTTATGAGTTACCCTCTTATGTATTTGCACACATTCATCTTATATATGCTACTGATTACTAAATTTGCATCCCCATATCTTCTCTATAGCCTGTTATTGCGTGGTGACGCCCCTTTGCCACAACCCTCAATAAATAAGACCTTTCCCAACCTTCGACAAGGTGCCAGGGTGATTATTTGAGTAGAGAATGATTATGTTTTCCTAGAAAGGCCCCAGGATGCTTTCAAACTGTTATAAATGATTTAATGTCTGTCATTTTAAGCAAAATTTTTTGCGCAGAATCATTTATCGCATTCAAGCTAAATGATTTGAAGAGAAACGATACAATTATTGTACTTGAATCGAAGTAAATGACATTGTGAAAAATGGTGGATTTATTATGTTAAACCTATTCTTTGAAAAAGATGATGAACAAACTCAAGTTATCTCTTCTTCACAGCTTCTAGGGAAAGAGTGTTATGATATTGATATTGCACTTGATGACATGTTGGGCCGTGCATTCGTGGATAAGGTTACCCAATATTTGGCATTAACAGGGGAAGAGGCACGAGGGCTGGCTGATATCCCAAGGTTCATTAAGGTTTGTACTTGCCTTTTGCCTTCAAATATTAGCTTTCCATATTTTAATGTGTGAATGTACGATTTGACTTGAAGTTTATGTGGGAGTGTCGGTCATTTGTTTATTCTGCACCGGAAGTTTATAATGTGAGCAGTGGTTATTTGTTTATTGTGCACTTCTTCGTCACTGAAAAAAGGAAAAGCTGGAAAGGAGTGTTCACTAGAGTATAAAATAAAGAGGAACAGGTCCACAATGCCTAGACATATAACTAACACCTCGGGATCAAGCAATGCTAGCTAAGTGCGAAGGAAGAGGATTAAAAGAGTGTTTTGAAGGCATAGACATTGCTGTTGTGAAGATGCGAGACTCTTGATTCTTCATGATTAACTGTTTCTTTTACTTCATGAAATTTGACGTACTAGACATTTATATACAGTGGATTCTACATCTTGAATGTGATCTATGTGTAAGGGTTGGCACGCATGTGTTTTAGGTCGTGCCAGACCCTTGTAGCTTTTAGTAAGTTTCACTGTCCATTTCTATCTGTGTGGTCACACTGCTTTTCACGGACCTCAAAACCCAATCCAAAAACTATTAAGTAAATCAAATAAGTCAAAGAAGGGTCCCAATTGCCTAGCTCTTGCATATCTTACAAACTCTATATCCCTTCAAAGAAAGACTATCGTTAGAAGTTCAAACAAAAGCTGGGCGACCTTGCTGGCCGCTGGTAAGGGCGGGCAAGGGCTTGCAAGCCCTCACTGGCCGCCGGCGATGCCACCCTCACTAGATATGGCAAGGCTCGGCCTCCCTTGAGGCTGATGAGGGCTGACCTTGCAAATGGCTCGTAGGCGAGGGTTGCCTAGCCCAAGCAAGGCCGTCCCTCGCCTGTGGCCGGCGTGGATGGCCCTCACCGGCGAGGGCGACCCTTGCCTAGCCCTTTGTGAGCATCATCGGTGGCCGGCCGGTCGGCCACTGGTGAAGAGGAAGAAGAACTAGAAAAAAAAAAACAGAAAGAAAAAAGAAAAAAGGAAGAAAAAAGGGGAAAAATGACAAATGATAAAAATACTCTTGAATGTCGGAAAGTCAGGTCCTTATTTGAAACGGGCATAGTTATTTCAGGCCCTTATTTAAAATGGACATAGTTACTTCAGGTCTTCATTTGAAACAACATCCGCTTCAGATTTTTATTTGATAAAGTGATGGCAATTTAGGTCTTTATTTGAAATAAGTTCACTTCATACCCTTATTTGACAAAAAGAGGACACTTCGGGTCCCTTTTGGGATTTTCCCTTTTCCTGATTGGTGCCGGCTTCCATGAAATTTGTTTTACATGCCGCTGCTTTAATTGAGAGCATCTTCTCTCGCTGGACATCCTAACAACAGAGGCGCAATCGGGATACACTAAGTGTACACATGGATCTGGATGCTGGACGAAGGAGATCAGACCGAGAAGATACCTTCATCAGTTACCATGCAAAAGAAGATATCCAGTCAACCTATGCTGGATCACTTTTCCACAATGGTTGAAATTACCACGTGTCTTCTTTAAGGACAATGTGAGCTATCATCTCGTCAATCCCTCTCGAGTCTCATCTCGATTCTCTCCTATTAACTTATGATCCCCTAAGTGCATTAAATCTTGTTTTTGCACCCCAGGAGACACTGGGTCATTGGTCTTCCTCTCGTTGCCTTCCTCAAAAGAACGAACTTGCAGAAAAGCTCCTCAAGTTGCTGCTTCACCATTCATTTGGCAAGTGCTTAAATAATGTCGGCGGTCTCGATAAGGCACTTTCTTTCTATCCCGAGTGTGCCAATGATGCCAGTGTCAATCCAAAATGGTGGGACAATTTGCACCACGCCATGTCTCACTATAAGTTTGTTCTCGCAATCGAGAACACCTGAACAGAAAGCTACGTGATGGAGAAGCTATTTTATGCTTTGAATTCCGGGGCGGTCTCCATCTATTTCAGTGCCCCCAACGTCATGGACTTTGTCCCTCCACGTTCGATCATAGACGGGAACAAGTTTAGCTCCATAAAGGAATTGGCAACTTTCGTGAAGTCCCTCAACAAGATTATGGCCCAATTTTAGCTCAATGCCCGGCCGTAGTGACAGATGATATGAACAGCACTCTCACAGGTGAAGTGACTCCCGAAGAAGTCCAAAGAGCAGCTTTTCAAATTGGAGCCTGAAAGGCACTAGACCCAGACGGATTAAACGGTCAGTTCTATCAAACTCACTGGGACATATTAAAAAAAGATATTATTAGCTCGGTAAAAGTTTTTTGCTGGATCTTGAACTCAAGAAGACTTTTTTTACTTTGATACCGAAAATCTCTCACCTTGAAAGACTGGACCAATATAGACCGATTAGACTCTGCAATTTTATGTATAAAATCATCTCAAAGGTCCTAGCTAATCGATTGAAGCCATTGCTACCTGCACTCATCTCTATGGAACAGAGCGCATTTGTTAGTGGACGTCAGATCCAAGATAACATTCTAGTGGTGCAGGAAGTTCTACATCAAATTAGAATATGAAGAAGGAAGCGAAATTTTCAGGGCGTCCTCAAACTTGACATGCAGAAGGCCTATGATCACGTCGAATGGGATTTCCTTCGAGATTACCTACATCGGCTTGGTTTTCATGCAGTTTGGGTCCAATGGGTGATGCAGTGTGTGACTACTGCTTCTCTAAGTATTAAATTTAACGGTGAACCACTTCAGCCTTTTACAATAACGAGAGGTCTTTGGCAAGGCGACCCACTCTCCCCATACTTATTCATCCTAGTAGCAAATGTTCTTTCGACTATCATACATCAAGCAGTGGATATGGGCAACATCAAAGGTATTAAACTTAATCAGAGGTGTCCTACCCTCTCACACCTTTTTTTTGTTGATGATGCCATCTTCTTTATAGAAGGAAAATTGCTTGAATGCCAAAACTTGTCAAATATCTTAAACCAATACCGTCTGGCAACATGACAAATTGTCAATCGCAATAAATCTGGCATATTTTTTAGTTGTGCTTGTCTAGATAATTTTCAGGAGCGTTTAGCCAGAGAATTTCGTGTCCCAGTGATGAAAAAGATGGGGAAATACCTTGGCATACCATCGGACTGGGGGAAGTCCAAAAAAGAAATGTTTTCTTGGTTGTTGGCCAAAGTGAACTCTAAACTGGATGGTTGGAAAGACAAATTATTTTCCAAAGGAGGTAAGGAAGTTTTGATTAAAGCAGTTGTTCATGCAGTTCCTCAATACGCCATGTCTATCTTTAAGATCCCAATTTCCCTTTGCAAATCTATCGAGCAGAAGATATCTAGATTTTGGTGGCAAACACAGGGCAACAAATTAGGTATGCATTGGAAAAACTGGGAATCACTCAAGAGTTGTAAAGATACGGGTGGTCTCGGTTTTCGAGACCTTATTGCTTTCGAAAAGCCCTATTGGCCAAACAGGCTTGGCGTATGTTTCAACAGCTTGCTTCCTTTTGGAGTCGGATCGTTAAAGGGCTTTACTTCCCTTCAAAAGACTTCTAGCATGCAAAAAGAGGTGCCGAGACCCTCTTGGGGATGGCAAAGCATTTCGCAAGGCGAGATGCTATTTCAAACAAGTTACAATGGTCGTGGGAAATGGTCAGCATATTCGAGTCGGAGAGGATAAGTGGCTTCCTACGGGCATAACGGGCGGACTTGCACCTCACAACAAACCTAAAATGGTGGCTGATTTTATCTGTCCCGAGCAACAATCATGGAATATTCCCTTACTTAGGGGTAGCTTTGATGATCGAATAACATATGAAATTCTCGAATTTAGCTACGGCCACAGTACACACGGGATCAAATGATTTGGACGGGGAGAGCTAATGGAAGTTATACGGTTAGAAGCGGATATAATCTTATTAGATCGGGCGAGACCAAGACAGTTCAAAATCGGCGTCATCTTCCTTTCGTCCTCCAAGATGATTTTGGACTGCAATCTGGAAAGTGTAGACCAGCCCTAAATTACGTATCTTCCTATGGTCTTTGTGCCAAAATGCTCTAGCAACTAGCGAAAATCTTTACCACCGACATGTTATCTTAGATCTGATATGCAGGTTATGTGAACATAGCAAAGATCCACCCTACCCCGAATCCGAGAGAACACCTATTCTTACATTGCCCGTGGACGAATGCAGTCTAGTCTCATCCATAGATTCAACTCACTATTCAACAACATTAGACAAGCAGATTTGATGTGTGGTTATTGCAAATATTAGACAAGAAAAATCTTTCACCGGATCTTGCAACAATAGCATCCGTTTTGTGGCATATATGGAAAGCTAGAAATGATTTTATCTTTCGTCGAGGAACCCCCAACCCTGATCAGGTTGTCTTTACTGCCATCGCCCACGCCCGATCCTATCAGAGTTGCCTTCTGAAGTCCCTGCAACAAAGCTTGCAAATGCATGGTCTAGTTAATAACCAAAGATCTTATCTGAATCAGCCTGTTCCAGAGACCCTTACCATTGCCGGATCTACTCGATCAAGTTCCAGATCGTTGTTGAATCGTCGTCCACGACTTCAATCCTTGTTTCAGTGCTGGTGTCCCCCCGATCCAGGTGTGCTGAAGGTAAATATCAATGGCTCATTTCCTATGGCCTCTCAAGAAGGATCTGTGGCTTGTGTTTGTCGAGACTCATCAGGAAGGTTGATCGATGGTTTCTCCCTTCGAACCACCTCTGCTTTTGCCCTGCAAACAAAAGTTTAGGCCCTCACCTTTTCGCTCCGTTTTTTGCTACAATGAGGAAGATCTGAAGATCACCTTATTCTAGAATCCGACTGTTAGGAAATGGTGGCGACGCTTCAAGACCCTAGCCGCACCCCTTGGGAAAACAGAGCTCTCTTCGCTAAAGCGGCTGCGCTGCTTCGCCTCTTCCCTAACCTAGTTGTGCAACACTGTCGACGGGAGACGAATTCCATTGCTGACTGGGCCGCCAAGGCCCACGGGCTTCATCTCCTCCCCCTAATTGGCCTGAATTCCCCCCTCCCTTTCTGTTTGACCTGATTTGTACTGAGGCGTTGGACTCATGTAATTCTGTTGGCAGTAAATGAAACTTTACCTGTTTCGACCAAAAAAAAAAAAAAACTTTCGTGAAGTCCCTAGCAAACGATCCAGTGGCGTATGCCGAATACTATGCATGGAGAAGATGTGGTGTATTAGGTAATTATGGAAACTCACGAGTGGCAAACCTCGACAGCTTGCCATGTCGGTCATGGGAGTTCATTGGCAAAAAAGGTGGCAGGAATGCTAGAGCTTTATGAAGAGTTGATTCTTTTTGAAAACCTGTTTTGTTTCTGATCATCCGATTGATGCGCGGTTTTTTATAACTTTAATCATTGGACATTGACGTATATAAAGAAAGAGTTGGATATATTAGGAGATGGTAAATTAGACATTGATGTAAACAGGCCACTAAAAAATCATGATGTTAATGAATACAAAGTCATTATGAACTCAAAGTGTTTGGACTTCTCTCCGATTTTGTGAAGCGAAACCAGATTGGACTTCTCTCCGATTGGTTGTTGGCGCACTTGTTTTGTCATTTTTGAGTTCACACTGTCTTTCTGGGTCGCTTGCAACTCATACGATCGAGGATTGGAGAGGAGAGGTGGAAGAAAAGGCTTGGGATGAATTTAGGAGTTTTTGCGCGAGCTATGTGCAGTGTGTGATGAGAGTTGCACAAAAGGTAACGAGGGGGGTCCGCGTCTATGCTGAGATACATCGTCTTCTCCTCAAAGTGTTGTATAATCATATCATGTACGCCTGCTTTTATGGGTTGATGGTGTGAAACAATTGAGAAGATTTCATTTTTCGCTAGGCCCATGTTTTCCACTAAGAAGTGGTCTTCCTTTGGGTGCATGACTGACCCTTTCTGAAAGAGCAATTCACACGAGACATGAAATTCATGGTAAGCATCCACCCATTTTTTCTTCGTCTCTTCTCCTCCTTTTTTTTTTTTTTTTTTTTCAAAGCAAGATTCGATTTGCCATTTGTTGACCCACGAAATCGATAGCTCTTCGGGAGTCTTTTCTTCTTTTTTCTAAAGCAAGATTCGATTTGCCTTTGTTCCATCAAATCGATAGCTCTTGGCCTTCCCGCGTAGTTCCTTTGGGTTCACAAGTGACCCTTTCTCAAAGAGCAATTCATACCTAAAATGTTGAAAACCGATGGTTTAGACCTGTGAAGTGACAATATATCATACGAGAGGTAAACCTTTGTTGTAGAATTAATAAACGCAGAAGCTAATGAAGATCTTGTTAGAATATAATATGCGAAAATGACAAGATCTTGCAATTTACGTTAATGCAAAATCACCAGAAAAATAAACG
The DNA here is from genome assembly GCA_017140325.1 of Eucalyptus leucophloia subsp. euroa. Taxonomy (NCBI): domain Eukaryota; kingdom Viridiplantae; phylum Streptophyta; class Magnoliopsida; order Myrtales; family Myrtaceae; genus Eucalyptus; species Eucalyptus leucophloia. The sequence goes on from CM029473.1 coordinate 34,430,125, forward strand.
AGAATTAATAAGGACACTAGAAATTTATGTGGTTTGGTTCGAGTATCGGTACCTATATCTACGGAGAGAACCAGCAGTAAATAATTCACTATAATAAGAGAATAAGAGTTTATAATCGCTCACATGCTCAAGTATTTTTATACCTAGATTTAATTCCAAAACCAAACTGTTTATAAATAAATAAATCATGGCACAAAGTTACCACTCAAGGTAAAACGCTCTATATATGCCAAAACAAGAACTGGACCTCCGTCTCTTCTCCATGTACGTATAGCTTCGCGTTCTCTACCTCTTCAACAACGCTTGTGCGGCGTCTGGACGTGTGGACGTGCGGCTCCTTTTTTTTTTTTTTCTCTCGTAGGGCTTCTATGGTTCCTCTTCTTTTCCGCTTTTTTATATGCGTGTGTGCCCAAGGTCAACAATTTGACTTGGGCCCACCTACTTTAGTCTTCAATGTGAACAAGGCTTTTAGAGAGGAAAGAAATCCTTGCTTTATCTTTTATTTTATTTCCTCATTTGTCTTGTAGTGACAGGTTAACTTCATTTTTTTGTTTTCTTGCTTATTTTGCACGTTCGGAAGAAAGTCCAATAAGAAGAAAGACTTCTTCATCTGATTTGTAATCCGCTTGAAAAATCTTTCTCAACAAAATTTGGTTTAACAAATCATTATCCAAATGTAAACTCGAGACAATAATTTAATAGATCTTACAATTTACTCAATTTGAAATCATCGAAGATATAAATGATTAACAATAAGGGCCAAAGATTTATATAATTTAATACGAGTGTTGGTACCTACATCCACGAGGAGTGCCGATAGCAAAAATTTACTATAATTAGATAATCAGGGTTACAATCGCTTAGCATGGTCGAGTGTTTCTCATGCCTAAATTAAACCCAAACCCAAGGTATTAATAAAGAAACAATTCACTTTAAATGGAAAAAACTCACAGCACAAATTACATGCTTTGCCTGTGACCAAATAGTAGCTCTCTTTGAAATGGCCGAAAATCAAGGACCTCACTCGTTCTTGATTTCCTTTCTTTGCAGCACACGTGGCTTTCCAATTGCTGCAAATATAAAATTAGACAAGCATGTGTATGCCCCTTTCTTTGGTTCGGCCAATATGCATTACTTTTTAAGTCCAACTCTCAGTCTAGGTCATGGTCTTGGTTAAACTTGCATATTTTTCCAAATGGGTGGGGTTTCGCCATTTGAGAAGGTGTCTGATCAATGGAAAAGCATATGCTTTTCAAAGTCATCATTTCTTATTTAGTTCAATCTGGAAGAGACTTCACTTGCAGCATCTTAGAACATAGAAACCACTCACAATGGAAAAGCATAAGGCGATTATATTCCTGTATTTCCATGCCCAGCTCATATTATGGACGAGTTCAGCAGTGCAAACCAACCAGATTGATCGGCTCGCTTTAATCTACTTGAAAGACAGTGTGGATAAGGATTCGCTCGGAGTCTTGAGCTCATGGAATGACTCTTCTCATCATTGTAAGTGGCTAGGTATTGTATGCGGTGGACGGCATCTCGAAAGGGCCGTGTCCCTCAACCTGATGTCGAAAGGCTTGGGCGGTCTTCTATCGCCTCATGTCGGAAACCTCTCTTTCCTTAGAAGCCTTGTTCTACAGAACAATAGCTTTCATGGCAAAATTCCGCAAAGCATTGGCCACTTGTTTCGCTTGCGCAATCTCGTTCTTAATAACAACTCTTTCGGTGGACAAATGCCCAGAAATCTTTCTCAGTGCTCAAACCTTCAGGTTTTGAATCTCATTGATAACCAACTTGTGGGTAAAATTCCTCATGAGCTTGGCTCTTTGTCAAAGCTTCGAGCTTTATTATTGGCTAAAAATAGATCTATTCCTCATTCTATTGGAAATCTCTCCCAACTTTTCTCTCTTTCCGTCGAACGTAATGGGTTGCAAGGAGAGATTCCCAAGACATTGTCCAAGCTTCGTGCTTTGAGGAATGTTCAACGGCATTTAACCAACTCACTGGCAAGATCCCATTAGCAATCTTCAACATGTCCAGCATTATCTATTTTAGCCCCGGTGACAATCAATTGAGAGGGAGCATTCCCCCTAATATTGGCGATACTCTTCCTTCTCTCAGTTATCTTGATTTTTCTAGAAACTTGTTTACTAGCGTTATGCCTCCGTCCTTATCGAATGCCTCCAACCTTCAATACATCTACTTTGACCATAACGCTTTTCATGGACCGATGCCTGCAAATCTTGGAAGGCTAAAAGCTCTTGAAGGAATGTTACTTATGTCTAACCAGATTGCGAGATGACTTCAGTTTTATTACCTCATTGACTAATTGTTCAAGGCTGGAAAATATTGGGGTAGGCGATAATTTTCTTAAGGGTCTCTTGCCGGATTCCATTGGCAATCTTTCCAACAGCGTTAAACTAATTGCTATGTCATCCAACGCAATGTATGGAACCATTCCTCCAGGTATTTGCAATCTCTTCAACCTGTCTTTTCTTGACGTATCAAACAATTCGCTTAGCGGCCATGTTCCTTCTTGTATTGGAGCACTCCATAACTTGCGCAATTTGTACTTAAGCATTAACAGGCTAACGGGAGAGATCTCGTCATTGATCGGCAATTTGACGTTATTGAGTCTCCTTTACCTATCGTTCAACAAATTGTATGGGGAAATATCGCAAAGCCTTGGTAACTACAGGTAGCTAATCGAGCTTGAGCTTTCAAACAATAATTTGAGTGGTCCAATCTTGAGGGAGCTTTTTAGTCTTTCTACCATTTCGATTATCGTCAACTTGGCAAATAACTGTTGGAGAAATCTTCCTGGAGTATTTTGAAGCTGACAAAACGTTTCCATCAATCTAGCCTGAAGATTTACAGACTCTACTATTTAAAGTCTGAAGACCTCCGGACTGCCAGACTCAAGACTCAAAGTCTATTCTCATTGACAGTTTCTAATCCGTTAAAGAAGGACTATCCAGAACTGGGTGTTTCATTAAGGATTTGACCTTATCGACTAGAGAAGATCTCTTGGCTGGATATGACATAACGGATTCCTTTATTCGAATCAAGATTGATTAAGGATCCGATGATTGGCGAAGTATACTTAGAAGGTTCTACTTATGGAAACCGAGATTCTGATTGTATGGGCGAGCATGATTGATGGGCTATCGACATGTTCCTTTAATAGCTCGAATGATCTTTCTAATTGATTCCGTCCAATGGGTAGATTGGAGAAATTCCTTTGGTAAGTGCCAACGGGTATGATGGCATAAATGAGTATATAAGGAAGACATTCCAGTTGTTCGAGTGTGTACGCGATAGAAGAATTCCAAAGTCTGAAACTCCTTGTTCTTAGTTAATTCATTTGCTGAGCGAAATCTTGTACGCAAAAGAGAGTCTATATTCGTGAGAAACCTTGAGGAAGTGCAGTAGAATATCTACACTGTGGAATCAAGGGAGAACTTTGCTGTAACATCTCTTTTGTTCATAGTGAAATCCAGCCGGTGGGCTGTCAGTGCGGAAAAGTTGACGTAGGCTTGGAATAAGCCGAACCACTATAAACCCTGTGTTCAATTTTTTCTTCACTACTCTCTGTTTTACTTTGATCTTAATTCGTTCTGTTAACCAAAGGAGAACTTCCTTTCTATTGTCTGCGTAGTATTGCTCTCTTATCTCGAGAAATTATTTTTACACCTATTCACCCCCTCTCTAGGTGCTTATACTAGCTATCTCAATTGGTATCAGAGCCTGTGCACTCACTTTGTTTGAAGTGTTTTACTTTAGAGTTAAAGATCCATCGCTAGTATGTTAGCTCCAGGGCTGGTAGAAGGGCAAAGCAATACCAGACCGCCTTACTTTGATGGAAATGATTACAACATATGGAAAAACAAGATGAAGGTGTTCTTAAGATCAAAGGATTCTCTGGAATGGGACGTTGTAGAAAAAGGAATCATTCCTAAAGCTGCATTTGTCTCAGAGAGAGGAAAAGAAGCTGTTGAGTCTAGTGAAATGACTCAGGAAGAGATAATCAAGAGACAAACTCTTGATGCAAAAGCAATTTATTCTTTATATTGTGCTTTGTCACCTACTGAATATAACAGAATATCTTCTTGTGTTACAGCAAAAGAAGTCTGGGGTAGATTACATATTACCTATGAAGGAACCGATCGAATGAAAGAGACTAGAATCAACATTCTCCTCAGTCAATGCAAAACCTTTAAAATGAAATTAGGAGAATCTATAACTGACATGTTTAGTCATTTTACAGAAATCATGAATGGTCTTGAAAATCAAGGTCAACCAATTTCTGATCCCATGAAGGTAAACAAGCTTCTGCGTGGACTCTCCAAGGATTGGAATCACATAAAGACCTCAATAAGGGAGACACAAAGAATCATGCCACTATCTGTTGATGAGTTGGTTGGGACTCTTCAGTCTTATGAAGTGGAACAAATCAATGAAGACGAAGATCCTAAAGGTAAGAAATCCATTGCATTAAAATCCAATGATGATTCTGATGTTACTGGTCCCGAAGACGATATGGATGATGAGGAGCTTGCTCTCATGATAAGAAGATTCATAAAGCTGAACAGAAAATGAAGAAGATTCAATCCAAAGAAACAGAGTTTTCAAAAGCAACAGACTAAGTCTGTTGAGGATGATGAATCAAACAAAGATGTAGTCTGCTTTGAATGTAAGAAAAAAAGACACATTAGACCCAACTGTCCTCTTCTAAGGAAGAAGAAAGGAAAAGCTAAAAAGTATTGAAAGGCTTTTAAAGCAGAAACCTGGAGTGATACAGAGTGTGAAGAAAGTGATGATGATTATACCAATATATGTTTGATGGCACAATCGGATTCGATTCAAACTGCGAGACGATTCAAATTCGACAGTGAATTTGAGGTAAGTAACTTTAAAATCCCTATTAAAGTTTCTAAATACATTGATGAGTTATGTTTTAGTCTTAAGACTTCTCTTAAAAGGATTTTTGAACTCAAAAGAGAAAATTCTACACTAAAACTACAAGAAAATGTTTTAAAAGAAAAGGTCAAAGTTTTAGACAAAAATGTTTCTACCTTGAAAGAAAATGAAGGCAATCTTTTAAAAGAAAATGCATTCTTGAAAGATGATATCTCAAATATTTCTAAAAAATTTTCTATAGGATCCGAGAAACTGTAAAAAAATTCTTTCTATTCAAAGACCTTATTTCAATAAATCTGGTTTGGGAATGACTCAAGGAAACCATTCCTTTAATTGATTTCCCTAAAGTGAAAGAAATAATTAAGCAAAGACCCATAAGAGATGCTTATAAAAATCATTTTAAAAACATCTTTGTAAAACCAGTAGGTCACAATGCTCTCAGATGTTCAAAGTACAATAGTGCAGATCATTTTGAAAAATAATGTCCTATGGTTTAGAAACCTATTAAGAAAGTATGGGCAAAAACTGCATATCATACTAACACTAATGGACCCAAGAAAATATGGGTACCAAAGAAAGTTTGAGTCTCCTTTTTAATTACAGGTCACTATCAAGAAAAATGTAAAATGGTATCTGGATAGTGGATGATCAAAACATATAACGGGAGATTCAAATTGCTTCATAAAGCTCATTCAAGTAAATGGTGAAAAAGTCTCATTTGGAGGAAACAACAAAGGAAGAATTGTGGGATTTGAAGCTGTAAAGATTGGAAACCTCATAATAAGCAATGTTTCCTTAGTGGAAGGACTCAATTACAATCTGCTCAATATCAGTCAGCTGTGTCATACCGGTTTCAAAATCAACTTTCAAAAGGGAATATGTTCAGGAACCAGTAAAGATTCTACTCAGTCATTCATGGGTCGAAGACATGGAAATATCTACCTCATGGATGTGAAACCAGATGAATCGCAATATCTAATCTCAATTCAAGACGAAACGAACTTATGGTACGAAAGCTTGGGCACATCAATATGAAGCAGATAGCCAAAATTTCAGCAAAGAAACTTGTTCGTGGTTTACCCAATCTATCATACCAAAAGTTTGATCTATGTACACCATGCATATTGGGAAAACAGGTAAGAAATTCCTTTAAACCAATAAATCAAGTTTCCACTAATCGTGTACTGCAGCTTCTGCAGATGGTCTCTTTGGACCAACCAGAACTCAAAGCATTGGAGGTAAGAAATATTACCTAGTAATTGTGGATGACTACTCACGATTTACCTGGGTATATTTCCTGGCAAGTAAGTCTGAAACATTTTCTTACTTTGAAAAGTTTGCTAAAAAGGTTCAAAATGAAAAATGGTATGTTATTGCAAGTATAAAAAAAGACCATGGAGGTGAGTTTGAAAATCAAGATTTTACAAAATTTTGTGATGAATCTGGTTTTCAGCACTTGTTCTCCTCTCCATATACTCCAAAGCAAAATGGAGTTGTGGAAAGAAAGAATAGGTCGCTTCAAGAAATGGCTAAAACTCTTTTAATTGAAAGTAACATCTCTTCACGTTTTTGGGCTGAAGCAGTTTCTATAGCATGTTATATTATTAATAGAGTTTTTCTAAGGCCTATTTTGGAAAAAACCCCCTATGAGTTATTCAAAGAAAAGAAGCCTATTGTTTCATACTTTCATGTGTTTAGATGCAAATGCTTTATATTGAAAAATGCAAATGATCGAGTTGGTAAGTTTGAAGAAAATTCAGATGAATGCATCTTCCTTGGATATTCAATCTCAAGCAAAGCCTACAGAGTCTACAACAAGAAAACTCAATCTGTGGAGGAATCAATGAATGTCAAATTCCAAGATTCTATGCAAAATGAATCTATTTAGACTCATCTTGAAGAATCTAAGCTTGCTCCAGACTCTACAAAGTTTAAATCTTAAGAAGCAGCTCAGACTTTGAAAGATCAGCAACAAGTGATTATTGAAGATTCAAATGAAGAAAGTGATCATCAACCTGACAAATCAACCAGTAACTGGAAGCATAAGTTCAGTCATCCCAAAGATCTCATTATTGGCGACATTAATGAAGGAATTCGCACAAGATCCAAAAGGCGCGAAGAGTCTAGTGCTGTGACTCTTATTTCTGAAATAGAACCCAAAAGCATAAAAGAAGCTTTATATGATGAAAGCTGGATTGAAGCTATGTAAGAAGAACTCAGGCAATTCAGCATTAATGATGTCTGGGAGTTGACTCCTAAACCAAAAGGTAAATCTATTATTGGAGCTTAGTGGGTTTTCAGGAACAAGATGGACGAGAAAGGAAATGTCCTCATATCCTGCTACCAGTGAGGGAGTCAGTCGCTCTCCAGCAGATCCAGAGGACATTTATGCCTCTCAATTTCCTGAGGAGGGACATGATGTTTCATCGCCCAATCTGCGTAACTATGCTGATTTGCCATCGTCTGCCTTTACTCCATCTGATCGTGCAGAAGCCAGTACGTAGACTGATAATTCAGCAGATTTTCGCAGAATTCTTGATGTTCTCTTGGAAATGCGAGGTCAAATATATGCTCTGGGATGCGAAGTTCAGAATTTGCATAATACAAGTCAAGCTTCTTCAGTTTCTTTGAATGAGCAGATCCAAGCCTTTTCTCTTCAGATTCAAGCAAATGCTAAGGGTGAAGAGGTCGCTCAACTGAAGGAAGAGTTGAAAAAGCTGGAAGGCATTGTCCAGTCAATGGCAGATTTCCAGCTTGTTCGTATTCCCAAGCATTCCTGAATCCATTCTCTTTCCATCTCAACCTTTTTTATGATGACAAAAAGGGGGAGAGATGCAAGATTTGAAAACTTTGAACTTGAACTTTTGATTTATTTTGATGTTTGTTTTGTTTGACTTGACTTTTGTGTCTGTATGTGGACTGAATTTGGGATTTGGGTTTGACTGCTTATATTAAGTGCTATTGATATCTTATGAATGGCTTTACTCACATGAAAGACTAACCTATTTTCTGTGGTTGCAATTCTAGTGTCATCATTAAGCCATTTATCTTTATGAGATATCCATATTTGCTTGAGTAATGTTTTGCAGGTCAAAGTTATCCAAATTTGCAGGAATGTTTTGTCACCATTAAAAAGGGGGAAATTGTTGGAGAAATCTTCCTGGAGTATTTTGAAGCTGACAAAACGTTTCCATCAGTCTAGTCTGAAGATTTGCAGACTCTACTATTTAAAGTCTCGAAGACCTGCAGGTACGGGACTCAAGACTCAAAGTCTATTCTCATTGACAGTTTCTAATCCGTTAAAGAAGGACTATCCAGAACTGGGTGTTTCATTAAGGATTTGACCTTATTGACTGGAGAAGATCTCTTGGCTGGATATGACATAACGGATTCCTTTATTCGAATCAAGATTGATTAAGGATCCGATGATTGGCGAAGTATACTTGGAAGGTTCTACTTATGGAAACCGAGATCCTGATTGTATGGGTGAGCAGGATTGATGGGCTATCGACATGTTCCTTTAATAGCTCGAATGATCTTTATAATTGATTCCGTCCAACGAGTAGATTGGAGAAATTCCTTTGGTAAGTGCCAACGGGTATGATGGCATAAATGAGTATATAAGGAAGACGTTCCAGTTGTTCGAGTGTGTGCGCGATAGAAGAATTCCAAAGTCTGAAGCTCATTGTTCTTAGTTAATTCATTTGCTAAGCGAAATCTTGTACGCAAAAGAGAGTCTATATTCATGAGAAACCTTGAGGAAGTGGAGTAGAATATCTACACCGTGGAATCAAGGGAGAGCTTTGCTGTAACATCTCTTTTGTTCATAGTGAAATCCAGCCGGTGGGCTGTCAGTGCGGAAGAGTGGACGTAGGCTTGGAATAAGCCGAACCACTATAAACCTTCTGTTCAATTTTCTCTTCCCTACTCTCTGTTTTACTTTGATCATAATTCGTTCTGTTAACTAAAAGAGAACTTCCTTTCTATTGTCTGTTTAGTATTGCTCTCTTATCTCGAGAAATTATTTTTACACCTATTCACCCCCCCTCTAGGTGCTTATACTAGTTATCTCAATAACGAGTTGAGTGGATCTCTTCTGCCTCAAGTTGGGTTCTTGACCAATCTCCTGGAACTAGTTCTGTCTTATAATAAGCTGACAGGACCAATTCCTAGCTCCATCAACAAGTGTTTGCTATTGGGGTGGCTCACCTTAGCAGTGAATTCCTTTCATGGTGAAATACCTTCGGCTTTAGGAACATTACGAGGCTTACAAGAGTTGGATGTTTCCCATAATGACTTATCAGGTGAAATCCCGAGCTTTCTCGCTCAACTTACGGAACTAAAGTACTTAAATCTATCTTCAAACAAGCTTGAAGGAGAAGTTCCGAAGCAAGGAGTATTTCTCAATGCTAGTGCGATTAATCTGTCTTTGAGAATAGGAATCTTTGTGGAGGTATTGTAGAACTAAACCTTCCTTCTTGCAAATCGAATACCTCTAAGTCATTACGAACAGAAAAAGTTAGAGTAATCGCCACAGTGGCGGCCATCTTGTCAGGCTTTATTCTGTGTCTTTGCTTCTTTATAATTCAGTACTAGAGAAAGAAGTCAAAAGAAAATATCTCTTCACCTGAATTGCCGTTTGAACACCAATTTTTGAGGGTCTCTTATGGGGAACTCTTTAAAGCCACAAACGGATTCTTTAAGAACAATGTGATTTAGGGGTGTGCATGGTCTGGGCGGGCGGTTCTCGACCTAGAACCGGGAACCGCCCGCTAAGTATCGGTTCCTAAAAATTGGAACCGGAATCCACCCGTTTGTTGCATGGATCCACCCGGGAACCGGACCGCCGGCGCGGTCCAGTTCCCGGGTGGATCCATGGAACCGATCTTGACGCGGGCGACGCTGGTTCTTCGGGATCTGCAGAAGGGTCGCTTGGGCAAGAGGCAGTGGTGGAGCTGGGTCATGGGTCGCTGAACTGGATCACGTGTCGCTGGGAGGCTGAACGGCGACGGCATCAGGCCTGAGATGAGCTCAGATTTGTAGTCATCGAGCGAGATTAGTGCGGCTGAAGTAGGGGACGCCGAGCGTTGGTCGCGGATGGGTCTCGTGGGTTGCTGGAGTTGCGGCCACCGGCGTGAAGAAACGAGTGGCGGTTGCGGTGCTTGCATGTCGGGGGAAGGCGGATCGCGGAGAGGCTGAACGGTGGACGCGTCGGGCTGAGATGAGCTCAGATCTATAGTCGTCGAGCGAGATCAGCGCGGCTGAAGCAGGGGACGCCGAGCGTTGGTCGCGAATGGGTCTCGTGGGTTGCTGGAGTCGCGACCACCGGCGTGAAGAAACGAGCGGCGGTTGCGATGCGCATGTCGGGGGAAAGCGGATCGCGGGGAGGCTGAACGGTGACGACGTCGGGGGCGAGATGAGCTCAGATCTGTAGTCGTCGAGCGAGATCAGCGCGACTGAAGTAGGGGACGCCGAGCGTTGGTCGCGGATGGGTCTCGTGGGTTGCTAGAGTCGCGGCCACCGGCGTGAAGAAGCGAGCGGTGGTTGTGGTGTTGCACGTCGAGGGGAAGGTGGATCTGGCAGGACGACGATGGCGGAGGTGCGGAGCTGTCGCAGGTCGGTGAGCGGACGCACAGGTCACCGAGGAGGAATCGAAATAGCGAGAGGAACCAAGGAAGAGAGAGAGAGAGAGAGAGAGAGAGAGGCAGCCGTAGAAACCAAAGAGAAGTGGAAGAGACAGAGAGAGAGAGCGGCGCGGAACGAAGAAGAGAAGTGAGATAAGACGCATGAGATCTAGGTTTGTTTTAGTAATTTTTTTTAAAAAATATTAAAAGGGAACCGGTCTGGTTCGGGTGGGTGGGCGGGCGGATCCGCCCATGGAACCAGGAAACGGACCAGTTCCCTCAAGAACTGCCAGTTCCGGGCGGTTCCGGTCCAGTTTCGGGCGGTCCCCGGGTATTTTGCACACCCCTAATGTGATTGGTAAAGGGAGATATGGGACTGTCTATAAAGGAACTACACAGGAAGGTGGCTGGGTGGTGGTTAAAGTGCTCAACTTGGGCCACAAAAGTGCTTCGAAGAGTTTCGTCTCGGAATGTCGAACCTTAGGGGCCATAAGACACCGAAATCTCGTGAAGATATTGAACGTGTGCTCGAGCGTGGACTATCATGGCAACGATTTCAAAGCTCTATTATATGAATACATGGTTAATGGGAGCTTAGAGAATTGGATACACCAGGGAAACGAAGAAGATGTTGAGCATGAACATGAACATGGAAAACCAAGACATTTAGGACTAATGTAGAGGTTAGACATTGCCATTGACATAGCTTCCGTGGTCGAATATCTTCACGAGCATTGCAGCCCAAAGATTGTACACGGAGATTTGAAGCCAAGTAATGTCCTTCTGGACAACGAGATGATGGGGTGACTTGGGGATTCCGGGCTGGCGAAGATCAGTTCTACCGCGACAACAGAGGCCATGGACATTGACAACCGCAGTAGCTCAATGGCAGTGAGGGGTTCCGTAGGCTATGTCCCTCCGGGTACGTAAATTTTCTCATTAATTGTCTAAGTTTTATCTGCATTGGCCTTGAGATGAAATTTGGATTTTCATTGCATATTGCTTGATGTGCACTATTTTAGAATATGGCATGGGGGACATGGTATCAACACAAGGCGATGTGTACAGTTTCGGTATTCTTTTATTGGAAATGTTCACTGGGAAGAGACCCACGGAAGAGGCTTTCAAGGACCATTTGAATCTCTACACCATTGTCAAGGTGAATCTGCCAGACCGAGTGATGGAGATCATGGACTCGGCCATTTTTAACGGAGAAAATGAGAACGGCGTTGAGAGGATGAGAGACTGCATCACTTCCGTCCTAAGGATTGGAGTTGCATGTTCAATAGAGTCGCCGCGGGATCGGATGGATGTGGCCAAAGCACTCAAGGAACTGCATAAGATTAGGGCTAGTTATGGAGCCGAGCTGAGGTCTGGTTGAAGCAAGTTCAGCATGCAAGCACTTATGCTACTTCAATGTCTTAGGATTTTTTTAGCTTTAAATGAGAAAAATTCGGATGGTTCAATTTAAGTACTCTATCTCCATCTCTTTCTCCTCCCTTCTCTACGATCTCACTATTTTCTTTATCTGGATTTTTTGTTTCTAATTTTTCCTCTATAAGTTCTCTAATTTTTCCTATTAATCTTAAGTATTTTAACATTAGATAATGTGAGTACCCACGTGCCTTTCATAACAAAAAGAGAGTTTTAATTGACGATTGATGTGGATGATCTCATACCATCATTATCAGAATATTATCAAATTATTTTGAGATTCCGTCAGAATTGATGAAATTAAAGTTGACTTTGTAATTTTGCTTATATGCCTAGGTAAATAGTTTTTGATGTAGCTAGTATAAACACCTAGAGGGGGGTGAATAGGTGTAAAAACAAATTCTCGAGATACGGAAGTGATACTAGGCAATCGATAGAAAGGGAGTTCTCTTTTGGTTAACAAAATGAAATACGATCAAAGTAAAGTAAAGAGTAGGGAAGAGAAGATTAAACACGAGGTTTATAGTGGTTCGGCTTTTCCCAAGCCTACGTCCACTCTTCCGCACTGACAGCCTATCGGCTGGATTTCACTATGAACAAAAGAGATGTTACAGCACAGCTTTTCCTTGATTCCACAGTGTAGATGTTCTACCACACTTCCTCAAGGTTTCTCACAAATATAAACTCTTTTTTGCGTACAAGATTTCGCTCAAATTAATTGACTAAACAACAAGGAGCTTCAGACTTTGGAATTCTTCTATCGCGCACTTCTCGAACAACTTAGAACGTCTTCCTTATATACTCCTTTACGCCATCATACCCGTTGGCACTTACCAAAGGAATTCCTCCAATCTACCCGTTGGACGGAATCAATTAGAAATATCATTTGAGCTATTAAAGGAACATGTCGATAGCCCATCAATCCTGTTCGCCCATATAATTAGGATCTCGGTTTCCATAAGTAGAACCTTCCAAGAATATTTTGCCAATCATCGGATCCTTAATCTTCGAATCAATCTCGATCAATTAAAAGCATTCTGTTATGTCATATCCAGCCAAGAGATCTTCTCCAGTCGATAAGCTCATATCCTTAATAAAACATCAAGTTCTGAATAGCCTTTCTTCAACGGATTAGAAACTGTCAATGAGGATAGACTTTGAATCTTGAGTCTGGCTGTCCGGAGGTCTTCAGACTTTAAACAGTAGAGTCTGCAAACCTTCAGACTAGACTAATGGAAACGTTTTGTTAGCTTCAAAACATTTCAAGAAGATTTTTCCAACAATCTTTCTCTTTTTGATGGTGACAAAACTTTCCTGCAGATTTGGATAACTTTGACCTGCAAAATGTTTCTCAAACAAATATACATATCTTATAAAGATAAATGGCTAAATGAATAACACTAGAATCTGCAACCACAGAAAATAGGTTAGTTTTGAATATGATAAAACCATCCATAAGATATCAATAGCAGTCAATAGTAGTCAAATCCAAATTCAAATCCAGACACAAAAATAAAGTCAAACATCAATCCAAATCAAACAATCCAAACAATTAAAAATTCAAAGTTTGATTCAAATCTTGCACTTCTCCCCCTTTTTGTCAGCATTAAAAAGGTTGAGATGAAAATGGAATAAAGTCAAGTTGCTTGGGAACGCAGACAAGCTGGAAATCTCCCATGGACTGAATGATCCCTTCCAGCCTTTTCAAGTCTTCCTTTAGTTATGCAACCTCATCACCCTTAGCATTAGCCTGAATCTGAACAGAGAGGGCTTGGATCTGATCTTTCAAAGAACCTGAAGAAACTTGATCTGCATTCTGCAAGTTTTGAACCTCGCATCCCAAAGCATAGATTTGACCACGCATCTCCAAGAGAATATCCATAATTTTGTGAAAATCTGCTAAACTGTCGGTCTGCGTATTGGCTTCAGCACGATCTGCAGACGATGGTATATCAGAATAATGACGCAGATTTGGCGATGAAGCATCATGTTCTTCTTCAAGAAAATGAGAGGCATGAATGTCTTCTGGGTCGGCTGGAGAGCAGCTGACTCCCTCACTGGTAGCAGATGACATCCCTCTTTTCTCATTATCTCCCCCTGTTTCTATGCCTTCAGGTGGAGAAGAGTGTTTTTCAAGCTCTCCTTTCTCTTGATTCATTCTCTCTTCTTCTTCTTCAAGTCTTTTGTCCTTCTCTTTCCTCTCCTTCTGTCTCATGTTGTTCCATTGACTCGGAACAAGTACGACTTAGCTTCTTCAAAGCTATGGCCGAAATGGTAAGGTCGTCATCATCTTCATCTTCCACGATGAGAGCTCTTCTTTTCTTGGGTGAAGCAACCATGGGCTCCTTCCCTTTCCTTTTGATGCGAAGAGATTTGATGAGACTTTACAGAGTCTTCTCCTTAAATTTCTCCAACGCCTTGCTTAGCTCCTTTAGACGCATCTTGGTCACCATTTTTAGCCCTACCACCATATGATCACACGATCGAGCACAAAGAATTTGTGGAGGCTGAATGTTCAGATGTCTGAATAACTTCGTCACAAGACTTGGATAAGGAAGTTGACTTTGTCCTTCACCATTGCTCTATACATGTGGAACATAACAAAGTGTGAGGAAGAGAAAACTTTTTCCCGGTGATGATGGCATACATCAGCTTTGCCTCCGAACTTGAAACATCGAGTCTTGGAAGTTGATTTCGGTCCGAGGCAATTGATCACAATCTTGTGAAGCGGAATGTTGAACGCACTCATCCTCAGGTAGGAAATCTTTTCCTCTGTTCTCCTATCCTTAACAAGTTCCAATGTAGCACGAGCAATAGAAACTTTGATCGGTTGATATCTTCCTCTCTCAACCCCTAACACATCTGCCAGCACATCCATATCCACTACAAAGTCTTGATCTTTGACACTGAAAGAGAATCTATTTGCATCCAGAAAACTAATATTCGAATAGAAATAAGCAGTTAATTCAGCATAAGCTTCTGTGGTGTTAGAACAGAACTGCTCAAGTTGAAGAAAATTAAACTTTTCTCTCAAGTTGACATTTACAGCATCAATGAAATCAAAATCCACACTCCTAGGGTTTATCACCCCACGCTTCAGCAATTTTGAGTATAGATCCTTCCGTTCCTTCGATGTAAACAACTCTCCCCTTTTTCCTTGATTTTCCGCCGCAATACCCATCCTCGGTTGAAATTGGCTGTACAATTTGTCATCATCATTCCCATCTTTCGGATTAAATCCCCAATCACGAGGATCACTTGGAATGTTTGCAAGGGATTCTTCTGCCACCCCTTTATGAGTAATTCCCAAACTTTTCATTTTCCGCAAAAAGATATATTCATTCCCATATCCTTTGTCCTTAAGAAAATCATCGACGTAGTTCAATGGAGTACCAGTCCCTTTTAAAGCACGATAAAGCTTATAAATAAAAGAGGGCCTTTGAACTCTTACAGGATCTGCGTCTTCAATGATTTCTTCCTCTTGTTGATGACTAACATTCTGAGGACTAGATGGTGGAGAATGACGTTGCTGAGAATGTTGTGGGCTCTGTTGCTGATTTGGAGACACTTCTTTCTCGGTGAGATTGAAGTGAGTAGGCCCCTCACTCATTCGCCGTGGTCCCCGCTTGCGATCCTCGAAGACTTTTTTGAATACGACATCTTTCTCACTCTTTGAAAGATTCCTTGCTTGACTTTCCCAAGAAAGGAATCGGTACTTTCCTAGGATCCTCGAAGACTTTCTTTTTCGAAGATTAGGCAAGAGAAGAAAACATGAATGGAAGATCGGTGCTTTTTAGGGTTTTCGGAGAGTAAAGTGAAGAAGAAGCAACAATGCATAATCGGTTAAAAAAGGGGCATACGGAACGTCAGAAAGGAAGGTGAAAAGATGCATTTTCAAAAAAATAACTGCATTTTTTCCGAGAAAATAGTCATTTCAAAAATA
Organism: Eucalyptus leucophloia subsp. euroa; assembly: GCA_017140325.1. NCBI lineage: Eukaryota > Viridiplantae > Streptophyta > Magnoliopsida > Myrtales > Myrtaceae > Eucalyptus > Eucalyptus leucophloia. The sequence goes on from CM029473.1 coordinate 34,446,049, forward strand.
ACTTCTTTTTCAAAAGGAAACATTGCAATAATCACGTCAATTAAAGATAGCAATAATAAGACACGGTTGATGATCGTACCTTTTCAAGATGAGATTCGAGAGAGAGAATAACTTACAGTCAAGGTCTTGTTTGCCTGAGTCTGAGAATCTCTAGACTTTAACTTCTTCAAACCTCAAAATGTTGAGTCTGGAACGAATAACTTCAAATTGATTTATCTCCAAAGGTTTTGTGAATATATCCACTAGTTGGTTCTTTGAATCAACATACTGAATCGAAACTTCTCCATTTTGAACATGATCTCTAATGAAGTGATGTTGAATCTCTATATGCTTTGCTCTTGAGTGAAGAATTGGATTTTTGGTAAGATTGATTGCACTGGTGTTGTCGCAGTTAATCTCCGTGCATGAATCTTGAATTCCAAAGTCTCTTAGCTGTTGTTTTATCCATAGAATTTGTGAACAGCAACTTCCAAGAGTTACATACTCGCTTCATTGTAGAGAGAGCTACCGTACTTTGCTTCCTTGAAAACCAAGATACTTCATCCCGCCTCCAAGTAGTTCATAGGTACTCGAGGTGCTCTTTCTATCAACTCTGCAACCGGCTAGGTCTGCGTCTGAGTATCCAAGAAGAGTAAAGTCTCTTCTTTTAGGATACCATAGGCCGATGCTTGAAGTTGAAGCAATGTATTTGATAATACGCTTTGCAGCATTTAAATGAGATTCTTTAGGGTCTGCTTGAAATCTGGCAGAAATGCAAACACTAAACAAAATGTCAAGTCTAGAAGCAATAAGATAAAGAAGCGAGCCAATGATACTCCTGTATAGCTTCAGGTCGACTTTCTTTCCTCCTTCATCTTTGTCTATCTTCAAGGAATTTGACATTGGTATTTCAGCCTTCTTGCAATTGTTCAGACCAAACTTTTTGACGAGATCATTAGCATATTTTTCTTGATGAATAAAAGTTCCTTCCTTTAGTTGTTTCACTTGAAGCCCGAGAAAGAAGGTTAACTCACCTATCATGCTCATTTCAAATTCATCCTGCATGGTCTTAGAGAATTTCTTGCACAGACTTTTATTAGGAGATCCGAATATAATATCATCGACATATATTTGAACTAGCACAAAACTTTTGCTTTCTCTTTTGATAAACAGAGTAGTGTCTACTTTATCTTTCACAAAACCGTTTTGAATTAAAAACTTACTCAACCTGTCGTACCAAGCTCGAGGTGCTTATTTTAAGCCATATAAGGCCTTTTTGAGTCTAAATACTAAGTCTGGTTTCCTTGGGTATTCAAACCCAGGTGGTTGTTCCACATAGACTTCCTGATGGATGAATCCATTTAGGAAAGCACTTTTGACGTCCATTTGGAATAACCTGAAATTTTTATAACAAGCAAATGCAAGTAATAAACGAATTGCTTCTAACCTTGCTACTGGTGCATAAGTCTCGTCATAGTCTATCCCTTCTTCTTGCGTTTATCCCTTGGCCACGAGTCTTGCTTTGTTTCTTACGACCTTGCCTTTCTCGTCCATCTTGTTTCTGAAAACCTATTTAGCTCCAATAATAGATTTACCTTTTGGTTTAGGAGTCAATTCCTAGACATCATTGATATTGAATTGCCTGAGCTCTTCTTGCATGGCTTCAATCCAGCTTTCATAAGATAAAGCTTCATCTATGCTTTTGGGTTCTATTTCAGAAATAAGAGCCGCAGCACTAGACTCTTCGTGCCTTTTGGATCTTGTGCGAATTCCTTCGTTAATGTTGCCAATAATGAGATCTTTGGGATGACTGGACTTATGCTTCCAGTTGCTGGTTAATTTGTCAGATTGATGGTCACTTCCTTCACTTGAATCTTCAACAATCACTTGCTGCTGGTCCTTCAAAGTCTGAGCTACTTCTTGAGATTTAGACTTTGTAGAGTCTGGAGTAGGTTTAGGTTCTTCAAGATGAGTCTGAATAGATTCATTTTGTATAGAATCCTGGTTGATATTTATTGATTCTTCCACAGTTTGAGTCTTCTTGTTGTAGACTCTGTACGCTTTGCTTGTGGTTGAATATCCAAGGAAGATGCCTTCATTTGACTTTTCTTCAAACTTACCAACTCAATCATTTGCATTTTTCAGTATAAAACATTTGCATCCGAATACATAAAAATATGAAACAATAGGCTTCTTTTCTTTGAATAGTTTATAGGGGGTTTTTTCTAGAATAGGCCTTAGAAAAACTCGATTGATAATATAACAAGCTGTAGAAACTGCTTCAGCCTAAAATCGTAAAGAGATGTTGCTTTCAATCAAAAGAGTTCTAGCCATTTCTTGAAGCGATCTATTCTTTCTTTCTACAACTCCATTTTGGTCTGGAGTATATGGAGAGGAGAACAAATGCTGAAAACCAGATTCATCACAAAACTTTGTAAAATCTTGATTTTCAAATTCACCTCCATGATCTGTTCTTATACTTGAAATAACATATCATTTTTCGTTTTGAACCTTTTTAGCAAATTTTTCAAAATAAGAGAAAGTTTCAGACTTACTTGCCAGGAAATACACCCAAGTAAATCGTGAGTAATCATCCACGATTACTAGGCAATATTTCTTACCTCTAATGCTCTGTGTTTTGGTTGGTCCAAAAAGATCCATATGCAGAAGCTGCAGTACACGGTTAGTGGAAACTTGATTTATTGGTTTAAAGGAATTTCTTACATGTTTTCCCAATATGCATGGTGTACATAGGTCAGACTTTTGGTATGATAAATTGGGTAGACCACGAACAAGCTTCTTTGTTGAAATCTTGGCTATCTACTTCATATTGATGTGTCCAAGCTTTCTGTGCCATAAGCTTGCTTCATCTTGAATTTAGATTAAACATTGCGATTCATCTGGTTTCACATCCAAGAGGTAGATATTTCCATGTCTTTGACCCATAAATGACTGAGTAGAGTCTTTACTAGCTCCTGAACATATACCCTCTTGAAAGTAGATTTTGAAACCGGTATCACATAGTTGATTGACACTGAGCAGATTGTAGTTGAGTCCTTCAACTAAAGAAACATTGCTTATTGTGAGGTTTCCAATCTTCACAGTTTCAAATCCCACAATTTTTCCTTTGCTGTTTCCTCCAAATGAGACTTTTCCACCATTCACTTGAACAAGCTTTATGAAGCAATTTGAATCTCCTGTCATATGCCTTGAGCATCCACTATCCAGATACCATTTTACCTTTTTCTTGATAGTGACCTGCATTTAAAAAAGAAACTCAAACTTTCTTTGGTACCCATATTTTCTTGGGTTCGTTGGTGTTAGTATAATACGCTGTATTTGCCCATACTTTCTTAACAGGTTTCCAAACCATTGGACACTCTTTTTCAAAATGATATGCACTATTGCACTTTGAACATCTGAGAGCATTGCGACCTACTGGTTTTACAAAAGTCCTTTTAAAATTATTTTTGTAAGCATCTATTGTGTGTCTTTGTTTGATTCTTTCCTTCACTTTAGGAAAATCAATTAAAGGAATGGTTTTAGCAGTCATTCCTAAACCATATTTATTGAAATAAGGTCTTTGAACAGAAAGTATTTTTTCTAGTTTCTTAGATCCTATAGAAAATCTTTTGGAAATATTTGAGATATCATTCTTCAAGAATGCATTTTCTTTTGAAAGATTATCTTCACTTTCTCTAAGAGAAGAAACATTCATATCTAAACATTTCACATTTTCTTTCAAAACATTTTCTTGTTCTTTTAAGCCAGAATTTTTCTTTTTGAGTTCGGAAATCTTTTTAAGAGAAATCTTAAGACTAAAACACAACTCATCAATGTATTTAGAAACTTTAATAGGGATTTTGAAGTTACTCACCTCAAATTCACTGTTTGAATCTGAGTCTGTCTCGGAGTTTGAATCTGAATCCGATTGTGCCATCAGACATATGTTGGCATAATCATCATCACTTTCTTCATATTCTGTGTCACTCCAGGTTTCTGCTTTAAAAGCCTTTCGATACTGTTAAGCTTTTCCTTTCTTCTTCCTCAGAAGAGGACAGTTGGGTTTGATGTGTCCCTTTTTCTTACATTCAAAGCAGACTACATCTTTGTTTGATTCATCATTCTCAACAGACTTAGTCTGTTGCTTTTGAAAACTTTGTTTCCTTGGATTGAATCTTCTTCATTTTCTGTTCAGCTTTCTGAATTTTCTTATCATGAGAGCAAGCTCCTCATCGTCCATATCATTTTCAGAATCTGCAATATCAGAATCATCATTGGATTTTAATGCAATGGATTTCTTACCTTTAGGGTCTTCGTCTTCATTGATTCGTTCCACTTCATAAGACTGAAGAGTTCCAACCTACTCATCAACAGATAGTGGCATGATTCTTTGGGTCTCTCTGATCGAGGTCTTTATGTGATTCCAATCCTTGGAGAGTCCACGCAGTAGCTTATTTACCTTCATGGGATCAGAAATTGATTGACCTTGATTTTCAAGACGATTCACGATATTTGTAAAACGACTAAACATGTTAGTTATAGATTCTTCCGATTTCATTCTGAAGCTTCGTATTGACTGAGGAGAATGTTGATTCTGCTCTCTTTCACTCGATCGGTTCCTTCATAGGTAATATGTAATCTATCCCAGACTTCTTTAGCTATAACACAAGAAGATATTCTGTTATATTCAGTAGGAGATAAAGCACAATATAAAGAATAAATTGCTTTTGCATCAAGAGCTTGTCTCTTGATTATCTCTTCCTAAGCCATTTGACTAGACTCAACAATATCTTTTCCTATTTCTAAGACAGGTGCAGCTTTAGGAATGATTCCTTTTTCTACAACATCCCATTCCAAAGGATCCTTTGATCTTAGAAACGCCTTCATTTTGTTTTTCCATATGTTGTAATCCTTTCCATCAAAGTAAGGTGGTCTGGTATTGCTTTGCCCTTCTACCAGCCCTAGAGCCAACATACTAGCCATGGATCTTTAACTCTGAAGTAAAACACTTCAAACAAAGTGAGTACATAGGCTCTAATACCAATTGATGTAGCTAGTATAAACACCTAGAGGCGGGTGAATAGGTGTAAAAATAATTTCTCGAGATACGGAAGCGATACTAGGCAATCGATAGAAAGGGAGTTCTCTTTTGGTTAACAAAATGAAATACGATCAAAGTAAAGTAAAGAGTAGGGAAGAGGAGATTAAACATGAGGTTTATAGTGGTTCGGCTTTTCCCAAGCCTACGTCTACTCTTCCGCACTGACAGCCTATCGGCTGGATTCCACTATGAACAAAAGAGATGTTACAGCACAGCTTTTCCTTGATTCCACAGTGTAGGTGTTCTACCACACTTCCTCAAGGTTTCTCACAAATATAAACTCTTTTTTGCGTACAAGATTTCGCTCAAATGAATTGACTAAACAACAAGGAGCTTCAGACTTTAGAATTCTTCTATCGCGCACTTCTCGAACAACTTAGAACGTCTTCCTTATATACTCCTTTACGCCATCATATCCGTTGGCACTTACCAAAGGAATTCCTCCAATCTACCCGTTGGACGGAATCAATTAGGAAGATCATTCGAGCTATTAAAGGAACATGTCGCTAGCCCATCAATCCTGTTCGCCCATACAATTAGGATCTCGGTTTCCATAAGTAGAACATTCCAAGAATATTTTGCCAATCATCGGATCCTTAATCTTCGAATCAATCTCGATCAATTAAAAGGATTTTGTTATGTCATATCCAGCCAAGAGATCTTCTCCAGTCGATAAGCTCATATCCTTAATAAAACATCCAGTTCTGGATAGCCTTTCTTCAACGGATTAGAAACTATCAATGAGGATAGACTTTGAATCTTGAGTCTGGCTGTCCGGAGGTTTTCGACTTTAAACAAACAGAGTCTCAAACCTTCGCACTAGACCGATGGAAACGTTTTGTCAGCTTCAAAACATTTCAAGAAGATTTCTCCAACAGTTTTCTGATTAGATTACTTCCTTTCCGTCAGATATTTTCCTAATGCCTTTTCATTGCAATACAATACTTTGTCATTCCGATGAAATCTCTGAATATTTTGATAATATCATAATATTTCCCCTCAAACTGAAGGTTGTTCTAAGGAAATCGGCTGGAGTTTGGAAACTTGAAAATCAAGCAAGAAAAGGAGCCTTTGTAAGATCATACCTTGTCTGAACATCAGAATGAACATGGACAAGTTCAACAGTTCCTCGAGAAATATGTTATCGAGTAAAGTGACGGTTGTTCTCAATATTTGAATCCACAAATGAGGGAGACTCGAGCCAAAGGCGTGGCGGTAAGTCGTGGGAACTTACTTGAGCCCTGAAGAACCTGAGTTGAGTTATCCTAGAAGGAACTCAATATCGAGATTAGTAAAATAACATAATTACCATATGCTTTTGAAGGTCTTCATTTCTTAGTCAATTCAATCTGGAAGAGACTTAGCTTGCAACTTGTTAGGACATAGAACCCGACCACGACTGAAAAGCATATGGTAATTATGTTTCTATTTTTCTATGCCCAACTCCCGGTATGGATGAGTTCAAAATAAAGATTTATCTTTTTTTTTTTTTTGGTCGAGTGCTTCTCGTGAACCATAGCAATCCAGCATAAAGAAGGTGTCTTTTGTAAAGAAGGTGTCTTTTAGAGTCCAAATTTTGGTCTTGGTCTTGGTCTTGGTCTTAGTTAAACTTGCAAATTTATCCAATTGAGTTGGGTTTTGTCGTGTAAGAAGGTGTCTTCTGATCAATGGAAACGCATATGCTTTTTAAGGTCTTCATTTCTTATTCAATGCAATTTGGAAGAGACTTTGCTTTCAACTTGTTAGGACACGAGAATCCAGTCACAATTGGAAAAGCATATGGCGAATATGTTCCTGTTTTTCTATGCCCAACTCCCACTATGGACGGGTTCAAAATAAAGATTTATATTATTTTTTTTTGTCAAGTGCTACTCGTGAACCATAGCAGTCCAGCGTGAAGACTTTTTCATCAGCTTGGTTTTTTTTTTTTTTAATTATTATTATTATTGGTGCTTTCCAATAAGAATGCTATTGGCTGGGCTCTTTCACTGAGGTGTGACACATGGACATTGCAAAAGCTTGAAATAAGCCAAATAAGCACATAGAAGCCGTCCCTTGAAGCTTGTTTTCGTTCGGTTCAGCTCCAATTTTGGACAATTGGAACTTAGCAATTTTCTTGGAAATACTCAATCATATCCTATTTTCATGTAATGCGGTGGCCGTTCTAGCTCTTTTTACTTTGCTTCGGTCCATAAAAATCATCGGGCCTCATCTTTGTGCCTGCTAAACTCTTTTTTATCCCATCCATCTATATATACATATATGATTGAAATGTTGATATGTGACCTTAGACAAAGAGAATAGGCGGTTCTAGCTATTGCAAATTGTTATTCCCTATTGCTTTCGACTCTTTTCTCGTGAAATCTTTGACTTTTTTTTTTTAAATCACTTTGCCATGTTGTCATATCTAGGTCCCCCAATAAAAGGCGAGAAGAAATTGCCCTACTGTCTAGACATTTGTTGTGGAATAGGAAACAGTTATTCTTGAAATCCTTAAGTTTAACTGCATCAATTTCTGTGGCAGATTGTTTTTATTCCTAGTCGGATGGTTTATGCTTTTACATTTATAGATTCTTCATGTTGATATAGCTAGTACGAGTACCTAGAGGGGGGTGAATAGGTACGTAGAAGATTTTTCTTGATAATTGCACAATACTTAGACAATTAAGGATTTGCAACAAATAATAAACAACGTAAGACTGAGTAAAGGAAAGAGAGAATTGAACACGCGGTTTATAGTGGTTCGGCTTGATTCAAGCCTACGTCCACTCTTTCTCGTGACCGACAGCCAATTGGCTGGATTCCACTATGAACAAAGAGATGTTTACAGCGTTGATCTTCCTTGATTTCTAGGTGTAGATGATCTACAGCACTCGCTCAAGGTATCACCAAGTATAGACACTCTCTGTGTATACAATTTCGCTCAAACTGTATCGACTAATAGTCAAGGTGCTTCAGACTCTGGAATTTTTCTATCGATCACGTTTTTTTAAAACAACTAGAACATCTTCTTTTTATACTCCTTTATACCATCATAACTGTTGGCACTTTCCAAAGGAATTCCTCCAATCTACCCGTTGGACGGAATCAATTAAGAAGATCATTTGAGCTATAAAAGGAACCTGACGATAGCCCATCAATCCTGTTCGTCCATACAATCAGGATCTTGGTTTCCAAGAATAGAACATTCCAAGAATATTTCGTCGACGATCGGATCTTCAATCGATCTAGATACGAATAAAAGAATCTGTTATATTTATCCAGCCAAGAGATCTTCTCCAGAGAATAAGATTAAATCCTCAACCATATACTTCGGCTCTGGATTTCCTTCGTCACTGGATCAGAAAGACTGTCAATGAGAATAGTCTTGAGTCTTAAGTCTTGAGTCTTTAGTGCTGAGTCTGGTGATCAGAAAGTCTTCAGACTTTAAACTGTCGGTCTGCAAATATCTAGACTAGACTGATAGAAATGTTTTGTTAGCTTCAAAATATCCTGGAAAGATTTCTCCAACAATCTCCCCCTTTTTGATGGTGACAAAACTTTCATGTAGATTTGAACAACTTTGACCTGTAAAAACATTTCTCAAGCAATATGGCTATCTCATAAAGATTAATAAAACAACCAGACTCTGCATCCATAGAAAATTGGTTAGTCTTTCATGAGTAATACCATATAACAACACTTGATATAAATGCAACCAGTCAAGCATCAAAATCCACAGCCAATTCAGTCAAATTCAAGTTCACACCCAAGTTCACTCAAGTCAAACTCAAAAACAAACATGACCACAAAAACAAATTTAAAGTCAAGGTTTAAAAGTTGGTTCAAATTGGTTCTCCCCCTTTTTGTCATCATTAAAAAGGTGAGAAAGGAGTCAGGTCTGCTTGGGAATGTGCACGATCTGGAAATCTCCCATGGACTGGACTATGCCTTCTAGCCTCTTCAAGTCTTCCCTTAGTTGAGCTACCTCCTCTCCTTTGGCATTGGCTTGAAGTTGTAGAGCGAGGTCTTTTATGTTGTCCTCCATGGTAACCGAAGATTCTTGTCCAGCTTTCTTCATGGTTTGAATTTCGCAGTCCAGAGCATAAATTTGGCCTCGCATTTCCAGAAGAACATCAAGAATACGACGAAAATCTGCTGAATTGTCCGTCTGAGTACTGGCATGTGCTTTCTCAGATGGAGTGAATGCAGACGATGGTGCTTCTGTATAATCTTGCAGATTTGGTGTCGACGTATCGTGCCCTTCTTCAGGCAATTGAGAAACCTGAACTTCTTCTGGGTCTGCTGGAAATTGCCTTAGACCTTCACTATCGGCAGCATGTGGTGTAGACCTTTCTTGCTCGCCAACTCCCCCTGTCTCTAGGACATCAAAAGGGGAAAAGTGATGATCATGCTCTTCTGTATCTTGATTTCCTTTTTCTCCAGATTCAGCTGCAGACTTTTCTTTCTCTTCTTCTCCTTGTTCTTTAGCTTCTTTCTCCTTCTCTCTCTACTCTTCTTCTTCTCTGTTCTTGGCTTGCTCCTCTTCTTCTCTCTGTTTCTTCTGAAGTTCTGTCGGTTGAGGCATAGAACGTCTGGTTCTTGTTAATGCACAGATAGTGGGATCTTCATCCTCTTCATCTTCATCCTCCAAGATGAGAGTTCTTTTCTTCTTTTTCGATGTGGCTCCAACGGCCTCCTTTCCTTTTCTCTTTGAAGCAGAGGATGCTGGAGTCTTCACTTTGAACTTTTCCATTTCCTTGCTAAGTTCTTTCAGACGCATTTTTATCAGCATTTGCAAACCTACCACCATTTTGTCGCACAGTCGAACACAAAGAGTGTGTGGAGGCTCAATGTGTAAGTGTCTGAAGATCTTAGTCACAAGACTTGCATAAGGCAATTGTCCCTTGTCTTTCGACATTGTTCTGTACATGTGAAACAGAATAGTTTGAGGGAGAGAGAACTTTTTCCCTAAGTTGATTGCGTACATCAATTTTGCCTCGGAATTAGACACATCAGTCTTTGATGTAGACTTTGGCTTGAGACAGTTGATCACGATTTTGTGAAGCACGATGTTGATGGCACACATTCTTGTGTAGGTGATTCTTTTGTCTGTATCCTTGTCTTTGACAAGCTCCAGAGTGGTATAAGTAGTCGAAACTTTGAGTGGTTGATAACGTCCTCTTTCAACTCCAACTATGTCTGCCAACATGTCCACATCTACCACATAAACTTGATCTCGAACACTGAAGGATATTCTATTCGCATCTAAAAAGCTGAGATTCGAATAGAAGTATGCTGCCAAATTGTGCATATCCGTCTGTGGTATCGGAGCAAAATTGCTCAAGTTGAAGTAGATTGAACTTTTCCCGCAAGTTCACATTGATGGCATCCAAAAAGTCGAAATCAACACTCCTAGGGTTTATCACCCCTCTTTTCAACAATCTGAAAAACAGATTCTCCTGCTCCTTTGATTTAAACAATTCCATCCGATTTCCTTTCACCTTTGCTGCAACACCCATTCTAGGTTGGAATTCAAGGAACATCTTATCATCATCGTTCCCATCAATCAGATTCTGTCCCAGTACACGAGGGTCACTTGGAATGTTTGCAAGTGCTTCCTTAGCCTTTCCTTTGGGAGCAACTCCCAAATCCTTCATTTTTCTCAGAAAAATATACTCATTCCCATAATTCTTATCCTTAAGAAATTCATCTACAATATTCAGCGGAGTCCCAATGCTTTTCAACGAACGATAGAGCTTGTAAATAAAAGCGGGTTTTTGGACTCTTACAGGGTCTGCGTCCTCGATTATTTCTTCCTCCTGTTGATGACCCACACCTTGTGGGGTAGATGGTGAAGATTGACGTGGAGGAGAGTGAATCGGGCTCGTCGCCGACTCGCAATTCTTCCTCCTCGGTGAGATCGAAGTGGGTAGGTCCCTTTTCCATTCTCTCGTGGTCCCCTGTTCGCGATTCTTGATGACTTTCTCGAAGAAGACATTCTTCTTTGTCGCTGAAAGATTCCTTCACTCGCTTTCCCAAGAAAAATTGACAACTTTCTCGAATATGAACACGAAGTAGAAACCGGATTGGGAGGAGAATGCTTTTTAGGGTTTGGAAAATGAAAGCTGTGTATAAATATAACTCAGTTTTGAAAAGGGAAGTTCAATCGGCACAAGGAAAGTGTACGAACACTTCCTTTTTAAAATCAATAACTGCCAAAATTAATCCTTTTGAAAAGATAGGTTTTCGTTTTTCACATAAACTATAAAATAACTGAATGAAAGATCGTACCTTTTCGAGTTTAGATAAAATAGCAACTTACAGTCTATAGCCGCGAATGTCTGAGTCTGAGAATTTAAAATCTGATGGTTTGAACGTCTCTAGACTTTAACTTCCTCTAGCTTCAAAATGTTGAGTCTAGAGCGGATAAAGTCGAATTGATTTTTCTCCAAAGGCTTTGTGAATATATCCGCTAGTTGACTTTTTGAATCAACAAATTGAATCGAGATTTTTCCATTTTGAATATGATCTCTAATGAAGTGATGTCGAATATCAATATGCTTTGCTCTTGAGTGAAGGATTGGATTTTTGGTGAGATTGATTGCGCTGGTGTTATCACATCTGATTTCAGTGCATGAGTCTTCAATTCTAAAGTCTTGTAGCTGTTGTTTTATCCATAAAATTTGCGAACAGCAGCTTCCAAGAGCTACATACTCTGCTTCTGTTGTTGAGAGAGCTACGGTTTTCTGTTTTCTTGAAAACCAAGACACTGTTCGCCTCCAAGCAACCGGCAAGTTCCCCGAAGTGCTATTTCTATCAACTCGCAACCGGCCAAATCTGCGTCGAATATCCCAAGATTAAAGTCTCCCTTCTTAGGATACCAAAGACCGTTGCTTGAAGATGAAGCAACATATTTAATAATACGTTTCGCAACACTGAGATGGGATTCTCTAGGATGATTGAAACCTAGCACAGATGCAAACACTCAACAAAATGTCAGGTCTAGAAGCAGTAAGATAAAGAAATGAACCAATGATACTCCTGTACAGCTTTTGGTCAACTTTCTTCCCATCTTCATCTTTGTCTATCTTCAAAGAACTTGACATCGGTATATCAGTCTTTTTGTAATTTCCCAATCCAAACCTTTTGACAAGATCATTAGCATATTTCTCTTGGTAAATGAATGTTCCATCCTTCAATTGCTTTACTTGAAGACCAAGAAAAAATGTTAATTCTCCCATCATACTCATTTTAAACTCATCCTACATAGACTTAGAAAATTTCTTGCATAGACTTTCATTAGGAGATCCAAAAATAATATCATCCACATATATTTGAACAAGTAAAAAGTTTTTGTTTTCCTTTTTGATAAATAAAGTAGTATCTACTTTACCTTTGACAAAACCATTCTGTAATAAAAACTTACTTAGTCTGTCGTACCGTGCTCGAGGTGCTTGCTTTAAACCATACAAGGCCTTTTTCAGTCCCGAAGATCGAGTCGGCTTCTTTGGGTCTTCAAACCCAGGTGGTTGTTCCACATAGACTTCCTCATGGATAAATCCATTTAGGAATGCACTTTTGACGTCCATTTGGAATAACCTGAAATTTTTATAACAAGCAAACGCAAGTAATAGTCGAATAGCTTCTAACCTTGCTACAGGTGCGTAAGTCTCATCATAGTCTATTCCTTCTTCTTGCGTATATCCTTTGGCCACGAGTCTTGCTTTGTTTCGTACGACTTTTCCTTTTTCATTCATCTTGTTTCTGAACACCCATTTGGCTCCAATAACAGTTTTACCTTTTGCTTTAGATATCAATTCCCGACATCATTGATGTTGAACTGTCTCGAGTTCTTCTTGCATAGCTTCGATCCAGCTTTCATCAGATAAAGCTTCTTCTATGCTTTTTGGTTCAATTTCAGAAATGAGAGCCACAACACTAGACTCTTCACGCCTTTTAGATCTGGTGCGGATTCCTTCATTGATTTTACCGATAATAAGATCTTTGGGATGACTGGATTTATGCTTCCAGTTACTAGTTGATTTGTCTGGTTGATGATCTTTTTCTTTATTTAAATCTTCATGAACATCTTGATGCTGGACTTCCAGAGTCTGAGATGCTTCTTGAGTTGAAAGCTTTGGAAGGTTTGGAGCAAGTTCAGACTCTTCATACTGAGTCTGACTGGATTCACCTTGCATTGAGTCTTGGAATTTGACATTCATTGACTCCTCTACAGACTGGCTCTTCTTGTTATAAACTCTGTAGGCTTTGCTTGATGTAGAGTATCTAAGGAAGATGTCTTCATCTGATCTTTCTTCAAACTTACCAACTCGATCATTAGCATTTTTCAATATAAAGAATTTGCAACCGAACACATGAAAGTATGAAACAATAGGCTTCTTACCTTTGAATAACTCATAGGGGGTTTTCTCTAGAATAGGTCTTAGGAAGACTCTATTGGTTATATAGCATGCTGTCGAAACAGACTTCAGCCCAAAATCGTGAAGAAATCTTACTTTCAATTAAAAGAGTTCTAGCCATTTCTTGAAGAGATCTATTCTTTCTTTCCACAACTCCATTTTGCTCGGAGTATATGGAGAGGAAAACACATGATTAAAACCAGATTTATCACAAAATTTTGTAAAATCTTGATTTTCAAATTCACTTCCATGATCTGTTCTTATACTTGAGATAGCACATCCTTTTTCATTTTGAACCTTTTTAGCAAATTTTTCAAAATACGAAAAAGGTTTCGACTTACTTGCAAGAAAATATACCCAAGTAAAGCGAGAGTAATCGTCCACAATTACTAGACAATATTTCTTACCTCCAATGCTCTGGGCTCTTGTTGGTCCGAAGAGATCCATATGCAGCAACTGAAGTACATGATTAGTAGAGACATGATTTATTGACTTAAATGAATTTCTTACCTGTTTTCCCAGAATACAAGGTGTGCATGGATTGGACTTTTGGTATGGTAATTTGGGTAGACCTCGAACAAGCTGCTTTGATGATATTTTGGCTAATTGCTTCATGTTGACATGACCAAGCTTTATGTGCCATAAGCTTGCTTCATCTTGAATTGAGATTAGACATTGTGATTCATTTGGTTTCACGTCTAAGAGGTAGATATTTCCATGTCTTCGACCCATGAAAGACTGAGTAGAGTCTTTACTGATTCCAGAACATATTCCTTCTTGAAAGGAGATTTTGAAACCAGTATCGCACAATTGGCTAATGCTGAGAAGATTGTAGTTGAGTCCTTCCACTAGAGAGACATTGCTTATTGTGAGATTTCCAATTTTCACAGTTCCAAATCCCACAATGCTTCCTTTGCTGTTTCCTCCAAATGAAACTTTTCCACCATTTACTTGAATAAGCTTTATGAAGCAATTTGAGTCTCCCGTCATGTGTCTTGAACATCCGCTGTCAAGATACCATTTTACCTTTTCTTGACGGAGACCCGCATTTAAAAGAGAGTCTCAAGCTTTCTTTGGTACCCAAATTTTCTTGGGTCCTTTGATGTTAGTAGGATAAGCATTATTTGGCCATACTTTCTTAACAGGCTTCCAAACCATAGGACATTCTTTTTCAAAGTGATCCTTACTTGTTACACTTTGAACACCTTAGAGCATTTCGTCCTACAGACTTTACAAAAACTTTCTTGAAATGATTTCTGTAAGCCTTTTTCGATGGTCTTTTCTTAATTCTTTCTTTTACTTTAGGAAAATCAATCAAGGGAATTGTTTCTGCTGTCATGCTTAGACCAGACTTATTGAAGTAAGGTTTTTGAACCGAAAGAACTTTTTCAAGTTTTTCGGATCCTATTGAAAATTTCTTTGAAATATTTGTTAAGTTAGTTTTTAAAAAATCATTTTCTTTCAAAAGATTATCTTCTTTTTCTTTAAGAGTAGAAACATTCAAGTCTAAACTTTTAACTCTTTCTTCTAAAATGTTTTCTTTTTGTTTTAGAGCTGAGTTTTCTTTTTTATCGGAAATTCTTTTGAGAGAAGTCTTAAGACTAAAACACAGTTCATCAATGTATTTAGAGACCTTGGCAGGAATTTTAAAATCACTTACCTCGAATTCACCGTCGAGTCGATCCAGAGTCGAATCGAGTCGATTGTGCCATCGACACGGTTGGCATATTCCTCATCACTTTATTCACACTCAGTATCGCTCTAGGTTTCGGCTTTGAGAGCTTTTCGAGACTTTTCAGCTTTTCCTCTCTTCTTCTTCGAAGAGGACAGTTAGGGTCTCGATGTGTCCCTTTTTCTTACATTCGGCGTACTACATCTTTGTTTGGTTCCTCATCATCAACAAACTTGGTTTGCTGTTTCGAAAACTTTGTTTCTTTTAGTTGAACCTTCTTCATTTTCTATTCAGCTTTCTGAATCTTCCTATCATAAGAGCAAGCTCCTCATTGTCTAGATCTTCTTCAGAATCTGTATCATCAGAATCATCATTTAATTTTAATGCAATGGATTTCTTACCTCTTGGATCTTCGTCTTCATTAATTCGTTTCACTTCGTAAGACTGAAAAGTTCCAATCAGCTCGTCGACAGATAGTGGCATAATCCTTTGCGTCTCTCTTATTGAAGTCTTTATATGATTCCAATCCTTTGAGAGTTCACACAGTAGCTTGTTCACCTTCATAGGATCAGAAATTTTCTGTCCTTGATTCTCAAGACCATTGACTATATCTGTAAAACGGCTAAACATGTCAGTTATAGATTCTCCTGGTTTCATTTTGAAGGCTTTATATTGACCAAGGAGAATGTTAATTTTGGTCTCCTTCACTCGATCTGTTCCTTCGTAGGTGATGTGCAATCTATCCCAGACTTCTTTTGCTGTAACACAAGAAGATATTCTGTTATATTCAGTTGGTGACAAAGCACAATATAAAGAGTAAATTGCTTTTGCATGGAGTGCTTGTCTCTTGTTTATCTCTTCTTGAGACATTCCGCTGGTCTCAACGGTTTCTTTCCCTCTTTCGTAGACTCGATGCAGCAAGAGGAGTGATTCCTCTTTCCACTACGTCCCATTCCGTGAGGATCCTTTGACCGTAGGAAAGCTTTCATCTTGTTCTTCCGCATGTTGTAATCCTTTCCATCAAAGTAGGGTGGTCTGGTATTGCTTTGCCCTTCCACCAGCCCTGGTGCTAGCATACTAGCCATGGATCTTTTACTCTGAAGTAAAACACTTCAAATAAATTAAGAACACGAGCTCTGATACCAATTGTATAGTTAGTACGAGTATCTAGAGGGGGGTGAATAGGTATACAAAAGATTTTTCTTGATGTTTGCACAATACTTAGACAGTTGAAGGATTTGCAACAAAAAATAATCAACGTAAGACTGAGTAAAGGAAAGAGAGAATTGAACACGCGGTTTATAGTGGTTCGGCTTGATTCAAGCCTACGTCCACTCTTCTGCACTGACAGCCAATTGGCTGGATTCCACTATGAACAAAGAGATGTTTACAGCGTTGATCTTCCTTGATTTCTAGGTGTAGATGATCTACAACACTCGCTCAAGGTATCACCAAGTATAGACACTCTCTGTGTATACAATTTCGCTCAAACTGTATCGACTAATAATCAAGGTGCTTCAGAATCTGGAATTTTTCTATCAATCACGTTTTTTAAAACAACTAGAACATCTTCTTTTTATACTCCTTTATACCATCATAATCGTTGGCACTTTCCAAAGGAATTCCTCTAATCTACCCATTGGACGGAATCAATTAAGAAGATCATTCGAGCTATAAAAGGAACCTGACGATAGCCCATCAATCCTGCTCGCCCATACAATCAAGATCTTGGTTTCCAAGAATAGAACATTCCAAGAATATTTCGTCGACCATCGGATCTTCAATCGATCTAGATACGAATAAAAGAATCCGTTATATTTATCCAGCCAAGAGATCTTCTCCAGAGAATAAGATTAAATCCTCAACCATATACTTCGGCTCTAGATTTCCTTCGTCACTGGATCAGAAATACTGTCAATGAGAATAGTCTTGAGTCTTAAGTCTTGAGTCTTGAGTGCTGAGTGTCTCGGTAATCGAATGTCTTCGTGACTTTAAACCGTCGGTCTACAAATATCCAGACTAGATTGATAGAAACGTTTTGTCAGCTTCAAAATATCCTGGAAAGATTTCTCCAACACATGTCCCATTTGTGTCACTGTTTGTCTTGATCGTTTTTGGTAGCTGGTAATAATCACTGTACTTAAATCATTTCACTGGCAGTAGTCTTCCTTTGGTTTCGCAACTAACCCTTTCTCAAAGAATAATTCACACGAGATGAAAGATCCGTAGTAGAAATCCACTTGTGTTATTTCTTCATCTCCTCTTCTTTCTCTAAAGCAAGATCCGATTTGCCATATGTTATCGATAACTCTTCCCTTTTTTGAGTAGAAGACCTTTCAAGACGGGTTATTTACATTTCATTTGATGGTAAGAGGAAATTGAAAGCTAAGCAATGGTCTTCCAATGGGTTCACCACTCACCCTTTCTTAAAGAGCAAATCACATGAGAAGAAAGACTACAATAGGCATCCACCATTTCATTTGATTTGCCATCTGTTAACCACCCAAATCGATAGCTCTTCCATTTCATGAGCACTTCCTTTGGGTTCTTGATTGACCCTTTCTCAAGCAATTCACACCTATAATGTCGAAAACCTATGATTTAGGACCCGCTAAGTGACAATATATCAGATGAGAAGTAAACATTTTTGTAAAATTAATGAACACAAAAGCTAATCAAGATCTTGCCATTAGATCAATGTGAGATCACTGAAGAAACAAACAAGGACTAATAAAGGACTCCAAAGATTTATCTAAATTTAATGTGAAATCACCTCATAAATAGATGGGGAACAAGAAAACCCTAAAGATTTATGTGATTCTGAAACCGAGTGTCGGTATCCACGTCCATGAGAAGAGCCAATATAAAATATCTACTATAATCGGCAAGTCGAAGTTACAATCGCTCAACACACTCGGGTGTTTCCTATTCCTAAATTAAACCCAAATCCACGGTATTAAAAAAATAAACAACTCATTTTGGACGTAAAAAACTCAAGACACAAATTACACGCTTTGCCCGCAACCAAATGCGCATGCCCCTTTCTTCGGTTCAGCCAATTTGCATTACTTTTAAAGTCCAACTCTTGGTCCAAGTCAAACTTGCATACTTATCCAACCGGGTTGATTTCGCCATGTAAGAAGGTGTCTTGATCAATGGAAAAGTATATGCTTTTGATGGAGGTGTCTTGATCAATGGAAAAGTATATGCTTTTGATGGTCTTCATTTCTTATTTAGTTCAATCTGGATTCAATTGCGACTTGTTAGGACATAGAATCCACTCACAATGGAAAAGCTTATGGTGATTATGTTCCTATTTTTCTATGCCCATCTCCCATTATGGATGGGTTTAGCTATGCAAACTAATACGATGGATCGGCTCGCTTTAATCTACTCCAGAGACAATGTGGATGAGGATCCGCTCAGAGTCCTAAGCTCGTGGAATGACTCTTCTCATCATTGTGAGTGGCAAGGTGTTGTATGTAGTGGACGACATCTTGAAAGGGCCGTGTCCCTTGTCCCGAGGTCAAAAGGCTTGGGCGGTCTTCTATCACCTCATGTCGAAACCTCTCTTTCTTGAGAAGCCTCGTTCTAATGACCAATAGTTTTCGTGGCGAAATTCCACAAAGCATTGGCCACTTGTTTCGCCTTTACCATCTCAATCTTAGTAACAACTCTTTTGGCGGACTAGTACCCACCAATCTTTCTCAGTGCTCAAACCTTAAGACTTTGAATCTCATCGATAACCAACTTGTGGGCGAAATTCCTGATGAGCTTGGCTCTTTGTCAAAGCTTCGAGTTTTTAGTTTGTCTAAAAATAGTCTTACGGGATCTATTCCTCATTCTATTGGAAATCTCTCCCAACTTTCCATTCTTTCCGTCGCATTTAATGGGTTGCAAGGAGAGATTCCCGAGACATTGTCCAAGCTTCGTGGTTTGATGTATTTTCAATTGGCGTTTAACCAACTCACCGACGAGATCCCTCCAAAGAATCTTCAACATCTCCAGTATTATCTATTTTAGTGCTAGTGACAATCAATTGAGAGGGAGCATCTCCCCTTATATAGGCGATACTCTTCCTTCTCTCACTCTTCTTAATTTTAAGAGTAATTTGTTTACTAGTGTTATACCTCCATCCTTATCGAATGCCTCCGGCCTTCAATACATCAACTTTCAAAATAACAATTTTCATGAATCGATGCCCGCAAATCTTGGAAGGCTAAAAGCTTTGGAAGTATTGCTCCTTGCTTCTAAACAGTTGCAAGATGACTGTAATTTCATTACCTCATTGACTAATTGTTCAAGGCTGGAAATTATTGATGTGGAATGCAATTTTCTTGAAGGTCCATTGTCGGAATCCATTGGCAATCTTTCCAATAGTGTTAGAGTAATTTCTATGTCGCGCAACTTGATTTACGGATCCATTCCTCCAGGTATTGGCAATCTCTTCAACTTGTCCATTCTTGTTTTATCAAATAATTCGCTTGGTGGTCGTGTTCCTTCTTCTATTGGAGCACTCCATAACTTGCATGAATTGTACTTAAGCAGAAACATGCTAACAGGAGAGATTCTGTCATCGATTGGCAATTTGACGTTATTGAATTGCCTTTACCTGCCATTCAATGAATTTTACGGGGAAATACTGCAGAGTCTTGGTAATTGCAAGCAGCTAATTGAGCTGGAGCTTTCCAATAATAATCTAAGCGGTTCAATCCCAGGGGAGGTTCTTAGTCTTTTTACCATTTCAATCATCTTCAACTTGGCGCATAACTAGTTGAGTGGATCTCTTCTGACTCAAGTTGGGTCCTTGGCCAATCTTGTCGAACTAGATCTATCTTACAATAAGTTGACGGGACTAATTCCTAGCTCCATCAGCAAGTGCTTGCTATTGGGTTGGCTCAGCCTAGCTGTCAATTCCTTTCATGGCAAAATTCATTATGCTTTAGGCACATTAAGAGGCTTACAAAACTTGGATGTTTCCCATAACGACTTATCTGGTGAAATCCCAAATTTTCTTGCTCAACTTAGGGATCTAATGTACTTGAATCTATCTTCAAATGGCTTGAAGGAGAAGTTCCAAAGCAAGGAGTATTTCTCAATGCTAGTGCAATATCTGTCTTTGAGAATAGGAATCTTTGTGGAGGTATTGCAGAACTAAACCTTCCTTCTTGCAAATCAAATACCTTTGAACCATTTTGGACCAAAAAGGTTATAGTAATTGCCACAGTGGCGGCCATCTTGTCAGGCTTCATTCCGTGTCTTTGCTTCTCTATAATTCAATACCGGAGAAAGAAGTCAAAAGAAAATATCTCTTCACCTGAATTGCCATTTGAACACCAATTTTTGAGGGTCTCTTATGGGAAACTCTTTAAAGCCACAGACGAATTCTCTAAGAACAATGTGATTGGTAAAGGGAGATATGGTACTTTCTATAAAGGAACTACATGGGAAGGTGGCTGGGTGGCGGTTAAAGTGCTCAACTTGGGCCACAAAGTGCTTCAAAGAGCTTCGTCTAGGAATGTCGAATCTTAGGGGCCATAAGACACCAAAATCTCGTAAAGATATTGAATGTGTGCTCAAGCGTGGACTATCAGGGCAACAATTTCAAAGCTCTATTATACGAATACATGGTTAATGAGAGCTTAGAGAATTGGATACACCAGGGAAACCAATAAGATGTTGAGCATGAACATGAACATGGAAAACCAAGACATTTGGGACTAATGCAGAGGTTAGACATTGCCATTGGCATAGCTTCCGCGATCGAATATCTTCACGAGGATTGCAGCCCAAAGATTGTACATGGAGATTTGAAGCCGAGTAATGTCCTTCGGACAACAAGATGATGGGACGACTTGGGGATTTTGGGCTGGCGAAGATCGGTTACTGCCGCAATAACAGAGGCCATGGACATTGACAACCGTAGTAGCTCAGTGCTAGTGAGGGGTTCCGTACGCTATGTCCCTCCGGGTACGTAAATTTTCTCATTAATTGTCTAAGTTTTATCTGCGTTGGCCTTGAGGTGAAAATTGGATTTTCATTGCATATTGCTTAATGTGCACTATTTTAAAGTATGGCATGGGAGACATGGCATCAAAACAAGGGGATGTGTACAGTTTCAGCATTCTTCTATTGGAGATGTTCATTGGAAGGAGACCCACAGAAGAGGCTTTCAAGGACCATTTGAATCTCCACACCATTGTCAAGGTGAATCTGCCAGACCGAGTGATGGAGATCATGGACTCGGCCATTTTTAACGGAGAAAACGAGAACGACATTGAGAGGATGGGAGATTGCATTGCTTCCGTCCTAAGGATTGGAGTTGCATGTTCAATAGAGTCGCCGCGGAATCGGATGGACATGGCCAAAGCACTCAAGGAATTGCATAAGATCAGGGCTAGTTATAGAGCCGAGCAGAGGTCTGGTTGAAGCAAGTTCAGCATGCAAGTACTTACGCTACTTCAATGTCTTAGGATTTATGTAGCTTTGAACGAGAAAAATTCGGATGGTTCAATTTAAGTACTCTATCTCCATCTCTTTCTCCCCCTTCTCTACGATCTCACTATTTTCTTTATCTGGATTTTCTGTTTCTAATTTTTCCTCTAGAAGTTCTCTAATAAATTTTAAATAATTCCTATTAATCTTAAGTATTTTAACATTAGATAATGTGAGTACCCACATGCCTTTCGTCACAAAAAGAGAGTTTTTATTGACGATTGATGCGGATGATCTCATACCATCATTATCAGAATATTATCAAATTATTTTGAGATTCCGTCAGAATTGATGAAATTAAAGTTGACTATGTAATTTTGCTTATATGCCTAGGTAAATAGTTTTCTGATTAGATTACTTCCTTTCCGTCAAATATTGTTCTAATGCCTTTTAATTGCAATACAATACTCCGTCATTCCGATGAAATCTCTGAATATTTTGATAATATCATAATATTTCCCCTCAAACTCAAGGTTATTCTAAGGAAATCAGCTGGAGTTTGGAAACTTGAAAATCAAGCAAGAAAAGGAGCCTTTGTAAGATCATACCCTGTTTGAACATCAGAATGAACACGGACAAGTTCAACAGTTCCTCGAGAAATATGTTATCGAGTAAAGTAACGGTTGCTCTCAATATTTGAATCCACAAATGAGGGAGACTCGAGCCAAAGGCGTGGCGGTAAGTCTGTGGGAACTTACTTGAGCCCTGAAGAACCTGAGTTGGGTTATCCTAGAAGGAACTCAATATCGAGATTAGTAAGATAAGATATGGAAGTTGAAAGGGCGTGTTCTTAAAAAGAACATGACCAGAGACTTGAAGGTGATTAGAGAGAGATTCCAACATCTATTCCCTCATGTTCAATACTAGGTCCAAGGAAACAACAAAGTCGTGCACGCCGGCTCAAGTTCGGTGCATTCCTGAGGTCGAAGAAGGGAAAAGCAAGCGCAACGAATAAGTTCGAGAGGAGTATAACTAGGGGGAAGTGTTGTGCAAGGGTTTGAAAGGAGATTTGTTCTACAAAACCGGTGAAGGAAGATGGTTGATAGTGTACCCGGCAGTGAAGGCAGCTTCACCCCCAAAATTGTTTATGACAAGATGCCGACACATGCATAACATGACGAGAATCTAACTGGTCTACTTTTGTACAAAATAGTGTATGCTTATTTCAGGCCGGTAGCATAGTATAAATTAAAATTGCCATGCCAGCATACTTTATCAAGATCAACATGAATTTATAAACCAAGTTGACATAATAAGACCCTCGTTAAATTAAACTAAATGGAGACTCAGGTAATTGTGCAGAATTAATACGCTGATAAATAATCAAATATGTTAATTCAGAAAATTTTTGGCAAATTATATAGATAAGAGTGTTAACAAAAATTGGTAACTTTGAAATCTTTATTGTCATCGAACAATACATGGAACTATGTATAGAGACAAAAGCATGCTTCAATAATAACTTTCTAATGAATGACTTTTCATCGGACCTTGAAGAAAAGTTAAAAGAAAAGTTAAAAAGGAAAATTAAGAAGAATAAGTTAGAAAACTAGCAATCAATTTATCTTTTTCAACATTGTAAAAAGTTAGATCAAATTAAAAAAGGAGAACCGTTGATAATTTATATAATTTCTGTAATGGGGAAAATACCCGTAGAAATCAAAAAAGAAATTACTATCAGAATTAACAAAATTGAGCTATGCCATTTTAACTCCAGAATCCTCTAATACTGGCATTAAATCGAATTAAATGACTCTTTAGAAGTTGCAAGTACATGCATGCATGATATACAAAAATATGCGACACTTTTCTCTATTTGTTCTCAAATGATTTAGAGATGGATAGATGCATTATTTCAATGTATATTTATAGATTTATAAACGTAGAAAAATATAAAGTAGAGGTGTAATCTTGTAAAAGGCAATAAATTATGTCAATGCAAATTAATTTTTAAATGATAATTCATATTGTAGGTTAATAGGAGAAGTAAAAGTAAAGTCAATGAGATTATTAAATTTCGTCAAGGTTGATTTTAGTGGGTAGGCTATTTTTATTTTTTATTTTTACAATGGGAAGATGGTCATTCTAACAACATAAAATCTCAGGGGATACACTTGTACAATATAAAAATGGGAGAAGTCACTTGTACAATATAAATAAGTTGAAGAACTAAAAGTGAGAGTATTAATTTAGGATTACTATCACGAAAAGGTATCAGTCGCTGTATTTTCTTTCAATTTTTTCATGTCTGGATCCGTGAGTAGGAGGCTCGGCGGTCGTTAAATATATATGCAATTGATCCTTAGCATCATGCAGTGCACTCGTGAAAAATTGAAACTTTGATTGGGCTTATTAGAGTTGCGACGATACTCGATTATGAGGGGAAAAGGAATTCGGCTTTACCCTGCAGAAGCAAGCCCCCCGGCGAGTGCCGAATTCGTCTAACAACGGTAGTGGCGATTGCCTCGCTTTAAGAGGCGTTTGAGGCGCGAAACCTGCCTAAAACAGCAGGGCTCTGGAGCCGCAAATCGATGTCGACGGATTCGCCGGTGGTGCGAGTGAAGGTAAAGATAGATTTGACAGAGAAGGAGAAGATGATCTTTGATCGGCCTCTCGCCACCGTTCGCCAATTTGGTCTCTCTACCCAGCTGCGGGTCGCTGGCGGCTAGGTTCGTGATAAGGTTGGTAAATTTGCAAGCGCAGTAGAGTGTTCGCTTCGACGTGCGTTTAAGTTCTTTTGCGGTACTAATTGTGCATAAGCATGTTGTTTTGTGCTTCTTTTGAGATATTTTTCTCCGATTACATGTTTAGTTATATCCAGTTCAAGTTCTTGCTTTTCCCTCCCTATAAGACGTGTATTGTCTTTGTTTGACTGGGGTTTTTGTTCCTTCGGTGTGTGAATTTCGAAAATTGCAGTGTAGGAGCATCAACTAATCGAGGTCTCTATCGTTGCGGTTCTATTGTTTGTGAAGGTGCTGGGATTGAGACTGCACTCTTTTGACTATTTGGTCATTGTGCGTTATTATTTGAGTAGAGAATGATTATATGTTCTGAGAAAGCCCCCGGGATTCTTTCAAACTGTTATGAATGATTTAATGTCTGTCATTTTTAGCATAATTTTTCGCTCAGAATCATTTGTCACATTCAAGCTGGATTGATTCGAAGAGAAAGGATTCAATTATTATACTCGAATCGATGTGAATGACATTGTAAAAATGGTGAAATTATTGTGTTAAACCTATTCTTTGAAGAAGATGATGAGCAAACTCACGTCATCTCATCTTTACAGCTTCTAGGGAAAGAGTGTTGTGATATCGATATTGCAATTGATGACATGTTCAGTAGTACATTCGTCGATAAGGGTACCCAATATTTGGCGTCAACAGGGCAAGAGGCACACGGTCTGGTTGCTATCCCAAGGTACATTGAGTTTTGTACTTGACTTTTGCCTTCAAATATTAGCTTTCCATATTTTAATGTGTGAATGTATGATTTGACTTGAAGTTTATGTGTGAGTGTTGGTCAATTATTTATTCTGCACCGGAAGTTTATAATGTGAGCGGGTGGTTATTTGTTTATTGTCCTTTCCATTTCTTACATGGTGATTTCCTTGTCACTGAAAAAAAGAAAAAAGAAACAAGAAAGACTGGAAAGGAGTGCTCACTAGAGTATAAAACAAAGAGGAATGGGTCCGCAATACCTAGTCAAATAATTAAGACCTTGGGATCAAGCAATGCTAGCTAAGTGTGAAGGAAGAGGATTAAAAGAGAGTTTTGAAGGCGTAGAGATTGCTCTTTTGAAGATGCGAGACTCTTGATTCTTCACGATTAGCTGTTTCTTTTACTTCACAAAATTTGAAGTGCTAGACATTTATATTCAGTGGATTCTACATCTTGAATGCGATCTATGTGTTGGGGTTGGCACACATGTGGTTTAGGTTGTGACATCCTGAAATTCGACCCTGTTTCGATAAAGTGAAATGGGCATTTCGTCAGCGTGCCTCTGGCCTTTTTCTCTGAGCTGATCACTCATGAGTTAACTAACCTATTGGGTGAAGCCGTTAAGGGATGTATCGGCCGTAAAATCCCAAAAAGCTACCTAATTGGTTGGATTGAGCTAAAATCACGTCTGATCGATTTTTAACCACGAAATTGAACTCGATTTCGGAATCGAATTTTAAGCACGTCATAATTCTTATTTTTAGGATCCTCTGTCCATCGCTCGTCAATTTATTGATTGAGTCCAAAATTTCAATAAAGAAATTATCGGAAGAAAAATTTGAAGTCCGAAAAGAAATTTGAAAGGAAAAGGAAAAAAGAAAAATTAGGTATTTCCTTTTTCTCTTTTTCCTTTTTTTCCTCTCTCTCCCCCTCTCTTCTCTTTTCTTTCTTTTCTTTCTTTTTCTCTCTTTTCTTTCTCTCTTCTCTCTCCTCTCCCCTCCCCCTCGTGCGATTCCCCACCGCCCATTCTCTTTCTCTTTTCTCCTTTGACCGGTCCACCCTTATCTTCTCCTCTCTCTCTCTCTCTCTCTCTCTCTCTCTCTCTCTCTCTCTTTCTTTTTCTTCTTCTTCCTCCGCACGCTCGACCGAACTAGCTCTTCTTCTCCTTCTTTTCTTTGCGTGCGAACCAGGAGCTCGGAGACAGCAGCTCGCCGAGAACCACTCGCCGCTCGTCCCACCGCCGCACCGCCGCGCCGCGCCCGTGCGCCCACCGCCGTCCCGCCATCCGCGCACGCCCAGGCCGCGCGATCCAGCTGCTGTTCGCCCCTGTTCCGCACCGACCAGTCCATCTCCGGCCACCTCCGGCCACCGCCTAGCCTCGCCGGACCACCCCCGCGACCCCTCGCCCTCCGCCGGCTTCCCCTTGCCGCCCTAGCCGCCGGAGCGGCTCCGTTCAGCCCCGACCAGCGAGCCCACGGAGTGGGTTTTAGCAACTTCAGGCCCACTTTTGGGCCGTTTCCCGGCCCCGAACCCGAGCCGTGCTTTGGGAAGTTTCGTTCCTCGCGTCGCCGCTGTCGGATTGATCCGATTTGCGCGCGATTTGGTGAGTAATCTCACTAATCCAGGATTAGTTGGCTAATTATGCTTAAGGTTGGTTTAGATTTAATTAATTATATTTAGGTTGTTAGATTAGAATAAATTAGCAATTATTAGTCAATTGTGATGTGATTTAAATAAATTGATTGCGTAATTAGCAAGTAGACGTGGTCTACTAATTATTGGAAGTGCCTCGGGATTTTTCCGGACCCTTAGTGGGCTCCAATTAGGCTTTTCGGGCCTAAGTGGATTTTTTAGTATTTAAATATTAAATTTCGGAATTAAATTAAATAATTATTTATTTTCCGAAAATTCAACTGAGATGGCCTGGAACCGGGAAATTATGCTGATGACTGTGGTGAAGTCCATTTATTTAATCGGGCCTTATTTTGAGCTAAATTGAATTTTTAATAATTAATAATTAATTTTCGAAATTAATTAATTAATTAATTATTTTTCGGAAATTAAGATTTTGATGGCCGACGACCGAAATCTCATGCTGATCGTCGTTGCGCAGTCCGTTTATTTATTTGAGCTCCACGTTGTATGGAATTGGATAAATTGTGATATTTTATGGATTTACCCTAAATTGATTGGAATTGATTGAGATTGAATTGTTGATTGGTAAATGGCCAAGTATGTTGGCCAAGTATGTTATTCAGTATTTATAATGCTTTGTTGAATTGATTTAATTATTTGATTGAGAAATCGTTGGGCATTGGTTGTCAGTATTGAAAGTTGATTGTTAACCACTTGAAAGAAGCACGTGGCTCGGTGAATTGGAATATCACCTGGAGAATACACGTGAGTTCAGTGGTTGAATATATTGAATTGTTTGTATTGGCTTTGTGATGAATATATCACCTTGGCGAAAAAGACGCCCGAGAGCATATTGAATTGTTTGTGTTGGCTCTGTGATGAATATATCACCTTGGCGAAAAAAGACGCCGAGAGAGCATATTGAATTGTTTGTGTTGGCTCTGTGATGAATATATCACCTTGGCGAAAAAGACGCCCGAGAGCATATTGAATTGTTGACGTTGGCTGCGTGATCGGTGTATCACCTTGGCGAAAAAGACGCCCGAGAGCATAGTAAAGTGTTCACTGTACGTCACCTTGGCGAATCAATGCCTGAGAGCATTGATGGAGCTCTGTGACTAAGTGCAGGCATCTAAAAGGGCACGTGGCTCGGTGACTTGATGCATCACTTTGGCAAAAAGGTCGCCTGAGAGAATGCACGTGGGCCCAAGGTTCGAGGCACGTGAACTCGGAGACTTGGAAGGTCATCCTGGAGAATGCACGTGGCCTAGCTTTTAAATATCCCATAGTGGGGATTGATTCGTATAACATGTAATCGATTGGTTCGATTTGTTAAAGTGAATGGGTGTCTATTGTGAATTGTACTGACTTGCAGGTGGGATCAGAAGCCAAGGTAAGTCCCCTGTCCTGTGCGTGTTTAGGCAGCCTTTAGTATAATGGTTTACTAATCGGGCTTAGTGGGGTAGAACTCGCTGAGATGTAGTCTCATCCCAGTTTGGGGAAAACCATTTCAGGACTCCGCTGAAGAGCTGAGGAGGAGGAATCCGAGAAGGAGAACTCGGAGGTGAGATCTGATGAGAAAGATTTTTGGAAGAAGAAGACAATCCTGATAGGGGCCTTGAGTACGGCCTAGTTCGTCTAAGTTTCTGTCTTCTTTTGAGATCTCCGTTTTGATGTGAATAGTTATGAAGTGAATTGTGGTTTGTATAAAAGTTTGGTTATAAATTTCAATATAAAAAATATGGCCCTGCTTTTCTATCCCATCGTTTTATTGTCTGGGGATTTTAACTGCTTCCGCATGTGCTTAAAAATGAAAGGGTTGGCGATACATTGTCCTGGGATATCGCATTATAAAATCGACCAAGTGAGATGGATGTGTGCGTGCCTGAGGATCGGGGCGTGACATAGGTCGTGCAAGACCTTTGTCGCTTTTAGCAAGTTTCACTGGAAACAATCCATTTCTATCCGTGTGGTCACACTGCTTTTCACTGACCTCAAAACTCAATCCAAAAACTATTAAGTAAATCAAATAAGTCAAAGAAGGGTTCCAATTGCCTATCTCTTGCATATCTTACAAACTCTATATCCCTCCAAAGAAAGACTGTCGTTACCTCATGATTAGTAAAGCAGTTTCCCAAGATATAAAGCCTTTCTGGAGGGAATCGACACTTGCAAAATCTTTTTCATATCGAGATAAATTGGCCCTCTTATGTTTATCTCTCCATGGGCTTCAAAATATGATTAAGTGAAGAACCAATGGTTCACTTTATGTGGAATATGGAGTGTATGCAGGATGAAGTGTGTACTTTTGAGAATACCCCTTTTCTGCTCTGGTCTTATTATCCGGTAGGTCTACTGTCTTCATGAGCTCTGTGGAAGGGCTTTTCTTTTTGGTCTCCCGTAATTCTCTCTTAACTTGTTTTTGTATGTTAGTCATGAAATATAGTTTTGTCGGCGTAGTTGAATTTGGAACTTCTTATACATGAATATTTGCTCATATTGTTTGATTGAATTAGGTTGTGGTATATTATTGTGGCAGATGCTGTCTCCATTCTGAATGGGTATTTTGCAGCAAATCGGACCAGTCGAAACATCTGGAAACAGCGAGGATGGCCTCTATGATATATGCATAGATTTTGTGAACTTAAGGTCTGAAAAGTACAGTGAGAATAGCCACTTTCCCACCCAGATGTTATGCAGTAGTACAGCTGTCGATTCATCCGTCATACGTTTTCTTTCCACCTGTATCTGATTATCTTGTTTAGTCAGGGCTTGCTAGACGGAATCATTTCCAGTAAATAGCAAAAATAGTTTTTAGCTCTTTCGTGAACTTTCTTTTTTAGGGGAAGAAAGACAAGCAAATTATTTAGGTTGTATCGACAGGGCAGCCGCTTGCATGCTTCGTGGTGGTACTCATACTTAAGGAATGCAAGTGTACAAATGACAAGAATGTAGCTCATAATCATCAGTAAAGTGACTTGAACTCTGACGATCACATGTCTATTCTTGAACAGTCTTGGTCCAGGAATTTTCTTCTAAACTATTTTTCTTTCTTCTGCTAATTCACTTGAGAGACTTGTTGAACAAACATTGTTTTCTTGTAAGTGTCGAGTATATCATCATAGATAAGAGGGCCTAAAATTCATCATGAAAGCTAAATGCAATGAGCTCACGGCCTTTTACATTTTGTGTCCATGGCCATTCATTTGTGACATTAGCACAGTGTTTTCTTTTAGATTGTCAATGCTTGGAGCAAATTTTGTCTATTTATTGCTTTGTCCTCTCTCTCTCCATGCACTGGTGCCTCCGATGTGATTGCGCTCTTGTTCAACTATTTATGACCCAAAAATCTTGCTAGTTTCTTGGTTGTTACTTTTGTGAATGGTCGTTCAATTTGACTTCTCTTACAGGATTTTGGCACTGCAGAAGAGGATGCTTACAGAAGGGATTTAACTATAGACAGGTGTCTCTTCTGCTTTATGTAACTGATAAATTGCCCTTGAATCAAAATGTTAATTGCATCAGATTCTGTTTATCTCAAAACAATTCATTGGTTACTTTTAGGCGGTATTTGATCTTACACCTGTTAGTTAAATATATTTTGAATGTATCAAATCATTCTATTACTCTATAATTGATACATAACAAACTTTTCTGTTACCCTATCCAACCTTATTTCCGGTTACTAATAGTGGACATAGTCTGCTCTTCCGCAAAGTATATGTAGCTCAAAACTTACTGCCTGTTGATCATCTAATGCCAATTAGCTAGATGACAATTAAAGAGGAATTGCTGATTGTTTTGATTTTCTGGTCAGCTGGCAAGAAGTCATGGAATGTACAGTCTTCCAAATCTTTATTTGGATACTTTTTTTTTTTAATAGCTAATAAAGTGGTTTAGCACCACATGCCTTTCGTTAATTTGTGAAATTTGTATGTTAATCCAATCTCTACTTTAGACATTACCAGTCATCCAGATAAGAGTTGCCTCTTTGTATGTTTAGAATATGAAGTTTGTTTATTTCAATCTGCTTCTGTACCTCAAACAGCTTGCTACTCTTATTTGTATGGTTCCTCTCTATGTTGGTCCATTTGTTTGATGACTTAAATTTTTTATCTGACAGCATGTTTAACAATATCAAGACCAGTTCAGTTGAAGATTTAACTGGGAGAGGTTAGAATAGATTTTTTGACTTGATTTTCTTTTTGTAAGACCTTCTTGGGGAATTATACTATATTAATATTTCTGCTTTTTGAATTTTTGTTCACTCTACAGGGACTGATGATCTTAAATCAGGAAAAATTGTGACCCAACGGAAACGCTTCTGGATGATCCTTCGCGTGTTCTTCGTGCTGTTTGCTTTGGTGCTGTTTTATTTAAATTTTGTTGAGCTTTTGTTTCGTGTGTTTATTTAGTTCTGGATATTCTTATTCGGTGTGCCTGAGACCATTTATAATACAACCCATTGCTGTTTGTTTTTCAGTAGAACAAATGGATGTATCTTGTATAAAACAAGGGAAGTTTTATTATCTATTCGTCAATGCCATAGCTTGTTGGCTTTGGACTAATTGCATGAAATTGTGTAAGAGTTGCATTTGACAGTCTTGAGTACACACGCATGCACCAAATGCAGTCTTCCTTCTAGTCTCGTCAATGCCATAGCTTGTCGCCTTTGGACTAGTTGCATGAAATTGAGTTAAGAGTTGCACGTGACAGATTAAATACAGATGCATGCACCATATGCTGTCTTCCTTCTAGTCACATCCTTTTCCTGTACAAATGAATGTATTACGTGGGTAAACATGTGACTGCATAGGTAGGTAAAAGGTTTTACTCAAGAAAGTAATGATTGCATGAAAGACATACCTACAATGGAGTGAGCTTGAACCATGAGCCTACCGTTTGTACTTAATGTATGAAATGTATGATTCTTTTCTTTTGAATACTCTTGGATCCTCTTGCATCCTTGCAATCCCTGAATTGGGAATGCTTAATGATTTTATTCTTAGATGAGCTTTGTAAACCTTGCGTTTCTCATCCTGCAAAGAAGCTTTTTTTTTTCTTTTTTTTTCTCAATCTCCTGCCTTGTAATGAGGATGCTCATTTTTATATAATTTGTACAAGAGTTTTGCAAGATCAAAAAGGAGCTTTTTGCTATTTTACTGTTGTTTGGTCATTCTTGTGCCTCCATGTTCATTTCAGGCGCAAGGTTCACATATTCGTTGGATGAAGAGCTTAAGAGAGCTGCCGCATTCAATGATGTCAAAGATGCATTTGCAGCTAAAATTAGTAGGGAGCGCATTGAGACA
Organism: Eucalyptus leucophloia subsp. euroa; assembly: GCA_017140325.1. Taxonomy (NCBI): domain Eukaryota; kingdom Viridiplantae; phylum Streptophyta; class Magnoliopsida; order Myrtales; family Myrtaceae; genus Eucalyptus; species Eucalyptus leucophloia. The sequence goes on from CM029473.1 coordinate 34,478,085, forward strand.
GAAGTATGCGTCTATAACATTCCTCTATTGGCTGCTTTATCTCATATAAATGTTTTTTTGGTGGAAGTCTTGTATATGTGGCCTTTATCTTTTCTCCCTAACTTCTGTATATGATTTGTATGTTCCGTTTGAATTTTACTTCTCATTGATGAGATGGGATCAATGTTTTTCCCCTTCTCCGGTATGGCAGGTAGATCTGATGATATCTAGCAATGAACCAGATAAAGCTATTGCTTACACCTATGAGTTGCAATTGTTTTGAATTGTCTTCAGTCTACCTCATGGACATGAATCGACATTGCCAGAAGAGTGCTATAGGTTGGTTTGTTGGATTGGGTCCACAACTGACCATTTCTCTGAAGAGTAATTCACGCCTATAATGTTAAAAACTGATGGTTTCGGACTCGAGGAGTGACTACATCGGATGAGAAGTAAACTTTCTTGTAAAAAATATGATTTTGTAATTAAGTGAATGTAAAATCATCAAAAAAATAAATGAGGAATAATAAAAGACCTAAAGATTTTCTTGATTCAGTTCGAGTGTCAGTTCTTATACCAACGGGGAGAGCTAGTAGCAAAAATCTGCTATAATTGAAGAATTAGAGTTACAATAACTCAATATGCTCACATGTTTACCATACCTAAAGTAAACCTAAACCATGGTATTAACAAATAAATAATTCATTTTGGATGTGAAAAATTTACAGCACAAACATACGCTTTGTTCGCGACCAATTAGGAGCTCTCTTTAAAACAGCCAAAAATCAAGGACCTCGTTCGTTCTTGATTTCCTTTCTGTGCGGCATGGCTTTCCAAGATGCCACTGGGTAGCCATCAAATCCTACCCTTTGGTGTGGCTAATTTGCAGTACTTTTAAAGTCCAACTCTTGGTATGGGTTAAACTTGCGTATCGGGTTGGATTTCGCTGTGTAAAAAGGTGTATTTTGACTAATGGAATTCTTTGCGGCATGGCTTTCCAAGATGCCACTGGGTAGCCATCAAATCCTCCCCTTTGGTGCGGCCAATTTGCAGTACTTTTAAAGTCCGACTCTTTGTATGGGTTAAACTTGCGTATCGGGTTGGATTTCGCCGTGTAAAAAGGTGTATTTTGACTAATGGAAACGCATATGCTTTTGAAGGTCTTCATTTCTTATTTAGTTCAATCTAAAAGAGACTTTGCTTTTTGCACCCCAGGAGACGCTGGTTTATTGGTCTTCCTCTCGTTGCCTTCCTCAAAGGAACGAACTTACAAAAAAGCTCCTCAAGTTGCTGCCTCACCATTCATTTGGCAAGTGCTTGAATAATGTCGGCGGTCTCGACAAGGCACTTTCTTTCTATCCCGAGTGTGCCAGCGATGTCAGTGTCACTCCAAAATGGTGGGACCATTTGCACTGCGCCATGTCTCATTATAAGTTTGTTCTCGCAATCGAGAACACTTGGACGGAAAGTTACGTGACGGAGAAGCTATTTTATGCTCTGGACGCCGGGGCGGTACCCATCTATTTCGGTGCCCCCAACGTCATGGACTTTGTCCCTCCGCATTCGATCATAGACAGGAACAAGTTTAGCTCCATGGAGGAATTGGCAACTTTCGTGAAGTCCCTCGCGAATGATCCGGTGGCGTATGCCGAATACCACGCATGGAGAAGATGTGGTGTATTAGGTAATTATGGAAACACACGTGCGGCAAGTCTCGATACCTTGCCGTGCCGGTTATGTGAGTTCATTAGCAAAAAAGGTGGCAGGAACGCGAGAGCTTTATGAAGAGCTGATTCATTTTGAACACCCATTTTTTTTTTTTCCTTATCATCCCATTGATGTGCGGTGTTTTATAAGTTTAGTCCATGGACATTGACATATATAAAGAGAGATGGATATGTGAGGACACGGTAGATTACACATTGATGTAAACAGGCCACTAACAAAGTCATATTAATTGAATACAAAGTCGTCATGATCTTTGTGTTTGGACTTCTCTCCAATCCTATGAAAAGACTTAGGATGGATTTTGGAAGAAATGTGACCCGTATGCGGTGAGAGTCGCACGGATGGTAATAAGGGGGGTTTGAGCCGTATGCAGTGACAGTCGCTCTGAGGGGGATTCTAGTCGTATGCGGCGAGAGTTGCACGGACGGTAAGGAGGGGAGTTCACGTTTATGTGGAGATGTATTCTGTTCTCTCAAAGGGTTGTACATTCCTATCAAGTACATCTACTTTTATGGGTCGATGGTGTAAAACAATTGAGAGAATTCCATCTTTTTTTTTTTTTTTTTGGTTAATACCATGAAAAACCCCAAACTAGTACATATATGACAAATTTACTAAAAACTATTTTTTTGACCATGAAAAACCCAAAATTAGTACACCTGTGACAAATTTACCCCAATTGACCATAAAAAACCATAAATTGGTACACTTATGATAATTTTATCCTAAACTAATTTATTCGACCGTAAAAAACCCCAAATTGATAAATTTGTGACAAATATACTTTCCGCTAAATTGAATTAATACCACAAAAAAGTCACAAAAGTTGTAAACTATGACAAATGGAGCGTAAAATCTTAAATTGGTATACCGGTCAACTGTCACGTATCATTTAACTTAATAATTTGACGGTAAAATTTAACAAAAAACTAACAGAGGGTAAATTTGTCACAAGTGTACCAATTTAGGGTAAATTTGTCAAAGGTATACCGGTTTAGGGTTTTTGGTGGTCAAAAAAATAGTTTGGGTAAATTTGTCATAAGTGCACAAATTTAGGGTTTTTCAAGGAATTAAACCTTTTTTTTTTATCGAAAGAGAATTCCATCTTTTACTGGACCCATTTTTCCACTAAACAGATATTACAGCTATTTTGAGAACAGTTAGTGCATTTTTAGTACTCCACTTAAGTTTTTAAAGTTTACCTAGAAATTAAAAGGTCCAAAGAGGAACGTAGTTTATACACTACCGAAGCTTATTGCTATTTCTTTCTTGTTGACTTAGGCCTTATTTGTTTAGGATCAAGTAAACAGTAATAAATAATTTTTTTAATATTTCCATGGAATTGGAAATATTATCCAATTCTTTTTTAAAAAAAACTATGAAACAAATTGTATGTGAATCTAGGTGATAATATATTACTTGTTGTGAAAGTTTTGGATGTTTGGAGATAAAAACATTTAAAACACGTTAACTGCAAAATTTAAATTATGCAAAAGGTTAAAAAAGGTGAAAGGTCTATTTAGAAACACCTTTATGCGAGATCTTTCTTATAAGTGCCCTCATTGATTGGAGTAGGGTCTACAGTAACAATTAGATGCTTAATATATGCTACTCCAAGTATTATTATTTAACCTTATTGAAAGTTGTTGAGAAATAGTAAAAACAACTTTTTTAGGGGTTTAGGACTTTTACTCTATTCTCTTGAGAAGTTGTTGCCTTGTCGGTAGACAACACTTGCATACATCTAATTGTTATGAATACAAGATAATAGTACAAATGGACTCTTAACTTTGGTCAAATATGTAATGTTGTCAATGAATTTTTAATTTGTGTAATGTGGTCTATGAATTTTAATTCAATATACAATGTTGTCCTAAACTTTTAATTTATTTAATGTGGTTTCTGAACTATCGGTAAATGTTTAAATGTAATTTCTAGACTACATGAAAATGTCGAAGGATTGACTATAGTGTAGAAACCACATTAAATAAATTAAAAGATCAATGATGGCATTACACATTAGATCAAAGTTTGTGGATCGCATTAAATAAATTATAGAATTGTGCATTAGACCAAAAGTTCTATGACATTTGTGTCATTTTCCTTTATGAATATCGTGAAATTCTTATTACACTTTAGATGGTTGATATCACGGGAGATCATCCCCTGTTTTTTGGGAACAAGATGAAATGACTCGGTAGGCATCTACCTGTTCTTTGTTCTTTTTTTTTTTTTTTTTTTGTCTCTTCTCTTCTTTTTCTAAGCAAGATCCGATTTGCCATATGTTAATCTGCCAAATCGATAGCTCTTCCCTTTCTTAAGCAGAACATCTTTCAAGACAGGCTAGTCACATTTCATTTGATAGTGAGAGGGAATTGAAAGTTAAGTAGTGGCCTTCCTTTGGGTTCACAGCTGATCCTTTTTCAAAGAGCAATTCACACGAGACAAATGACATGCAATAGGCATCCACATGTTATTTCTTCGTCTTTTCTCTCGTTTTTCTAAAGCAAGATCTGATTCGGCATCTCTTAATCCACTAAATTGATAGCTCTTCAAGATGGGTTATTCACATTTCATTTGATGGTAAGAGGGAATTGAAAGCTGAGCAATGGTCTTCCTTTGGATTCACAACTGACCATTTCTTAAAGCGCAGTTGACATGAGTCAAAAGACCCACGGTAGGCATCCGCCCGTTCTTTCTTAATCTCTTCTGTTCTTTTTCTAAAGCAAGATATGATTTGCCATCTATTAATCCCCCAAATTGATAGCTCCTTCTTTTCCTGAGCAATTCCTTTGGTTCAAAATTGACCCTTTCTCAAAAAGCAATTCACACCTATAATGTTGAAAACCGATTGTTTAGGACCCATGAAGTGACTATATATCATATGAGAAGTAAACCTTGTTGTAAAATTAATGAACGTGGAAGCTAATCAAGATCGTGCTGTAAGTCATTGCGCAATCACCAGAGAATCATACGAGGAATAATAAAGGACCCCAAAAATTTATGTGGATTGAAAGCGAAATCAACGAAGAAATAAATGAGAAACAATAAAAGACCCCAAAGATTTATGTGGAATGAATGCGGAATCAACGAAGAAATAAATGAGGAACAATAAAGGACCCAAAAAATTTACTCGATTTATTCGTTATGTCGGTAGCTACATTTATGAGAAGAGCCAATAGCAAAAATCTATTATAATCGGAGAATTGGAGTTGCAATTGCTTAACTTGCTAGAGCGTTTCGCATGTTTAAATTAAACCCAAACCTGGGATATTAACAAATAAACAACTCATTTTAGATGTAAATAACTCAAAGCACAATTTACATGCTTTGATCACGACCAAATAGGAGCTCTCTTTGAAGCGGCCGAAAATCAAGGACTTCATTTGCTCTTGATTTCCTTTCTTCGCGGCAGGGCTTTTCAGTTTTTGTGAATATAAAATTAGACAAGTATGTGAATGCCCCTTTCTTTGGTTTGACCAATTTGCAGTACTTTTAGAGTCTGACTCTTGGTCTTGGTCTTGGTTAAACTTGCAAATTTATCCAATTGGGTTGGGCTTCGCATATGCTTTTGAAGGTCTTCATTTCTTAATCAATTCAATCAAGAAGAGACTTAGCTTGTAACTTGTTAGGACATAGAACCCAATCACGACTGGAAAAGCATATGGCGATTATGTTCCTATTTTTCTATGCCCAACTCCTAATATGGATGAGTTTAAAATAAAGATTTATCCTTTTTTTTAGTGCTTCTTGTGAACCATAGCAATCTAGCGTAAAGAAGGTGTCTTTTGTAAAGGTGTCTTTTAGAGTCCAAATCTTGGTCTTGGTCTTGGTCTTGGTCTTGGTTAAACTTGCAAATTTATACAATCGAGTTGGGTTTTGCCGTGTAAGGTGTCTTTTGATCAATGGAAACACATATGCTTTTTAAGGTCTTCATTTCTTATCAATGCAATTTAGAAGAGACTTTGCTTTCAACTTCTTAGGACATGGAATCCAGTCACAATTGGAAAAACATATGGCGAATATGTTCCTGTTTTTCTATGCCCAACTCCTAGTATGGACGGGTTCAAAATAAAGATTTATCTTTTCTTTTTTTTTGGTCGAGTGCTACTCATGAACCATAGCAATCCAGCGTAAAGACTTTTTCATCAGCTTGGTTTTTTTTTTTTAATTATTATTATTATTATAATTGGTGCTTTCGACTAAGAATGCTACTGGCTAGGCTCTTTCACTAAGGTGTGACACATGGACATTGCAATGAAGCTTGAAATAAGCCAAATAAGCACATGGAAGCCGTCCCTTGAAGCTTGTTTTCGTTCGGTTCAGCTCCAATTTTGCACAATTGGAGCTTACCAATTTTCTTGGAAATACTCAATCGTATCCTATTTTCATGTAATGCGGTCGCTGTTCTAGCTCTTTTTACTTTGCTGCGGTCCATAAAAACCATCGCCTCATCTTTGTGCCTGCTAAACTCTTTTTTGATCCCATCCATCTATATGTGCATGTATGATTGAAATGCCGATATGTGACCCTAGGCAAAGAGAATAGGCGATTCTAGTTATTGCAAATTGTTTTTCCCTATTGCTTTCGATTCTTTTCTCATGAAATCTTTGACTTTTTTCTTTTTTTAAATCACTTTGCCATGTTGTCATATTTAGGTCCCCCAATAAAAGGAGAGAAGAAATTGCTCTGCTGTCTAGACATTTGTTGTGGAATAGGAAACAGTTATTCGTGAAATCCTCAAGTTTAACTGCATCAATTTCTGTGGCAGATTGTTTTTATTCCTAGTCGGATGGTTCATGCTTTTACATTTATAGATTCTTCATGTCCCATTTGTGTCACTGTTTGTCTTGATCGTTTTTGGTTGCTGGTAATAATCACTCTACTTAAATTATTTCACTGGCAATAGTCTTCCTTTGGCTTCGCAACTAACCCTTTCTCAAAGAACAATTCACACGAGATGAAAGATCCGCAGTAGACATCCACTTGTTATTTCTTCATCTCCTCTTTTTTTTTTTAAAGCAAGATCCGATTTGGCATATGTTATCGATAACTCTTCCCTTTTTTGAGTGGAAGACCTTTCAAGATGGATTATTCACATTTTATTTGATGGTAAGAGGGAATTGAAAGCTAAGCAATGGTCTTCCGATGGGTTCACCACTCAACCTTTCTTAAAGAGCAAATCACATGAGACGAAAGACCACAATAGGCATCCACCATTTCATTTGATCTTCCATCTGTTAACCACCCAAATCGATAGCTCTTCCATTTCATGAGCACTTCCTTTGGGTTCCTGATTGACCCTTTCTCAGAAAGCAATTCACACCTATAATGTCGAAAGCCTATGATTTAGGACCCACAAAGTGACAATATATCAGATGAGAAGTAAACATTTTTGTAAAATTAACGAACACAAAAGCTACTAAAGATCTTGCCATTAGATCAATGTGAGATCACTGAAGAAACAAATGAGGACTAATAAAGGACTCCAAAGATTTATCTAAATTTAATGTGAAATCACCTCATAAAAAGATGGGGAACAAGAAAACCCTAAAGATTTATGTGATTCTGAAACCAAGTGTCGGTATCCACATCCATGGGAAGAGCCAATATCTACTATAATCGGCAAGTCGAAGTTACAATCACTCAACACACTCGGGTGTTTCCCATGCCTAAATTAAACCCAAATCCACGGTATTAAAAATAAACAACTCATTTTGGACGTAAAAAACTCAAGACACAAATTACATGCTTTGCTCGCAACCAAATGTGCATGCCCCTTTCTTCGGTTCAGCCAATTTGCATTACTTTTAAAGTCCAACTCTTGGTCCAAGTCAAACTTGCATACTTATCCAACCGGGTTGGTTTCGCAGTGTAAGAAGATGTCTTGATCAATGGAAAAGTACTTTTGATGGAGTTGTCTTGATCAATGGAAAAGTATATGCTTTTGATGGCCTTCATTTCTTATTTAGTTCAATCTGGATTCAATTCCGACCTGTTAGGACATAGAATCCACTCACAATGGAAAAGCTTATGGTGATTACGTTCCTATTTTTTTGCGTCCAGCTCCCATCATGGGCGAGTCTAGCGATGGAAATGAACCAGACGGATCGGCTTGCTTTAATCTACTTCAAAGGCAGTGTGGATGAGGATCCACTCGGAGTCTTGAGCTCGTGGAATGACTCTTCTCATCATTGTGAGTGGCAAGGTATTGTATGTGGTGAACGGCATCCTGAAAAAGTCGTGTCCCTCGACTTGAGCTCGAAAGGCTTAGGTGGTCTTCTATCACCTCATGTTGGAAACCTCTCTTTCCTAAGAAGCCTCTTTCTACAAAACAACAGCTTTTGTGGGGAAATTCCACAAAGCATTGGCCACTTGTTTCGCCTTCGCCTTCTCATTCTTAGTAACAACTCTTTTGGTGGACCAATGCCCACCAATCTTTCTCAGTCCTCAAACCTTGTGACTTTAAATCTCATTGATAACCAACTTGTGGGAAAAATTCCCAATGAACTCGGCTCTTTGTTAAAGCTTCGAGCTTTAGGTTTGGCTAAAAACAATTTTACGGGATCTATTCCTCATTCTATTGGAAATCTCTCCCAACTTTCCACTCTTTCCGTCGCATTTAATGGGTTGCAAGGAGAGATTCCCCAGACATTGTCCAAGCTTCATGGTTTGGGGTTTGTTCAATTGGCATATAATCAACTCATCGGCGAGATCCCTCCAACAATCTTCAACATATCCAGCAGTTTCTATTTTGGCGCCGGTGACAATCAATTGAGAGGGAGCATTCCCCCTTATATCGGCGATACTCTTCCTTCTCTCTATTATCTTGATTTTCATAGTAATTTGTTTATCGCGTCATACCTCCGTCCTTATCGAATGCCTCGGGCCTTCAGTACATCTACTTTGCCCATAACAAATTTCACGGACTGATGCCTAGAAATCTTGGAAGGCTAAAAGCTCTCGAAGCAATGCTTCTTATGTCTAGCCAATTGCAAGATGACTTCAGTTTCATCACCTCATTGACTAATTGCTCAAAGCTGGTAAATATCGTGGTGGACGACAATTTTCTTGAAGGTCAATTGCCATATTCCATTGGCAATCTTTCCAACAGCATTAGAGAAATTTCTATGTCGTCCAACACAATGTACGGAACCATTCCTCCAGGTATTGGCAATTTCTTCAACCTATCCTTCCTTGACTTATCAAACAATTTGCTCGGCGGTCATGTTCCTTCTTGTATCGGAGCACTCCTTAACTTGCACGTATTGTACTTCTTCAATAACAAGCTAACGGGAGAGATCCGTCATCGCTTAGCAACTTGACATTATTGAATCACCTTTACCTATCGTTCAATGACTTCTATGGGGAAATACCGCAGAGTCTTGGTAACTGCAGGCAGCTAATTGAGCTTGATCTTTCCAATAATAATCTAAGTGATTCAATCCCAGGGGAGGTTCTTGGCCTTTCTACCATTTCGATTATCTTCAGCTTGGCGCATAACCAGTTGAGCGGATCTCTTTCGTCTCAAGTTGGGTCCTTGGCCAATCTTGTCGAACTAGATCTGTCTTACAATAAGCTGATAGGACCGATTCCTCACTCCATCGGAAAGTGCTTGCTATTGCAACGGCTCAGCTTAGCAGTCAATTCCTTTCATGGTGTAATTCCTCTGGCTTTAGGTGCATTACAAGGCTTACAAGAGTTGGATGTTTCCCATAATGACTTATCTAGTGAAATCCCGAGCTTTGTCACTCAACTTACAGTTCTAAAGTACTTGAATCTATCTTCAAACAAGCTTGAAGGAGAAGTTCCGAAGCAAGGGGTATTTCTAAATGCTAGTGCAGTGTTTGTCTTTGGGAATAGGAATCTCTGTGGAGGTATTGCAGAGCTAAACCTTCCTTCTTGCAAATTGAATAACTCTAAACCATTACGAACCAAAAAAGTTAGAGTAATCGCCACAGTAGTGGCCGTGTTGTCATATTTTATTATGTGCCTTTGCTTGTTTATCTTTTGGTATCGAAGAAAAAAGTTGAAAAAGAATACCTCTTCGACTAAATTGCCATTTGAACACAAATTTTCGATGGTCTCTTATGAAGAGCTTTTTAAAGCCTCAAACGGATTCTCTGAGATTAATGTGATCGGTAAAGGGAGATATGGTACCATCTATAAAGCAACCACACAAGAAGGCGGCTGGGTGGCGATTAAAGTGCTCAACTTGGGCCACAGAGGTGCTTCAAAGAGCTTCGTCTCGGAATGTCGAACCTTAGGGGCTATAAGACATCGAAATCTCGTGAAGATATTGGACGTATGCTCAAGCGTGGATCATCATGGCAATGATTTCAAAGCTCTATTGTATGAATACATGGCTAATGGGAGCTTAGAGAATTGGATACACCAAGGAAATGAAGAGGACGTTGAGCATGAACATGAACATGAAAAGCCAGGACATTTGAGACTAATGCAGAGGTTAGACATTGCTATTGACATAGCTTCCGCAATCAAATATCTTCATAAGGATTGCATCCCAATGATTGTACACGGAGATCTAAAGCCAAGTAACATCCTTCTAGACAACGAGATGATGGGGCGAGTTGGGGATTTCGGGCTGGCAACGATTTGCTATGTCGCGACAACAGAGGCCATGGACATTGACAATTGCAGCAACTCAGTGGCAGTGAGGGGTTCCATAGGCTATGTCCCTCCTGGTAAGAAAATTTTCTCATTAATTGTCTAAGTTTTATCTGTGTTGGCCTTTAGATGAAATATTTATTTTCATTTTATATTGCTTGATGCACACTATTTTAGAGTATGGCATGGGGGACATGGTATCCACACAAGGCGATGTATACAGTTATGGTATTATTTTATTGGAAATGTTAACTGGGAGGAGACCCATCGAAGAGGCTTTTAAAGACCATTTAAATCTCCACAACTTTGTCAAGGTGGCTCTGCCAGACCGAGTGATGGAGATCGTGGACTTAGCCATTTTTAACGGAGAAAGTGAGAATGATATTGAGAAGATGAGAGATTGCGTTGCCTCCGTCCTAAGGATTGGAGTTGCGTGTTTGATGGAGTTGCCATGGGATCGGATGGACGTGGCTAAAGCCCTCAAGGAACTGCATAAGATTCGAGCTTGGTATAGATCCAAGTAGAGGCTTGGTTGAAGCTAGTTCAGCTTATGAATATTGCTTTTTGAACAAGAAAAATTCGGATGCTTCTATTATTCATCTTGGTTTTAACTCTTTTCCACTTGGCCTAAAGCCAAACTCATATACTAGTTAAATGTATGTAATCTGTCTCCATCTCTATTCCCCCTCCCTTCTTTACGAACTCACTATTCTCTTTATATGAATTTTCTCTTTCTAGTTTTTCCTCTTAAAGTCCATCTCTAATAATTTTCTTTAGATGCATAATTTTAGTATGTATTTATAGATTTATAAATGTGGAAAAATATAAAGTAGAGATGTATCTTATAAAAGGTAATAAATTATGTCAATGCCTATTAATTTTTAAATGATAATTCATATTGTGATTAATAGGAGAAGTAAAGTAAAGTCAATGAAATTATTTTGCTTCGCCAAGGTTGATTTTAGGTGGCGGCTTTTTTGTACTTTTGTATTTTTTGTTGCCATGGGAAGATGGTCATTTTAACAATATAAAATCTTAGGTGATACACTTAGATGTTAAAAATTTGAAAATTCAATTGTATAATTTAAATACGTTGAAAAACTAACAATAACATTATTATTTTTAGGGTTAATATTACAAAAAATCCTGAATCGGTAAATCTATGATACCCAACTTGATTTATTGACTATAAAAAACTTCGAGCTATACACTTATGACAAATTTATCTTTAGTTTTGTGAAATTTTACTGTCAAATTGCTTAATTGGATGATTTGACCGGTTTGAGGTTTTACCATCCATTTATTACATGTGTACAAATTTGTAATTTTTCATGATATTAATCAAATTTAATGGAAATTAATGGAAGATAAATTTGTCACTAATGTATCCGTTTAGAGTTTTTGGTGGTTTATTATACGTATATCACATTGAAATATTTAATGAATCAAAAAATTGATTTGAAGTAATGTTATAATAGAGGTATCAATAGCTGCCTTCATTTCCTTGTAAGGCGTCCCGAACCCTACATCATGTTGACTGCATGCCAGGCGGCCTCATCACGAGGATCAGGCCTGGGGGATTTTCCATATTTGGTTAATTTACCCCTGGCGGTTTATCATTACCCCATTTTACGTTTGGGATTGACTCTGATAAACGAGATAGTTTAAGGACCTGTCCAGTTCCAAGTCTTACGGGCGTTAAGCCCAGCCGTTATATTTTTCGAGGCACGGGAGCTGCCTCTACCCCTGATCCTGTTTACCGTCCCCATGGGGCTACAGGGGCTACCCCCATGGAGACCCCTCATGCTCGGCTGGTTCCCTTCTTGATGGAAAGACTCCCGAGGAACCCCGTCATTGCATGGGGGAGCAGTTTAAGGACCTGCTCAAGTCCGCTTTCTTACGAGCGTTAAGCCCAGCCGCTATATTTTTCGAGGCACGGGAGCTGCCTCTACCCCCGATCCTGTTTAACGTCCCCATAGGGCTACGGGGCTAACCCCATGGAGACCCCTCATGCTCGGCTGGTTCCTTTCTCAATGGGAAGACTCCCGGGAAACCCCGTCATTGCATTGGGGAGTAGTTTAAGGACCTGCTCAGGTCCGAAGATTTTTTGTATTGTTAATCGAAAATTTTATTATGGCTTTCTTATCACGCGTCATCGTCTGGAAGTCTTCATCTCTAGGCGTCGGTCTGTGTCTCCCGCCCTCGCCATTGCGCTTCTACTCAGCCCATCGTCGCCATGTCGCCTCCACTCGTCGCTGTCTAATTCCTGCCTTCGCCTCCGAAGCAGCCGCCAGCTTTATGCTTTTAACGTCGCTTGTCGCCCCGGCCACCTCACAGCTGCCGAGCCGAGCCGAGTGACGCCTCCAGGTACTCCTCATTTCGATCTATTAGAACTGTGAGTAGGTTCGGTCGTCGTTTAATATATAAAATTGATCCTTTCTTTCATACGGTGTACTCGTGAAAAATTGAGACTTTGATACGGCTAATTAGAATTGTGATACTCGATTGTGAAGGGAAAAGGAATTCGGTTTTTTACCCTCCCCTCGCGCAGCGCCAAAATCTCCTAGCAACGGAAGGGAAAAATCGAGTGAATTGAAGCGAGGACGTTTTCAGCATGAGTTCCGGTCTTATTGAACGGCGACAGTTCCGGTCTTTTTCTTAGAAGCCTCGTCCGTAGTGGCGATTCTCTTGCTTTAGGAGGCATTTGGAGTCCTCTCATGGCGCGAAACCTGACTAAATCAGCAGGGCTCTTGAGTTGCAAATCGATGTCGACGAATTCGCCGGTGGTGCGAGTGAAGGAGAAGGAGAAGATGATTTTCGATAGGCTTCTCGCCACTGTTCGCCATTTTGATCTCCCTACCCAGCTGCGGGCCCGCTGGTGGCTGGGTCCATGATAAGGTCGGTGTATTTGCTAGTGCAGTAGGTTGTTTTGTGTTTCTTTTAGATATTTTGTCCAATTACATGTTTAGTTATATTCCATTCAAGTTCTTACTTTCCCTTCCCATCAAACACGTTTTCAATTTGTTTGAATGGGGGTTTGTTCTATCGTTTATTAAGGTACTGGGATTGAGACTGCATTTTTTTTTTTTTTATTATTTAGTCAATGGGCGATGTTATTTGCCGGTGATAACTCTATAGTGATTTACGTAATAAATCTTCAAGTTTAAGAATGCGAATGGTTGATTTGACAGTCTTTTTTGAATAGATTTAGCATTACAAGTTACAACAGTAATGTGAACTTCATAATTTTGAAGGCTGTTTTTGGGAAATATAGGCATCTGCTAGTTTTTCCGGCAATTGCCTCGGCAGTCAGCACTATTAGCCAGTGAAGTAAGATGTTTTCCTGATCCACATGAAAAACACCTAAATACAAAAGAAAAACAAGAAGATGTTCTCTTTTAGAAAGTCTACAATAGCCTATTTTCCATGAGTACTTGCCATTTTCAGAGGTTTATTACTCTCAGCCTCTGCCATTTCTAGCCAGCTGGGTGCCTAGGTGTCACGTAATATTTGCGATGGACATTTAGACTGGTGAATTTACTTCTATGAAGAGTTAGGATTGCCTTGGCACCACATTTATGAGTTACTCTCTTATGTATTTGCATACATTCATCTTATATATCCTAATGATTACTAAATTCGCATCCCCATATCATCGCTATAGCCTGTTATTGCGTGGTGACACCCCTTTGCCACAACCCTCAATAAGTAGGACCTTTCCCAACCTTCGACAAGGTGCTAGGGTGATTATTTGAGTAGAGAATGATTATGTTTTACTAGAAAGGCCCCAGGATGCTTTCAAACTGTTATAAATGATTTAATGTCTGTCATTTTAAGTAAAATTTTTTGCTCCGAATCATTTATCCCATTCAAGCTAAATGATTTGAAGAGAAACGATACAATTATTGTACTTGAATCGAAGTAAATGACTTTGTGAAAAATGGTGGATTTATTATGTTAAACCTATTCTTTGAAAAAGATGATGAACAAACTCAAGTTATCTCTTCTTCACAGCTTATAGGGAAAGAGTGTTATGATATTGATATTGCACTTGATGACATGTTGGGCCGTACATTCGTGGATAAGGTTACCCAATATTTGGCATTAACAGGGGAAGAGGCACGAGGGCTGGCTGATATCGCAAGGTTCATTAAGGTTTGTACTTGCCTTTTCCCTTCAAATATTAGCTTTCCATATTTTAATGTGTGAATGTACGATTTGACTTGAAGTTTATGTGGGAGTGTCGGTCATTTGTTTATTCGGCACCGGAAGTTTATAATGTGAGCAGTGGTTATTTGTCTATTGTGCACTTCTTCGTCACTGAAAAAAGGAAAAGCTGGAAAGGAGTGTTCGCTAGAGTATAAAATAAAGAGGAACAGGTCCACAATACCTAGACAAATAACTAAGACCTCGGGATCAAGCAATGCTAGCTAAGTGCGAAGGAAGAGGATTAAAAGAGTGTTTTGAAGGCATAGACATTGCTGTTATGAAGATGCAAGACTCTTGATTCTTCATGATTAACTGTTTCTTTTACTTGATGAAATTTGACGGACTAGACATTTATATACAGTGGATTCTATATCTTGAATGTGATCTATGTGTTAGGGTTGGCACGCATGTGTTTTAGGTCGTGCCAGACCCTTGTAGCTTTTAGTAAGTTTTTTTTTTTTGGTAAAACTTGTAGCTTTTAGTAAGTTTAACTGTCCATTTCTATCTGTGTGGTCACACTGCTTTTCACGGACCTCAAAACCCAATCCAAAAACTATTAAGTAAATCAAATAAGTCAAAGAAGGGTCCCAATTGCCTAACTCATGCATATCTTACGAACTCTATATCCCTTCAAAGAAAGACTGTCGTCAGAAGTTCAAACAAAGGCTGGGTGACCTCGCCGCCTGTTGGTAAGAACGGGCGAGGGCCTGCAAGCCCTCACTGGCTGCCAGAGAGGCCACTCTTAGTAGATCTGGCAAGGCTCGGCCTCCCTTGGGGCTAACGAGGGCCGACCTCGCAAATGGCCTGTAGGCGAGGCTAGCCAAGCCCGAGCAAGGCCGTCCCTTGTCTCGTGGCCGGCGTGGATGGCCCTCACCGGTGAGGGCGACCCTTGCCTAGCCCTTTGTGGGCATCACCGGTGGCCGGCCGGCCGACCACAGGTGAAGAGGAAGAAGAACTAGAAAAAAAAAAAAAAAAAGGAAAAAATGACAAATGACGAAAATACTCTTGATTGTCGAAAAGTAGGTTCTTATTTAAAATAGACATAGTTACTCCGGGCCCTTATTTGAAATAAACATAGTTATTTCAGGTCTTCATTTGAAACAATATCAACTTCAGACTTTTATTTGATAAAGTGATGGCACTTTAGGTTTTTATTCGAAATAAAGTCTACTTCAAGCCATTATTTGATAAAAAGAGGACACTTCGGGTCCCTTTTGGGATTTTCTCTTTTCCCGATTGGTGCCGGCTTCCATGAAATTTGTTTTACATGCCGCTGCTTTAATTGAGAGCATCTTCTCTCACTGGACATGCTAACATCAGAGGCGCAATGGGGATCCACTACGTGTACACGTGGATCTCGATGCTGGACGAAGGAGATCAGACCGAGAAGATACCTTCATCAATTACCATGCAAAAGAAAACCTATGCTGGATCACTTTTCCACAATTGTTGAAATTACCACGTGTCTTCTTGTTAAGGACCTATGAAGCACGGACACGTTCGTGTCGTGTCCGACACATGTCGGAGCGTGTCGACACGTTGACACGCTCGACACGCCGGACACGCGGTTAACGCGGGTCGGGTTTTTCGACACGTGGTCGACCTTTGCCCGACAAGTTTCGACACACGTGTCCGGGAGGGAGCAGACCGCGAGCGACGGCGAGAGACGGCCGAGCATAGACTGAGGCGAGGGCTGACCCTGTGATGCTGCGATGGATCCGACGAGGGTGCAGTTGCAAGGGAGAAAGGACCAAAGGTGAGAGGAAGAGGAGAGGAAGGCGGTTGTGCAGCGAGCGGCGATCAAGCGGCAAGGAAGGGGGTCGTGCGTGCGGCGGGCGGTGACCGGCGAGGAAGGAGGTCGTGCGGCGAGTGGCAAGGAGGGAGGAGGAGAAGAGGAAGGGTCACGAGCGGCAAGGAGGAGTGGTAAAGGAGTTAGGGTTTTTGAGAAACTCAAAAGTAATTAAAAAAGTGGGGGTCTATGGGTACCTATTTTGGGGGGGGGAAGGGAAAGTGACGGACAGATGGGGGGAAATGGACGGGGGAAATGGACGATTGTGGAAGGGAAAGGAAAAAAAAAAAAATTGGGTGGGGGAATGGACGATGGTGGGGACTGGGGAGCGAAAGGAAAATAAATTTGGGGGTGGGGAGAAATGGACAAAAGGAAAAGAAGAGAGTGGGTGGACTTTAATGGGAATTTTTTTTATTCAGAAAAATAAATAAATGAGATTAAAAAATAAAAGTAAATTTAGGGGGAGGGGGGATTTCGAAAAACAAATGTAAATTTGGGATAATGAAATAAAAAAACGTGTAAGATTTATTATTATTATTAATATAAATTCATTGTAAACTCTTTATTTATTTATTTATTTATTTGTGAATTTGAATCAAATTAATTAAAAATAAAAATATTTATTTAATATTTAACGTGTCGGAACATATCGAAATTTTCTATATTTTTAGAAATGACGTGTCGCGTGTCGTGTCGTGTTGTATTGCGTGTCCGTGTTGCCGTGTCCGTGCTACATAGGTAAGGACAATGTAAGCTATCATCTCATCAATCCTTCTCGAGTCTCATCTCGATTCTCTCCCTATCAACTTATGATCCCCTAAATGCATTAAATATTGTGTTTGCACCCCAGGAGACGCTGGGTCATTGGTCTTCCTCTCGTTGCCTTCCTCAAAAGAAGGAACTTGCAGAAAAGCTCCTTAAGTTGCTGCCTCACCATTCATTTGTCAAGTGCTTAATTAATGTCGGCGGTCTCGATAAGGCACTTTCTTTCTATCCCGAGTGTTCCAACGATGCCAGTGGCACTCCAAAATGGTGGGACAATTTGCACTGCGCCATGTCTCATTATAAGCTTGTTCTCGCAATCGAGAACACCTGAACAGAAAATTACGTGACGGAGAAGCTATTTCATGCTCTGAATTCCGGGGCGGTCTCCATCTATTTCAGTGCCCTCAACGTCATGGACTTTGTCCCTCCACGTTCGATCATAGACGGGAACAAGTTTAGCTCCATAAAGGAATTGGTAACTTTCGTGAAGTCCCTAGCAAACGATCCGGTGGCGTATGCCACTATGCCGAATAACATGCGTGGAGAAGATGTGGTGTATTAGGTAATTATGAAAACTCACGAGTGGCAAGCCTCGACAGCTTGCCGTGTCGGTCATGGGAGTTCATTAGCCAAAAAGATGGCAGGAATGCTAGAGCTTTATGAAGAGTTGATTCTTTTTGAGCACTTGTTTTGTTTCCTGATCATCCGATTGATGCGCGGTTTTTTATAAGTTTAATCCATGGACATTGACGTATATAAAGAAAGAGTTGGATATATTAGGAGATGGTAAATTAGACATTGATGTAAATAGGCAACTAAAAAAATCATCATGTTAATGAATATAAAGTCATTATGAACTTAAAGTGTTCGGACTTCTCTCCGATTTTGTGAAGCGAAACCAGACTGTACTTCTCTTCGATCGGTTGTTGGCGCACTTGTTTTGTCATTTTTGAGTTCACACCATCTTTCTAGGTCGCTTCCAACTCATACGATCGAGGATTGGAGAGGAGAGGTGGAAGAAAAGACTTGGGATGAATTTAGGAGTTTTTGCGCGAGCTGTGTGCAGTGTGTGATGAGAGTTGCACAAAAGGTAACGAGGGGGGTCCGCGTCTATGCTGAGATACATCGTCTTCTCCTCAAAGTGTTGTACAATCATATCACGTACGCCTACTTTTATGGGTTGATGGTGTGAAACAATTGAGAAGATTTCATTTTTCGCTAGGCCCATGTTTTCCACTAAGAAGTGGTCTTCCTTTGGGTGCACGACTGACCCTTTCTAAAGGAGCAATTCGCACGAGACAAAAAAATTCATGGTAAGCATCCACCCATTCTTTCTTAGTCTCTTCTCTTGTTTTTTCTAAAGCAAGATTCGATTTGCCATTTGTTGACCCACCAAATCGATAGCTCTTCGCCTTCCCGAGTAGTTCCTTTGAGAACACAACTAACCATTTCTCAAAGAGCAATTCATACCTAAAATGTTGAAAACTGATGGTTCAGGACCCATGAAATGACAATATATCATACGAGAGATAAACCTTTGTTGTAGAATTAATGAACGCGAAAGCTAATGAAGATCTTGTTACAATATAATACGCGAAAACGACAAGATCTTATAATTTACGTTAACACAAAATCACTAGAGAAATAAATGAGAAATGATAAGGATAATGGTAGTTTGGTCCGAGTATTGGTACCTACGTCCACGGGGAGATTCAGTAGCAAATAATTTACTATAATCAGATAATCAGAGTTTACAATCGCTCATACGCTCGAGTGTTTCCAATACCTAGATTTAATTTTAAACCTAAACTGTTTATAAATAAATAACTTACTTGGACATAAACTCACGACACAAAATTATCATGCATTCAAGCTCAAAATAAAACACTCTACCTACGCCAAAACAAGAATCGAACGTCCATCTCTTCTCCACGTACGTATAGCTTCGCGTTCTCTACCACTTCAAGGCTTGTGCGGCGTTTGGATGTGTGGACGTGCGGCTCTTTTTTTTTTTTCTCTCGTAGGGCGTCTACGGCTCATCTTCTTTTCTGCTATATATGTGTGGGCCCAAGGTCAACTGACCTGGGCCCACCTACTTTAGTCTTCATTGTGAACAAGGCTTTTGCAGGAGAAAGAAATCCTTACTTTATCCTTTTTTTTTTATTTCCTCATTTGTCTTTGTCTTGTAGTGATAAGTTAACATCCTTCTTTTATTTCCTTGCTTATTTTGCATGTCCGAAAGAAAGTCCAATAAGAAGAAAGACTTCTTCATCCGATTTGTAATCCGCTTGAAAAATCTTCCTCAACAAAATTCGATTTAACAAATCGTTATCTGAATTCAAACTCGAGACAATAATTTAATGGATCTTACATTTAACTCAATTTGAAATCACGAAGAAATAAATGAGGAACAATAAGGGCCAAAGGTTTACATAATTTAATACAAGTGTTGGTACCTATATCCATGAGGAGTGCCGGTAGCAAAAATTTACTATAATTAGATAATTAGAGTTACAATCGCTCAGCATGGTTGAGTGTTTCCCGTGCCTAAATTAAACCCAAACCCAAGGTATTAATAAATAAACAACTCATTTTGGATGTAAAAAACTCACAGCACAAATTACATGCTTTGCCTATGACCAAATAGCAGCTCTCTTTGAAACGGCCGAAAATCAAGGACCTCATCTGTTCTTGATTTCCTTTCTTTGCGGCACATGTGGCTTTCCAATTGCTGCAAATATAAAGTTAGACAAGCATGTGTATGCCCCTTTCTGTGGTTCGGCCAATCTGCATTACTTTTAAAGTCCAACTCTTAGTCTAGGTCTTAGTCTTGGTTAAACTTGCATATTTTTCCAAATGGGTGGGGCTTCGCCGTGTGAGAAGGTGCCTTGATCAATGGAAAAGCATATGCTTTTCAAAGTCATCATTTCTTATTTAGTTCAATTTGGAAGAGACTTCACTTGTAGCATCTTAGAACACAGAACCACTCACAATGGAAAAGCATATGGTGATTATATTCCTGTTTTTCCATGCCCAGCTCATATTATGGACGAGTTCAGCGATGCAAACCAACCAGACAGATCGGCTTGCTTTAATCTACTTCAAAGATAGTGTGGATGAGGATTCGCTCGGAGTCCTAAGCTCATGGAATGACTCTTCTCATCACTGTGAGTGGCCAGGTATTGTATGCGGTGGACGGCATCCTGAAAGAGTCGTGTCCCTCAACCTGATGTCGAAAGGCTTGGGCGGTCTTCTATCGCCTCATGTCGGAAACCTCTCTTTCCTTAGAAGCCTTGTTCTACAGAACAACAGCTTTCGTGGCAAAATTCCGCAAAGCATTGGCCACTTGTTTCACCTGCACCATCTCGTTCTTAGTAACAACTCTTTCGGTGGACAAATGCCCACAAATATTTCTCAGTGCTCAAACCTTGAGGTTTTGAATCTCATTGATAACCAACTTGTGGGTAAAATTCCTCATGAGCTTGGCTCTTTGTCAAAGCTTCGAGCTTTACTTTTGGCTAAAAATAGTCTTACATGATCTATTCCCCATTCTATTGGAAATCTCTCCCAACTTTTCTCTCTTTCCGTCGGACGTAATGGGTTGCAAGGAGAGATTCCCAAGACATTGTCCAAGCTTCATGGTTTGAGGTATGTTCAACTATCATTTAACCAACTCACTGGCAAGATCCCACCAGCAATCTTCAACATGTCCAGCATTATCTTTTTTAGTGCCGCTGACAATCAATTGAGAGGTAGCATTCCCCCAAATATCGGTGATGCTCTTCCTTCTCTTGGTTATCTTGATTTTCATAGAAATTTGTTTACTGGCGTTATACCTCCGTCCTTATCGAATGCCTCCAACCTACAATACATTGGCTTTGACCATAACAATTTTCATGGACCGATGCCTGCAAATCTTGGAAGGCTAAAAGATCTTGAAAGAATGTTTCTTATGTCTAACCAGTTGCGAGATGACTTCAGTTTTATTACCTCATTGACTAATTGTTCAATGCTGGAAGTTATTGGGGTAAACCATAATTTTCTTGAGGGTCTCTTGCCGGATTCCATCGGCAATCTTTCCAATAGCGTTAGACTAATTGGTATGTCATCCAACGCAATGCATGGAACCATTCCTCTGGGTATTTGCAATCTCTTCAACCTGTCTTATCTTGACGTATCAAACAATTCGCTTAGCGGCCATGTTCCTTCTTGTATTGGAGCACTCCATAACTTGCGCAATTTGTACTTAAGCATTAACATGCTAACGGGAGAGATCCCGTCGTCGATCGGCAATTTGACGTTGTTGAGTCTCCTTTTCCTAACGTTCAACAACTTCTACGGGGAAATACCGCAGAGCCTTGGTAACTACAGGTAGCTAATCGAGCTTGAGCTTTCAAACAATAATTTGAGTGGTCCAATCTCGAGGGGGGTTCTTAGTCTTTCCACCATTTCGATTATCTTCAACTTGGCACATAACCAATTGAGTGGATCTCTCCCGTCTCAAGTTGGGTCCTTGATCAATCTTGTGGAACTAGATCTGTCTTATAATAAGCTGACAGGACCAATTCCTATCTCCATCAACAAGGGCATGCTATTGGGCCGACTCAACTTAGCAGCCAATTCCTTTCATGGTGAAATACCTCCGGCTTTAGGCACATTACGAGGCTTACAAGAGTTGGATGTATCCCATAATGACTTATCTGGTGAAATCCCGAGCTTTCTCACTCAACTTACAGATCTAAAGTACTTGAATCTATCATTAAATAAGCTTGAAGGAGAAGTTCCAAAGCAAGGAGTATTTCTCAATGCTAGTGCAGTGTATGTCTTTGAGAATAGGAATCTTTGTGGAGGTATTGCAGAACTAAACCTTCCTTCTTGCAAATCACTATGGACCAAAAAAGTCAAAGTAATCGCTGCAGTGGCGATCATCTTGTTTGGCTTTATTCTGTATATTTACCTAATTATCTTTCGGTACCAGAGACAGAAGTCAAAGAAGAATGCTTCTTCAACTGTATTGCTGTTTGAACACCAATTTTCTAGGGTCTCTTATGCAGAGCTCTTTAAAGCCACATACAGCTTTTCTAAGTACAATGTGATAGGTAAAGGGAAATATGGTGCTGTCTATAAAGCAACTACACAGGAAGGTGGTTGGATGGCGGTTAAAGTGCTCAACTTGGGCCATAGAGGTGCTTCGAAGAGCTTCGTTTCGGAATGTCGAACCTTGGGGGCCATACGACATAGAAATCTCGTGAAAATATTGAACGTGTGCTCAAGTGTGGACCATTACGACAATGATTTCAAGGCTTTAGTGTACGAATACATGGCTGGTGGGAGCTTAGAGAATTGGATACATCAAGGAAACCGAGAGGACATTGAGCACAAACATGAACATAGAAAGCCAGGACATTTGAGACTCATGCAGAGATTAGACATTGCCATTGACATAGCTTCTGCAATCGAATATCTTCACAAGGATTGCAGCCCAAAAATTGTACATGGAGATCTAAAGCCAAGTAACGTCCTTCTCAACAACGAGATGATGGCGCGAGTTGGGGATTTTGGGCTAGCGAAGATTAGCTTTGTTGCGACAACAGAGGCCATGGACACTGACAACCGCAGCAACTCAGTGGCAGTGAGGGGTTCCGTAGGCTATGTCCCTCATGATAATTTTTTTTTCTCATTAATTGTCTAAGTTTTATCTGAGTTGGCTTGTAGATGAAATATTTATTTTCATTGTATATTGATTGATGCACACTTTTTTAGAGTATGGCATGGGGGACATGGTATCCACAAAAGGTGATGTGTACAGTTACGGTATTGTTTTATTGGAAATGTTAACTGGGAGGAGACCCACGGAAGAGGCTTTTAAGGACCATTTAAATCTTCACAACTTTGTCAAGGTGGGTCTGCCAGACCGAGTGATGGAGATCGTGGACTTAGCCATTTTTAATGGAGAAAATGAGAATGGCATTGAAAGGATGAGAGAATGCGTCGCCTCCGTCCTAAGGATTGGAATTGCGTGTTCAATGGGGTCACCGTGGGATCGGATGGACGTGGCTGAAGCACTCAAGGAACTGCAAAAGATCCGAGCTAGGTATGGATCTAAGTAGAGGCTTGGTTGAAGCAAGTTTAGGTCTCGGTCACTTAGACTAGAATTTGTCTTAGGATTAATTTTGCTTTGTTCAAGAAAAATTCCGATGGTTCTATTTTTCATCTTGGTTGTAACCCTTTTCCACTAGGCCCAAAGCCAAACTCATATAGTAGTTCAACATATGTAATCTATGTCCATCTCTATTCCCCTTTCCTCCTTACGATCTCACTATTTTCTTTATATCAATTTCCATTTCTAATTTTTCCTCTTAAAGTCTATTTCTAATAATTGTCTTCAGATGCGTAATTTTTATGTATATTTATAAATTTATAAACGTAGGAAAATATAAAGTAGAGGTGTCTCTTATAAAAGGTAATAAATTATGCCAATGCCAATTAATTTCTAAATGATAATTTGTATTTTGGATTAATAGGAGAAGTTAAAGTAAAATCAATAAGATTATTAAATTTTGCCAAGGTGGATTTTAGGTGAAGGTTTTTATTTATTTATTTTTTTGACAATAAGAAGATGGTCATTTTAACAATATAAAATCTTAGGTCATACATGCTGATGTTAAAAATATGAGAATTCCATTATGTAATTTAAATAAGTTGAAGAATTACAAATGGGATTATTAATTGATTTAATATTGTGAAAAATCAAAAAATGGTTTACCTGTGACAAATTATCCAAACTAATTTTGGATCATAAAAAATCCCAAACCATACACTTGTAACAAATTTATTCTCCGTCATTATTCATGTTAAATTGTTGAATTGAATGATAGGTGATAGCAATTTGGAGTTTTACTCTCCGTTTGTCATATGTGTACTGATTTATAGTTTTTTGTGATATTAATCTAATTTATAAACTAACTGAGGGTAGATTTATCATAAATGTATTAATTTGAGATTTTTAAAGATTTATTATAAATATATCTTAAAATATTTCGTGGGATTTAACCCTAAATTTTATTATCATCTTCTTATAACGCGTCATCGTCTCGAAGAGCTTTTCAGTTTCTCTTCGTCCCTTCGCGTCTCTGTTTTTTCTCTCTTGCCTTCGCCTCCGAAGTAGCGGCCATATTTATGCTGAGTGTCGAATTCTCCTCGCAACGGAAGGGGGAAAACCGAGTGAATTGAAGCAAGTACGTTTCCAGCATGAGTAAGGGGGCAAAATGAGAGCGTCCTTATTGAACGGCAACAGTTCAGGTCTGTTTCTTAGAAGCATCGTCGGCAGTGGCCATTCCCTTGCTTTGGGAGTCGTTTGGAGTCCTCTTGAGTTGCAAATCGATGTCGACGAATTCGTCGGTGGTGCGAGTGAAGGAAAAGATCGACTTGACAGAGAAGGAGAAGATGATCTTCGATAGGCTTCCCGCCACCGTTCGCCATTTTGATCTCCCTACCCAGCTGCGGGTCGCTGGTGGCTGGGTTCGTGATAAGATTGGTGTTTAAGTTCTTTTGCAGTGCTAATCGTGTAAAAGCATGTTGTTTTGTGTTTCTTTTGAAATATATTCTCCAATTACATGCTTTGTTATATCCAGTTCAATTTCTTACTTTTCCCTTCCCATAGAACGCCTTTTTTTCTTTGATTAATTGGGGGTCTCTGTTTTTCTGGAGTGCGAATTTTAGAAAATGGAGTACTTCTGTTATTGTTTATGAATTTTTGTTTCTACAATCAGTAGGAACATCGACTAATCGAGGTCTTTATTGTTGTGGTTCTATTGTTTGTTCAGGTACTGGGATTGAGACTGCATTTTTTTGATTATTTAGTCATTGGGCGTTATTGTTTGCAGGGGATGACTCTATGGTGACGTACATAATAAGTCTTCTGGTTTAGGAATGCAAATGGTTGGTTGATAATCTTTTTTAAATAGGTTTATTATTACAAGTTGCAACAATAATGTGAATTTCATAATTTCAAATGCCGCTTTTTGGGAATAATAGGTATCTGCTAGTCTTTTTGGCAATTGCCAGCGAAGTAAGATGTTTTCGTAATCTGCATTAAACATACCTAAATGCAAAAGAAAAATGAAAAGTTGTACTCTTTCAAAAAGTCTACAATGGCCTATTTTCCATGGTTACGTGCCGCTTTCAGTGGTTTGTTACTCTCAGCTGCTGCCATCTCGAGCAAGTTTGGTGGCCTTAGGTTTCACGTAATATTAGAGATGGACATCTAGAGATGCAGGACTCTTGATTCTTTATGATTAACCGTTTCTTTTACTTCATGAAATTTGAAGTGCTAGACATTTATATACAGTGGATTCTACATCTTGAATGTGATCTATGTGTTGGGTTTGACACGCATGCTGTTTAGGTTGTGCCGGACCCTTGTAGCTTTTGGCAAGTTTCACTGGAAACAATCCATTTCTATCTGTGTGGTCACATTGCTTTTCACTGACCTCAAAACACAACCCAAAAACTATTAAGTCAATCAAATAAGTCAAAGAAGGGTTGCAATTGCCTATCTTGTGCATATCTTTTGAACTCTATATCCCTCCAAAGAAAGACTGTCGTCAGAAGTTCTTCAGCTCATGATTAGTAAAGCAGTCTCCCAAGAGATAAAGCCAATCTGGAGGGTATCGACACTCGCAAAATCTTTTTCATATTGAGATTAATTGACCCTCTTATGTTTATTTATCCAAGGGCTTCGAAATATGATTAAGTGAAGAACAAATGGTTCAGTTTAAGTGGAATAAGGAGCATGTGCAGGATGAAGTATGTGCTTTGGATAATACCCTTTTCTGCTCCATATTTTGGCCCTTGATTTTTTCGTTTTTGTTTTTTGGTCTCATTATCTGGCAGGTCTACTGTCTTCATGAGCTCTGTAGAAGGGCTTTTCTTTTTCGTCTCCTGCAATTCTCCCTTAACTTGTTTTTGTATGTTAGTCATGAAATATGGTTCTTTTAGCATGGTTAAATTTGGAACTTCTCATACATGAATATTTGACCATATTGTCTGATTGAATTAGGTTGTGGTATATTATTGTGGTAGATGCTGTCTCCATTCTGACTGGGTATTTGAAGACTTTTATAATATAAATTTAGTTGTGCAGCGACCCAGACCAGTTGAAATATCTGGAAACAGTGAGGAGGTGCTTCTATGATATATGGATAGATTTTGTGAACTCGAGGTCTGAAAAGTATGGTGAGAATAGCTGCATTCCCACCTAGTTGGTATGCAGTAGTACAGCTATTAATTCATCTGTCGTATGTTTTTTTTTTCCACCTGTATCTTATTATCTTGTTTAGTCAGGGCTTACTAGACGGAATCGTTACCGATAAATAGCAACAATAGTTTTTAGCTCTTTCGGGAAGTTTCCTTTCTAGGGAAAGAAAGACAAGCAAATTAGTTAGGTGGTATCAATAGGGCAGCCGCTTGTGTGCTCTATGGTGGTGCCCGTACTTAAGGAATGCAAGTGTTCAAATGACAAGTATGTGGTTCATGATCAAAAGTAAAGTGACTCGAATTCTGACAATCAAATGTCTATTCTTGAACAGTCTTGGTCCAGGAACTTTCTTCTAAACTATTTTTCTTTCTTTTGCTAATTCACTCGAGAGACTGGCGAGTATATCATCAAAGATAAGAGGGCCTAAAAATCATCATGAAAGCTAAATGCAATGAGTTCAAGGCCTTTTACATTTTGTGTCCATGGCCATTCATTTGTGACATTAGCAGAGTGTTTTCTCTTAGATTGTTACTGCTTGGAGCATATTTTTTTTTTTAATTTATGGCTTTGTCCTCTCTCCATGCACTGCTGCTTCCAATGTGATTGCGCTTTTGTTCAACTATTTATGACCTGAAAATCTTGCCAGTTTCTTGGTTTTTACTTTTGTGAATGGTCGTCAAATTTGACTTATCTTATAGGATTTTGGCACTGCTGTAGAGGATGCTTACAGAAGGGATTTAACTATAGACAGGTGTCTCTTCTGCTTTATGTAACTGATAAATTGCTCTTCAATCAAAATGTTGATTGCATCAGATTCTGTTTATCTCAAAACAATTCATTGCTTAGTTTTAGGTGCTATTTGATCTGACACCTGTTAGTTAAACATATTTTGAATGCATCAAATCATTCTATTACTCTATAATTGATACATAACAAATTTTTCTGTTACCCTATCCGACCGTATTTCTGGTTACTAATAGTGGACATAGTCTGCTCTTCTGCGAAGCATATGTAGCTTGAAACTTACTGCCTGTTGATCATTTAATTCCAATTAACTAGATTACGATTACAGAGGAATTGCTGGTTGTTTTGATTTTCTGGTCAGCTGGCAAGAAGTCATGGAATGTAGAGTCTTTCACATCTTTATTTGGATCTCTCTCTTTTGTTTAGCTAATAAAGTGGTTTAGCACCACATGCCTTTCATTGGTTTGTGAAATTTGTATGTTAATGAAGTTGGATTCTGCAGACTATAATCCACTCTCTATTTTAAACATGACTGGACATTTGGATAACGGTTGCTTCTTTATATGTTTAAGATATGAAGTTTATTTTCTTCAATCTGCTTCTGTACTTCAAACAGCTTGCTACTCTTATTTGTATCATTCCTCTCTATATTGGTCCAGTCGTTTGACGACCTAAAGTTTTATCTGACAGCATGTTTTACAATATCAAGACCAGCTCAGTTGAAGACTTAACTGGGAGAGGATAGAATAGATTTTTTGACTTGATTTTCTTTTTGTGAGACCTTTTTGTGGAATTATACCGGATCAATTCTTCTGCTTTTTGAATTTTTGCTCACTGCACAGGAAAATTTTTGACACTTCTAGCCCCAAAGGCAATGTTTCTGGACGATCCTTTGCGTGTTCTTCGTGCTGTTCGCTTTGGTGCTGTTTTGTTTAAATTTTGTTGAGCTTCTGTTTCTTGTGTTTATTTAGTTCTGGATATTCTTATTCAGTGTGCCTGAGACCATTTATAATGTGACCCACTGCTATTTGTTTGTTAGTAGAAAAAAAGGATGTATAATGTATATAAACATGGGAAGTCTTATTGTATCTTCGTCAACGCCATAGCTTGTTGCCTTTGGACTAGTTCCATGAAATTGTGTTGAGAGTTGCATGTGACAGTCTAATACACATGCATAAAACAAGCGCCATCCTCCTTCTATTCACTTCCTTTTTGTGTACAAATGGATGTATTACGCGGTAAACATGTGACTGCATATGTAGGTAAAAGGTTTTAATCAAGAAACTAATGATCACACGAAAGATATACCTGCAATACAGTGTGCGAGAACCATGAGCCTACCGTTTGTACTTTGGGTATGATTCTTCTCTTTCGAAGACTCTTGGATCCTCTTGCATCCTTACAATCCCTGAATTGGGAATGCTTAATGATTTCATTATTAGATGAGCTTTGTAAACCTTGCGTTTTCGCAGCTCATCCTACAAAGAAGCTCTTTTTTTTTTTAATTCTTCTGCCATGTAATGTGGATGCTCACTTTTCTTTAATTTGTACAACAGTTTTGCAAGATCAAAACGGAGCTTTCTGCTATTTTATATATTGTCTGGTCATATTTGTGCCTCCATGTTCATAATCTTATGATTATTTCAGGTGCAAGGATGAGATTTACGTTGGATGAAGAGCTGAAGAGAGTTGCTGCATCCAATGATGTCAAAGCTGCACTTGGAGCTAAAATCAGTAGAGAGCGCATTGGAATAGAAGCACGTGTCTATAACATTCCTCTATTGGCTGCTTGATCTCATATAAATGTTTTTTGGGTTGAAGTTCTTGTACATGTGGCCTTTATCTTTTCTCTCAACATTTTTATAAGATTTGTATTTTCCGTTTGAATGTTACTTCTCATTGATGTGATAAGATCAATGTTTTTCCCCTTCTTCGGTACGGCAGGTTGATCTTATGATATCAGGCAATGAACCAGTTAAAGCTACTGCTTACATCTATGAGTTGCAATTGTTTTGAATTGTCTTCAGTCTACCTCATGGACATGAATCGACATTGCCAGAAGAGTGCTATAGGTTGGTTTGTTGGATTGGGTCCACAACTGACCATTTCTCTAGGAGTAATTCATGCCAATAATGTAAAAAGCCGATGGTTTCGGACTCATGGAGTGACAAATATATCGGGTGAGAGGTAAACTTTCTTGTAAAAAATATGATTTTGTAATTAAGTGAATGTGAAATCATCGAAAAAATAAATGAGGAATAATAAAAGACTCAAAGGTTTATGTGATTTAGTTCGAGGGTTAGTTGCATACCAATGGAGAGAGCCAGTAGCAAAAATCTGCTATAATTGAAGAATCAAAGTTACAATCGCTACCAAACGTGGTGGCGGCATAGTGGTTGGGCTCTGGTTCCTTTCACGAGAGGTCCAAGATTCGAATCCTGCGTCGTGCGCTTGTTGGAAATGAACCCACGACTTACTTGGGGAGCAAGGGTGGTGGTGACTCTACTCTCTCTAGGGTTTACTCTACCGCGAAGCGGCGCACGGAGGTTTCTTGGGTCACAAAAAAAGAAGAAGTTACAATCGTTTAACATGCTCACATGTTTACCATGCCTAAAATAGACCTAAACCATGGTATTAACAAATAAATAATTCGTTTTGGATGCAAAAAATTTACAGCACAAATTATACGCTTTGTACGCGACCAATTAGGAGCTTTCTTTAAAACGGCTGAAAATCAAGGACCTCGTTCATTCTTGATTTCCTTTCTTGGTGGCACGGCTTTCCAAGATGTCATTGGGTAGCCATCAAATCCTCCCTTTTGACGTAAGTGTGCGCCCCTTTCTTTGGTGCGGGCAATCTGCGGTACTTTTAAAGTCCAACTCTTGGTATGGGTTAAACTTACATATTGGGTTGGATTTCGCCGTGTAAAAAGGTGTATTTTGACTAATGGAAATGCATATGCTTTTGAAGATCTTCATTTCTTATTTAGTTCAATCTGAAAGAGACTTTGCTTGCAACTTGTTAGGACATAGAACCCACTCACGATGGAAAGGCATATGGCGATTACGTTCCTATTTTTTTGCGTCCAGCTCCCATCATGGATGAGTCCGACGATGGAAACGAACCGGAAGGATCGGCTCACTTTAATCTACTTCAAGACAGTGTGGATGAGGATCCGCTCGGAGTCTTGAGCTTGTGGAATGACTCTTCTCATCACTATAAGTGGCAAGGTGTTGTATGTGGTGGATGGCATCCTGAAAAGGTCGTGTCCCTTGACTTGAGCTCGAAAGGCTTGGGTGGTCTTCTATCGCCTCATGTCGGAAAGCTCTCTTTCCTAACAAGCCTCTTTCTATAGAACAACAGCTTTCGTGGGGAAATTCCACAAAGCATTGGCCACCTGTTTCGCCTTCGCCATCTCATTCTAAGTAACAACTCATTTGGCGGACCAATGGCTACTAATCTTTCTCAATGCTCAAACCTTGAGATTTTGAATCTCATCGATAACCAACTTGTGGGAAAAATTCCTAATGAGCTTGGCTCTTTGTCAAAGCTTTGGTATTTCTATTTGTCTAAAAATAGTCTTACAGGATCTATTCCTCATTCTATTGGAAATCTCTCCCAACTTTTCGATCTTTCCGTTAGGGCAAATGGGTTGCAAGGATAGATTCCCAAGACATTGTCCAAGCTTCGTGGTTTGAGGTTTGCTCAATTGGCATTTGACCAACTCACTGGCAAGATCCCTCCAGCAATCTTCAACATGTCTAGCATTATCTATTTCAGCGCCGGTGACAATCAATTGAGAGGGAGCATTCCCCCTTGTATCGGCGATACTCTTCCTTCTCTCGGTTATCTTGATTTTCATAATAATTTGTTTACTGGCATTATACCCCGTCCTTATCAAATGCCTCCAGCCTACATCTACTTTGCATATAATAGTTTTCATGGACCGATGCCCGCAAATCTTGGAAGGCTAAAAGCTCTCGAAGCAATGTTACTTGTTTTTAACCAATTGTGAGATGACTTTAGTTTCATTACCTCATTGACTAATTGTTCAAGGCTGGTAAATATTGTGGTGGGCCACAATTTTCTTGAAGGTCAATTGCCGGATTCCATCGGCAATCTTTCCAATAGCGTTAGAGTAATTGCTATGTCGTCCAACCCAATGTACGGAACAATTCCTCTAGGTATTGGCAATCTCTTCAACATGTCCTTTCTTGGCTTGTCAAGCAATTCACTTGGTGGCCGTGTTCCTTCTTCTATCGGAGCACTCCATCACATGCATGAATTGTACTTAAGGGAAAACATGTTAAGTGGAGAGATCCCGTCATCGATCGGCAATTTGTCATTATTGAATTGCCTTTACCTGCAGTTCAATGACTTTTATGGGGAAATACCACGGAGTCTTGATAATTGCAAATAGCTAATTGAGCTCGAGCTTTCGAACAATAATCTGAGTGGTTCAATTCCAAGGAAGGTTCTTATTCTTTCTGCCATTTCGATTATCTTCAGCTTAGTGCATAACTAGTTGAGTAGATATCTTCTGTCTCAAGTTGGGTCCTTGGCCAATCTTGTCGAACTAGATCTGTCTTACAATAAGTTGATAGGACCAATTCCTCACTCCATTAGAAAGTGCTTGCTATTGCAACGGCTTAGCTTAGAAGTCAATTCCTTTCATGGTGTAATTCCTTCGGCTTTAGGTGCATTACAAGGCTTACAAGAGTTGGATGTTTCCCATAACGACTTATCTAGTGAAATCCCAAGCTTTCTCTCTCAACTTACGAATATTAAGTACTTGAATCTATCCTTAAACAAGCTTGAAGGAGAAGTTCCGAAGCAAGGAGCATTTCTCAATGCTAGTGTAGTGTTTGTCTTTGAAAATAGGAATCTCTGTGGAGGTATTGCAATACTAAACCTTCCTTCTTGCAAATCGAATACCTCTAAACCATTGCAAATTGAAAAAGTTAGAGTAATCGCCACAGTGGCGGCCATCTTGTCATATTTCATTATGTGTCTTTGATTGTTTATCTTTTGGTATCGGAGAAAGAAGTTGAAAAAGAATACCTCTTCGACTAAATTGCCATTTGAACACAAATTTTCGATGGTCTCTTATGAAGAGCTTTTTAGAGCCTCAGACGGATTCTCTAATATTAATGTGATCGGTAAAGGGAGATATGGTACCATTTATAAAGCAATCACACTAGAAGGCGGCTGGGTGGTGATTAAAGTGCTCAACTTGGGTCACAGAGGTGCTTCGAAGAGCTTCATCTCGGAATGTTGAACCTTAGGGGCTATAAGACATCAAAATCTCGTGAAGATATTAGACGTATGCTCAAGTGTGGATCATCACGGCAATGATTTCAAAGCTCTATTATATGAATACATGGCTAATGGGAGCTTGAGAAATGGATACACCAAGGAAATGAAGAGGACGTTGAGCGTGAACATGAACATAGAAAGCTAAGACATTTGAGACTAATGCAGAAGTTAGACATTGCTATTGACATAGCTTCCGCAATCAAATATCTTCACAAGGATTGTAGCCCAATGATTGTACACGGAGATCTTAAGCCAAGTAACATCCTTCTCAACAACGAGATGACGGCGCGAGTTGGGGATTTCGGGTTGGCGATGATCTGCTTTGCCGCGACAATAGAGGCCATGGACATTGACAACTGCAACAGCTCAGTGGCAGTGAGAGGTTCCATAGGTTATGTCCCTGGTGGTAAGAAAATTTTCTCATTAATTATCTAAATTTTATCTGTGTTGGCTTTTAGATGAAATATTTGTTTTCATTGTATATTGCTTGATGCACACTATTTTAGAGTATGGCATGGGGGACGTGGTATCCACACAAGGCGATGTGTATAGCTATGGTATTGTTTTATTGGAAATGTTAACTGGGAGGAGACCCACGGAAGAGGCTTTTAAGGACCATTTAAATCTCCACAACTATGTCAAGGTGGCTCTACCTGACCAAGCAATGGAGATCGTGCACTCGGCCATTTTTAAAGGAGAAAGTGAGAATGACATTGAGAGGATGAGAGATTGCGCTGCCTCTGTCCTTAGGATTGGAGTTGCGTGTTCAATGGAGTCACCGCCGGATCGAATGGACGTGGCCAAAGCACTCAAGGAACTGCATAAGATCTGGGCTAGGTATGGATCCAAGTAGAGGCTTGGTTGAAATAAGTTTAGCTCCCGATATACCTGGACTAGACTTTGTCTTAGGATTAATTTTGCTTTTTGAACAAGAAAAATTCGGATGCTTCTATTATTCATCTTGGTTTTAACTCTTTTCCAACTAGTTAAATGTATGTAATCTCTCTGCATCTCTATTCCCCCTCTCCTCTTTAGGAATTCACTATTCTCTTTATATGAATTTTCTGTTTCTAGTTTTTCCTCTTAAAGTCCATCTCTAATAATTTTCTTTAGATGCATAATTTTAATATATATTTATAGATTTATAAATGTAGAAAAAATATAAAGTAGAGATGTATCTTATAAAAGGTAATAAATTGTGTCAATGCCTATTAATTTTTAAATGATAATTCATATTGTGGATTAATAGGAGAAGTAAAAGTAAAGTCAATGAGATTATTTTATTTCGCAAAGGTTGATTTTAGGTGGTTTTTTGTACTTTTGTATTTTTTGTTGCAATGGGAAGATGGTCATTTTAACAATATAAAATCTTAGGTGATACACTTAGATGTTAAAAATTTGAAAATTCAATTGTATAATTTAAACAAGTTGAAAAACTAACAATAACATTATTACTTTTAGGGTTAATATCATGAAAAACCCCGAATCGGTATATCTGTGATACCCAACTTGATTTATTGACTATAAAAAAACTCCAAACTATACACTTATGACAAATTCACCTTCCATTTTGCGAAATTTTACTATCAAATTGCTTAATTAGATGACTTGACCAGTTTGAGGTTTTATCATCCATTTATTACATGTGTACAAATTCGTAATTTTTCATGATATTAATCAAATTTAACAGAAATTAATGGAAGATAAACTTGTCACTAGTGCATCAGTTTAGAGTTTTTGGTGGTTTATTATAGGTATATCACATTGAAATTTTTAATGAATCAAAAAATTGATTTGAAGTAATGTTATAATAGAGGTATCAATTTAAGATTTTTCATATTGTTAATCGAAAATTTTAATATGGCATCTGCTAGTTTTTCCGGCAATTGCCTCGGCAGTCAGCACTATTAGCCAGTGAAGTCAGATGTTTTCCTAATCCACATGAAAAACACCTAAATAGAAAAGAAAAACAGGAAGATGTTCTCTTTTAGAAAGTCTACAATAGCCTATTTTCCATGAGTACTTGCCATTTTCAGAGGTTTATTACTCTCAGCCTCTGCCATTTCTAGCCAGCTGGGTGCCTAGGTGTCACGTAATATTTGCGATGGACATTTAGACTGGTGAATTTACTTCTATGAAGAGTTAGGATTGCCTTGGCACCACATTTATGAGTTACTCTCTTATGTATTTGCACACATTCATCTTATATATGCTACTGATTACTAAATTTGCATCCCCATATCTTCTCTATAGCCTGTTATTGCGTGGTGACGCCCCTTTGCCACAACCCTCAATAAATAAGACCTTTCCCAACCTTCGACAAGGTGCCAGGGTGATTATTTGAGTAGAGAATGATTATGTTTTCCTAGAAAGGCCCCAGGATGCTTTCAAACTGTTATAAATGATTTAATGTCTGTCATTTTAAGCAAAATTTTTTGCGCAGAATCATTTATCGCATTCAAGCTAAATGATTTGAAGAGAAACGATACAATTATTGTACTTGAATCGAAGTAAATGACATTGTGAAAAATGGTGGATTTATTATGTTAAACCTATTCTTTGAAAAAGATGATGAACAAACTCAAGTTATCTCTTCTTCACAGCTTCTAGGGAAAGAGTGTTATGATATTGATATTGCACTTGATGACATGTTGGGCCGTGCATTCGTGGATAAGGTTACCCAATATTTGGCATTAACAGGGGAAGAGGCACGAGGGCTGGCTGATATCCCAAGGTTCATTAAGGTTTGTACTTGCCTTTTGCCGTCAAATATTAGCTTTCCATATTTTAACGTGTGAATGTACGATTTGACTTGAAGTTTATGTGGGAGTGTCGGTCATTTGTTTATTCTGCACCGGAAGTTTATAATGTGAGCAGTGGTTATTTGTTTATTGTGCACTTCTTCGTCACTGAAAAAAGGAAAAGCTGGAAAGGAGTGTTCACTAGAGTATAAAATAAAGAGGAACAGGTCCACAATACCTAGACATATAACTAACACCTCGGGATCAAGCAATGCTAGCTAAGTGCGAAGGAAGAGGATTAAAAGAGTGTTTTGAAGGCATAGACATTGCTGTTGTGAAGATGCGAGACTCTTGATTCTTCATGATTAACCGTTTCTTTTACTTCATGAAATTTGACGTACTAGACATCTATATACAGAGGATTCTACATCTTGAATGTGATCTATGTGTAAGGGTTGGCACGCATGTGTTTTAGGTCGTGCCAAACCCTTGTAGCTTTTAGTAAGTTTCACTGTCCATTTCTATCTGTGTGGTCACACTGCTTTTTACGGACCTCAAAACCCAATCCAAAAACTATTAAGTAAATCATATAAGTCAAAGAAGGGTCCCAATTGCCTAACTCTTGCATATCTTACAAACTCTATATCCCTTCAAAGAAAGACTATCGTCAGAAGTTCAAACAAAGGCTGGGCGACCTCGCTGGCCGCTGGTAAGGGCGGGCAAGGGCTTGCAAGCCCTCACTGGCCGCCGGCGATACCACCCTCACTAGATATGGCAAGGCTCGGCCTCCTTGAGGCTGATGAGGGCTGACCTTGCAAATGGCTCGTAGGCGAGGGTTGCCAAGCCCAAGCAAGGCCGTCCCTCGCCTGTGGCCGGCGTGGATGGCCCTCACCGGCGAGGGCGACCCTTGCCTAGCCCTTTGTGAGCATCATCGGTGGCCGGCCGGTCGGCCACTGGTGAAGAGGAAGAAGAACTAGAAAAATAAAACAGAAAGAAAAAAGAAAAAAGGAAGAAAAAAGGGGAAAAATGACAAATGATAAAAATACTCTTGAATGTCGGAAAGTCAGGTCCTTATTTGAAACGGACATAGTTATTTCGGGCCCTTATTTAAAATGGACATAATTACTTCAGGTCTTCATTTGAAACAACATCCGCTTCAGATCTTTATTTGATAAAATGATGGCAATTTAGGTCTTTATTTGAAATAAGTTCACTTCAAACCCTTATTTGATAAAAAGAGGACACTTCGGGTCCCTTTTGGGATTTTCCCTTTTCCTGATTGGTGCCGGTTTCCATGAAATTTGTTTTACATGCCGCTGCTTTAATTGAGAGCATCTTCTCTCGCTGGACATCCTAACAACAGAGGCGCAATCGGGATACACTACGTGTACACATGGATCTGGATGCTGGACGAAGGAGATCAGACCGAGAAGATACCTTCATCAGTTACCATGCAAAAGAAGATATCCAGTCAACCTATGCTGGATCACTTTTCCACAATGGTTGAAATTACCACGTGTCTTCTTTAAGGACAATGTGAGCTATCATCTCGTCAATCCCTCTCGAGTCTCATCTCGATTCTCTCCTATTAACTTATGATCCCCTAAGTGCATTAAATCTTGTTTTTGCACCCCAGGAGACACTGGGTCATTGGTCTTCCTCTCGTTGCCTTCCTCAAAAGAACGAACTTGCAGAAAAGCTCCTCAAGTTGCTGCTTCATCATTCATTTGGCAAGTGCTTAAATAATGTCGGCGGTCTCGATAAGGCACTTTCTTTCTATCCCGAGTATGCCAATGATGCCAGTGTCACTCCAAAATGGTGGGACAATTTGCACCACGCCATGTCTCACTATAAGTTTGTTCTCGCAATCGAGAACACCTGAACAGAAAGCTACGTGATGGAGAAGCTATTTTATGCTTTGAATTCCGGGGCGGTCTCCATCTATTTCAGTGCCCCCAACGTCATGGACTTTGTCCCTCCACGTTCGATCATAGACGGGAACAAGTTTAGCTCCATAAAGGAATTGGCAACTTTCGTGAAGTCCCTCAACAAGATTATGGCCCAATTTTAGCTCAATGCCCGGCCGTAGTGACAGATGATATGGACAGCACTCTCATAGGTGAAGTGACTCCCGAAGAAGTCCAAAGAGCAGCTTTTCAAATTGGAGCCTGAAAGGCACTAGACCCAGACGGATTAAACGGTCAGTTCTATCAAACTCACTGGGACATATTAAAAAAAGATATTATTAGCTCGGTAAAAGTTTTTTGCTGGATCTTGAACTCAAGAAGACTTTTTTTACTTTGATATTGAAAATCTCTCACCTTGAAAGACTGGACCAATATAGACCGATTAATCTCTGCAATTTTATGTATAAAATCATCTCAAAGGTCCTAGCTAATCGATTGAAGCCATTGCTACCTGCACTCATCTCTATGGAACAGAGCGCATTTGTTAGTGGACATCAGATCCAAGATAACATTCTAGTGGTGCAGGAAGTTCTACATCAAATTAGAATATGAAGAAGGAAGCGAAATTTTCAGGGCGTTCTCAAACTTGACATGCAGAAGGCCTATGATCGCGTCGAATGGGATTTCCTTCGAGATTACCTACATCGGCTTGGTTTTCATGCAGTTTAGGTCTAATGGGTGATGTAATGTGTGACTACTGCTTCTCTAAGTATTAAATTTAACGGCGAACCACTTCAGCCTTTTACAATAATGAGAGGTCTTTGGCAGGGCAACCCACTCTCCCCATACTTATTCATCCTAGTAGCAAATGTTCTTTCGACTCTCATACATCAAGCAGTGGATATGGGCAACATCAAAGGTATTAAACTTAATTAGAGGTGTCCTACCCTCTCACACCTATTTTTTGTTGATGATGCCATCTTCTTTATAAAAGGAAAATTGCTTGAATGCCAAAACCTGTCAAATATCTTAAACCAATACCGTCTGGCAACATGACAAATTGTCAATCGCAATAAATCTGGCATATTTTTTAGTTGTGCTTGTCTAAATAATTTTCAAGAGTGTTTAGCCAGAGAATTTCGTGTCCCAGTGATGAAAAAGATGGGGAAATACCTTGGCATACCATCGGACTGGGGGAAGTCCAAAAAAGAAATGTTTTCTTGGTTGTTGGCCAAAGTGAACTCTAAACTGGATGGTTGGAAAGACAAATTATTTTCCAAAGGAGGTAAGGAAGTTTTGATTAAATTAGTTGTTCATGCAGTTCCTCAATACGCCATGTCTATCTTTAAGATCCCAATCTCCCTTTGCAAATCTATCGAGCAGAAGATATCTAGATTTTGGTGGCAAACACAGGGCAACAAATTAGGTATGCATTGGAAAAACTGGGAATCACTCAAGAGTTGTAAAGATACAGGTGGTCTCGGTTTTCGAGACCTTGTTGCTTTCAGTAAAGCCCTATTGGCCAAACAGGCTTGGTGTATGTTTCAACAGCTTGCTTCCTTTTGGAGTCGGATCGTTAAAGGGCTTTACTTCCCTTCAAAAGACTTCTAGCATGCAAAAAGAGGTGCCAGACCCTCTTGGGGATGGCAAAGCATTTTGCAAGGCAGAGATTCTATTTCAAACAAGTTACAATGGTCAGTGGGAAATGGTCAGCATATTCGAGTCAGAGAGGATAAGTGGCTTCCTACAGGCATAACGGGCGGACTTGCACCTCACAACAAACCTAAAATGGTGGCTGATTTTATCTGTCCAGAGCAACAATCATGGAATATTCCCTTACTTAGGGGTAGCTTTGATGATCGAATAACATATGAAATTCTCAGAATTTAGCTACGGCCACAGTACACACATGATCAAATGATTTGGACGGGGAGAGCTAATGGAAGTTATATAGTTAGAAGCGGATATAATCTTATTAGATCAGGTGAGACCAAGACAGTTCAAAATCAGGCGTCATCTTCCTTTCGTCCTCCAAGATGATTTTGGACTGCAATCTGGAAAGTGCAGACCAGCCCTAAATTACGTATCTTCCTATGGTCTTTGTGCCAAAATGCTCTAGCAACTAGCGAAAATCTTTACCACCGACATGTTATCTTAGATCCGATATGCAGGTTATGTGAACATAGCAGTATCCACCCTACCCCTGAATCCAGAGAACACCTATTCTTACATTGCCTGTGGACGAATGCGGTCTAGTCTCATCCATAGATTCAACTCACTATTCAACAACATTAGACAAGCAGATTTGATGTGTGGTTATTGCAAATATTAGACAAGAAAAATCTCTCACCGGATCTTGCGACAATAGCATCCGTTTTGTGGCATATATGGAAAGCTAGAAATGATTTTATCTTTCGTCGAAGAACCCCCAACCCTAATCAGGTTGTCTTTACTGCCATCGCCCACACCCGATCCTATCAGAGTTGCCTTCTGAAGTCCCTGCAACAAAGCTCGCAAATGCATGGTCTAGTTAATAACCAAAGATCATATCTGAATCAGCCTGTTCCAGAGACCCTTACCATTGCCGGATCTACTCGATCAAGTTCCAGATCGTTGCTGAATCGTCGTCCACGACTTCAATCCTTGTTTCAGTGCTGGCGTCCCCGCGATCCAGGTGTGCTAAAGGTAAATATCAATGGCTCATTTCCTACGGCCTCTCAAGAAGGATCTGTGGCTTGTGTTTGTCGAGACTCATCAGGAAGGCTGATCGATGGTTTCTCCCTTCGAACCACCTTTGCTTTTGCCCTGCAAACAAAAGTTCAGGCCCTCACCTTTTCGCTCTGTTTTTTGCTACAATGAGGAAGATCTGAAGATCACCTTATTCTAGAATCCAACTGTTAGGAAATGGTGGCGACGCTTCAAGACCCTAGCCGCACCCCTTGGGAAAACAGAGCTCTCTTCGCTAAAGCGGCTGCACTGCTTCGCCTCTTCCCTAACCTAGTTGTGCAACACTGTTGATGGGAGACGAATTCCATTGCTGACTGGGCCGCCAAGGCCCACGGGCTTCATCTCCTCCCCCTAATTGGCCTGAATTCCCCCCTCCCTTTCTGTTTGACCTGATTTGTACTGAGGCGTTGGACTCATGTAATTCTGTTGGCAGTAAATGAAACTTGACCTGTTTCGACCAAAAAAAAAAAACTTTCGTGAAGTCCCTAGCAAACGATCCAGTGGCGTATGCCGAATACCATGCATGGAGAAGATGTGGTGTATTAGGTAATTATGGAAACTCACGAGTGGCAAACCTCGACAGCTTGCCATGTCGGTCATGGGAGTTCATTGGCAAAAAAGGTGGCAGGAATGCTAGAGCTTTATGAAGAGTTGATTCTTTTTGAACACCTGTTTTGTTTCCTGATCATCCGATTGATGCGCGGTTTTTTATAACTTTAATCCATGGACATTGACGTATATAAAGAAAGAGTTGGATATATTAGGAGATGGTAAATTAGACATTGATGTAAACAGGCCACTAAAAAATCATGATGTTAATGAATACAAAGTCATTATGAACTCAAAGTGTTTGGACTTCTCTCCGATTTTGTGAAGCGAAACCAGATTGGACTTCTCTCCGATTGGTTGTTGGCGCACTTGTTTTGTCATTTTTGAGTTCACACTGTCTTTCTGGGTCGCTTGCAACTCATACGATCGAGGATTGGAGAGGAGAGGTGGAAGAAAAGGCTTGGGATGAATTTAGGAGTTTTTGCGCGAGCTATGTGCAGTGTGTGATGAGAGTTGCACAAAAGGTAACGAGGGGGGTCCGCGTCTATGCTGAGATACATCGTCTTCTCCTCAAAGTGTTGTACAATCATATCATGTACGACTGCTTTTATGGGTTGATGGTGTGAAACAATTGAGAAGATTTCATTTTTCGCTAGGCCCATGTTTTCCACTAAGCAGTGGTCTTCCTTTGGGTGCACGACTGACCCTTCTGAAAGAGCAATTCACACGAGACATGAAATTCATGGTAAGCATCCACCCATTTTTTCTTCGTCTCTTCTCCTCCTTTTTTTTTTTTTTTTCAAAGCAAGATTCGATTTGCCATTTGTTGACCCACGGAATCGATAGCTCTTCGGGAGTCTTTTCTTCTTTTTTCCAAAGCAAGATTCGATTTGCCTTTGTTCCATCAAATCGATAGCTCTTGGCCTTCCCGCGTAGTTCCTTTGGGTTCACAAGTGACCCTTTCTCAAAGAGCAATTCATACCTAAAATGTTGAAAACCGATGGTTTAGACCTGTGAAATGACAATATATCATACGAGAGGTAAACCTTTGTTGTAGAATTAATAAACGCGGAAGCTAATGAAGATCTTGTTAGAATATAATATGCGAAAATGACAAGATCTTGCAATTTACGTTAATGCAAAATCACCAGAAAAATAAACGAGAATTAATAAGGACACTAGAAATTTATGTGGTTTGGTTCGAGTATCGGTACCTATATCTACGGAGAGAACCAGCAGTAAATAATTCACTATAATAAGAGAATCAGAGTTTATAATCGCTCACATGCTCGAGTGTTTTTCACATTTAGATTTAATTCCAAAACCAAACTGTTTATAAATAAATAAATCACGGCACGAAGTTACCACTCAAGGTAAAACACTCTATATATGCCAAAACAAGAACTGGATGTCCGTCTCTTCTCCATGTACGTATAGCTTCGCGTTCTCTACCTCTTCAACAACGCTTGTGCGGCGTCTGGAAGTGTGGACGTGCGGCTCCTTTTTTTTTTTTTTTTCTTCTCGTAGGGCTTCTATGGTTCCTCTTCTTTTCTGCTTTTTTATATGCGTGTGTGCCCAAGGTCAACAATTTGACTTGGGCCCACCTACTTTAGTCTTCAATGTGAACAAGGCTTTTAGAGAGGAAAGAAATCCTGGCTTTATCTTTTATTTTATTTCCTCATTTGTCTTGTAGTGATGGTTAACTTCATTCTTTTGTTTTCTTGCTTATTTTGCACGTTCGGAAGAAAGTCCAATAAGAAGAAAGACTTCTTCATCTGATTTGTAATCCGCTTGAAAAATCTTTCTCAACAAAATTTGGTTTAACAAATCATTATCCAAATGCAAACTCGAGACAATAATTTAATAGATCTTACAATTTACTCAATTTGAAATCATCGAAGATATAAATGATTAACAATAAGGGCCAAAGATTTATATAATTTAATACGAGTGTTGGTACCTACATCCACGAGGAGTGCCGATAGCAAAAATTTACTATAATTAGATAATCAGGGTTACAATCGCTTAGCATGGTCGAGTGTTTCTCATGCCTAAATTAAACCCAAACCCAAGGTATTAATAAAGAAACAATTCACTTTAAATGGAAAAAACTCACAGCACAAATTACATGCTTTGCCTGTGACCAAATAGCAGCTCTCTTTGAAATGGCCGAAAATCAAGGACCTCACTCGTTCTTGATTTTTTTTCTTTGCAGCACATGTGGCTTTCCAATTGCTGCAAATATAAAATTAGACAAGCATGTGTATGCCCCTTTCTTTGGTTCGGCCAATATGCATTACTTTTTAAGTCCAACTCTCGGTCTAGGTCTTGGTCTTGGTTAAACTTGCATATTTTTCCAAATGGGTGGGGTTTCGCCATTTGAGAAGTGTCTGATCAATGGAAAAGCATATGCTTTTCAAAGTCATCATTTCTTATTTAGTTCAATCTGGAAGAGACTTCACTTGCAGCATCTTAGAACACAGAAACCACTCACAATGGAAAAGCATAAGGCGATTATATTCCTGTTTTTCCATGCCCAGCTCATATTATGGACGAGTTCAGCGATGCAAACCAACTAGACTGATCGGCTCGCTTTAATCTACTTGAAAGACAGTGTGGATAAGGATTCGCTCGGAGTCTTGAGCTCATGGAATGACTCTTCTCATCACTGTAAGTGGCCAGGTATTGTATGCGGTGGACGACTTCTCGAAAGGGTCGTGTCCCTCAACCTGATGTCGAAAGGCTTGGGCGGTCTTCTATCGCCTCATGTTGGAAACCTCTCTTTCCTTAGAAGCCTTGTTCTACAGAACAATAGCTTTCATGGCAAAATTCCGCAAAGCATTGGCCACTTGTTTCGCTTGCGCAATCTCGTTCTT
The DNA here is from genome assembly GCA_017140325.1 of Eucalyptus leucophloia subsp. euroa. Taxonomy (NCBI): domain Eukaryota; kingdom Viridiplantae; phylum Streptophyta; class Magnoliopsida; order Myrtales; family Myrtaceae; genus Eucalyptus; species Eucalyptus leucophloia. Next base: position 34,521,302 of record CM029473.1, read on the forward strand.
AATAACAACTCTTTCGGTGGACAAATGCCCAGAAATCTTTCTCAGTGCTCAAACCTTCAGGTTTTGAATCTCATTGATAACCAACTTGTGAGTAAAATTCCTCATGAGCTTGGCTCTTTGTCAAAGCTTCAAGCTTTATTATTGGCTAAAAATAGATCTATTCCTCATTCTATTGGAAATCTCTCCCAACTTTTCTCTCTTTCCGTCGAACGTAATGGGTTGCAAGGAGAGATTCCCAAGACATTGTCCAAGCTTCGTGCTTTGAGGAATGTTCAACTGGCATTTAACCAACTCACTGGCAAGATCCCATTAGCAATCTTCAACATGTCCAGCATTATCTATTTTAGCCTCGGTGACAATCAATTGAGAGGGAGCATTCCCCCTAATATTGGCGATACTCTTCCTTCTCTCAGTTATCTTGATTTTTCTAGAATCTTGTTTGCTAGCGTTATGCCTCCGTCCTTATCGAATGCCTCCAACCTTCAATACATCTATTTTGACCATAACAGTTTTCATGGACCGATGCCTGCAAATCTTGAAAGGCTAAAAGCTCTTGAAGGAATGTTACTTATGTCTAACTAGTTGCGAGATGACTTCAGTTTTATTACCTCATTGACTAATTGTTCAAGGCTGGAAAATATTGGGGTAGGTGATAATTTTCTTAAGGGTCTCTTGCCGGATTCCATTGGCAATCTTTCCAACAGCGTTAAACTAATTGCTATGTCATCCAACGCAATGTATGGAACCATTCCTCCAGGTATTTGCAATCTCTTCAACCTGTCTTTTCTTGACGTATCAAACAATTCGCTTAGCGGCCATGTTCCTTCTTGTATTAGAGCACTCCATAACTTGCGCAATTTGTACTTAAGCATTAACATGCTAACGGGAGAGATCCCGTCGTTGATCGGCAATTTGACGTTATTGAGTCTCCTTTACCTATCGTTCAACAAATTGTACGGGGAAATACCGCAAAGCCTTGGTAACTACAGGTAGCTAATCGAGCTTGAGCTTTCAAACAATAATTTGAGTGGTCCAATCTTGAGGGAGCTTCTTAGTCTTTCTACCATTTCGATTATCGTCAACTTGGCACATAACCGTTGGAGAAATCTTCCTAGAGTATTTTGAAGCTGACAAAACGTTTCCATCAGTCTAGCCTGAAGATTTGCAGACTCTACTATTTAAAGTCTGAAGACCTCCGGACTGCCAGACTCAAGACTCAAAGTCTATTCTCATTGACAGTTTCTAATCTGTTAAAGAAGGACTATCCAGAACTAGGTGTTTCATTAAGGATTTGACCTTATCGACTAGAGAAGATCTCTTGGCTGGATATGACATAACGGATTCCTTTATTCAAATCAAGATTGATTAAGGATCCGATGATTGGTGAAGTATACTTAGAAGGATCTACTTATGGAAACCGAGATCCCGATTGTATGGGCGAGCAGGATTGATGGGCTATCGACATGTGACTTTAATAGCTCCAATGATCTTCCTAATTGATTCCGTCCAATGGGTAGATTGAAGGAATTCCTTTGGTAAGTGCCAACGGGTATGATGGCATAAAGGAGTATATAAGAAAGACGTTCCAGTTGTTCGAGTGTATGCGCGATAGAAGAATTCCAAAGTTTGAAGCTCCTTGTTCTTAGTCAATTCATTTGCTGAGCGAAATCTTGTACGCAAAAGAGAGTCTATATTCATGAGAAACCTTTAGGAAGTGCAGTAGAATATCTACACTGTGGAATCAAGGGAGAGCTTTGCTGTAACATCTCTTTTGTTCATAGTGAAATCTAGCCGGTGGGCTGTCAGTGCGGAAAAGTGGACGTAGGCTTGGAATAAGCCGAACCACTATAAACCTTGTGTTCAATTTTTTCTTCCCTACTCTCTGTTTTACTTTGATCATAATTCGTTCTGTTAACCAAAGGAGAACTTCCTTTCTATTGTCTGCATAGTATTGCTCTCTTATCTCGAGAAATTATTTTTACACCTATTCACCCCCCTCTAGGTGCTTATACTAGCTATCTCAATTGGTATCGGACCCTGTGTACTCACTTTGTTTGAAGTGTTTTACTTCAAAGTTAAAGATCCATGGCTAGTATGTTAGCTCTAGGGCTAGTAGAAGGGCAAAGCAATACCAGACCACCTTACTTTGATGGAAAGGAATACAACATATAAAAAAACAAAATGAAGGTGTTCCTAAGATCAAAGGATCCTCTATAATGGGATGTTATAGAAAAATGAATCATTCCTAAAGCTGTACCTGTCTTAGAGAGAGGAAAAGATACTGTTGAGTCTAGTGAAATGACTTAGGAAGAGATAATCAAGAGACAAGCTCTTGATGCAAAAGTAATTTATTCTTTATATTGTGCTTTGTTACCTACTGAATATAACATAATATCTTCTTGTATTACAGCGAAAGAAGTCTGGAATAGATTACATATTACCTATGAAGGAACCGATTGAGTGAAAGAGACCAGAATCAACATTCTCCTCGGTCAATAGGAAGCCTTCAAAATGAAATCAGGAGAATCTATAACTGCATGTTTAGTCATTTTACAGAAATCGTGAATGGTCTTGAAAACAAGGTCAACTAATTTTTGATCCCATGAAGGTAAACAAGCTTATGCGTGGACTCTCCAAGAATTGGAATCACATAAAGACCTTAATAAGAGAGACACAAAGAATCATGCCACTATCTGTTGATAAGTTGGTTGGGACTCTTCAGTCTTATGAAGTGGGACGAATCAATGAAGACGAAGATCCTAAAGGTAAGAAATCCATTACATTAAAATCCAATGATGATTATGATGTTACAGATTCTGAAGACGATATGGATGATGAGGACTTGCTCTCATGATAAGAAGATTCATAAAGCTGAACAGAAAAGGAAGAAGATTCAATCCAAAGAAACAGAGTTTTCAAAAGCAATAGACTAAGTCTATTGAGGATGATGAATCAAACAAAGATGTAGTTTGCTTTGAATGTAAGAAAAAAGGACACATCAGACCCAACTGTCCTCTTCTAAGGAAGAAGAAAGGAAAAGCTGAAAAGTATTGAAAGGCTTTTAAAGCAGAAACCTAGAGTGATACAAAGTGTGAAGAAAGTGATGATGATTATACCAATATATGTTTGATGGCCAATATATGTTTGATGGCACAATTGGATTTGAGGTAAGATTCAAACTAAATACATTGATGAGTTGTATTTTTTTTTTTTTTTTGGTAAAGGTAAGAATATAATGATAAGCTTAGGACAAATGTACACAAACGGCATTACACTCTCAATGCGAACAAGAGAGTGGAATTTCAAGAGGTAAGTAACTTTAAAATCCCTATTAAAGTTTCTAAATACATTGATGAGTTGTGTTTTAGTCTTAAGACTTCTCTTAAAAGGATTTCGAACTCAAAAGAGAAAATTCTGCACTAAAACTACAAGAAAATGTTTTAAAAGAAAATGTCAAAGTTTTAGATAAAAATGTTTCTACCTTGAAAGAAAATGAAGGCAATCTTTCAAAAGAAAATGCATTCTTGAAAGATGATATCTCAAATATTTCTAAAAAATTTTCTATAGGATCTGAGAAACTAGAAAAAATTCTTTTTGTTCAAAGACCTTATTTCAATAAATCTGGTTTGGGAATGACTGCGGAAACCATTCCTTTAATTGATTTCCCTAAAGTGAAGGAAATAATTAAGCAAAGACCTATAAGAGATGCTTACAAAAATCATTTTAAAAAGATCTTTGTAAAACTAGTAGGTCGCAATGTTCTCAGATGTTCAAAGTGCAATAATGCAGATCATTTTGAAAAATAATGTCCTATGGTTTGGAAACTTGTTAAGAAAGTATGGGCAAAAACCGCATATCATACTAATACTAATGGACCCAAGAAAATATGGGTACCAAAGAAAATTTGAGTCTCCTTTTTAATTACAGGTCACTATCAAGAAAAAGGTAAAATGGTATTTGGATAGTGGATGCTCAAAACATATGACGGGAGATTCAAATTGCTTCATAAAGCTCGTTCAAGTAAATGGTGAAAAAGTCTCATTTGGAGGAAACAACAAAGGAAGAATTGTGGAATTTGGAACTGTAAAGATTGGAAACCTCACAATAAGCAATGTTTCTTAGTGGAAGGACTCAACTACAATCTACTCGATATCGATCGGTTGTGTGATACCGGTTTCAAAATCAACTTTCAAGAAGGAATATGTTCAGGGAACCAGTAAAGATTCCATTCAGTCATTCATGGGTCGAAGACATGGAAATATCTACCTCTTGGATGTGAAACCAAATGAATCACAATATCTAATCTCAATTCAAGACGAAGCGAACTTATGGCACAGAAAGCTTGGGCACATCAATATGAAGAGATAGCCAAAATTTCAGCAAAGAAACTTGTTCGTGGTTTACCCAATCTATCATACCAAAAGTTTGATCTATGTACACCATGCATATTGGGAAAGCAGGTAATAAATTCCTTTAAACCAATAAATCAAGTTTTCACTAATCGTGTACTGTAGCTTCTACATATGGATCTCTTTGGACCAACCAAAACTCAAAGCATTTGAGGTAAGAAATATTGCCTAGTAATTGTGGATAACTACTCACGATTTACCTGGGTATATTTCCTGGCAAGTAAGTCTGAAACATTTTCTTACTTTGAAAAGTTTGCTAAAAAGGTTCAAAATGAAAAATGGTATGTTATTTCAAGTATAAAAACAGACCATGGAGGTGAATTTGAAAATCAATATTTTACAAAATTTTGTGATGAATCTAGTTTTCAGCACTTGTTCTCCTCTCCATATACTCCAAAGCAAAACAAAGTTATGGAAAGAAAGAATAGGTCGCTTCAAGAAATGGCTAGAACTCTTTTAATTGAAAGTAACATCTCTTCACGTTTTTGGGCTGAAGCAATTTCTATAGCATGTTATATTATTAATAGAGTTTTTCTAAGGCCTATTCTAGAAAAAAACCCCCTTTGAGTTATTCAAAGAAAAGAAGCCTATTGTTTCATATTTTCATGTGTTTGGATGCAAATGCTTTATATTGAAAAATGCAAATGATTGAGTTGGCAAGTTTGAAGAAAATTCAGATGAATGCATCTTCCTTGGATATTCAACCTCAAGCAAAGCCTATAGAGTCTACAACAAGAAGACTCAATCTGTGGAGGAATCAATGAATGTCAAATTCCAAGATTCTATGCAAAATGAATCTATTTAGACTCATCTTGAAGAATCTAAGCTCGCTCCGAGACTCTACAAAGTCTAAATCTCAAAGAAGCAGCTCGAGACTTTGAAAGATCCAGCAATAAGTGATTATTGAAGATTTAAATGAAGGAAGTGATCATTAACCTGACAAATCAACCAGTAACTAGAAGCATAAGTCCAGTCATCCAAAGATCTCATTATTGGCGACATTAATGAAGGAATTTGCACAAGATCCAAAAGGCGCGAAGAATCTAGTGCTGTGACTCTTATTTTTGAAATAGAATCCAAAAGCATAGAAGAAGCTTTATCTGATGAAAACTGGATTGAAGCTATGCAAGAAGAACTTAGGCAATTTAGCATTAATGATGTCTGGGAGTTGACTTATAAACCAAAAGGTAAATCTATTATTGGAGCTAAATGGGTTTTCAAGAACAAGATGGATGAGAAAAGAAAGGTTGTCAGAAACAAAGCAAGACTCGTGGCCAAGGGATATATGCAAGAAGAAGGGATAGATTATGACGAGACTTATGCACCAGTAGCAAGGTTAGAAGCAATTTGATTATTACTTGCTTTTGCTTGTTATAAGAATTTCAGGTTATTCCAAATGGACGTCAAAAGTGCTTTCCTAAATGGATTTATCGATGAGGAAGTCTATGTAGAACAACCACCTGGGTTTGAAGACCCAAGGAAACCAGACTTAGTATTCAGACTGAAAAATACCTTATATGGTTTAAAGCAAACACCTCAAGCTTAGTACGACAGGTTGAGTAAGTTTTTAATTCAAAATGGCTTTGTTAAAGGTAAAGTAGACACTAATATATTTATTAAAAGAGAAAACAAAAGTTTTCTGCTTGTTCAAATATATGTAGATGATATTATTTTTGGATCTTCTAATGAAAGTTTGTGCAAGAAATTCTCTAAGTCTATGTAGGATGAATTTGAAATGAGCATGATGGGTGAACTAACATTCTTTCTTGGACTTCAAGTGAAACAATTGAAGGAAGGGACTTTTATTCATTAAGAAAAATATGCTAATGATCTTGTCAAAAAGTTTGGACCGGAAAATTACAAAAAGACTGACATACCAATGTCAAGTTCTTTAAAGATAGACAAAGATGAAGGAGGAAAGAAAGTTCACTAGAAGTTTTACAGGAGTATCATTAGTTCACTTCTTTATCTTACTACTTCTAGACCTGATATTTTGTTTAGTGTTTGCATTTGTGCTAGATTTCAAGCAGACCCTAAAGAATCTCATCTAAGTGCTGCAGAGCGTATTATCAAATATATTGCTTCAACTTTAAGTCTTGGTCTTTGGTATCCTAAAAAGGGAGACTTTACTATTCTTGGATACTCAAACGCAGATCTAGCTGGTTGCAGAGTTAATAGAAAGAGCATATCGGGTACTTGTCAACTACTTGAAAGCAGGACAGTGTCTTGGTTTTCAAGGAAGCAAAATACAGTAGCTCTTTCTATAGTAGAAGTAGAGTATGTAGCTCTTGGAAGTTGTTGTTCACAAATTCTATGGATAAAACAATAGCTAAGAGACTTTGGAATTGAAGATTCATGCGCGAAGATTAACTATGACAACACCAGCACAATCAATCTCACCAAAAATCCAATTCTTCACTCAAGAGCAAAGCATATAGAGATTCGACATCACTTCATTAGAGATCATGTTCAAAATGGAGAAGTTTCGATTCAATTTGTTGACTTAAAGAACCAACTGGCGAATATATTCGCAAAGCCTTTGGAGAAAAATCAATTTGAAATCATCCGTTCTAGGCTCAACATTTTGAGGTTTGAAGAAGTTAAAGTCTAGAGACTCTCAAACTCAGACAAACAAGATTTTGACTATAAGTTATTCTCTCTCATATTAAATCTCGAAAAGGTACGATCATCTATCTATAATTGATTTTTGCTACTTTCAAATTTCCGTGATAAGTGCAATCTTTCTTTTTCAAAAAGGAGTTAATTTTTTAAAATGGCAGTTATCTATTCCTTTTTAAAAAGGCAGTTATTTTTTTTTAAAGGGCATCTTTTTACTTTCCACTACGACGCTTCGTATGCCTCTCTTCGACTATTTTATATACTATTGCTTCTTCTCTATTTTACTCTAAAAACCCTAAAAAAGCATCATCTTCCACTCTTGTTTTCTTCTCTTGTTTAATCTTCGAAAAAGTTGTCATCTTTCTTGGGAAAGTCAAGCTTAGAATCTTTCAAAGACTGTGAAAGATGTCGTCTCAAAGGAAGTCCTTGAGGATTGCAAGTAGGGGACCGCAAATGCATGAGGGGTCTATGCACTTTGATCTCACCGAGGAAGAAGAGTCTCCCAGTCAACAGCAGAGCCCACAACATTCTCAGCAGCGTCATTCTCCTCCATCTAGTCCACATGATGATGCTCATCAAGAAAATGAAGAAATCATCAAAGGCACAGATCCTGTAAGAATTCAAAAGCCCTCTTTTATTTATAAGCTTTATCGTGCTTTGAAAAGAGGTGGAACTCCATTGAACTACATCGATGAGTTTTTTTAAAGACAAAGGGTATGGAAATGAGTACACCTTTTTACGAAATATGGAGCGTTTGGGAATTACCCCTGTGGGGTTGGCAGAAACCCTTGCTAATATCCTAAGTGATCCACGTGTTGGAGGGCTGAATCAGCTAGATGGGAATGATGATGATAAGATGTATAGTCAGTTTCAACCGAGAATGGGTGTTGCAGCAAAAATTCGGGGAAAAATGACAAACTTGTTTCGATCGGAGGAACAAAAGCTTTTATACTCCAAGTTGTTGAAGCGTGGGGTAATAAACCCTAGAAGTGTGGATTTTGATTTCCTTGATGCTGTGAATGTCAATTTGAGGGAAAAATTCAGTCTTCTTCAACTTGATTAGTTTTGTTCTGATTCTACAGAAGCCTATGCTAAACTCACTGCATATTTCTATTCAAATCTTAGTTTCTTGGATGCAAATAGATTTTCTTTTAGTGTTTGAGATCAAGACTATGTGGTGGATGTAGATATGTTGGCTAATATCATTGGGGTTGAGAGAGGGAGATATCAACCTATCAATGTCTTTATTGCTCGTGCTACGTTGGAACTTGTTAAGGATATAAAGATAGAAGAAAATATTTCCTACTCGAGGATGAGTGCATTTAACATTCTGCTGTACAAGATTGTCATTAATTGTCTCAAACCAAAATCTACTTCAAAGACTGATGTTTCAAACTCAGAGGCAAAGCTGATGTATGCCATCATTGCTGGGAAAAATTTTTCTATTCCTCACACTATTATGTTCCACATGTATAGAGCAATGGTGAAGGACAGAGGTCAACTTCCTTATCCAAGTCTTGTGACAAATTTATTCGGACATTTGAATGTTCAGCCTCCACGAATTCTCTGTACTCAATCTTGTGATCAAATGGTGGTGGGACTGAAAATGGTCACTAAAATGCATCTAAAGGAACTCAACAAGGCGTTGGAGAAATTCAAAAAAAACTCATCAAACCTCTTCGGCTGCAAAGAGAAAAGGGAAGGAGCCCATGGTTGCTCAATCCAAGAAAAGAAGAGCTCTCATCATTGATGATGAAGATGATGAGGAAGACATCACCATTTCTGCAATGGCATTGAAGAACCTGAGTCGTTCTGTTCCAGAATCAATGAAACGACAAGAGAAAGACTCAGAACAGAGGACTGGAGAAAGAGAAGATGAAGACAAAGAAGCAGATGAGAAAGAAACAGAGGAGAGAGAAGCTGAAGGAAGAGATGCAGAGGATGAAAGAGGAAATCAAGAGGAAGGAGAGCATGAGGAACACTCTTCTCCACCTAGAGGCATGGAAATAGGGGGAGACTGTGAGAAAAGAGGAATGTCCTCATATCCTGCTACCAGTGAGGGAGTCAGTCGCTCTCTAGCAGATCCAGAGGACATCTATGCCTCTCAATTTCCTGAGGAGGGACATGATATTTCATCGCTCAATCTGTGTGACTATGCTGATTTGCCATCGTTTGCCTTTACTCCATCTGATCATCTGATCGTGGAAAAGCCAGTATGCAGACTGATAATTTAGCAGATTTTTGTAGAATTCTTGATGTTCTCTTAGAAATGCGGGGTCAGATATATTCTTTGGGATGCGAAGTTCAGAATTTGCAGAATGCAGGTCAAGCTTCATCAGTTTCTTTGAAAGATCAGATCCAAGCCCTTTCTCTTTAGATTCAAGCAAATGCTAAGGGTGAAGAGGTGGCTCAACTGAAGGAAGAGTTGAAAAAGCTGGAAGGCATTGTCCAGTCAATGGGAGATTTCCAACTTGTTCGTGTTCCCAAGCATCCATTCTCTTTCCATCTCAACCTTTTTTTTTATGCTGACAAAAAGGGGGAAAGATGCAAGATTTAAAACTTTGAATTTGAACTTTTGATTTATTTTGATGTTTGTTTTGTTTGACTTGACTTTTCTATTTGGATGTGGACTGAATTTGGGATTTGGATTTGTTTGCTTATATTAAGTACTATTGATATCTTATGAATAAGTTTACTCACATGAAAGACTAACCTATTTTCTGTGGTTGCAGATTCTAGTGTCATCATTAAGCCATTTGTCTTTATGAGATATCCATATTTGCTTAAGTAATGTTTTGCAGGTTAAAGTTATCTAAATCTACAGGAAAGTTTTGTCACCATCAAAAAAAGGGAGATTGTTGGAGAAATTTTCCTGAAGTATTTTGAAGCTGACAAAACGTTTCCATTGGTCTAATCTGAAGATTTGCAGACTCTGCTATTTAAAGTCCGAAGACCTCCGGACTGTTAGACTCAAGACTCAAAGTCTATTCTCATTAACAGTTTCTAATCCGTTGAAGAAGGGCTATCTAGAACTGGGTGTTTCATTAAGGATTTGACCTTATCGACTAGAGAAGATCTCTTGGCTGAATATGACATAACGGATTCCTTTATTTGAATCAAGATTGATTAAGGATCCGATGATTAGCGAAGTATAATTGGAAGGATCTACTTATGGAAACCGAGATCTTGATTGTATGGACGAATAGGATTGATGGGCTATCGACATGTTCCTTTAATAGCTCGAATGATCTTTATAATTGATTCCGACTAACGAGTAGATTGGAGAAATTCCTTTGGTAAGTGCCAACGGGTATGATGGCATAAATGAGTATATAAGGAAGACGTTCCAGTTGTTCGAGTATGTGCGCGATAGAAGAATTCCAAAGTCGAAGCTCCTTGTTCTTAGTTAATTCATTTGCTTTGAGTGAAATCTTGTACGCAAAAGAGAGTCTATATTTGTGAGAAACCTTGAGGAAGTGTGGTAGAATATCTACACTGTGGAATCAAGGGAGAGCTTTGCTGTAACATCTCTTTTGTTCATAGTGAAATCCAGCCGATGGGCTGTCAGTGCGGAAGAGTGGATGTAGGCTTGGAATAAGCCGAACCACTATAAACCTTGTGTTCAATTTTCTCTTCCCTATTCTCTGTTTTACTTTGATCATAATTCGTTCTGTTAACTAAAGGAGAACTTCCTTTCTATTGTCTACTTAGTATTGCTCTCTTATCTCGAGAAATTATTTTTATACCTGTTCACCCCACCTCTAGGTGCTTATACTAGTTATCTCAATAACGAGTTGAGTGGTTCTCTTCTGCCTCAAGTTGGGTTCTTGACCAATCTTCTGGAACTAGTTCTGTCTTACAATAAGCTGACGGGACCAATTCCTAGCTCCATCAACAAGTGTTTGCTATTGGGGCGGCTCACCTTAGCAGTCAATTCCTTTCATGGTGAAATACCTTCGACTTTAGGCACATTACGAGGCTTACAAGAGTTGGATGTTTCCCATAATGACTTATCTGGTGAAATCCCGAGCTTTCTCGCTCAACTTATGGATCTAAAGTACTTAAATCTATCTTCAAACAAGCTTGAAGGAGAAGTTCCGAAGCAAGGAGTATTTCTCAATGCTAGTGCAGTGTCTGTCTTTGAGAATAGGAATCTTTGTGGAGGTATTGTAGAACTAAACCTTCCTTCTTGCAAATCGAATACCTCTAAGTCATTACGAACCGAAAAAGTTAGAGTAATCGCCACAGTGGCGGCCATCTTGTCAGGCTTCATTCTGTGTCTTTGCTTCTCTATAATTCAGTACTAGAGAAAGAAGTCAAAAGAAAATATCTCTTCACTTGAATTGCCGTTTGAACACCAATTTTTGAGGGTCTCTTATGGGGAACTCTTTAAAGCCACAGACGGATTCTTTAAGAACAATGTGATTTAGGGGTGTGCATGGTTTGGGCGGGCGGTTCCCGACCTAGAACCGAGAACCACCCGCTAAGTATCGGTTCCGAAAATTGGAACCGGAATTCACCCGTTTGTTGCATGGATCCACCCGGGAATCGGACCGCCGGTTCGGTTCGGTTCCCGAGTGGATCCATGGAACCGATCTTGACGCGGGCGACGCTGGTTCTTCGGGATCTGCAGAAGGGTCGCTTGGGCGAGAGGTAGCGGCGGACCTAGGTGGTGGGTCGCTGAACTGGATCGTGGGTTGCTGGGAGGCTGAACGGCGACGGCGTCAGGCCTGAGATGAGCTCAGATCTGTAGTCGTCAAGTGAGATCAGCGCGGCTGAAGCAGGGGACGCCGAGCGTTGGTCGCGGTTGGGTCTCGTGGGTTGCTGGAGTCGCGGCCATCGGCGTGAAGAAACGAGCGGCGGTTGCGATGCTGCATGTCAAGGGGAAGGCGGATCGCGGGGAGAGCTGAACGGTGACGCGTCGGGGGCGAGATGAGCTCGGATCGTAGTCGTCGAGCGAGATCGGTGCGGCTTAAGCGGGGGACGCCGAGCGTTGGTCGCGGATGGGTCTCGTGGGTTGCTAGAGTCGCGGCCACCGGTGTGAAGAAACAGTGGCGGTTGCGATGCTTGCATGTCGAGGAAGGCGGATCGGCGGGAGGCTGAACGGTGATGACGTCGGGGCGAGATGAGCTCAGATCTGTAGTCGTCGAGCGAGATCAGTGCGGCTAAAGTAGGGGACGCGAGCGTTGGTCGCGGATGGGTCTCGTGGGTTCTTGGAGTCGCGGCCACCGGCGTGAAGAAACGAGCGGCGGTTGTGGTGTTGCACGTCGAGGAAGGCGGATCGCGGGACGATGATGGCGGAGGTACGGAGCTGTCGCGGAGTCGGCGGGCGCGCGGGTATGAGATCGGAGCGGCGCCGGCAGGAGGGTGGCGGACGACTGGGCTACAGCGGCTTCGCGGCTTATGCGGTGAGCGGACGCATAGGTCACCAAGGAGGAATCGAAATAGCGAGAGGAACGAGGAAGAGAGAGAGAGAGAGGTAGCCGTAGAAACCAAAGAGAAGTGGAAGAGACGAGAGAGAGAGAGAGCGCAGCGAGGCGAAGAGAAGTGAGATAAGACGCGTGAGACCTAGGTTTGTTTTAGTAATTTTTTTTTTTTAAATATTAAAAGGGAACCGGTCCGGTTCGGGTGGGTGGGCGGGCGGATCCGCCCATGGAATAGGGAACCGGACCGGTTCCCTTAAGAACCGCCGGTTCCGGGCAGTTCCGGTCCAGTTCCAGGCGGTCCGGGCGGATCCCGGGTATTTTGCACACCCCTAATGTGATTGGTAAAGGGAGATATGGGACTGTTTATAAAGGAACTACATAGGAAGGTGGCTGGGTGGTGGTTAAAGTGCTCAACTTGGGCCAAAAAAGTGCTTCGAAGAGTTTCGTCTCGGAATGTCGAACCTTAGGTATTTTAACATTAGATAATGTGAGTACCCACGTGCCTTTCGTAACAAAAAGAGAGTTTTAATTGACGATTGATGCAGATGATCTCATACCATCATTATCAGAATATTATCAAATTATTTTGAGATTTCGTCAGAATTGATGAAATTAAAGTTGACTTTGTAATTTTGCTTATATGCCTAGGTAAATAGTTTTTGATGTAGCTAGTATAAACACCTAGAGGGGGGTGAATAGGTGTAAAAACAATTTCTCGAGATACGGAAGCGATATTAGGCAATCGATAGAAAGGGAGTTCTCTTTTGGTTAACAAAATGAAATACGATCAAAGTAAAGTAAAGAGTAGGGAAGAGAAGATTAAACACAAGGTTTATAGTGGTTTGGCTTTTCCCAAGCCTACGTCCACTCTTCCGCACTGACAGCCTATCGGCAGGATTCCACTATGAACAAAAGAGATGTTACAGCACAGCTTTTCCTTGATTCCACAGTGTAGATGTTCTACCACACTTACTCAAGGTTTCTTACAAATATAAACTCTCTTTTGCGTACAAGATTTCGCTCAAATGAATTGACTAAACAACAAGGAGCTTCAGACTTTGGAATTCTTCTATCGCGCACTTCTCGAACAACTTAGAACGTCTTCCTTATATACTCCTTTACGCCATCATACCCATTGGCACTTACCAAAGGAATTCCTCCAATCTACCCATTGGACGGAATCAATTAGGAAGATCATTCGAGCTATTAAAGGAACATGTCGATAGCCCATTAATCCTGTTCGCCCATACAATTAGGATCTCGGTTTCCATAAGTAGAGCCTTTCAAGAATATTTTGCCAATCATCGGATCCTTAATCTTCGAATCAATCTCGATCAATTAAAAGGATTCCGTTATGTCATATCCAGCCAAGAGATCTTCTCCAGTCGATAAGGTCATATCCTTAATAAAACATCCAGTTCTGGATAGCCTTTCTTCAACGGATTAGAAACTGTCAATGAGGATAAACTTTAAATCTTGAGTCTGGCTGTTCGGAGGTCTTCAGACTTTAAACAACAGAGTCTGCAAACTTTCAGACTAGATTGATGGAAACGTTTTGTCAGCTTCAAAACATTTCAAGAAGATTTCTCCAACAATCTCCCCCTTTTTGATGGTGACAAAACTTTCCTGCAGATTTGGATAACTTTGACCTGCAAAATGTTTTTCAAACAAATATACATATCTTATAAAGATAAATGGCCAAATGAATAACACTAAAATCTGCAACCACAGAAAATAGGTTAGTTTTGAATATGATAAAACCATCCATAAGATATCATTAGCAGTCAATAGCAGTCAAATCCAAATTCAAATCCAGACACAAAAATAAAGTCAAACATCAATCCAAATCAAATAATCCAAACGATTAAAAATTCAAAGTTTGATTCAAATCTTGCACTTCTCCCCCTTTTTGTCAGCATTAAAAAGGTTGAGATGAAAATGGAATAAAGTCAAGATTGCTTGGGAACGTGGACAAGCTGGAAATCTCCTATGGACTGAACGATCCCTTCCAGCCTTTTCAAGTCTTCCTTCAGTTGTGCAACCTCCTCACCCTTAGCATTAGCCTGAATCTGAACAGAGAGGGCTTGGATCTGATCTTTCAAAGAACCTAAAGAAACTTGATTTGCATTCTGCAAGTTTTGAACCTCGCATCCCAAAGCATAGATTTGACCGCGCATCTCCAAGAGAATATCCATAATTCTGTGAAAATCTGCTAAGCTGTCGGTCTGCGTACTGGTTTCAGCATGATCTGCAGACGATGGTATATCAGAATAATCACGCAAATTTAGCGATGAAGCATCATGTTCTTCTTCAGGAAAATGAGAGGCATGAATGTCTTCTGGGTCGGTTGGAGAGCGGCTGACTCCCTCACTAGTAACAGATGACATCCCTCTTTTCTCATTATCTCCCCCTGTTTCTATGCCTTCAGGTGGAGAAGAGTGTTTTTCAGGCTCTCCTTCCTCTTGATTCATTCTCTCTTCTTCTTCTTCAAGTCTTTTGTCCTTCTCTTTCCTCTCTTTCTATCTCATGTTGTTCCATTAACTCTAGAACAGTACGACTTAGCTTCTTCAAAGCTATGGCCGAAATGGTAAGGTCGTCATCATCTTCATCTTCCACGATGAGAGCTCTTCTTTTCTTGGGTGGAGCAACCATGGGCTCCTTCCCTTTCCTTTTTGATGCAGAAGAGATTTGATGAGACTTTACAGGAGTCTTCTCCTTAAATTTCTCCAACGCCTTGCTTAGCTCCTTTAGACGCATCTTGGTCACCATTTTTAGCCCTACCACCATATAATCACACGATCGAGCACAAAGAATTTATGGAGGCTGAATGTTCAGATGTCTGAATAACTTCGTCACAAGACTTGGATAAGGAAGTTGACTTTGTCCTTCACCATTGCTCTATACATGTGGAACATAACAGTGTGAGGAAGAGAAAACTTTTTCCCGGTGATGATGGCATACATCAGCTTTGCCTCTGAACTTGAAACATCAGTCTTGGAAGTTGATTTCGGTCTGAGGCAATTGATCACAATCTTGTGAAGCAGAATGTTGAACGCATTCATCCTCAGGTAGGAAATCTTTTCCTCTGTTCTCCTATCCTTAACAAGTTCCAATGTAGCACGAGCAATAGAAACTTTGATCGGTTGATATCTTCCTCTCTCAACCCCTAACACATCTGTCGCACATCCATATCCACTACAAAGTCTTGATCTTTGACACTGAAAGAGAATCTATTTGCATCCGAAAACTAATATTCGAATAGAAATAAGCAGTTAATTCAGCATAAGCTTACGTGATGTCGGAAACGAACTGCTCAAGTTGAAGAAAATTAAACTTTTCTCTCAAGTTGACATTTACAGCATCAAGGAAATCAAAATCCACACTCCTAGGGTTTATCACCCCACGCTTCAGCAATTTTGAGTATAGATCCTTCTGTTCCTTCGATCTAAACAACTCTCCCCTTTTTCCTCGATTTTCTGCCGCAATACCCATCCTCGGTTGAAATTGGTTGTACAATTTGTCATCATCATTCCCATCTTTTGGATTAAATCCCCAATCACGAGGATCACTTGGGATGTTTGCAAGGGATTCTTCTGCCACCCCTTTATGAGCAATTCCCAAACTTTCCATTTTCCTCAAAAAGATATATTCATTCCCATATCCTTTGTCCTTAAGAAAATCATCGACGTAGTTCAATGGAGTACCAGTCCCTTTTAAAGCACGATAAAGCTTATAAATAAAAGAGGGCCTTTGAACTCTTACAGGATCTGCGTCTTCAATGTTTTCTTCCTCTTGTTGATGACCAACATTCTAAGGACTAGATGGTGGAGAATGACGCTGCTGAGAATGTTGTGGGCTCTGTTGCTGATTTGGAGACACTTCTTCCTTAGTGAGATTGAAGTGAGTAGGCCCCTCACTCATTCGCCGTGGTCCCCTGCTTGCGATCCTCGAAGACTTTCTTGAAGACGACATCTTTCTCACTCTTTCAAAGATTCCTTGCTTGACTTTCCCAAGAAATGAATCGGTACTTTCCCAGGATCCTCGAAGACTTTCTTTTTCGAAGATTAGGCAAGAGAAGAAAACAGGAATGGAAGATCGGTGCTTTTTAGGGTTTTTGGAGAGTAAAGTGAAGAAGAAGCAACAGTGCATAATCGGTTAAAAAAGGGGCATACGGAACGTCATAAAGGAAGGTGAAAAGATGCCTTTTCAAAAAATAACTGCCTTTTTTCCGAGAAAATAGTCATTTCAAAAATAACTTCTTTTTCAAAAGGAAACGTTGCAATAATCACGTCAATTAAAGATAGCAATAATAAGACATGGTTGATGATCGTACCTTTTCAAGATGAGATTCGAGAGAGAGAATAACTTACGGTCAAGGTCTTGTTTGCACAGTCGAGAGTCTCTAGACTTTAACTTCTTCAAACCTCAAAATGTTGAGTCTGGAACGAATAACTTCAAATTGATTTATCTCCAAAGGCTTTGTGAATATATCCACCAGTTAGTTCTTTGAATCAACATACTGAATCAAAACTTCTCCATTTTGAACATGATCTCTAATGAAGTGATGTCGAATCTCTATATGCTTTGCTCTTGAGTGAAGAATTGGATTTTTGGTAAGATTGATTGCACTGGTGTTGTCGCAGTTAATCTCCGTGCATGAATCTTCAATTCCAAAGTCTCTTAGCTGTTGTTTTATCCACAGAATTTGTGAACAGCAACTTTCAAGAGCTACATACTCTGCTTTTGTTGTAGAGAGAGCTACTGTACTTTGCTTTCTTGAAAACCAAGATCTTGCGACACCCTCCAAGTAGTTGACAGGTACTCGAGGTGCTCTTTCTATCAACTCTGCAACCGGCTAGGTCTGCGTCTGAGTATCCAAGAAGAGTAAAGTCTCCTCTTTTAGGATACCATAGGCCGATGCTTGAAGTTGAAGCAAGCATTTAAATGAGATTCTTTAGGGTCTGCTTGAAATCTGGTACAAATGCAAACACGAAACAAAATGTCAGGTCTAGAAGCAGTAAAATAAAGAAGTGAGCCAATGATACTCTGTATAGCTTCGGTCGACTTTCTTTCCTCCTTCATCTTTGTTTATCTTCAAGGAATTTGACATTGGTATTTCAGCCTTCTTGCAATTGTTCAGACCAAACTTTTTGACGAGATCATTAGCATATTTTTCTTGATGAATAAAAGTTCATTCCTTCAGTTGTTTCACTTGAAGCCCGAGAAAGAAGGTTAACTCACCTATCATGCTCATTTCAAATTCATCCCGCATGGTCCTAGAGAATTTCTTGCACAGACTTTCATTAGGAGATCCGAATATAATATCATCGACATATATTTGAACTAGCACAAAACTTTTGCTTTCTCTTTTGATAAACAGAGTAGTGTCTACTTTACCTTTCACAAAACCGTTTTGAATTAAAAACTTACTCAGCCTGTCGTACCAAGCTCGAGGTGCTTATTTTAAGCCATATAAGGCATTTTTGAGTCTGAATACTAAGTCTAGTTTCCTTGGGTCTTCAAACCCAGGTGGTTGTTCCACATAGACTTCTTCATGGATGAATCCATTTAGGAAAGCACTTTTGACGTCCATTTGGAATAACCTGAAATTTTTATGACAAGCAAATGCAAGTAATAAACGAATTGCTTCTAACTTGCTACTGGTGCGTAAGTCTCGTCATAGTCTATCCCTTCTTCTTGCGTGTATCCCTTGGCCACGAGTTTTGCTTTGTTTCTTATGACCTTGCCTTTCTCGTCCATCTTGTTTCTGAAAACCTATTTAGCTCCAATAACAGATTTACCTTTTGGTTTAGGAGTCAATTCCCAGACATCATTGATACTGAATTGCCTAAGTTTTTCTTGCATGGCTTCAATCCAGCTTTCATAAGATAAAGCTTCATCTATGCTTTTGGGTTCTATTTCAAAAATAAGAGCCACAGCACTAAAATCTTCGCGCCTTTTGGATCTTGTGCGAATTCCTTCGTTAATGTCGCCAATAATGAGATCTTTGGGATGACTGGACCTATGCTTCCAGTTGCTGGTTAATTTGTCAGATTGATGGTCACTTCCTTCACTTGAATCTTCAACAATCACTTGCTGCTGGTCCTTCAAAGTCTGAGCTGCTTCTTGAGATTTAGACTTTGTAGAGTCTGGAGTAGGTTCAGGTTCTTCAAGATGAGTCTGAATAGATTCATTTTATATAGAATCCTGGAATTTGATATTCATTGATTCTTCCACAGTTTGAGTCTTCTTGTTGTAGACTCTGTACGCTTTGCTTGTGGTTGAATATCCAAGGAAGATGCCTTCATCTGACTTTTCTTTAAACTTACCAACTCGATCATTTGCATTTTTCAGTATAAAACATTTGCATCCGAATACATAAAAATATGAAACAATAGGCTTCTTTTCTTTGAATAGTTCATAGGGGGTTTTTTCTAGAATAGGCCTTAGAAAAACTCTATTGATAATATAACTAGCTGTAGAAACTGCTTCAGCCTAAAATCGTAAAGAGATGTTGCTTTCAATCAAAAGAGTTCTAGCCATTTCTTGAAGCGATCTATTCTTTCTTTCCACAACTCCATTTTAGTCTGGAGTATATGGAGAGGAGAACAAATGCTGAAAACCAGATTCATCACAAAACTTTGTAATATCTTGATTTTCAAATTTACCTCCATGATCTGTTCTTATACTTGAAATAACATATCCTTTTTCGTTTTGAACCTTTTTAGCAATTTTTTTTTTTAAAATAAGAGAAAGTTTCAGACTTACTTGCCAGGAAATACACCCAAATAAATCATGAGTAATCATCCACGATTACTAGGCAATATTTCTTACCTCCAATGCTACGTGTTCTGGTTGGTCCAAAAAGATCCATATGCGAAGTTGCGTACACGGTTAGTGGAAACTTGATTTATTGGTTTAAAGGAATTTCTTACTGTTTTCCCAATATGCATGGTATACATAGGTCGGACTTTTGGTATGATAAATTGGGTAGACCACGAACAAGCTTCTTTGTTGAAATCTTGGCTATCTACTTCATATTGATGTGTCCAAGCTTTACGTGCCATAAGCTTGCTTCATCTTGAATTTAGATTAAACATTGCGATTCATCTGGTTTCACATCCAAGAGGTAGATATTTCCATGTCTTCGACCCATAAATGACTGAGTAGAGTCTTTACTGGTTCCTGAACATATACCCTCTTGAAAGTAAATTTTGAAACCGGTATCACATAGCCGATCGACCTTTGAAGCGGTTGTAGTTGAGTCCTTCAACTAAAGAAACATTGCTTATTGTGAGGTTTCCAATCTTCACAGTTCCAAATCCCACAATTTTTCCTTTGCTGTTTCCTCCAAATGAGACTTTTCCACCATTCACTTGAACAAGTTTTATGAAGCAATTTGAATCTCCTGTCATATATCTTGAGCATCCATTATCCAGATACCATTTTACCTTTTTCTTGATAGTGACCTGCATTTAAAAAAGAAACTCAAACTTTCTTTGGTACCCATATTTTCTTGGGTCCATTGGTGTTAGTATAATATGCTGTATTTGCCCATACTTTCTTAATAGGTTTCCAAACCATTGGACACTCTTTTTCAAAATGATATGCACTATTGCACTTTGAACATCTGAGAGCATTGCGACCTCTTTGGTTTTACAAAAGTCCTTTTAAAATGATTTTTGTAAGCATCTCTTGTGGGTCTTTTTTTGATTCTTTCCTTCACTTTAGGAAAATCAATTAAAGGAATGGTTTCAGCAGTCATTCCCAAACCAGATTTATTGAAATAAGGTCTTTGAACATAAAGTATTTTTTCTAGTTTCTCAGATCCTATAGAAAATCTTTTGGAAATATTTGATATATCATTCTTCAAGAATGCATTTTCTTTTGAAAGATTATCTTCACTTTCTCTAAGAGAAGAAACATTCATATCTAAACATTTCACCTTTTCTTTCAAAACATTTTCTTGTTGTTTTAAGGCAGAATTTTTCTTTTTGAGTTCGAAAATGTTTTTAAGAGAAATCTTAAGACTAAAACACAACTCATCAATGTATTTAGAAGCTTTAATAGGGATTTTGAAGTTACTCACCTCAAATTCACCGTGCGAATCTCGAGTACGTCTCGGAGTTTGAATCTGAATCCGATTGTGCCATC
The DNA here is from genome assembly GCA_017140325.1 of Eucalyptus leucophloia subsp. euroa. Classification (NCBI taxonomy): domain Eukaryota; kingdom Viridiplantae; phylum Streptophyta; class Magnoliopsida; order Myrtales; family Myrtaceae; genus Eucalyptus; species Eucalyptus leucophloia. Next base: position 34,541,910 of record CM029473.1, read on the forward strand.
AGACATATGTTGGCATAATCATCATCACTTTCTTCATATTCTGTATCACTCCAGGTTTATGCTTTAAGAGCCTTTCGATACTTTTCAGCTTTTCCTTTCTTCTTCCTCAGAATAGGACAGTTGGGTCTGATGTGTCCCTTTTTCTTACATTCAAAGCATACTACATCTTTGTTTGATTCATCATCCTCAACAGACTTAGTTTGTTACTTTTGAAAACTTTGTTTCCTTGGATTGAATCTTCTTCCTTTTCTATTCAGCTTTCTGAATCTTCTTATCATGAGAGCAAGCTCCTCATCGTCCATATCGTTTTCAGAATCTGCAATATCAGAATCATCATTGGATTTTAATGCAATGGATTTCTTACCTTTAGGGTCTTCATCTTCATTGATTCGTTCCACTTTATAAGACTGAAGAGTTCCAACCAACTCATCAATAGATAGTGGCATGATTCTTTGGGTCTCTCTGATCGAGGTCTTTATGTGATTCCAATCCTTAGAGAGTCCACGCAGTAGCTTATTTACCTTCATGGGATCAGAAATTGGTTGACCTTGATTTTCAAGACCATTCACGATATTTGTAAAACGACTAAACATGTCAGTTATAGATTCTCCCGATTTCATTCTGAAGCTTCGTATTGACCGAGGAGAATGTTGATTCTAGTCTCTTTCACTCGATCAGCTCCTTTATAGGTAATATGTAATCTATCCCAGACTTCTTTAGCTGTAACACAAGAAGATATTCTGTTATATTCAGTAGGAGATAAAGCACAATATAAAGAATAAATTGCTTTTGCATCAAGAGCTTGTCTCTTGATTATCTCTTCCTGAGTCATTTGACTAGACTCAACAGTATATTTTTCTCTTTCTGAGACAGGTGCAGCTTTAGGAATGATTCATTTTTCTACAACATCCCATTCCAGAGGATCCTTTGATCTTAGAAACGCCTTCATTTTGTTTTTCCATATGTTGTAATCCTTTCCATCAAAGTAAGGTGGTCTAGTATTGCTTTGCCCTTCTACCAGCCCTGGAGCCAACATACTAGCCATGGATCTTTAACTCTGAAGTAAAACAATTCAAACAAAGTGAGTACATAGGCTCTAATACCAATTGATGTAGCTAGTATAAACACCTAGAGGAGGGGTGAATAGGTGTAAAAACAATTTCTCGAGATACGGAAGAGATACTAGGCAATCGATAGAAAGGGAGTTCTCTTTTGGTTAACAAAATGAAATATGATCAAAGTAAAATAAAGAGTAGGGAAGAGAAGATTAAACACAAGGTTTATAGTGGTTCGGCTTTTCCCAAGCCTACGTCCACTCTTCCGCACTGACAGCCTATCGGCTGTATTCCACTATGAACAAAAGAGATGTTACAGCACAGCTTTTTCTTGATTTCACAGTGTAGATGTTCTACCACACTTCCTCAAGGTTTCTCACAAATATAAACTCTCTTTTGCGTACAAGATTTCGCTCAAATGAATTGACTAAACAACAAGGAGCTTCAGACTTTGGAATTCTTCTATCGCACACTTCTCGAACAACTTAGAACGTCTTCCTTATATACTCCTTTACGCCATCATACCCGTTGGCACTTACCAAAGGAATTCCTCCAATCTACCCGTTGGACGGAATCAATTAGGAAGATCATTCGAGCTATTAAAGGAACATGTCGATAGCCCATCAATCCTGTTCGCCCATACAATTAGGATCTCGGTTTCCATAAGTAGAACCTTCCAAGAATATTTTGCCAATCATCGGATCCTTAATCTTCGAATCAATCTCGATCAATTAAAAGGATTCCGTTATGTCATATCCAGCCAAGAGATCTTCTCCAGTCGATAAGGTCATATCCTTAATAAAACATCCAGATTCGGATAGCCTTTCTTCAACGGATTAGAAACTGTCAATGAGGATAGACTTTGAATCTTGAGTCGGCTGTCCGGAGGTCTTCAGACTTTAAACAGCAGAGTCTGTAAACCTTTAGACTAGATTGATGGAAACGTTTTGTCAGCTTCAAAACATTTCAAGAAGATTTCTCCAACAGTTTTCTGATTAGATTACTTCCTTTCCGTCAGATATTTTCCTAATGCCTTTTCATTGCAATACAATACTCCGTCATTCCGATGAAATCTCTGAATATTTTGATAATATCATAATATTTCCCCTCAAACTGAAGGTTGTTCTAAGGAAATCGGCTGGAGTTTGGAAACTTGAAAATCAAGCAAGAAAAGGAGCCTTTGTAAGATCATACCCGTCGAACATCGGAATGAACATGGACAAGTTCAACAGTTCCTCGAGAAATATGTTATCGAGTAAAGTGACGGTTGTTCTCAATATTTGAATCAACAAATGAGGGAGACTCGAGCCAAAGGCGTGGCGGTAAGTCTGTGGGAACTTACTTGAGCCCTGAAGAACCTGAGTTGAGTTATCCTAGAAGGAACTCAATATCAAGATTAGTAAAATAACATAATTACCATATGCTTTTGAAGGTCTTCATTTCTTAGTCAATTCAATCTGGAAGAGACTTACCTTGCAACTTGTTAGGACATAGAACCCAGTCACGACTGGAAAAGCATATGGTAATTATGTTTCTATTTTTCTATGCCCAACTCCCGGTATGGATGAGTTCAAAATAAAGATTTATCTTTTTTTTTTTTTTTTTTTTTTTTAGTCGAGTGCTTCTCGTGAACCATAGCAATCCAGCATAAAGAAGGTGTCTTTTGTAAAGAAGGAGTCTTTTAGAGTCCAAATTTTGGTCTTGGTCTTGGTCTTGGTCTTAGTTAAACTTGCAAATTTATCCAATTGAGTTGGGTTTTGCTGTGTAAGAAGGTGTCTTCTGATCAATGGAAACGCATATGCTTTTTAAGGTCTTCATTTCTTATTCAATGCAATTTGGAAGAGACTTTGCTTTCAACTTGTTAGGACACAGAATCCAGTCACAATTGGAAAAGCATATGGCGAATATGTTCCTGTTTTTCTATGCCCAACTCCCACTATGGACGGGTTCAAAATAAAGATTTATATTATTATTTTTTTGTCGAGTGGTACTCGTGAACCATAGCAGTCCAGCGTGAAGACTTTTTCATCAGCTTGGTTTTTTTTTTTTTTTAAATTATTAGTATTATTGGTGCTTTCCAATAAGAATGCTACTGGCTGGGCTCTTTCACTGAGGTGTGACACATGGACATTGCAAAAGCTTGAAATAAGCCAAATAAGCACATAGAAGCCGTCCCTTGAAGCTTGTTTTCGTTCGGTTCAGCTCCAATTTTGGACAATCGGAACTTAGCAATTTTCTTGGAAATACTCAATCATATCCTATTTTCATGTAATGCGGTGGCCGTTCTAGCTCTTTTTACTTTGCTTCGGTCCATAAAAACCATCGGGCCTCATCTTTGTGCCTGCTAAACTCTTTTTTATCCCATCCATCTATATATACATATATGATTGAAATGCCGATATGTGACCCTAGACAAAGAGAATAGGCGGTTCTAGCTATTGCAAATTGTTATTCCCTATTGCTTTCGACTCTTTTCTTGTGAAATCTTTGACTTTTTTTTTTTTTAAATCACTTTGACATGTTGTCATATCTAGGTCCCCCAATAAAAGGCGAGAAGAAATTGCCCTGCTGTCTAGACATTTGTTGTGGAATAGGAAACAGTTATTCTTGAAATCCTCAAGTTTAACTGCATCAATTTCTGTGGCAGATTGTTTTTATTCCTAGTCGGATGGTTTATGCTTTTACATTTATAGATTCTTCATGTCCCATTTGTGTCACTGTTTGTCTTGATCGTTTTTGGTAGCTGGCAATAATCACTGTACTTAAATCATTTCACTGGCAGTAGTCTTCCTTTGGTTTCGCAACTAACCCTTTCTCAAAGAACAATTCACACGAGATGAAAGATCCGCAGTAGAAATCCACTTGTGTTATTTCTTCATCTCCTCTTCTTTCTCTAAAGCAAGATCCGATTTGCCATATGTTATCGATAACTCTTCCCTTTTTTGAGTAGAAGACCTTTCAAGACGGGTTATTTACATTTCATTTGATGGTAAGAGGAAATTGAAAGCTAAGCAATGGTCTTCCAATGGGTTCACCACTCACCCTTTCTTAAAGAGCAAATCACATGAGACGAAAGACTACAATAGGCATCCACCATTTCATTTGATTTGCCATCTGTTAACCACCCAAACCGATAGCTCTTCCATTTCATGAGCACTTCCTTTGGGTTCTTGATTGACCCTTTCTCAAAAAGCAATTCACACCTATAATGTCGAAAACCTATGATTTAGGATCCACTAAGTGACAATATATCAGATGAGAAGTAAACATTTTTGTAAAATTAATGAACACAAAAGCTAATCAAGATCTTGCCATTAGATCAATGTGAGATCACTGAAGAAACAAACGAGGACTAATAAAGGACTCCAAAGATTTATCTAAATTTAATGTGAAATCACCTCATAAATAGATGGGGAACAAGAAAACCCTAAAGATTTATGTGATTCTGAAACCGAGTGTTGGTATCCACGTCCATGAGAAGAGCCAATATAAAATATCTTCTATAATTAGCAAGTCGAAGTTACAATCGCTCAACACACTCGGGTGTTTCCTATTCCTAAATTAAACCCAAATCCACGGTATTAAAAAAATAAACAACTCATTTTGGACGTAAAAAACTCAAGACACAAATTACACGCTTTGCCCGCAACCAAATGCGCATGCCCCTTTCTTCGGTTCAGCCAATTTGCATTACTTTTAAAGTCCAACTCTTGGTCCAAGTCAAACTTGCATACTTATCCAACCGGGTTGATTTCGCCGTGTAAGAAGGTGTCTTGATCAATGGAAAAGTATATGCTTTTGATGGAGGTGTCTTGATCAATGGAAAAGTATATGCTTTTGATGGTCTTCATTTCTTATTTAGTTCAATCTGGATTCAATTGCGACTTGTTAGGACATAGAATCCACTCACAATGGAAAAGCTTATGGTGATTATGTTCCTATTTTTCTATGCCCATCTCCCATTATGGATGGGTTTAGCTATGCAAACTAATATGATGGATCGGCTCGCTTTAATCTACTTCAGAGACAATGTGGATGAGGATCCGCTCAGAGTCCTAAGCTCGTGGAATGACTCTTCTCATCATTGTGAGTGGCAAGGTGTTGTATGTAGTGGACGACATCTTGAAAGGGCCGTGTCCCTTGTCCTGAGGTCAAAAGGCTTGGGCGGTCTTCTATCACCTCATGTCAGAAACCTCTCTTTCTTGAGAAGCCTCGTTCTAATGAACAATAGTTTTCGTGGCGAAATTCCACAAAGCATTGGCCACTTGTTTCGCCTTTACCATCTCAATCTTAGTAACAACTCTTTTGGCGGACTAGTACCCACCAATCTTTCTTAGTGCTCAAACCTTAAGACTTTGAATCTCATCGATAACCAACTTGTGGGCGAAATTCCTGATGAGCTTGGCTCTTTGTCAAAGCTTCGAGTTTTTAGTTTGTCTAAAAATAGTCTTACGGGATCTATTCCTCATTCTATTGGAAATCTCTCCCAACTTTCCATTCTTTCCATCGCATTTAATGGGTTGCAAGGAGAGATTCCCGAGACATTGTCCAAGCTTCGTGGTTTGATGTATTTTCAATTGGCGTTTAACCAACTCACTGATGAGATCCCTCCAGCAATCTTCAACATCTCCAGTATTATCTATTTTAGTGCTAGTGACAATCAATTGAGAGGGAGCATCTCCCCTTCTATAGGCGATACTCTTCCTTCTCTCACTCTTCTTAATTTTAAGAGTAATTTGTTTACTGGTGTTATACCTCCATCCTTATCGAATGCCTCTGGCCTTCAATACATCAACTTTCAAAATAACAATTTTCATGAATCGATGCCCACAAATCTTGGAAGGCTAAAAGCTTTGGAAGTATTGCTCCTTGCTTCTAAACAGTTGCAAGATGACTGTAATTTCATTACCTCATTGACTAATTGTTCAAGGCTGGAAATTATTGATGTGGAACGCAATTTTCTTGAAGGTCCATTGTCGGAATCCATCGGCAATCTTTCCACTAGTGTTAGAGTAATTTCTATGTCGCGCAACTTGATTTACGGATCCATTCCTCCAGGTATTGGCAATCTCTTCAACTTGTCCATTCTTGTTTTATCAAACAATTCGCTTGGTGGTCGTGTTCCTTCTTCTATTGGAGCACTCCATAACTTGCATGAATTGTACTTAAGCAGAAACATGCTAACAGGAGAGATTCTGTCATCGATTGGCAATTTGACGTTATTGAATTGCCTTTACCTGCCATTCAATGAATTTTACGGGGAAATACTGCAGAGTCTTGGTAATTACAAGCAGCTAATTGAGCTGGAGCTTTCCAATAATAATCTAAGCGGTTCAATCCCAGGGGAGGTTCTTAGTCTTTTTACCATTTCAATCATCTTCAACTTGGCGCATAACCAGTTGAGTGGATCTCTTCTGACTCAAGTTGGGTCCTTGGCCAATCTTGTCGAACTAGATCTATCTTACAATAAGTTGACGGGACTAATTCCTAGCTCCATCAGCAAGTGCTTGCTATTGGGTCGGCTTAGCTTAGCTGTCAATTCCTTTCATGGCAAAATTCATTATGCTTTAGGCACATTAAGAGGCTTACAAAACTTGGATGTTTCCCATAACAACTTATCTGGTGAAATCTCAAATTTTCTTGCTCAACTTACGGATCTAATGTACTTGAATCTATCTTCAAATGGCTTGAAGGAGAAGTTCCAAAGCAAGGAGTATTTCTCAATGCTAGTGCAATATCTGTCTTTGAGAATAGGAATCTTTGTGGAGGTATTGCAGAAGTAAACCTTCCTTCTTGCAAATCGAATACCTTTGAACCATTTTGGACCAAAAAGGTTATAGTAATTGCCACAGTGGCGGCCATCTTGTCAGGCTTCATTCCATGTCTTTGCTTCTCTATAATTCAATACCAGAGAAAGAAGTCAAAAGAAAATATCTCTTCACCTGAATTGCCATTTGAACACCAATTTTTGAGGGTCTCTTATGGGAAACTCTTTAAAGCCACAGACGGATTCTCTAAGAACAATGTGATTGGTAAAGGGAGATATGGTACTTTCTATAAAGGAACTACATGGGAAGGTGGCTGGGTGGCGGTTAAAGTGCTCAACTTGGGCCACAAAGTGCTTCAAAGAGCTTCGTCTCGGAATGTCGAACCTTAGGGGCCATAAGACACCAAAATCTCGTAAAGATATTGAACGTGTGCTCAAGCGTGGACTATCAGGGCAACAATTTCAAAGCTCTATTATACGAATACATGGTTAATGAAAGCTTAGAGAATTGGATACACCAGGGAAACCAATAAGATGTTGAGCATGAACATGAACATGGAAAACCAAGACATTTGGGACTAATGCAGAGGTTAGACATTGCCATTGGCATAGCTTCCGCGATCGAATATCTTCACGAGGATTGCAGCCCAAAGATTGTACATGGAGATTTGAAGCCGAGTAATGTCCTTCTGGACAACAAGATGATGGGACGACTTGGGGATTTTGGGCTGGCGAAGATCAGTTCTGCCGCAATAACAGAGGCCATGGACATTGACAACCGTAGTAGCTCAGTGCTAGTGAGTGGTTCCGTAGGCTATGTCCCTCCGGGTACGTAAATTTTCTCATTAATTGTCTAAGTTTTATCTGCATTGGCCTTGAGGTGAAAATTGGATTTTCATTGCATATTGCTTAATGTGCACTATTTTAAAGTATGGCATGGGGGACATGGCATCAACACAAGGGGATGTGTACAGTTTCAGCATTCTTCTATTGGAGATGTTCATTGGAAGGAGACCCACAGAAGAGGCTTTCAAGGACCATTTGAATCTCCATACCATTGTCAAGGTGAATCTGCCAGACCGAGTGATGGAGATCATGGACTCGGCCATTTTTAACAGAGAAAACGAGAACGACATTGAGAGGATGGGAGATTGCATTGCTTCCGTCCTAAGGATTGGAGTTGCATGTTCAATAGAGTCGCCGCGGAATCGGATGGACATGGCCAAAGCACTCAAGGAATTGCATAAGATCTGGGCTAGTTATAGAGCCGAGCAGAGGTCTGGTTGAAGCAAGTTCAGCATGCAAGTACTTATGCTACTTCAATGTCTTAGGATATATGTAGCTTTGAACGAGAAAAATTCGGATGGTTCAATTTAAGTACTCCATCTCCATCTCTTTCTCCCCCCTTCTCTACGATCTCACTATTTTCTTTATCTGGATTTTCTGTTTCTAATTTTTCCTCTAGAAGTTCTCTAATAAATTTTAAATAATTCCTATTAATCTTAAGTATTTTAACATTAGATAATGTGAGTACCCACATGCCTTTCGTCACAAAAAGAGAGTTTTTATTGACGATTGATGCGGATGATCTCATACCATCATTATCAGAATATTATCAAATTATTTTGAGATTCCGTCAGAATTGATGAAATTAAAGTTGACTATGTAATTTTGCTTATATGCCTAGGTAAATAGTTTTCTGATTAGATTACTTCCTTTCCGTCAAATATTGTTCTAATGCCTTTTAATTGCAATACAATACTCCGTCATTCCGATGAAATCTCTGAATATTTTGATAATATCATAATATTTCCCCTCAAACTCAAGATTATTCTAAGGAAATCAGCTGGAGTTTGGAAACTTGAAAATCAAGCAAGAAAAGGAGCCTTTGTAAGATCATACCCTGTTTGAACATCAGAATGAACACGGACAAGTTCAACAGTTCCTCAAGAAATATGTTATCGAGTAAAGTAATGGTTGTTCTCAATATTTGAATCCACAAATGAGGGAGACTCGAGCCAAAGGCGTGGCGGTAAGTCTGTGGGAACTTACTTGAGCCCTGAAGAACCTGAGTTGGGTTATCCTAGAAGGAACTCAATATCGAGATTAGTAAGATAAGATATGGAAGTTGAAGAAAGGGCGTGTTCTTAAAAAAGAACATGACCAGAGACTTGAAGGTGATTAGAGAGAGGATTCCAACATCTATTCCCTCATGTTCAATGCTAGGTCCAAGGAAACAACAAAGTCGTGCATGCCGGCTCAAGTTCGGTGCATTCCTGAGGTCGAAGAAGCGAAAAGCAAGCGCAACGAATAAGTTCGAGAGGAGTATAACTAGGGGGAAGTGTTGTGCAAGGGTTTGAAAGGAGATTTGTTCTACAAAACCGGTGAAGGAAGATGGTTGATAGTGTACCCGGCAGTGAAGGCAGCTTCACCCCAAAATTGTTTATGACAAGATGCCGACACATGCATAACATGACGAGAATCTAACTGGTCTACTTTTGTACAAAATGGTGTATGCTTATTTCAGGCCGGTAGCATAGTATAAATTAAAATTGCCATGCCAGCATGCTTTATCAAGATCAACATGAATTTATAAACCGAGTTGACATAATAAGACCCTCGTTAAATTAAACTAAATGGAGACTCAGGTAATTGTGCAGAATTAATACGCTGATAAATAATCAAATATGTTAATTCAGAAAAATTTTGGCAAATTATATAGATAAGAGTGTTAACAAAAATTGGTAACTTTGAAATCTTTATTGTCATCGAACAATACATGGAACTATGTATAGAGACAAAAGCATGCTTCAATAATAACTTTCTAATGAATGACTTTTCATCGGACCTTGAAGAAAAGTTAAAAGAAAAGTTAAAAAGGAAAATTAAGAAGAATAAGTTAGAAAACTAGCAATCAATTTATCTTTTTCAACATTGTAAAAAGTTAGATCAAATTAAAAAAGGAGAACCGTTGATAATTTATATAATTTCTGTAATGGGGAAAATACCCGTAGAAATCAAAAAAGAAATTACTATCAGAATTAACAAAATTGAGCTATGCCATTTTAACTCCAGAATCCTCTAATACTGGCATTAAATCGAATTAAATGACTCTTTAGAAGTTACAAGTACATGCATGCATGATATACAAAAATATGCGACACTTTTCTCTATCTGTTCTCAAATGATTTAGAGATGGATAGATGCATTATTTCAATGTATATTTATAGATTTATAAACGTAGAAAAATATAAAGTAGAGGTGTAATCTTGTAAAAGGCAATAAATTATGTCAATGCAAATTAATTTTTAAATGATAATTCATATTGTAGGTTAATAGGAGAAGTAAAAGTAAAGTCAATGAGATTATTAAATTTCGTCAAGGTTGATTTTAGTGGGTAGGCTATTTTTATTTTTATTTTTACAATGGGAAGATGGTCATTCTAACAACATAAAATCTCAGGGGATACACTTGTACAATATAAAAATGGGAGAAGTCACTTGTACAATATAAATAAGTTGAAGAACTAAAAGTGAGAGTATTAATTTAGGATTACTATCACGAAAAGGTATCAGTCGCTGTATTTTCTTTCAATTTTTTCATGTCTGGATCCGTGAGTAGGAGGCTCGGCGGTCGTTAAATATATATACAATTGATCCTTAGCATCATGCAGTGCACTCGTGAAAAATTGAAACTTTGATTGGGCTTATTAGAGTTGCGACGATACTCGATTATGAGGGGAAAAGGAATTCGGCTTTACCCTGCAGAAGCAAGCCCCCGGCGAGTGCCGAATTCGTCTAACAACGGTAGTGGCGATTGCCTCGCTTTAAGAGGCGTTTGAGGCGCGAAACCTGCCTAAAACAGCAGGGCTCTGGAGCCGCAAATCGATGTCGACGGATTCGCCGGTGGTGCGAGTGAAGGTAAAGATAGATTTGACAGAGAAGGAGAAGATGATCTTTGATCGGCCTCTCGCCACCGTTCGCCAATTTGGTCTCTCTACCCAGCTGCGGGTCGCTGGCGGCTAGGTTCGTGATAAGGTTGGTAAATTTGCAAGCGCAGTAGAGTGTTCGCTTCGACGTGCGTTTAAGTTCTTTTGCGGTACTAATTGTGCATAAGCATGTTGTTTTGTGCTTCTTTTGAGATATTTTTCTCCGATTACATGTTTAGTTATATCCAGTTCAAGTTCTTGCTTTTCCCTCCCTATAAGACGTGTATTGTCTTTGTTTGACTGGGGTTTTTGTTCCTTCGGTGTGTGAATTTCGAAAATTGCAGTGTAGGAGCATCAACTAATCGAGGTCTCTATCGTTGCGGTTCTATTGTTTGTGAAGGTGCTGGGATTGAGACTGCACTCTTTTGACTATTTGGTCATTGTGCGTTATTATTTGAGTAGAGAATGATTATATGTTCTGAGAAAGCCCCGGGATGCTTTCAAACTGTTATGAATGATTTAATGTCTGTCATTTTTAGCATAATTTTTTTCGCTCAGAATCATTTGTCACATTCAAGCTGGATTGATTCGAAGAGAAAGGATTCAATTATTATACTCGAATCGATGTGAATGACATTGTAAAAATGGTGAAATTATTGTGTTAAGCCTATTCTTTGAAGAAGATGATGAGCAAACTCACGTCATCTCATCTTTACAGCTTCTAGGGAAAGAGTGTTGTGATATCGATATTGCAATTGATGACATGTTCAGTAGTACATTCGTCGATAAGGGTACCCAATATTTGGCGTCAACAGGGCAAGAGGCACACGGTCTGGTTGCTATCCCAAGGTACATTGAGTTTTGTACTTGACTTTTGCCTTCAAATATTAGCTTTCCATATTTTAATGTGTGAATGTATGATTTGACTTGAAGTTTATGTGTGAGTGTTGGTCAATTATTTATTCTGCACCGGAAGTTTATAATGTGAGCGGGTGGTTATTTGTTTATTGTCCTTTCCATTTCTTACATGGTGATTTCCTTGTCACTGAAAAAAAGAAAAAAGAAACAAGAAAGACTGGAAAGGAGTGCTCACTAGAGTATAAAACAAAGAGGAATGGGTCCGCAATACCTAGTCAAATAATTAAGACCTTGGGATCAAGCAATGCTAGCTAAGTGTGAAGGAAGAGGATTAAAAGAGAGTTTTGAAGGCGTAGAGATTGCTCTTTTGAAGATGCGAGACTCTTGATTCTTCACGATTAGCTGTTTCTTTTACTTCACAAAATTTGAAGTGCTAGACATTTATATTCAGTGGATTCTACATCTTGAATGCGATCTATGTGTTGGGGTTGGCACACATGTGGTTTAGGTTGTGACATCCCGAAATTCGACCCTGTTTCGATAAAGTGAAATGGGCATTTCGTCGTATGTCTTACGGCCTTTTCTCTGAGCTGATCACTCATGAGTTAACTAACCTATTGGGTGAAGCCGTTAAGGGATGTATCGGCCGTAAAATCCCTAAAAGCTACCTAATTGGTTGGATTGAGCTAAAATCACGTCTGATCGATTTTTAACCACGAAATTGAACTCGATTTCGGGAATCGAATTTTAAGCACATCATAATTCTTATTTTTAGGATCCTGTCTCATCGCTCGTCAATTTATTGACGAGTCCAAAATTTCAATAAAGAAATTATCGGAAGAAAAATTTGAAGTCCAAAAAGAAATTTGAAAGGAAAAGGAAAAAAGAAAAAATTAGGTATTTCCTTTTTCTCTTTTTCCTTTTTTTCCTCTCTCTCCCCCTCTCTTCTCTTTTCTTTCTTTTCTTTCTTTTTCTCTCTTTTCTTTCTCTCTTCTCTCTCCTCTCCCTCCCCTCGTGCGATTCCCCACCGCCCATTCTCTTTCTCTTTTCTCCTTTGACCGGTCCACCCTTATCTTCTCCTCTCTCTCTCTCTCTCTCTCTCTCTCTTTCTTTTTCTTCTTCTTCCTCCGCACGCTCGACCGAACTAGCTCTTCTTCTCCTTCTTTTCTTTGCGTGCGAACCAGGAGCTCGGAGACAGCAGCTCCCCGAGAACCACTCGCCGCTCGTCCCACCGCCGCACCGCCGCGCCGCGCCCGTGCGCCCACCGCCGTCCCGCCATCCGCGCACGCCCAGGCCGCGCGATCCAGCTGCTGTTCGCCCCTGTTCCGCACCGACCAGCCCATCTCCGGCCACCTCCGGCCACCGCCTAGCCTCGCCGGACCACCCCCGCGACCCCCTCGCCCTCCGCCGGCTTCCCCTTGCCGCCTAGCCGCCGGAGCGGCTCCGTTCAGCCCCGACCAGCGAGCCCACGGAGTGGGTTTTAGCAACTTCAGGCCCACTTTTGGGCCGTTTCCCGGCCCCGAACCCGAGCCGTGCTTTGGGAAGTTTCGTTCCTCGCGTCGCCGCCGTCGGATTGATCCGATTTGCGCGCGATTTGGTGAGTAATCTCACTAATCCAGGATTAGTTGGCTAATTATGCTTAAGGTTGGTTTAGATTTAATTAATTATGTTTAGGTTGTTAGATTAGAATAAATTAGCAATTATTAGTCAATTGTGATGTGATTTAAATAAATTGATTGCGTAATTAGCAAGTAGACGTGGTCTACTAATTATTGGAAGTGCCTCGGGATTTTTCCGGACCCTTAGTGGGCTCCAATTAGGCTTTTCGGGCCTAAGTGGATTTTTTAGTATTTAAATATTAAATTTCGGAATTAAATTAAATAATTATTTATTTTCCGAAAATTCAACTGAGATGGCCTGGAACCGGGAAATTATGTTGATGACTGTGGTGAAGTCCGTTTATTTAATCGGGCCTTATTTTGAGCTAAATTGAATTTTTAATAATTAATAATTAATTTTCGAAATTAATTAATTAATTAATTATTTTTCGGAAATTAAGATTTTGATGGCCGACGACCGAAATCTCGTGCTGATCGTCGTTGCGCAGTCCGTTTATTTATTTGAGCTCCACGTTGTATGGAATTGGATAAATTGTGATATTTTATGGATTTACCCTAAATTGATTGGAATTGATTGAGATTGAATTGTTGATTGGTAAATGGCCAAGTATGTTGGCTATATCGGATGAGAAGTAAACTTTCTTGTAAAAAATATGATTTTGTAATTAAGTGAATGTAAAATCATCAAAAAAATAAATGAGGAATAATAAAAGGCCTAAAGATTTTCGTGATTTAGTTCGGGTGTCAGTTCTTATACCAACGAGGAGAGCTAGTAGCAAAAATCTGCTATAATTGAAGAATCAAAGTTACAATAACTAATATGCTCACACGTTTACCATGCCTAAAGTAAACCTAAACCATGGTATTAACAAATAAATGATTCATTTTGGATGTGAAAAATTTACAGCACAAACATACGCTTTGTTCGCAACCAATTAGGAGCTCTCTTTAAAACAGCCAAAAATCAAGGACCTCGTTCGTTCTTGATTTCCTTTCTTTGCGGCATGGCTTTCCAAGATGCCACTGGGTAGCCATCAAATCCTACCCTTTGGTGCAGCCAATTTGCAGTACTTTTAAAGTCCAACTCTTGGTATGGGTTAAACTTGCGTATCGGGTTTGATTTCGCCGTGTAAAAAGGTGTATTTTGACTAATGGAATTCTTTGCAGCATGGCTTTCCAAGATGCCACTGGGTAGCCATCAAATCCTCCCCTTTGGTGCGGCCAATTTGTAGTACTTTTAAAAGTCCAACTCTTGGTATGGGTTAAACTTGCGTATTGGGTTGGATTTCGCCGTGTAAAAAGGTGTATTTTGACTAATGAAAACGCATATGCTTTTGAAGGTCTTCATTTCTTATTTAGTTCAATCTAAAAGAGACTTTGCTTTTTGCACCCCAGGAGACGCTGGTTTATTGGTCTTCCTCTTGTTGCCTTCCTCAAAGGAACGAACTTGCAAAAAAGCTCCTCAAGTTGCTGCCTCACCATTCATTTGGCAAGTGCTTGAATAATGTCGGCGGTCTCAACAAGGCACTTTCTTTCTATCCCGAGTGTGCCAGCGATGTCAGTGTCACTCCAAAATGGTGGGACCATTTGCACTGCGCCGTGTCTCATTGTAAGTTTGTTCTCGCAATCGAGAACACTTGGACGGAAAGTTACGTGACGGAGAAGCTATTTTATGCTCTGGATGCCGGGGCGGTCCCCATCTATTTTGGTGCCCCCAACGTCATGGACTTTGTCCCTCCGCATTCGATCATAGACGGGAACAAGTTTAGCTCCATGGAGGAATTGGCAACTTTCGTGAAGTCCCTCGCGAATGATCCGGTGGCGTATGCCGAATACCACGCATGGAGAAGATGTGGTGTATTAGGTAATTATGGAAACACACGTGCGGCAAGTCTCGACACCTTGCCGTGCCGGTTATGTGAGTTCATTAGCCAAAAAGGTGGCAGGAACGCGAGAGCTTTATGAAGAGCTGATTCATTTTGAACACCCGTTTTTTTTTTCCTTATCATCCCATTGATGTGCGGTGTTTTATAAGTTTAGTCCATGGACATTGACATATATAAAGAGAGATGGATATACGAGGAGACGGTAGATTAGACATTGATGTAAACAGGCCACTAACAAAGTCATAGTAATGAATGCAAAGTCGTCATGATCTTTGTGTTTGGACTTCTCTCCAATCCTGTGAAAAGGCTTAGGATGGATTAAGGAGTCTTCATGTGACCCGTATGGGGTGAGAGTCGCACGGATGGTAGTAAGAGGGGTTTGAGCCGTATGTAGTGACGGTCGCACTTAGGGGGGTTCTAGCCGTATGCGGTGAGAGTTGCACGGACGGTAAGGAGGGGCAGTTCACGTTTATGTGAAGATGTATTCTGTTCTCTCAATGGGTTGTACATTCATATCATGTACATCTACTTTTACGGGTTGATGGTGTGAAACAGTTGAGAGAATTCCATCTTTTACTGGGCCCATTTTTCCACTAAACAGATATTAATAACTATTTTGAGAACATCTAGTGCATTTTTTTATGTACTCCACTTAAGTTTTTAAAGTTTACCTAGAAATTAAAAGGTTCAAAGAGGAATGTGGTTTATATTACACTACCGAAGCTTATTGCTATTTCTTTCTTGTTGACTTAGGCCTTATTTGTTTAGGATCAAGTAAAGAGTAATAAATACTTTTTTTAATAGTTCCATCAAATTTAAAATACTATCCAATTCTTTTTAAAAAAACTATGAAACAAATTCCATGTGAATCTAGGTGATAATATATTACTTCTTGTGAAAGTTTTAGATGTTTGGAGATAAAAACATTTAAAACACGTTAACCGCAAAATTTTAATTATGCAAAAGGTTTAAAAGGTGAAAGGTCTATTTAGACACGCCCCTATGCGAGATCTTTCTTATAATTGCTCTCATTGATTGGAGTAGGATCTACAGTAACAATTAGATGCTTAATATATGCTACTCCAAGTATTACTATCGATGCTGAGAAATAGTAAAAACAACTTTTTTGGGGTTTTGGGACTTTTACTCTATTCTTCTGGGAAGTTGTTGCCTTGTCGGTAGACAACACTTGCATACATCTAATTGTTATGAATACAAGATAATAGTACAAATGAACTCTTAACTTTGGTCAAATATGTAATCTTGTCAATGAATTTTTAATTTGTGGTCTCTAAATTTTGATTCAATATACGATATTGTCCCAAACTTTTAATTTGTTTAATGTGGTTTTTGAACTATTGATAAATGTTTAAATGTAATTTCTAGACTACATGAAAATGTCGAAAGATTCAAACACCATATTGAACATTAGATTGTAGTGTAGAAACCATGTTAAATAAATTAAAAGATCAATGACGACATTACACATTAAATCAAAGTTTGGGGATCACATTAAATAAATTATAAGATTATACATTAGACCAAAAGTTCTATGACATTTGTCATTTTCCTTTATGAATATTGTGAAATTCTTATTACACTTTAGATGGTTACTATCACGAGAAATCATCCCCCTTTTTTTTGGGAACGGGATGAAACGACTCGGTAGGCATCTACTTGTTCTTTTTTTTTTTTTTTTGTCTCTTCTCTTCTTTTTCTAAGCAAGATCCGATTGCCATATGTTAATTTGCCAAATCGATAGCTCTTCCCTTTCTTAAGCAAAACATCTTTAATGATAGGTTATTCACATTTCATTTGATGGTAAGAGGGAATTGAAAGTTAAGTAGTGGTTTTCCTTTGGGTTCACAACTGACCCCTTTTCAAAGAGCAATTCACACGAGACAAAAGACGTGCAATAGGCATCCACATGTTATTTCTTCGTCTTTTCTCTCGTTTTTCCAAAGCAAGATTTGATTTGCCATCTATTAATCCACTAAATTGATAGCTCTTCCCTTTCTTGAGCAGAAGACCTTTCAAGATGGTTATTCACATTTCATTTGATGGTAAGAGGGAATTGAAAGCTAAGCAATGGTCTTCCTTTGGGTTCACAACTGACCATTTCTTGAAGCGCAATTGACATGAGTCAAAAGACCCACGGTAGGCATCGGCCCGTTCTTTCTTCGTCTCTTCTCTTCTTTCTCTAAAGCAAGATATGATTTGCCATCCGTTAAGCCCCCAAATCGATAGCTCTTTCTTTTCCTGAGCAATTCCTTTGGGTTCAAAATTGACCCTTTCTCAAAAAGCAATTCACACCTATAATGTTGAAAACCGATTGTTTAGGACCCATGAAGTGACTATATATCATATGAGAAGTAAACCTTGTTGTAAAATTAATGAATGTGGAAGCTAATCAAGATCTTGCTTTTAAGTCATTGTGCAATCACCGGAGAAATATACGAGGAATAATAAAGGACCCTAATCTATGTGGATCGAAAGTGAAATCAACAAAGAAATAAGTGAGAAACAATAAAGGACCCCAAAGATTTACGTGAATTGAATGCAAAGTGAATGAAGAAATATATGAGGAACAATAAAGGACCCCGAAAATTTACTCGATTCATTCTTTGTGTCGGTAGCTACATTCATGAGGAGGGTCAATAGCAAAAATATACTATAATCGGAGAATCGGAGTTACAATTGCTTAACTTGCTTGAGCATTTCGCATGTCTAAATTAAAGCCAAACTCGG
Source organism: Eucalyptus leucophloia subsp. euroa (assembly GCA_017140325.1). Taxonomy (NCBI): domain Eukaryota; kingdom Viridiplantae; phylum Streptophyta; class Magnoliopsida; order Myrtales; family Myrtaceae; genus Eucalyptus; species Eucalyptus leucophloia. The sequence goes on from CM029473.1 coordinate 34,559,771, forward strand.
GTATTAACAAATAAACAACTCATTTTAGATGTAAATAACTCAAACCACAAATTACACGCTTTGATTGCAACCAAATAGGAGCTCTCTTTGAAGCAGCCGAAAATCAAGGACCTCATTTGCTCTTGATTTCCTTTCTTCACGGCAGGGCTTTCCAGTTGTTGTGAATATAAAATTAGACAAGTATGTGACTGCCCCTTTCTTTGGTTTGGCCAATTTGCAGTACTTTTCTTGGTCTTGGTCTTGGTTAAACTTGCAAATTTGTCCAATTGGGTTGGGTTTCGCCGTGTAAGAGGTTGTCTTTTTATCAATGGAAAGGCATCTGCTTTTGAAGGTCTTCATTTCTTAATCAATTCAATCCGGAAGAGACTTATCTTGCAACTTGTTAGGACATAGAACCCAGTCACGACTGGAAAAGCATATGGCGATTATGTTACTATTTTTCTATGCCCAGCTCCTAGTATGGCTGAGTTCAAAATAAAGATTTATCTTTTTTTTTTTTTTTTTTTTTTTTTTGGTCGAGTGCTTCTCGTGAAACATAGCAATCCAGCGCAAAGGTGTCTTTCGTAAAGAAGGTGTCTTCTAGAGTCCAAATCTTGGTCTTGGTCTTGGTCTTGTTTAAACTTGCAAATTTATCCAATCGGGTTGGGTCCTGCCGTGTAAGAAGGTGTCTTTTGATCAGTGGAAACGCATATGCTTTTTAAGGTCTTCATTTCTTATTCAAAGCAATTTGGAAGAGACTTTGCTTTCAACTTGTTAGGACACAAAATCCGGTCAGAATTGGAAAATCATATGGCGAATATGTTGCTGTTTTTCTATGCCCAACTCCCAATATGGATGGGTTCAAAATAAAGATTTATCCTTTTTTTTTAAGACACATGGACATTGCAATGAAGCTTGAAATAAGCCAAATAAGCACATGGAAGCCGTCCCTTGAAGCTTGCTTTCGTTCGGTTCAGCTCCAATTTTGCACAATTGGAGCTTACCAATTTTCTTGGAAATACTCAATCATATCCTATTTTCATGTAATGCGGTGGCCGTTCTAGCTCTTTTTACTTTGCTTCGGTCCATAAAAACCATCGGGCCTCATCTTTGTGCCTGCTAAACTCTTTTTTGATCCCATCCATCTATATGTGCATCCATCTATATGTGCATATATGATTGAAATGCTGATATGTGACCCTAGACAAAGAGAATAGGCGGTTCTAGCTATTGCAAATCGTTTTTCCCCATTGCTTTCGACTCTTTTCTCATGAAATCTTTGACTTTTTTTTTTTTTTTTAAATCAGTTTGCCATGTTGTCATATTTAGGTCCCCCAATAAAAGGCGAGAAGAAATTGCCCTGCTGTCTAGACATTTGTTGTGGAATAGGAAACAGTTATTCGTGAAATCCTCAAGTTTAACTGCATCAATTTCTGTGGCAGATTGTTTTTATTCCTAGTCGGATGGTTCATGCTTTTACATTTATAGATTCTTCATGTCCCATTTGTGTCACTGTTTGTCTTGATCGTTTTTGGTTGCTGGTAATAATCACTCTACTTAAATTATTTCACTGGCAGTAGTCTTCCTTTGGCTTCGCAACTAACCCTTTCTCAAAGAACAATTCACACGAGACGAAAGATTCGCGGTAGACATCCACTTGTTATTTCTTCATCTCCTCTTCTTTTTCTAAAGCAAGATCCGATCTGCCATGTGTTGTCGATAACTCATCCCTGTTATCGATAACTCATCCCTTTCTTGAGTTGAAGACCTTTCAAGACGGGTTATTCACACATTTGATGGTCAGAGGGAATTGAAAGTTAAGCAATGATCTTCCGATGGGTTCACCACTCACCCTTTCTTAAAGAGCAAATCACATGAGACGAAAGACCGCAATAGGCATCCACCATTTCATTTGAATTGCCATCTGTTAATTACCCAAATCGGTAGCTCTTCAATTTCATGAGCACTTCCTTTGGGTTCTTGATTAACCCTTTCTCAAAAAGCAATTCACACCTATAATGTTGAAAACCTATGGTTTAGGACCCACTAAGTGACAATATATTAGATGAGAAGTAAACATTTTTGTAAAATTAACTAACATAGAAGCTAATCAAGATCTTGCCATTAGATCAATGTGAGATCACTGAAGAAACAAACGAGGACTAATAAAGGACTCCAAAGATTTATTTAAATTTAATGTGAAATCACCTAATAAATAGATGGGGAACAATAAAACCCTAAAGATTTATGTGATTTTGAAACTGAGTGTCGGTATCCACTTCCATGGGAAGAGTCAATATAAAAAATCTACTATAATCGGCAAGTTGAAGTTACAATCACTCAACACACTCGGGTGTTTACCATGCCTAAATTAAACCCAAACCCAAGGTATTAAAAAATAAACAACTCATTTTGGACGTAAAAAACTCAAGACACAAATTACACGCTTTGCCCGCAACCAGATGTGCATGCCCCTTTCTTTGGTTCAGCCAATTTGCATTACTTTTAAAGTCCAACTCTTGGTCCAGGTCAAACTTGCATACTTATCCAACCGGGTTGGGTTTCACCATGTAAGAAGGTGTCTTGATCAATGGAAAAGTATAAGGTGTCTTGATCAATGGAAAAGTATATGCTTTTGATGGAGGTGTCTTGATCAGTGGAAAAGTATATGCTTTTGATGGTCTTCATTTCTTATTTAGTTCAATCTGGATTCAATTGCGACTTGTTAAAACATAGAATCCACTCACAATGGAAAAGCTTATGGCGATTATGTTCCTGTTTTTCTATGCCCATCTCCCATTATGGATGAGTTTAGCAATGCAAACCAATAAGACAGATCGGCTCGCTTTAATCTACTTCAGAGACAGTGTGGATGAGGATTCGCTTGGAGTCCTAAGATCGTGGAATGACTCTTCTCATCATTGTAAGTGGCAAGGTGTTGTATGCGGTGGAAGGCATCCTAAAAGGGTCGTGTCCCTTGTCCTGAGGTCGAAAGGCTTGGGTGGTCTTCTATCACCGCATGTCGGAAACCTCTCTTTCCTGAGAAGCCTTGTTCTACCGAACAATAGTTTTCGTGGCGAAATTCCACAAAGCATTGGCCACTTGTTTCGCCTTCACTATCTCATTCTTAGTAACAACTCTTTCGGGGGACTGATGCCCACCAATCTTTCTCAATGCTCAAACCTTAAGAATTTGAGTCTCATTGATAACCAACTTGTGGGCAAAATTCCTGATGAGCTCGGCTCTTTGTCAAAGCTTCAAGTTTTTAGTTTGTCTAAAAACAATCTTACAGGATCTATTCCTCATTCTATTGGAAATCTCTCCCAACTTTCCATTCTTTCCGTCGCATTTAATGGGTTGCAAGGAGAGATTCCCGAGACATTGTCCAAGCTTCCTGGTTTGATGTATTTTCAATTGGCGTTTAACCAACTCATCAAGATCCCTCCAGCAATCTTCAACATCTCCAGCTTTATTTATTTCAGCATTGGTGACAATCAATTGAGGGGGAGCATCCCCCCTTATATTGGCAATACTTTTCCTTCTCTCACTCTTCTTAATTTTAAGAGTAACTTGTTTACTGGCGTTATACCTCCATCCTTATCGAATGCCTCTAACGTTCAATACATCAACTTTCAAAATAACAATTTTCAGGAATCGATGCCTGCAAATGTTGGGAGGCTAAAAGCTTTGGAAGTATTGCTCCTTGCTTCTAACCAGTTGCGAGATGACTTTAATGTCATTACCTCATTGACTAATTGTTCAAGGTTGGAAATTATTGAGGTGGAACGCAATTTTCTTGAAGGTCCATTGTCGAAATCCATCGGCAATCTTTCCAATAGTGTTAGAGTGATTTCTATGTCGCACAACCCAATTTACGGAAACATTCCTCCAGGAATTGGCAATCTCTTCAACTTGTCCTTTCTCGGCTTATTAAACAATTCGCTTGGTGGTCATGTTCCTTCTTCTATTGGAGCACTCCATAACTTGCACGAATTGTACTTAAATAGAAACATGCTAATAGGAGAGATTCCGTCATCAATTGGCAATTTGATGTTATTGAATCGCCTTTACCTGCAATTCAACAACTTTTACGGGGAAATACCGCAGAGTCTTGGTAATTGCAAGCAGCTAATTGAGCTCGAGCTTTCCAATAATAATTTGAGCGGTTCAATCCCAGGGGAGGTTCTTGGCCTTTCTACCATTTCAATTATCTTCAGCTTGGCGCATAACCAGTTGAGTGGATCTCTTCCATCTCAAATTGGGTCCTTGACCAATCTTGTCGAATTGGATTTGTCTTACAATAAGTTGACGGGACTAATTCCTAGCTCCCTCAGCAAGTGCTTGCTATTGGGGCGGCTTAGCTTAGCTGTCAATTCCTTTCATGGCGAAATTCCTCTAGCTTTAGGCACATTAAGAGGCTTACAAAAGTTGGACGTTTCCCATAACGACTTATTTGGTGAAATCCCAAATTTTCTCGCTCAACATATGGATCTAATGTACTTGAATCTATCTTCAAATAGGCTTGAAGGAGAAGTTCCAAAGCAAGGAGTATTTCTCAATGCTAGTGCAGTATCTGTCTTTGAAAATATGAATCTTTGTGGAGGTATTGCAGAACTAAACCTTCCTTCTTGCAAATCGAGTACCTCTAAACCATTATGGAAAAAAAAAAAAAAGTTAGAGTAATTGCCACAGTGGTGGCCATCTTGTCATATTTCATTTTGTGTCTTTACCTGTTCATCTTATGGTATCAGATAACGACATCGAAAAAGAATTCCTCTTCGACTGAATTTCCATTTGGAAACAAATTTTCGATGGTCTCTTATGAGGAGCTCTTTAGAGCCTCGACAGATTCTCTGAGGTCAATGTGATCGGTAAAGGGAGATATGGTACTGTCTATAAAGCAACCACACGAGAAGGTGGCTGGGTGGCAGTTAAGGTGCTCAACTTGGGCCACAAAGGTGCTTCGAAAAGCTTCGTCTCGGAATGTCGAACGTTAGGGGCCATTCAACATCGAAATCTCGTGAAAATATTAAATGTGTGCTCAAGTGTGGACTATCAAGGCAATGATTTCAAAGCTCTATTGTATGAATACATGGCCAATGGGAGCTTAGAGAATTGGATACATCAAGGAAACAACAAGGATGTCGAGCATGAACATGAACATGGAAAACCAAGACATTTGAGACTAATGCAAAGGTTAGATATTGCCATTGACGTAGCTTCCGTGATCGAATATCTTCATGAGGTTTGTAGCCCAAATATTGTACATGGAGATCTAAAGCCAAGTAATGTCCTTTTGGACAACGAGATGATGGGACGAGTTGGGGATTTTGGGCTGGCGACGATTAGCTCCGTTGCGACAATAGACGCCATGGACTTTGATGACCACAGTAGCTCAGTGGCAGTGAAGGGTTCTGTAGGCTATGTCCCTCCAGGTAAGAAAATTTTCTCATTAATTGTCTAAGTTTTATTTGTGTTAGCCTTTAGATGAAATATTTATTTTCATCATATATTGCTTGATGTTTACTTTTTTAGAGTATGGCATGGGGGATATGATATCTACACAAGGTGATATGTACAGCTACGGTATTCTTTTATTGAAAATGTTAACTGGGAGGAGACCCACGGAAGAGGCTTTCAAGGACCATTTAAGTCTCCACAACTTTGTCAAGGTGGCTTTGCCAGACCGAGTGATGGAGATTGTGGATTCAGACACTTTTATTGGAGAAAGTGAGAATGACATGGAAAGGATGAGAGCCTGTGTTGCCTCCATCCTAAGGATTGGAATTGCGTGTTCGATGGAGTTGCCGCGGGATCGGATGGTCGTGGCCGACGTACTCAAGGAACTGCATAAGATCCGGGCTAATTATGGATCCAAGTAGAGGCTTGGTTGAAGCAAGTTCAGCTCCTAGACACCTAGACTGGACTCTCTCTTAGGATTAATTTTGCTTTGAACAAAAAAAATTCCGATGGTTCGATTTTTTGCCTTGGTTGTAACTCTTTTCCACTAAGCCGAACTCATGTACTAGATCAATGTATGTAATCTATCCCTATCTCTCCCCCTCCTTACGATCTCACTTTTTACTTCGTATTAAATTTTTATGTTTCTAAATTTTCCTCTTATAGTCCATCTCTAATAATTTTCTTTAAATGCATAATTTTTATGTATATTTATATATTTATAAATGTAGAAAAATATAAAGTAGAGGCGTATCTTATAAAAGGTATTAAATTATGTCAATGCCAATTAATTTTTAAATGATAATTCATATTGTGGATTAATAGGAGAAGTAAAAGTAAAATCAATAAGATTATTAAATTTTCACCAAGGTTGATTTTAGGTCTTGGCTTTTTTTTTGGACAATGAGAGGATGGTCACTTTAACAATATAAAATCTTAGTTCATACAAGTAGACGTTAAAAATCTAAGAATTCAATTGTATAATTTAAATAAATTGAAGAATTGCAAAGGAGATTATTAATTGATTTAATATCATGAAAAATCATAAACTAGTTCACCCGCGATAAATTATCCAAACTAATTTTTTGACCATAATAAAGCCCCAAACTATATACCTGTAACAAATTTATTCTTCATTAATATCTATGTCAAAATGCTGAGTTAAATAACACGTGATAATAGACATTTATATCAATTTGGGATTTTACCCACTGTTGGTCACATGTGTATCGGTTTATGATTTTTTGTGATATTAATCTAATTTAACAGAAACTAATGAAGGGTAAATTTTTCATGAATGTATTAATTTGAGGTTTTAGCTGATTTATTATAATTGTAAATTAAAATTTTTCGTGGTATTTAACCCTAAATTTCATTATCGCTTTCTTATAGCGCGTCGACGTCTAGAAGAGCTTTTCAGCTTCTCTTCGTTCCCGCGCGTCGCTGTCTCTCTTCTGCCTTCGCCGTTGCGGTTCTTATAACTCCCGCCTTCGCCTCCAAAGCAGCTGCCGTATTCATGCTGAGTGCCGAATTCTCCTCGCAACGGAAGTGAAAAACTGAGTGAATTGAAGCGAGGACGTTTCCAGCATGAATAAAACAGTTCGGGTCTTATTCTTAGAAGCATCGTCCGTAGTTGCAATTCTCTTGCTTTAGGAGGCGTTTGGAGTCCTCTTAAGGCGCGACACCTGACTAAAACAGCAGGGCTCTTGAGTCGCAAATCGATGTCGACGAATTCGCCGGTGGCGCGAGTGAAGGAAAAGATCGATTTGACAGAGAAGGAGAAGATGATCTTCGATAGGCTTCTCGCCACCGTTGGCCATTTTGATCTCTCCACCCAGCTGCGGGTGGCTGGGTCCGCGAAAAGGTTGGTGTATTTGGCAGTGCAGTAGGATGTTCGCTTCGATGTGCCTTTAAGTTTTTTTTGCAGTAGCTATCGTGTAAAAGCATGTCGTTTTGTGCTTCTCTTGAGATATTTGGTCTAGTCACATGTTTAGTTATAATTAGTTAAAGTTCTTATTTTCCCGTTCCCATAGATGCGCTTTCTCTTTGTTTGATTGGGGGTTTTCGTTTCTTTGGAGTGCGAATTTTAGAAAATGCAGTACTTTTCTCTACAATCACTAGGAACATCGACTAATCGAGGTCTTTATCGATGTTGTTCTATTGTTTGTTAAGGTGCTTGGATTGAGACTGCATTCTTTTGATTATTAGTCATTGGGCGTTATTATATGCAGGGGGGTAACTCTATGGTGATGTAAGTAATATGACTTCAAGTTTATGAATGCGAATGGTTGACTTGACAGTTTTTTTAAAAAATAGTTTTAGTATCACAAATTGCAACAATAATGTGTGAACTTCATAATTTTAAAGTCCGCATTTTGGGAATAATAGGTATCTGCTTGTTTTTTCTGCAATTGCCTCAGCAGTCAGTACTATTAGCCAGCAAAGAAAGATGTTTTCCTAATCCACATGAAACATACCTAAAATACCAAAGAAATACAAGAAGATGCACTCTTTCAAAAAGTCTACAATAGCCTATTTTCCATGGTTACTTGCCGCCTTCGGTGGTTTGTTACTCTCAGCCGTTGCCATCTCAAGCCAGTTGGGTGACCTTAGGTGTCACGTAATATTGGAAATAGACATTTAAAAATGCAAGACTCTTGATTCTTCATGATTAACTGTTTCTTTTACTTCACGAAATTTGAAGTGCTACACATTTTCATACAGTAGATTCTACATCTTCAATGTGATCTATGTGTTGGGTTTGGCATGCATGTGGTTTAGGTTGTGCCAGATGTTGATATCTAATTCAAATTTAGCTTTTAGAAATAGAAGATAATCTTTAATTATAGAGAGAAATTTTAAAAAAAAATTTGAATTCAAAAATTCAACAGCCGTGTAATTTTGGAGTCACTCTTTTGTTGAGAAGTTGAGTGAATATGTGCAATTATATCGGAAAATCTTCACCTGCAAAAACAAACTCGAGTATTTCCTCTATAAATAAAGGATGCTAAGCTTCGGTTTAGGGGGCTTCTCTTCGTGGAAAAAAAAGTGAAAGGTGAAAGGAGAAAAAAAGAGGAGAGCTTCGGTCTGTGAGAGAGGAAAAGAGGAAAAAGTCAAAAAGAAGGTAGAGAGAGAGAGAGAGAGAGAGAGAGAGAGAGAGAGAGTGTACGAAGAGATGGGCAGGAGGAGAGAGAGTAAAAATTAAAAAAAAAAGGAAAAGGCAGAAGCAAAAGTTTAATCGGCAGGGGGATTGGACGTTTACTGTTCATCCTCTTCCCCTGCACTCGCCGGAATTTGCTGCCCGCAGACCGACTGCTCCTCCTCACCGGCACACCACCGTGCCCGCACCTGCGCCATCGCGTTCACCCAGCCGCGCCACCGCACCCCTATGCCGACGCCTCCGCCTGCTGCCTCCGACGACCGTGCCCGCGCCGCCGAGCTGCTGCTGCCGCTCCTACACCCACACCACCGCCGCTTCTCCGCCGCTTCCGACCGCAGCAGACCTTCACCCGACACTCCGCACCGGTGACTTGCGACTGCCCGAGCGCTGCACACCTCCACCGCCGTGTTTCTGCCACCGCTGCTCTGCTACGACCTACGCCAGAAGTCGCCGCCTCTGCCTGCGACGTTGCTGCTCCTCTGCACGCCCGAGCGACGCCCCCCTGCTGCCGAGTTTTCCTCTGCCGCGCCCCGCTTCACCTGCAACGCCTGTTGCAGCCGCTCACCGACCAGCCCGCGCCTTCGCGCTCCTGCCCTGCCGCGTCTTCGCCCCTGTTTCGTTGCGCTCCCACTCCGCCTGCAGCCGCGTCGACCAGCGACGACCCGACGCTTCTGCTGCTCTCGTCGTGCTCCTGCCCGCGCCTTTGCCCGACGATCGCGCCAGCAGCTCTCCCGCACCCCAAGCTCCGAAGCCCGTGCCTGCGCCACCCACTGCCTGCGCGTCGCGCGCTCTTCGCCTGCTGCTGACGCGCCATCTCCGAGTGCCGCTCATCGTCTGCCCGAGCACCTGCAGCAACCCGACGCCCCTGCTCCACATCTGCCCCGAGCATCGGCAGCGCCTCCGCCCAACGTAATCCGTTGCCTCCCTTCGCCGTTTCCGACCACCTGAGGTTTCCGTGACCTGCAGCCGCTGCACGTCCGCGCCCGCTCAGTCCAGCCTCGACGCCTTCGCCGGTGGTCCGCCTTCCCTCAGCCCTCAGCCCTCCGCCTGAGCGCCCGCGTCACAGCCGCTCCACCAGGAGCACCATCGCGCAGAAGCGTTGATTCCTTAGGTGGTTTATTTTTATTTTTATTTTATTTATTTTGTTTTACTTTATTTATTTTAAGTTTCATTATTATGGGAGCATGGTATGTTGCTGTTAATTATTTGAATATTGTAGGCATTATTCACAGCATTTTGCTCAAAATTATTATAATTATTAATTTGATTTGTAAGACGCGGATCATTTTTTAATTATATTAATTTTTGGGGCATTTTAATAGTGTTTTGATTATTAAATCATTATAATTATTAATTTAGTCCGTAAGACTTCGGATCAAATTTTTAATTATTTTGAACTTTCTTTATGTTGTGATGTTTAGGGTTAAAATAACCGTTAACTTAACCCGTGAGACAACGGATTATTTTTCGGTTGTTTTAATTTTCATTTGATGATTATCTTGATTGTTTAGATATTGTCTTGGAAAAATACTAAAAATTAAAAAAAAAAAATCAAAATCTTGCATCAGCATGTAGGTTTAGTAAATTAGACATGTAGGTTTAGCAAATTAGAATTTTCTGTAGGATTACACTTTTAGGGTTGCCTTTTTGGAAATAGGTTAGGGTTAGACCTAAATAATTATTTTAATGTTGGCACATTTTAATTATCCCATTTTTCTTTAAAAAATAGTTTTCTAAGATAGGATAGGGTTTGAGTCAAATTAATCCCTGAAATAAATTAGAAAATTATTTTTTTTTAGATAGTGGTTTTTATTAATTCCAAATTTCAATAAAAAATACAAAAACACTAGGAGCATGTTAACTAGTTTGCATAATAGGATCATTTAATTAGAGTTTGTTAGTAAAATTAGGTTCATGAATTGCATGTCATTAAGTGATTGTTGTTAGGTCCATTTAATTAGAAAATTGCTTGCCATTAAATTAGGTCATTTAGTTAGAGTGCATATTTTAATTTCGAGATAAAAAAAAACCCAAAAAAAAAAATTGTTTGCTTTGTGTTAAATTCATTTAGTGCAATTTTTTATTCAATGTTTAATAATAATTGAACATCCATGTAATCACCCCAATTGCATGATAGTGATTTAGGTTAAAAAATCCAAGCTGCCTGCAAAAAACATTTTTGAAAATAAAAAAAGAATGGTACCGAAAGGGCATTAGAAAAATCTAATGTAACCAAGTCCCCGTATTCTTAATCTCTGGTTCGTATGAGTAAAATAACTCCCATTACGTGTCTAATCGACTTATCATAAATCGATTAGTGGCGATTCATAGTTAATAATCTTTTGCATGTTAAATACTTGAATCTTAAGTCGCGAATTGGTATGGGCTTGGGAGAGTCCGAACTAAGTTTAATGACTTAGTAGTCCATTAGTCTAAACTTAGGTGGTACACTCGAAATTTAGGTCACGACACCAAGCCCTTGTAGCTTTTAGCAAGTTTCACCGGAAACAATCCATTTCTATCTGTGTGGTCACATTGCTTTTCACTGACCTCAAAACACAACCCAAAAACTATTAAGTCAATCAAATAAGTCAAAGAAGGGTTGCAATTGCCTATCTTGTGCATATCTTATGAACTCTATATCCCTCCAAAGATAGACTGTCGTCGGAAGTTCGTCACATCATGATTAGTATAGCAGTCTCCCAAGAGATAAAGCCCCTCTGGAGGGTATCGACACTTGCAAAATCTTTTTCATATTGAGATTAATTGACCCTCTTATGGTTATTTCTGCAAGGGCTTCAAAGTATGATTAAGTGAAGAACAAATGGTTCACTTTAAGTGGAATAAGGAGTGTGTGCAGGGTGAAGTATGTACTTTTTAGAATACCCCTTTTCTGCTCCATTTTTGGCCCCTTTATTTTTTATTTTTTGGTCTTATTATCTTGCATTTTTCCATCTCCTGCAATTCTTTCTTAACTTGTTGTTGTATGTTAGTCATAAAATGTGAATATTCTTGCCCATATTCTTGTACGTGAATATTCGGAACTTCTTATACGTGAATATTCTTGCCCATATTGTTTGATTGAATTAGGTTGTGGTATATCATTATGGCAAATGTTGTTTCCATTCTGATTGGGTATTTGAAGGCATTTTTTATTTTTATTTTTATTTTTTTGTATAAGTATAGTTTTGCAGCAACTCAAACCAGTCGAAACATCTGGAAACAGCGAGGAGGCGCCTTATTACATATGGATAGATTTTGTGAACTCAAGGTCTGAAAAGTACAGCGAGAATAGTCGTATTCCCACCCAGCTGGTATGTAGTAGTAGGGAGCGCACGATTTGATTAAGACTTCTTTAAAAAGTCTTCTGTTGACCAAACCAAAACTTTCAAGTCTAGAATGGACTAAAAATCGGTTCTAAGATTTGTTTTAGTACTTACCAATATGTTATTCGGGAATGGGATAAAGTAAATGATTTTTGCCAATAGTTTTGTTGACACTTATAAACCTTTTTAGTAATTTTTCAGTACGGAAAAAATTCTTTCTTTTTTTCAATTGAACAATAGAATTGTCTCTTGGAGAATCCATTAAGAGAGATTATGTTAAGCAATTGTTTAAATTGGATATCATTATTTGGCCAATGCTTAAAAAAGGGAATGATATATATGATCTAAATTGCAAAATCCTCTAAGCTCAAAGTATAGTAACATGTTGAATTTAGATTATTTTGAGTTTAATAGAAAAAAGAAAAACCGAAAATCAAAAGTTGAAAATCAAAAACTGAAAAACTGAACCGAACCGAACTGTTGACACCCCTAACCCCTAGTTCTAGCTATTGCATATTGTTTTTCCCTATTGCTCTTGATTCTTTTCTCTTGAAATCTTCGACTTTTTATTTTCTATCACTTTGCCATGTCGTTGTCAAATTTAGGTCCCCCGGTAAAAAGGCGAGAGGAAATTGCCATGTTAATGTTAATGGAATAGGAAACAGTTATTCATGAAATCCTCATATTTAACTGCGCCGATTTCTTTGGCGGATTGTCTTTATGCCAGGTCAGATGGATGGTTCATGCTTCTACATTAATAGATTCTTCATGTCCCATTCGGGACACTGTTTGTCTTGATTTTTTTTTTTCTTTTTGGGAATAATCACTCTACTTAATTATCTCACTGGCACAGCCCAAAATCAGCTTAAAATGCTTAGACATGAATGGCTTTCTTTAATTTTCCCAATTGATATCAGAGGCGCAATGGGGATCCACTACGCGAATGCATGGATCTGGAGGCTGGACGAAGGAGATCAGGCCGAGAAGATATCTTCATCAGTTACCATGCAAAGGATGATGTCCAGTCAACCTATGCTTATTTACTTTTTTACAATGGTTGAAATTGCCACGGGTCTTCTTATAAGGACAATGTGAGGGATCTTCTCGTCGGTCCCCCTTAAGTCTCATCTTGATTCTCTCCCTATTAACTTATGATATCTTAAATGTGTTAAATCTTGTTTTTGCAACCTAGGAGACGCTGGTTTACTGGTCTTCCTCCCGTTGTCTTCCTCAAAGGAACGAACTCGCAAAAAAGCTCCTCAATTTGCTGCCTCACCATTCATTTGGCAAGTGTTTAAATAATGTCAGCGGTCTCAACAAGGTACTTTCTTTCTATACCAAGTGTGCCAACGATGCCAGTGTCACTCCAAAATGGTGGGACCATTTGCATTGTGCCATGACTCATTATAAGTTTGTTCTCACAATCGAGAACACTTGGATGGAAAGTTACGTGATAGAGAAGCTATTTTATGCTCTGGATTATGGGACAGTCCTCATCTATTTGTTGGAAGCGCACAACAGAAGTTATATACCTTCACCTGGGGAGATCGCTAATACGGAGCCCAAATTCAAGCCTGTCAATATATCCAGTTGGATCAATCTTTATTCAAAAGCTCAAATCAATAAGTTATGGGTTAATTGGGTATATTAACTGTTCAACAACATATCAATTCTCCTATGCGGAACTTCTCTAACACAATTCACATATGTATCATAACAATCTCCCCCTCACATGTGAGCTCCAATATTAGGTCTGCTCCCAGTTATATTAACTGCTCAACACTACATCAATTCTCCTATGTGAAATTTCTCTAACACAACTCAACTCACATGTATATCCTAACAATCTCCCCCTCACGTGTGAGCTCCAATGTTAAGTCTGCTCCCTCTTAATTCATGTATCCTTTTGGCCCAACTTCATCCTTACGAGCCCATGTTGCTACACCATAATGCACACTTAACTGAAAGCCACAACCATTGACTCTAACACTGTTTGTTGGGGGCGCATAGCAGATTTCTGAGATCTTCACTTGGAAAGATCGCCACTAGAGAGCCCAAATTAAAGCCTGTTAATATATCCAGTTTGAATTACATTTACTCAAAAATTTATGCTAATAAGTTATAGGTCATCTAAGATATTAGTAGCTCAGCACCACATCAATTTTTCGATGTGGGATTTCTCTAACACAACTCACATGTGTATCCTAATAATCTCCCTCTCATGTGTGAGTTCCCATGTTAGGTTTGCTCCCTCTTAATTCATGTATCCTTCTAGCCCAACTTCATCCTTATGGGCTCACATCGCTACACCACAACGCCCACCTACCCAACTACAACCATTGGCTCTAATACCATTTGTTAGGAAAGCGTAGCAGAATCCAATACCTTCACTTGGTGAGATTGCCAAGAGGGAGTCCAAATCTAAGCTTGTCAATATATCTAGTTGCATCTACATTCACTCAAAGGCTTAAGTCGATGAGTTATTGACCAATTAAGATATATTAACTGCTCAACGTCACATCAATTTTTTGATGTGAGATTTCTGTAACATAACTTACACTTATATCCTAACAGTATTTCAGTGCCCCTAACATCCTGGACTTTGTCCATCCACATTCGATTAGAGACTGTAGCAAGTTTAGCTCCATGGAGGAATTGGCGACTTTCGTAAAGTCCCTTGCGAACAATCCAGTCGCATACTTTGCATACCACACATGGAGAAGATATGGTGCATTAGGTAATTATGGAAACACATGTATGGCAAGCCAAAACACCTTGAGAACCAGTATAAAACCACTAACTAATAGGGTGGCATAACTTGCTTGAGAACCTTTCTACCTACAAGGATGGCCTCTACCAAGCTCTCACAAATGATGACGTATGCCAATAATATCATTTCTCATTATCAGAGAGTACAACACACACAAGCAACATTAAGAGCATTAATACTATTAGGGAAATTCCTTATGATGTTTTGAAGATGACAAAATAAATCAAAGGCTATTAACGTGTTTAATGGTTGAGTAATAGACTATGCAGATGATAGAACATATAAAGGATATTGTGAAGTTTACTTCAGTTCAAACTAACGTCCAGATTGTAAAGTCTACTTCAGTTCAGAACTTCAAACTGACGTCCATATTGTAAAGTTTATTTTAGTCTGAAGACACTTAGACTCTACTTCAATTTGAAAACTCTCAGACTTTATATCTAGAACGAGACAATTTGACAAAACGTAACACAAGCCCCAAACATATAACGGCTAGTAATCTGATTTGGATTCTACATCAAGATAGATTTGATTGACTCAATCTAATTGATTGACAATTGGATATTGAAGACAATAACTTTTTATACGGAGAAGCTCTATTTATGGAAACCAAGATTCTATTTGTATGGGCAATTAAAATTAATTTGGGATTCTACTTTTGTCACTCAATGGCTACCAAATTTTCTAGATACATATCTGTCCAATGGGTAGATTAGAAGACGATACTCTAGATACTGTCCAATGGCTAGTTTGGAAGTGGAGGAGTGTTTAAGGAGATCAAAGACTGATGAGCAAGTAAGAGACGGAGCGTAGAATCTATAATTCCAAAGTCTGAGCAACCTTTGATAATATATTTGTCTTTGGTGAGCTTAAACGTTTGTGAACGTGATAGAAATACCAAAAGAGTGACTTAGTGAGATAGTGTGATCTATTACTTGTTTGCACTCAAAGTTGTAATCTCTTGTTGATTGTATAGTGGAATCTAGTAGAAGGCTGTTAGTGTGAGAGAGTGGATGTAGGCTTGATTTAAGCAGAACCATTATAAATTCTGTGTTCTTATTCTCTTCCATGAACTTTTTTTATTTTGTTTGTAGTTCTATTTAATTGCCAAAGTTTGAACTTGTGCAAAGTCTGTTGTTCTTCAGACTCAGTTTTAAAAGAAAAATATTTCTACTGTTCTTTGCTGAAAATTATTTTCACACCTATTCACCCCTCTCTAGATTTTCATACTAGCACTTTTAAATACAAGCCATTATATGCATATATGCCATCAGATATGCCACCACATGTCATAATATAACAGTGCATGCACATGATCATGTGTAGACAGCAATTGCCCTGACAACAAACATACGTGACTCCTCAAGGAGTCCAGTTGCTACCATCTTCTGGGAAGGTCAAGGCATAACCCATTCGGGCATCTCACACCCTACGTCGTATTGCGAGGCATTCCCCAGGAAACTCATGCCTTGTTTCTCGATTTCTGGAGAGCGCCTAGTTCCTCCCTCCTTTACTAGCCTCTCCAGGCATCCTACATCCAGGGCATCTGGTAAGAATCGAGTTCTTCACAAGGCAACTGAAGGGCACCACGTTACTCCTTTAGGCATCTCGTACCCAATCCTGACATTAGGAGGAACTCCCGAGAGTCCTATAGTACCCACCCTCAGGCTTTCGAAGGCACCACATTACTCCCTCTAGGCATCTCGCACCTGAGGCATCGTTGTCATGAGGACTGATAGTAATCGATTGTACCATTATCATGGTGTAGCAATTCAGTCATTCAAGCAATACAGTCATTCAATGTCATACACGGCAATGCAATGTGATTTGTAAACAAAAGGAACAAGCCAACCAGTCCACACATTAGTTCACCTAACTAGCCATCAGCTCTTTCCAACCTAACGTCTATGGTCTTACCAGGAAGTTGTAACCATGGTCAATAGAAAAGGCTACGTGAATTTAAGATGCAATCCAAATGACCATAAGTCCTAGCGAGCACAATCAAACATCCAAATATTACTACAGGTCCCTTACAATCTGGGGTTCTTGCTGGTAAAAAATCAAGCTCATTCTTATTGTAATGGAAGGAGCTCCATTCTGACAATCGTCGTTTTTCCTATAAGTCAGGTATCGGTCCTGGACACCAACAGACTCGGTAAGGAGGCGATATGACCCATAGCTCCCCGCACCTTCATTTTCCTTATTTTGTCAATCTTCTTCCTAGACTAACTAAATTAAGTTCACGTCCAAAGCTGGAGCTAAAACGGCAAGGCTTAGAACTCACTCGTGAGACATCGACCAATCTGTTTCGTGACCTCCTAAACCGGATTAGACTCAACGTAATACAAACAGAGAAGTTCGAAGTTGAAAAGATTTCAGCCTAGCTTGGGACCACTTGGTTCGAGCATTTCAGCTGTCCCAAGGATAAAGAGGGCTCGAAATAACCCAGACATGGCTCCGGCGTCCCCACGGCCTCCGTTCGTGTGGGTTTCGATGTCCCATCACTGCCGGAGCTCACTCGGCTACAACGAGCAGTCCCTAGTTAAACTCCAGTCATACACGAACTACCACGACCATGAAATTGGCCCGGGGAAAATCCAGACATGGTTCCGGAGCTTCCCGAGCCTCTTGATCTTTCTGATTCGAATAACTCCAAGCCGTAATTGAATCTAACGAAACTTGATAACAAAACTGAGGTTTATTGGCTGTCAACCGAGCCAACCGCGACTCCCACAACTCACTAGCACTAGCTAACTGCACCAGAGACCTACTCAGTCCAAGGACGGCATTCCGGTTCCCAATTTTGGACTCAACAGCGAAAGCAGTTCATGGATCGCACACTGTGAAACCAGGCGCCGATTTCCACATGCAAAGCTAGGCGGGGCTAGTCCGTGCACTCAAGACTGTCATAGCAGCTCTAAACTTGCATCAGGTCAGTTGAAACTCTACTTGCTTGGGCTCGCGCTTGCGGAGAAGGGGAGAGGCAGCGGATGAGCTGAGGGCTTCGTGGTCTGCTGTCGTGGCTCCGAAGAAGGGCAAAGCAGAGTTGGTCGCCGTTGGGCAGAAGGTCCAGAGCTGTGAGGGTACTCGTGACAGGGTTTGGTTTGGGCGAAGGGCGAACGGAAGAAAATGGAGGAGGAAAGTGTAGGGGGTTGTGAAGAGGGAAGTGATGGTGAGGTGGGCGAGTGGGTCTTGGAAAAAAAATCTGCTGGTTTTATTCCAGGGACAAGGCTGGATTGAGTAATACCAGCGGTGGAGGGGGAAAAGTACCAAAAAAGTCCTAAACCTATTGCATTGGTACCAATTCAGTCCTAAACTTTTCAATTGAACCAATTCAGTCCTAAACCTTTTAATATTGGTACCAATTCAGTCTATCCGGCCAATTTTGGCCAGTTGGTGCTGACATGGACATCGGTCGGTGGCCGGACGCTGACATGGCAATTTTTATGATTTTTTCGAATTTTTTAATTAATTTTTTTTCTTTTTCCTTTCTTTTCTGCTTTCTTCTTCGCAGTTGCTCGCCGGCCATTGGGCGAGGGCCGTGAAGCCCTCGCCTAGCCTCTCCCAGAGCCGTCGGCGAGGCAGCTTTGCTCGGATCTAGGCGAGGCCAGCCTCGCCTGCGGCTGGCGAGGCCATGGTGGCCATCGCCAGGGTGGAGGCGAGGGCCGTGAAGCCCTCACCAGCCATCGGTGAGGGTCGCGACCCTCGCTTGGCCTCACCCAGGGCCGCAGGTGAGGAAAGCCTCGGAAGAAGGAGAGGAGGGTGTTGGGGCGGCGTGCTAGGGTTTCGAAGGCGAAGATTGGGCGGAGGAGCGGCAGCGTGAGTCGCGAGAGGTGGGGGACTAGGGCCTCGAATTGGGATTTCGTGGAAGTGAGGGAGGCGGTGACGAGGTCGAGAAGCTCCGGGGTCGACAGCGAGGAGGTGCCGGGGACTCGGCGGCAAGGCCGGGTGAGGTTGAGCAAGGGTCGCGACCCTCGCCTTTGCCCCGGCGATGGCTGCCATGGCCTCGCCAGCTGCGGCGGGCTGGCCTTGCCCGGATCCGGCGAAGCCGCCTCGCCGGCGGCTCTAGGAGAGGCCGGGCGAGGGCCACGACCCTCGCCGGCGGCAAGCGAGGCCACGACCCTCGCCGGCGGCAGCGAGGGCCGTAGCCCTCGCCCGGTGACCGGCGAGCCTCACCGGCAATCACGAAAAAAGAAAGCAAAAAAGAAAAGGAAAAAGGAAAAAAATTAATTAAAAATAATAAAAAGTTAAAAAAATTAATAAAAAATCATAAAAATTGCCACGTTAGCGTCCGGCCACCAGCCGACATCAACGTCGGCGCCGGCTGGCCAAAATTGACCGGATGGACTGAATTGGTACCAATATTAAAAGGTTTAGGACTGAATTGGTCCAATTGAAAAGTTTAAGACTGAATTTGTACCAATGCAATAGGTTTAGGACTTTTTTGGTACTTTTCCCGCGGTGGAGGTGGCAGCCCATGAAAATTTACTTATCAGGGAAATAATGAGAGTCGCTTGGCTAATTGGAAATTTGTTGTTTTAGTAAAAGACTTACTGAGTAAAGGAAAGAAATTCGTTGATTCAGCTAAGCAATCGACGATGGTGCGGAACGGTGATGTTGGTGGCCTTGCGATGGAGCGGACAGGAAATCATGTCAAGGTTCAAATGGAAAGTAAGAGTCTAGCGCAGAGAGAAATGTCGCGTCGCGACGGGCGTGTGGGCTAAGTGCTGACACAACGAGACCGTTACGCAGGCTAACCAATCTTCTTTTTTAAATTATGGTCTGAAATATAAGATTCCCAAAAAAAAAAAAAATTAACGGAATCTAATTAAAATCAACATTAAGGCACTATTCCGAAATAAATAAATAAATTTTAATAGAGGAAAATAATCAATTATTTTCCTCGACGAAAATAATTTTTTTGCCAATTAAACAACACACCCGAATTCCCATCGGACACGAAGTTGAAATATCCCAATAATATATAACTTAGGTTAGCCGAAAATCAGGGTGTCATAGAAAAGGCTCGGGATGGATTTAGGAGTCTATGTGTGAGCCGAGTGTGGTATGTGGTGAGAGTCACACGGACGGTAATGAGGGGGGTTCGTGTCAATGCGGAGATGCATTATGTTCTCCTTAAAGGGTTGTACAATCATATCATGTAAATATGCTTTTATGGGTTGATGGTGCGAAACAATTAAGAGGATTTCATTTTTTACTGAGCCCATGTTTTCCACTAAGCAGTGGCCTTCTTTTGGGTTCAGAGCTAACACTTTCTCAAAGAGCAATTCACACCCATAATGTTGAAAACCGATGGTTTAATGTCACGCCCTGAACCCCTGAGTGCGCAAACATCCCACAACGGTCGATAAATTTGCGACGTACTAGGATGCGTTGCCTACCCATTCTTTTTATCTTTTAATTAAACGCAAGCAGAAACATTTTATATAAACAACACCCAATCAATCTTAACAAATATAACAGGGATAGCACGAGAAACACCACAATATCAAACCAAACACTTCAATTACAAATTTACTGTTAAACATAGGAAGTTTAGTGAGTACAAGCCCTTACACCAACAACTTCCAACCAACCAACAAAAACCAACAGTGGGTCAGGGTTAACCTAAACTTCACTAACGCCAAGCCAATCTCTTGTTCAAAGGGACCCTGAACCGAGCATAACGGTTCTCGATACTACGAGTCTAAAAAATATTAAACGACAATGAGGTGAGATATAAATATCTCAGCGAGTTAACAACCAAAGCCTCAACTAGGACGCTAATTGGTCTCAAAGGCAGCCTAAACTTGCAACATTATATTGATGGCAGATCAATAGCAAAGCAATCCTTGCTTTGCCTTAACTATAAACATGGTCCAACAATCAACCTCAAAGACAAATATTGAAGCCGTCAAATAATTCGCAGGCATCCTTACCTTGCCTTGGCATATCCTGCACATTAGTTAATCACATATGCCTCATGCGACTCGTATATATTTCCATGCCATACATGTGCAAGTCATAACATCACTCTCAGACTATGCATTAGCACTCATGCATTTTGCACACTCGGCGTCTCAAGAATATCATGGCATCTCATACTACCATGCTATTCTCGAGACCATGATTCTAGATTATTACGACCCCTCGGGCCACGGCAACGTCTAGAACCTCCGCCTAGATGGCATTCCATAAAAGAGTATCGGTCCGGCCTCAATTGCGACTCGGCCACTGGGCATCCGATAAACATTGGGCATCGCCCCCAAACTCTCGTTGGGTGACGGGTTCAATTAAGTGACCACTCAAGCATGCCAACACTCAAGCCAATTTTATCTGTCATCAATTAGCTTAGTGTAAAAGAGTTCGTGCTCACATATGGTCAGGTACTTAAAATCAACCCGCCAAACTTTGCACGCTTTCATTTTAAAACCCCATTGTCCCATTTAGCACATAAAACATGGCGTCTAAAAATGACGTCTCAAAGTTTGCCATTTTTTTGTAAGTAAAACCTTCTTTGAAAATAGCATTTACAACTTATGATTTAGGCAATCACCATCATGACATAATAACCTTAAACAATACGAATTATGCATAAATTCATCCAATAAATCAAGTACAAAACACATAAAAAGCATCACTTATCACACTATTGCGATAGCCTATCAACCTTAAACCGATAGCTTAGCGCCTATTTAGCGATAGCTTATTGCTTATTTTCCGATAGCTTATCACCCCTTTAGTGATAACTTATCACCAATTTCTTGATAGCTCATCATCCCTTCAGTGATAGCTTATCACCTATTCTTGATAACCTATCAAGTTCACTTATCACCTATCGCGATAACCTATCAAGTCTACTTATCACCTATTGTGAATACCTATCAACTTCACTTATCACCTATTGCGATAATCTATCAATTAAACCATATTAACTACCATTAGCCTTAATCTAAACCACCCCTATGCACAATCAACACCATAATCAAAGATTAGGAAGTTAACTCACAATTTTACAGCAATGGTGAGCTAATGGCGATGATGGCATTGCGGTGGCGGTATTGGCTTGAGCTCATGGCCAAGGAAGCTTGGTGGCTTGGTGGTGGTCCGGCGGTGATGGTGGCTTGCGGCTTGAGGGACGACGAATGGCAAGGCGGCATGGTACGGCGATGTAGGGCAGCAAATTGAGAGAGAAAGAGAGAGGAATGGGCATGTGTTGAGAGAGAGGGATGAAGGAAAATTCGTCCAAAGGGAGGTGTAGAGAGAGAAAATGATAGAAATGATGGAAAAAGAGGAAAACTTGGGGAAGAAGTTTGCCATTTA
The DNA here is from genome assembly GCA_017140325.1 of Eucalyptus leucophloia subsp. euroa. Lineage (NCBI taxonomy): Eukaryota > Viridiplantae > Streptophyta > Magnoliopsida > Myrtales > Myrtaceae > Eucalyptus > Eucalyptus leucophloia. Next base: position 34,581,789 of record CM029473.1, read on the forward strand.
ACACTCCTTGACTTGAACTTATAACTTTGGTAGCAAGAGCACATTTTGGCCCTCCATTCCAACTTGGGGAGCGAGGGTAGATCTCAACCACATCCTTGCATAAACTTGGGGAGCAAGAAGCAATCTTGGCCATCCAATAGTCTAAGATTGGGGAGCAAGGGTTGATCTCAACCATACAATTGCCTAGGCTTGTCCTCCAAGCTTGGGCGTGTGGCCCTCCCCCTCCAATGTAAAGAACAATTTCGAGCAACTTTTGAAATCAATGTCATTACCTTACCAAATGGATTTGAAAAATTATGAAAATTTAATATGTTGTAGAAAAGATCTTACATAACAATTTTCATGAGAAAACCAAGCCCAGTTCGTTTTGTATAAAGAGAAAAAAATCACTGAATACAAACCAACGTTTCGTCCGTCGGATAAATTCAACAACCGCAGAAGAAAATTCATTTCGACATCCAAATATTCATAAAAAACTTTGAAATTTTAGCATATTTTAGAAATAGATATCCTCTACAACTTTTATGAAGGTATAATATTCATATTCCAAAGGAAAAGTTTTATAAAAAAATTGAAAAGACAAATAGGTCGCTGTTTTTACTGCACTGGGCAGTTTTTACACGGTAAAAGATTAGGCTCTCGTATCAATCATTTTACCTCATAAAAATATGAAATTAAAATATGTTATACATCAAGATGTTTTGAACGACTTTCGTGAAGGAAGTTTCTCCAAATTCGAACCACAAGAAGTTCTATAAAATCGGAAAACAGTGAGAGTCCAGGAATTTCGAAAACTGGAATCAAAGTAGAAGTTAAGAAACCAAAGGTGGCGAGTCTTCTTGCAAGACGGAAGTCTTTGTCTCTTGTAATTATGGCTTCTAGAAGGCATTAATGAATTAAGACTTTGAAGGCAAGCCTAAAATTAGGCCTCTAGAGGCTAGGTTACTATTCACGCACACTATTCATTAGAGCTTGGGTTTGGGCTTGACAAACTTGAACTTGGGCTTAACTCATCCAATTTGGGCCTTTAATTTGGGCGTGAGGCCCATTGAGCCTTTGCTTGGCCCGGCTTGCTTTCCAGCTTCCAATTCTCGACCTACTAATCCTTATCCAAAAATTAATGCTTACCGACAAATTGGCAAATAAATGAGGCGACGCCCGATAGGTTGATCTTAGAATTCTTGAGAGTTCGATACTCGAAATCGAATTAAAATCCATGGTTGAAATCGATCAAATGCAACTTTAATACAACCTAAACTATTAGGTGGCTTCGTCCGATAGGTTGATCTTAGAATCCTTGAGAGTTCGATACTTGAAGTCGGATTAAAATCCACGGTTGAAATCAATCAAATGCAACTTTAATACGACCTAAACTATTGGGTGGCTTTTAGGGGTTTTCACACGTTTGACCCGTGGTCGATAATTTTCGATCCACGTTTGTGCCTGTTCAAATCATGGATAACCCTCGATTATCATGTAATCATGAGGAATCAATTACTCACCATGAATACAAGATCAATAGAACATCGGTTTACTGTCGTTAGCAGCAAGCATCGTAATCATGCGGAATCATCCGCAATTTGACTACGTACTTCTGTCGAATCGATTTATATCCGTTCGCTAATTGACTTGTAACAGTGTAGTAATGTCCCTTGTTGATCCTTATGGTCGAGCAGTCTATCTCTGATTGAATTCTCTAGTCATTTGCATTTTAATCCTTTGTGGCCTCTCCCAATAAATTATTAACTCATGAGTGATCAATTCAGAGTAAATTCTATTATCAGTGCATTGATGAAATAACCATTTCATATATCTTGAGAATGGTCGAATTTCAGAATATCACATTTAAGATCCACAAAGTGACAATATATAAGATGAGAAGTAAACCTTTGTTGTAAAATTAATGATCATGGAAGCTAATAAGGATCTTACAATTGAATCAATGTGAAATCACCGAACAAATAAATGAGGAACAATAAAGGACCTCAAAGATTTATGTAATTCGTAATTCAGTCGAGTATTGGTACCTACATTCACAAGAAGTGCCAACAACATAAATATATTATATTTAGAAAATCAAAGTTACAAATCGCTTAACACGCTCGAGTGTTTCCCATGTCTAGATTAAACCCAAACCCAAGGTATTAATAACTCATTTTGGATGTAAAAAACTCAAAGCACAAGTTACACGTTTTGATCGTGACCAAATAGGAACTCTCTTTGAAAAGGCCGAAAATCAAGGATCTCGTTTGTTCTTGATTTCCTTTTTTCACGGCATGGCTTTCCAGTTGCTGTGAATATAAAATTAGACATGTATGTGTATGCCTCTTTCTTTGGTTTGGCCAATCTATAGTACTTTTTGTTGGAGAAATCTTTCCAGAATATTTTGAAGCTGACAAAACATTTCTATCAGTCTAGTCTGGATAATTGCAGATCTTCTGTTTAGAGTCTGAAGACTCTCGGATCACCAGACTCAGCACTCAAGACTCAAGACTCAAGACTATTCTCATTGACAGTTTTTCTAATCTAGTGACGAAGGCAATCCAGAGCCGAAGTATTTGGTTGATGATTTAATCCTAGCCTCTGGAGAAGATCTCTTGGCTGTATAAATATAACGGATTCTTTTATTCGTATTCAAGATCGTTTGAAGATCCGATGGTCGACGAAATATTCTTGGAAGGTTCTATTCTTGGAAACCAAGATCCCGATTGTATGGGCGAACAGATTGATGGGCTATCGTCAGGTTCCTTTAATAGCTCGAATGATGTTCTTGATTGATTCCGTCCAACGGGTAGATTGGAGGAATTCCTTTGGAAAGTGCCAACGAGTATGATGGCATAAAGGAGTATAAAAGGAAGACGCTCTAGTTATTTTAGTGTATGATCGATAGAAAAATTCCAGAGTCTGAAGCACCTTGATTATTAGTCGATACATTTTGAGCGAAGTTATATACACAAAGAGTGTCTATACTTAGTGATACCTTGAGCTAGTGTGGTAGATCATCTACACCGAGAAATCAAGGGAGATCAACGCTGTAACATCTCTTTGTTCATAGTGAAATCCAGTCAATAGGCTGTCAGTGCAGAAGAGTGGACGTAGGCTTGAAATAAGCCGAACCACTATAAACCGCGTGTTCAATTTTCTCTTCCCTTCTTCAGTTTTACTTTGATTATTGTTTGTCTCAAATCTATCAACTGTCTAGTATTGTGCAATTATTGAAAAAAAAATCTTTTATATACCTATTCACCCCCCTCTAGGTACTTATTCTAGCTATATCAATTGGTATCAGAGCTCGTGTCCTCACTTTATTTGAAGTGTTTTACTTCAGAGTAAAAGATCCAAACTAGTATGCTAGCATCAGGGCTGGTGGAAGGGCAAAGCAATACCAGACCACCCTACTTTGATGGAAAGGATTACAACATCTGGAAGAACAAGATGAAAGCTTTCCTACGATCAATGGATCCTCTGGAATGGGACGTTGTAGAAAAATGAATTATTCCTACAGTTGCATTAGTCTCTGAAAGAGGGAAAGAAACTGTTGAGACCAGCGGAATGACTCAGGAAGAGACATGAAGAGACAAGCACTCGATGTAAAAGCAATTTACTCTTTATATTGTGCTTTGTCACCAACTGAATATAACAGAATATCTTCTTGTGTTATAGCAAAAGAAGTTTGGGACAGATTACATATCACCTATGAAAGAACATATCGAGTGAAGGAAACCAGAATCAACATTCTCCTCTGTCAATATGAGGCCTTCAAAATGAAACCAGGAGAATCTATAACTGACATGTTTAGCCGTTTTACAGATATTGTCAATGGTCTTGAGAATCAAGGACAAAAATTTCTGATCCCATGAAGGTAAACAAGCTCTGCGTGGACTCTCCAAGGATTGAAATCACATAAGACTTCAATAAGAGACGCAAAGAATTATGCCACTATCCGTCGACGAGCTGATTGGAACTCTTCAGTCTTATGAAGTAGAACGAATTAATGAAGACGAAGATCCAAAAGGTAAGAAATCCATTGCATTAAAATCAAATGATGATTTTGATGTTACAGATTCTGAAGATGATATGGACGATGAGGAGCTTGCTCTTATGATAAGAAGATTCAGAAAATTGAATAGAAAAGGAAGAAGGTTCAACTCAAAGAAACAAAGTTTTCAAAGACAGCAGACCAAGTCTGTTGATGATGAGGAACCAAACAAAGATGTAGTTTGCTTTGGATGTAAGAAAAGGGGACACATCAAACCCAACTATCCTCTTCTGAAGAAGAAGAAAGGAAAAGCTAAAAAGTCTCGAAAGGCTCTCAAAGCTAAAACCTGGAGCGATACAGAGTGTGAAGAAAGTGATAATGAATATGCCAACTTATGTCCGATGGCGCAATCGGACTCGGACTCAAACTGGATCGAGACTCGGACGGTGAATTTGAGGTAAGTGATTTTAAAATTCCTGTCAAAGTTTCTGAATATATAGATGAACTGTGTTTTAGTCTTAAGACTTCTCTCAAAAGGATTTCCGAACTTAAAAAGGAAAACTTTGTTCTAAAATAACAAGAAAATGTTTTAAAAGAAAAAGTTAAATGTTTAGACAAGAATGTTTCCACTCTTAAAGAAAATGAAGATAGTCTTTTGAAAGAAAATGCTCTTTTAAAAACTGACTTATCAAATATTTCAAAGAAATTTTCAATAGGGTCCGAGAAACTTGAAAAAAATTCTTTCAGCTCAAAGACCTTACTTCAATAAGTCTGGTCTAGGTATGACAACAGAAACTATTCCCTTGATTGATTTTCTAAAGTAAAAGAAAGAATCAAGCAAAGACCCTCGAGAGAGGCTTACAAAAATCATTTCAAGAAGGTTTTTGTAAAGTCACGTAGGTCGAAATGCCCTCGGTGTTCAAAGTGTAACAGTCCCAGGAACACTTTGAAAAAGAGTATCCTATGGTTTGGAAACCATTAAGAAAGTATGGGCTAATACTTGTTTATCTTACTAACACCAAAGGACCCAAGAAAATTTGGGTACCGAAGAAAGCTTGAGACTCTCTTTTAAATGCAAGTCTCCGTCAAGAAAAAGGCAAAGTGGTATCTTGACAGTGGATGCTCAAGACACATGACAGGAGACTCAAATTGCTTCATAAAGCTTGTTCAAGTAAATGGTGGAAAAGTTTCATTTGGAGGAAACAACAAAGGAAGTATTGTGGGATTTGGAACTGTGAAAATTGGAAATCTCACAATAAGCAATGTTTCCCTAGTGGAAGGACTCAATTACAATCTTCTCAGCATCAGTCAACTGTGTGATACTGATTTTAAGATCTTCTTTCAAGAAGGAACATATTCTGAAATTAGTAAAGACTCTACTCAGTCTTTCATGGGTCGAAGGCATGGAAACATCTATCTCTTGGATGTGAAACCGGATGAATGGCAATGCTTAATCTCAATTCAAGGCGAAGCAAGCTTATGGCACAGAAAGCTTGGTCACATCAACATGAAGCAATTAGCCAAAATCTCTACAAAGAAGCTTGTTCGAGGTCTACCCAAATTACCATACCAAAAGTCTGATCTATGCACTCCATGTATTAGGAAGCGGGTAAGAGATTCATTTAAGCCAATAAATCATGTTTCTACTAATCATGTACTGCGGCTGCTGCATATGGATCTCTTTGGACCAACCAGAACCCAGAGCATTGGAGGTAAGAAATATTGCCTAGTAATTGTGGACGATTACTCCTGATTTACTTGGGTATATTTCCTTGCAAGTAAGTCCGAAACCTTTTCGTATTTTGAGAAATTTGCTAAAAAGGTTCAAAATGAAAAAGGATGTGTTATCTCTAGTATAAGAACAGATCATGGAAGTGAATTTGAAAATCAAGATTTTACAAAATTTTGTGATAGATCTGGCATTAAGCATGTGTTCTCCTCTCCATATACTCCTCAGCAAAATGGAGTTGTGGAAAGAAAGAATAGATCTCTTCAAGAAATGGCTAGAACTCTTTTAATTGAAAGTAAGATTTCTTCACGATTTTGGGCTGAAGCTGTTTCAATAGCATGCTATATCATCAATAGAGTCTTCTTAAGACCTATTCTAGAGAAAACCCCTTATGAGTTATTCAAAGGTAAGAAGCCTATTGTTTCATACTTTCATGTGTTCGGTTGCAAATGCTTTATATTGAAAAATGCTAAAGATCGAGTTGGTAAGTTTGAAGAAAGATCAGATGAAGGCATCTTCCTTGGATATTCTACATCAAGCAAAGCCTACAGAGTCTATAACAAGAAGAGCCGATCTGTGGAGGAGTCAATGAATGTCAAATTTCAAGACTCTACGCAAGATGAATCCATCGAGACTCATCATGAAGAGTCGAACACCTTGCAGACCCTCTAAAGCTTACAACTCAAGAAGTATCTCGGACTGAAGACCAAGCATCAAGCTGTTCGTGAAGATTCAAATAAAGAAAGAGATCATCAACCAGAGAAATCAACCGAATGGCGGAAGCATAAGTCCAGTCATCCCAAAGATCTCATTATCGGCGAAATTAATGAAGGAATTCGCACCAGATCCAAAAGGCGTGAAGAGTCTAGTCTTGTGGCTCTCATTTATGAAATTGAACCAAAGAGCATAGAAGAAGCTTTATCGATGAAAGTTGGATTGAAGCTATGCAAGAAGAGCTCGGACAGTTCAACATTAATGATGTCGGAATTGACATCTAAACCAAAAGGTAAAATTGTTATTGGAGCTAAATGGGTGTTTAGGAACAAGATGAATGAGAAAGGAAAAGTCGTACGAAACAAAGCAAGACTCGTGGCCAAGGGATATACGCAAGAAGAAGGAATAGACTATGATGAGACTTACGCACCAGTTGCAAGGTTAGAAGCTACTCGACTATTACTTGCGTTTGCTTGTTATAAAAATTTCAGGTTATTCCAAATGGACGTCAAAAGTGCCTTCCTAAATGGATTTATCCATGAGGAAGTTTATGTGGAACAACCACCAGGGTTTGAAGACCCAAAGAAGCCAGACTCAGTCTTCGAGGCCGAAAAGGCCTTATATGACTTGAAACAAGCACCTCGAGCTTGGTACGACAGACTAAGTAAGTTCTTAATACAAAATGGTTTTGTCAAAGATAAAGTAGATACTACTTTATTTATCAAAAAGGAAAACAAAAACTTTTTACTTGTTCAAATATATGTGGATGATATTATTTTTGGATCCTCTAATGAAAGTCCGTGCAAGAAATTTTCTAAGCCTATGCGGATGAGTTTGAAATGAGTATGATGGGAGAGTTAACATTCTTTGTTGGACTCCAAATAAAACAATTGAAGGAAGGAACTTTTATTCATCAAGAAAAATATGCTAATGATCTTGTCAAAAAGTTTGGACTGGAAAAGTGCAAAAAGACCGACATACCAATGTCAAGTTCTCTGAAGATAGACAAAGATGAAGAAGGGAAGAAAGTTGATCAAAAGCTGTATAGGAGCATCATTGGTTCACTTCTTTATCTTACGCTTCTAGACTTGACATTTTGTTGAGTGTTTGCATCGTGCTAGGTTTCAATCGATCTAGAGAATCCCATCTCAGTGCTGCGAAACGTATTATTAAATACGTTGCTTCATCTTCAAGCATCGGTCTTTGGTATCCTAAGAAGGGAGACTTTAATCTTCTGGGATATTTAGACACAAATCTGGCTGGTTGCAGAGTTGACAGAAAGAGCACTTCGGGAACTTGCCAGTTGCTTGGAAGTAGGACAGCGTCTTGGTTTTCAAGGAAACAGAGCACTGTGGCTCTCTCAATAACAGAAGCAGAGTATGTAGCACTCGGAAGTTGCTGTTCGCAAATTCTATGGATAAAACAATAGCTACAAGACTTTGGCATTGAAGACTCATGCACAGAGATTAGATGTGACAACACCAGCGCAATCAATCTCACTAAAAATCCAATCCTTCACTCAAGAGCAAAGCATATAGAGATTCGACATCATTTCATCGAGAGATCATGTTCAAAATGGAGAAATCTCGATTCAATTTGTTGATTCAAAGAGCCAATTAGCGGATATATTCACAAAGCCTTTGGAGAAAAATCAATTCGATTTTATCCGTTCCAGACTCAACAATTTGAAGCTTGAGGAAGTTAAAGTCTAGAGACTCTCAAACCCTCAGACTCAGACATTCATGGCTATAGACTGTAAGTTATTATTATATTCAATCTCGAAAAGGTACGATCATTAGTTCAGTTAATTTATAATTTCCGTAAAAATCGGAATCTTGTCTTTTCAAAAAGATTAACTTACTTTTGGCAGTTATCGATTTCAAAAGAGGCGTCTGTTCATTTTCCTTTGTGCCAATTGGTTTTTTCCTTTTTAAACTGAGTTATATATATACAGTTTTCCTCGATTAATCTTCAAAACCCTAAAAAGGCATTCTCCTCCCAATCCTGTCTCTACTTCGTGTTCATCCTCGAGAAAGTTGTCATCTTTTCTTGGGAAAGTGAGTAAAGGAATCTTTCAACGACAAGGAAGGATGTCTTCTTCGAGGAAAGTCTTCAAGAATCGCGAACAGGGGACCACAAAGATTGAAAGAGGGGCCTACCCATTTCGATCTCATCGAAGAAGAAGATTTATCGAGTCAGCAACAGAGCCCGATTCAATCTCCACCACGTCACTCTTCACCATCTACCCCACAAGGTGCGGGTCATCAACCGGAGGAAGAAATAATCGAGGACACAGACCCTGTAAGAGTCCAAAAACCCTCTTTTATTTACAAGCTCTATCGTGCGTTGAAAAGCACTGGGACTCCGCTGAACTATATAGATGAGTTTCTTAAAGATAAGAATTATGGGAATTAGAATATCTTTTTGCGACGAATGGAGGACTTGGGAATTGCTCCCAAAGGAAAGGCTGAGGAAGCACTTGCGAACATTCCAAGTGACCCTCGTGTATCTGGATTGAATCCGACTGACGGGAACGATGATGATAAAATGTTCCTTGAATTTCAACCTAGAATGGGTGTTGCTGTGAAGGTGAAAGGAAAAAAGGATGGATTTGTTTAAATCGAAGGAACAGGAGAATCTGTTCTTCAGATTGTTGAAACGAAGGGTGATAAACCTTAGGAGTGTTGATTTCGATTTCTTGGATGCCAATTAATGTGAACTTAAGGGAGAAGTTCAATCTGCTTCAACTTGAGAAATTTTGCTCCGATACCACAGACGGTTATGCGCAATTGACAGCATACTTCTATTCGAATCTTAGCTTTTTAGATGCGAATAGAATATCCTTCGATGTTCGAGACCACGACTATGTGGTAGATGTGGACATGTTGGCAGATATAATTGGAGTTGAAAGAGGACGCTATCAACCGATCAAAGTTTCGATTGCTCGTACCACACTGGAGCTTGTCAAAGATAGGACTACAGAGGGAAGAATTACCTACTCAAGAATGAGTGCCATCAACATTTTGCTTCACAAAATTGTGATCAACTGTATCAGGCCAAAGTCTACATCCAAGACTAACGTGTCTAACTCCGAGGCAAAATTGATGTATGCAATCAATTTAGGGAAGAAGTTCTCTCTTCCTCACACCATTCTCTTTCACATGTACAGAGCAATGGTGAAGGACAAGGGCTAATTGCCTTACCCAGGTCTTGTGACCAAGATCTTCAGACACTTGAACATTAAACCTCCACATATTCTTTGTGTTCGACCATGCGACAAAATGGTGGTGGGTTTGAAAATGCTTGACAAAAATGCGTACGAAAGAGCTTGATAAGGCAATGGAGAAGTTCAAAGTGAAGACTCCAGCATCTTCTGCATCTAAGAGAAAAGGGAAGGAGCCCATGAGTGCTCCATCCAAAAGAAAAGAACTCTTATCTTGGAGGATGAAGATGAAGAGGAAGATCTCACTATCTCGCATTGAAAAGGACTAGACGTTACGTATCCGAATCAACGAACGACGGAAGAAAGGAAAAGAAGCGGAGGAAAAAGAACAGAGAGAAGAAGAGGATAAGCAAAGAACAGAGAAGCAGAGGAGCAGCAAGAGAAAGAGAAAAAAGATAAGGAGAAAGAAGCTGAAGAAGAAGGAGAAGCAGTGCAAGAAAAGTCTGCAGATGAAGCCAGAGAGGAAGGGAATCAAGACGCTGAAGAGCATGACCATCACTCTTCCCCAATTGAGGTCCTAGAGACAAGGGGAGATGGCGAGCAAGGAAGGACTACACCACATGCTGTCAACAGTGAAGGTGTGAGTCGCTCACCAGCAAATCCAGAAGATTTTTAGGCTTCTCAAATGCCTGAGGAAGGACATGATACGTCAACACCAAATCTGCTCGATTACACCGATGTTCCATCGTTTGCCTTCACTCCATCCGAGAAAGCAAATGTGAGCACACAAACGGACAATACAGCAGATTTTCATCGTATCCTTGATGTTCTTACTGGAAATGCGAGTCAAATCTATGCTGCGGACCGTGAACTTCAAGTCCTGAAGAATGCTGGACAAGCATCTTACATTTACCCCGCGGATCAAATGAAAGACCTCGCTCTTCAAATTCAAGCCAATGCCAAAGGAGAAGAGGTGGCTCATCTACGGGAAGACTTGAAGAGGTTAGAAGGCATCGTACAGTCAGTGGGAGATTTCCAAATTGTGCGCATTCCCAAGCAGACTTGACTCTTTTCTCACCTTTTTAATGATGACAAAAAACAAAAAGGGGGAGAATTGCAATTTGAACTTTTTACTCTTTAAACTTTGACTTTAAATTTCTTTTGTGGATTTTGATGTTTGTTTTTGAGTATGACTTGGTGTGAACTTGAATTTGACTGACTTGGGTGTGAATTTTGATGCTTGACTGTTTGCATTTATATCAAGTATTGTTGTATGGTTTTACTCATGAAAGACTAACCGATTTTCTGTGGATGCAGAGTCTGGTTGATTTTATTAATCTTTATGAGATAGCCATATTGCTTGAGTAATGTTTTGCAGGTCAATGTTGTTCAAATCTACAGGAAAGTTTTGTCACCATCAAAAAGGAGGAGATTGTTGGAGAAATCTTTCCAGAATATTTTGAAGCTGACAAAACGTTTCTATCAGTCTAGTCTAGATAATTGCAGATCTTCTGTTTAGAGTTTGAAGACTTTTAGATCATCAGACTCAGCACTCAAGACTCAAGACTCAAGACTATTCTCATTGACAGTTTTTCTAATCCAGTGACGAAGGCAATCCAGAGCTGAAGTATTTAGTTGAGGATTTAGTCCTATACTCTGGAGAAGATCTCTTGGCTGGATAAATATAACGGATTCTTTTATTCGTATTCAAGATCGTTTGAAGATCCGATAGTCGACGAAATATTCTTGGAAGGTTCTATTCTTGGAAACCAAGATCCTGATTGTATGGGCGAATATGATTGATGAGCTATCGTCAGGTTCCTTTAATAGCTCGAATGATGTTCTTGATTGATTCCGTCCAACGGGTAGATTGGAGGAATTCCTTTGGAAAGTGCCGACGGGTATGATGGCATAAAGGAGTATAAAAGAAAGACGCTCTAGTTATTTTAGTGTATGATCGATAGAAAAATTCCGGAGTCTGAAGCACCTTGATTATTAGTCGATACATTTTGAGCGAAGTTGTACACACAAAGAGTGTCTATACTTAGTGATACCTTGAGCTAGTGTGGTAGATCATCTACACCAAGAAATCAAGGGAGATCAACGCTGTAACATCTCTTTGTTCATAGTGGAATCCAGCCAATAGGCTGTCAGTGCAGAAGAGTGGACGTAGGCTTGAAATAAGCCGAATCACTATAAACCGCGTGTTCAATTTTCTCTTCCCTTCTCTCAGTTTTACTTTGATTATTGTTTGTCTCAAATCTATCAACCGTCTAGTATTGTGCAATTATTGAGAAAAATCTTTTATATACCTATTCACCCCCCTCTAGGTACTTATTCTAGCTATATCACTTTTAAAGTCCAACTATTTGGTCTGGGTTAAACTTGCATATTTATCCAATTGGGTGGGGTTTTGCTGTGTAAGAAGGTGTCTTGATCAATGGAAAAGCATATGCTTTCAAAGGTCCACAATAAGTAGTCAAATAACTAAGAACTCGGGATCATGCAATGCTAGCTAAGTGCGAAGGAAGAGGATTGAAAGAGCGTTTTGAAGGCGTAGAGGTTACTATTTTGAAGATAAAAGACTCTTGATTCTTCACGATTAACCGTTTCTTTTACTTCACAAAATTTGAAGTGCTGGACATTTTATATACAGTGGATTCTACATCTTAAATGTGATCTATGTGTTAAGGTTGGGACGCATGTGGTTTAGGTTGTGCTAGACCTCTGTAGCTTTTGGCAAGTTTCACCAGAAACAATCCATTTCTATCCGTGTGGTCACGCTACTTTTCACTGACCTCAAAGCACGACCCAACTATGAAGTAAATCAAATAAATTAAAGAAGGGTTCCAATTGCCTATCCCATGCATATCTTACGAACTCTATATCCCTCCAAAGAAAGACTGTCGTCAAAAGTTCATTACCTCATGATTAGTAAAGCAGCCTCCCAAAAGATAAAGCCACCTTGGAGGGAATTGACACTTGCAAAATGTTTTCCATATTGAGATTAATTAGCCCCCTTACGTTTATTTCTCCAAGGGCTTCGGAATATGATTAAGTGAAGAACAAATGGTTCACCTTAAGTGGAATAAGGAGTGGGTGCAGGATGAAGCATGTACTTTTGAGAATACTGATATAGCTAGAATAAGTACCTAGAGGGGGGGTGAATAGGTATATAAAAGATTTTTCTCAATAATTGCACAATATTAGACAGTTGATAGATTTGAGACAAACAATAATCAAAGTAAAACTGAGAGAAGGGAAGAGAAAATTGAACACACGGTTTATAGTGGTTCGGCTTATTTCAAGCCTACGTCCACTCTTCTGCATTGACAGCCTATTGGCTGGATTCCACTATGAACAAAGAGATGTCATAGCGTTGTTCTTCCTTGATTTCTTGGTGTAGATGATCTACCACACTAGCTCAAGGTATCACTAAGTATAGATACTCTTTGTGTATACAACTTCGCTCAAAATATATCGACTAATAATCAAGGTGCTTCAGATTCTGGAATTTTTCTATTGATCATACACTAAAATAACTAGAGCGTCTTCCTTGATTTCTTGGTATAGATGATCTACCACACTAGCTCAAGGTATCACTAAGTATAGACACTCTTTGTGTATACAACTTCGCTCAAAATGTATCGATTAATAATCAAGGTGCTTCAGATTCTGGAATTTTTCTATTGATCATACACTAAAATAACTAGAGCGTCTTCCTTTTATACTCCTTTATGCCATCATACCCGTTGGCACTTTCCAAAGGAATTCCTCCAATCAACCCTGGTTGGACGGAATCAATCAAGAAGATCATTCGAGCTATTAAAGGAACCTGACGATAGCCCATCAATCCTGTTCGCCCATACAATCAGGATCTTGGTTTCCAAGAATAAAACCCTCCAAGAATATTTCGTCGACCATCGGATCTTCAAACGATCTTGAATACGAATAAAAGAATCCGTTATATTTATCCAGCCAAGAGATCTTCTCTAGAGGATAGTATTAAATCCTCAACCAAATACTTCGGCTCTGGATTGCCTTCGTCACTAGGTTAGAAAAACTGTCAATGAGAATAGTCTTGAGTCTTGAGTCTTGAGTGCTGAGTTTGGTGATCTGAAAGTCTTCAAACTCTAAACAAAAGATCTGCAATTATCCAGACTAAACTGATAGAAACGTTTTGTCAGTTTCAAAATATTCTGGAAAGATTTCTCCAACAATCTCCCCCTTTTTGATGGTGACAAAACTTTCCTGTAGATTTGAATAACTTTGACCTGCAAAACATTAGTCAAGCAATATGGCTATCTCATAAAGATTAATAAAATCAACCAGACTCTGCATCCACAGAAAATCGGTTAGTCTTTCATGAGTAAAACCATACAACAATACTTAATATAAATGCAAACAGTCAAGCATCAAAATCCACACCTAAGTCAGTCAAATTCAAGTTCACACCCAAGTCATACTCAAAAACAAACATCAAAATCCACAAAAGAAATTTAAAGTCAAAGTTTAAAGAGTAAAAAGTTCAAATTGCAATTCTCCCCCTTTTTGTCATCATTAAAAAGGTGAGAAAAGAGTCAAGTCTGCTTGGGAATGCGCACAATCTAGAAATCTCCCATTGACTGTACGATGCCTTCCAGCCTCTTCAAGTCTTCCCGTAGATGAGCCACCTCTTCTCCTTTGGCATTGGCTTGAATTTGAAGAGCGAGGTCTTTCATTTGATCCGCCGGGGGTAACAGAAGATGCTTGTCCAGCATTCTTCGGGACTTGAAGTTCACGATCCGAGCATAGATTTGACCCTGCATTTCCCGAAAGAACATCAAGGATATGACGAAAATCTGTTGTATTGTCCGTCTATGTGCTCGCATTTGCTTTCTCGAATGGAGTGAAGGCAGACGATGGAACATCGGTGTAATCGAGCAGATTTGGTGTTGACGTATCATGTCCTCCCTCAGGCATTTGAGAAGCCTGAAAATCTTCTGGATTTGCTGGTGAGCGACTCACACCTTCACTGTTGATAGGATATGGTGTAGTCCTTCCTTGCTCGCCATCTCCCCCTGTCTCTAGGACCTCAATTGGGGAAGAGTGATGGTCATGCTCTTTAGCGTCTTGATTCCCTTCCTCTCTGGCTTCATCTGCAGACTTTTCTTGCACTGCTTCTCCTTCTTCTTCAGCTTCTTTCCCTTTCTCTTGTTGCTCCTCTGCTTCTCTGTTCTTTGCTTGTTCCTCTTCTTCTCTCTGTTCTTTTTCCTCTGCTTCTTTTCCTTTCTTCTGTCGTTCTGTTGATTCAGGTATAGAACGTCTGGTCCTTTTCAATGCAGAGATAGTGAGATCTTCCTCTTCATCTTCATCCTCCAAGATAAGAGTTCTATTCTTTTTGGATGGAGCACCTATGGGCTCCTTCCCTTTTCTCTTAGATGCGAGAGGATGCTTTGGAGTCTTCACTTTGAACTTCTCCATTGCCTTATCAAGCTCTGTCGGACGCATTTTTGTCGGCATTTTCAAACCCACCACCATTTTGTCGCATGGTCGAACACAAAGAGTATGTGGAGGTTCAATGTTCAAGTGTCTGAAGATCTTGGTCACAAGACCTGGGTAAGGCAATTGGCCCTTGTCCTTCACCATTGCTCTGTACATGTGAAAGAGAATGGTGTGAGGAAGAGAGAACTTCTTCCTTGAATTGATTGCATACATCAATTTCGCCTCGGAGTTAGACACGTCAGTCTTGGATGTAGACTTTGGCATGATACAGTTGATCACAATTTTGTGAAGCAAAATGTTGATGGCACTCATTCTTGAGTAGGTAATTCTTCCCTCTCGTAGTCCCTGTCTTTGACAAGCTCCAGTGTGGTACGAGCAATCGAAACTTTGATCGGTTGATAGCATCCTCTTTCAACTCGAATTATATCTGCCAACATGTCTACATCTACCACATAGTCGTGGTCTCGAACACTAAAGGATATTTTATTCGCATCTAAAAAGCTAAGATTCGAATAGAAGTATGCTATCAATTGCGCATAACCGTCTGTGGTATCGGAGCAAAATTTCTCAAGTTGAAGCAGATTGAACTTCTCCCTTAAGTTCACATTAATCGCATCCAAGAAATCGAAATGAACACTCCTAGGGTTTATCACCCCTCGTTTCAACAATCCGAAGAACAGATTCTCCTGTTCCTTCGATTTAAACAAATCCATCCTTTTTCCTTTCACCTTCACAGCAACACCCATTCTAGGTTGAAATTCAAGGAACATTTTATCATTATCGTTCCCGTCGGTCGGATTCGATCCGGATACACGAGGTCACTTGGAATGTTCGCAAGTGCTTCCTCGGCCTTTCCTTTGGGAGCAATTCCCAAGTCCTCCATTAAATCGCAAAAAGATATTCTAATTCCCATAATTCTTATCTTTAAGAAACTCATCTATATAGTTCGGTGGAGTCCCAAATGCTTTTCAATGCACGATAGAGCTTGTAAATAAAAGAGGGTTTTTGGACTCTTACAGGGTCTACGTCCTCGATTATTTCTTCCTACGGTTGATGACCCGCACCTTGTGGGGTAGATGGTGAAGAGTGACGTGGTGGAGATTGAATCGGGCTCTGTTGCTGACTCGATAAATCTTCCTTTTCGGTGAGATCGAAATGGGTAGGCCCCTCCTTCATTCTCTGTGGTCCCCTGTTTGCGATTCTTGAAGACTTTCTCGAAGAAGACATCCTTCCTTGTCGTTGAAAGATTCCTTTACTCGCTTTCCCAAGAAAAGATGACAACTTTCTCGAGGATGAACACGAAGTAGAGACATGATTGGGAGGAGAATGCCTTTTTAGGGTTTTGAAGATTAATCGAGGAAAACTGTATATATATAACTCAGTTTAAAAAGGAAAAAACCAATCGGCACAAAGAAAAATGAACAGACGCCTCTTTTGAAATCGATAACTGCCAAAAATAAGTTAATCTTTTTGAAAAGACAAGATTCCGATTTTTACGGAAATTATAAATTAACTGAACTAATGATCGTACCTTTTCGAGATTGAATATAATAATAACTTACAGTCTATAGCCATGAATGTCTAAGTCTGAGGGTTGGAGAGTCTCTAGACTTTAACTTCCTCAAGCTTCAAAATGTTGACTCTGGAACGGATAAAATCGAATTGATTTTTCTCCAAAAGGCTTTGTGAATATTTCCGCTAGTTGGCTCTTTGAATCAACAAATTGAATCGAGATTTCTCCATTTTGAACATGATCTCTGATGAAATGATGTCGAATCTCTATATGCTTTGCTCTTGAGCGAAGGATTGGATTTTTAGTGAGATTGATTGCGCTGGTGTTGTCACATCTAATCTCTGTGCATGAGTCTTTAATGCCAAAGTTTTGTAGCTATTGTTTTATCCATAGAATTTGCAAACAGCAACTTCCAAGTGCTACATACTCTGCTTCTGTTGTTGAGAGAGCCACAGTGCTCTATTTCCTTGAAAACCAAGACACTATCATGCTTCCAAGCAACTGGCAAGTTCCCGAAGTGCTCTTTCTGTCAACTCTGCAACCGGCCAGATCTGCGTCTGAATATCCCAGAAGATTAAAGTCTCCCTTCTTAGGATACCAAAGACCGATGCTTGAAGATGAAGCAACGTATTTAATAATACGTTTCGCAACACTGAGATGGGATTCTCTAGGATCTGATTGAAACCTAGCACAGATGCAAACACTTAACAAAATGTTAGGTCTAGAAGCAGTAAGATAAAGAAGTGAACCAATGATGCTTCTGTACAGCTTTTGATCAACTTTCTTCCCTTCTTCATCTTTGTCTATCTTCGAGAAACTTGACATTGGTATGTCGGTCTTTTTGCACTTTTCCAATCCAAACTTTTTGACAAGATCATTAGCATATTTTTCTTGATGAATAAAAGTTCCTTCCTTCAATTGTTTTATTTGGAGTCCAAGAAAGAATGTTAACTCTCCCATCATACTCATTTCAAACTCATCCTGCATAGACTTAGAAAATTTCTTGCATAGACTTTCATTAAAGGATCCAAAAATAATATCATCCACATATATTTGAACAAGTAAAAAGTTTTTGTTTTCCTTTTTGATAAATAAAGTAGTATCTACTTTACCTTTGACAAAACCATTCTGTATTAAGAACTTACTTAGTCCGTCGTACCAAGCTCGAGGTGCTTGTTTCAAGCTATACAAGGCCTTTTTCAGTCGAAGACGAGTCGGCTTCTTTGGGTCTTCAAACCCTGGTGGTTGTTCCACATAAACTTCCTCATGGATAAATTCATTTAGGAAGGCACTTTTGATGTCCATTTGGAATAACCTGAAATTTTTATAACAAGCAAACGCAAGTAATAGTCGAATAGCTTCTAACCTTGCTACTGGAGCGTAAGTCTCATCATAGTCTATTCCTTCTTCTTGCGTATATCCTTTGGCCACGAGTCTTGCTTAGTTTCGTACGACTTTTCCTTTCTCATTCATCTTGTTCCTGAACACCCATTTAGCTCCAATAACAGTTTTACCTTTTGGTTTAGATGTCAATTCCTAGACATCATTAATGTTGAACTGTCTGAGCTCTTCTTGCATAGCTTCAATCTAGTTTTCATCAGATAAAACTTCTTCTATGCTCTTTGGTTCAATTTTAGAAATGAGAGCCACAAAGACTAGACTCTTCACACCTTTTGGATCTCGGTGCGAATTCCTTCATTAATTTCACTGATAATGAGATCTTTGGGATGACTGGACTTATGCTTCCAGTTCCTGGTTGATTTGTCTGGTTGATGATCTCTTTCTTTATTTGAATCTTCACGAACAGCTTGATGCTGGTCTTCCAGAGTCTGAGATACTTCTTGAGTTGTAAGCTTTGGAGGGTCTAAAGCGAGTTTCGAGACTCTTCATGATGAGTCTGATTGGATTCATCTTGCGTAGAGTCTTGAAATTTGACATTCATTGACTCCTCCACAGACTGGCTCTTCTTGTTATAGACTCTGTAGGCTTTGCTTGATGTAGAATATCCAAGGAAGATGCCTTCATCTGATCTTTCTTCAAACTTACCAACTCGATCTTTAGCATTTTTCAATATAAAGCATTTGCAACCAAACACATGAAAGTATGAAATAATAGGCTTCTTACCTTTGAATAACTCATAAGGGGTTTTCTCTAGAATAGGTCTTAAGAAGACTCTATTGATGATATAGCACGCTGTTGAAACAGCTTCAGCCCAAAATCGTGAAGAAATCTTACTTTCAATTAAAAGAGTTCTAGCCATTTCTTGAAGAGATCTATTCTTTCTTTCCACAACTCTATTTTGCTGAGGAGTATATGGAGAGGAGAACACATGCTTAAAGCCAGATTTATCACAAAATTTTGTAAAATCTTGATTTTCAAATTCACTTCCATGATCTGTTCTTATACTAGAGATAACACATCCTCTTTCATTTTGAACCTTTTTAGCAAATTTCTCAAAATACAAAAAGGTTTCGGACTTACTTGTAAGGAAATATACCCAAGTAAATCGGGAGTAATCGTCCACAATTACTAGGCAATATTTCTTACCTCCAATGCTCGGGTTCTAGGTTGGTCCGAAGAGATCCATATGCAAAGCACCATGATTAGTAGAAACATGATTTATTGGCTTAAATGAATCTCTTACCTTTTCCAGAATACATGGAGTGCATAGATCAGACTTTTAGTATGGTAATTTGGGTAGACCTCGAACAAGCTTCTTTGTAGAGATTTTGGCTAATTGCTTCATGTTGATGTGACCAAGCTTTCTGTGCCATAAGCTTGCTTCGTCTTGAATTGAGATTAAGCATTGCGATTCATCCGTTTCACATCCAAGAGATAGATGTTTCCTTACCTTCGACCCATGAAAGACGAGTAGAGTCTTTACGATTCCAGAACATGTTCCTTCTTGAAAGAAGATCTTAAAACCGTATCACACGGTTGGTGATGCTGAGAAGATTGTAATTGAGTCCTTTCACTAGGGAAACATTGCTTATTGTGAGATTTCCATTTTTCACAGTTCCAAATCCCACAATACTTCCTTTGCTGTTTCATCCAAATGAAACTTTTCCACCATTTACTTGAACAAGCTTTATGAAGCAATTTGAGTCTCCTGTCATGTGTCTTGAGCATCCACTATCAAGATACCACTTTGCCTTTTTCTTGACGGAGACCTGCATTTAAAAGAGAGTCTCAAGCTTTCTTTGGTACCCAAATTTTCTTGGGTCCTTTGGTGTTAGTAAGATAAACAGTATTAGCCCATACTTTCTTAACAGGTTTCCAAACCATAGGACACTCTTTTTCAAAGTGATCCAGACTATTACACTTTGAACACCTGAGGGCATTTCAACCTACATACTTTACAAAAACCTTCTTGAAATGATTTTTGTAAGCCTCTCTCGAGGGTCTTTGCTTGATTCTTCTTTTACTTTAGGAAAATCAATCAAGGGAATAGTTTCTGCTGTCATACCTAGACCAGACTTATTGAAGTAAGGTCTTTGAGCCGAAAGAATTTTTTTCAAGTTTCTCGGACCCTATTGAAAATTTCTTTGAAATATTTGATAAGTCAGTTTTTAAAAGAGCATTTTCTTTCAAAAGACTATCTTCATTTTCTTTAAGAGTGGAAACATTCTTGTCTAAACATTTAACTTTTTCTTTTAAAACATTTTCTTGTTGTTTTAGAACAGAGTTTTCCTTTTTAAGTTCGGAAATTCTTTTGAGAGAAGTCTTAAGACTAAAACATAGTTCATCTATATATTTAGAAACTTTGATAGGAATTTTAAAATCACTTACCTAAAATTCACTGTCTGAGTCTGATCCAGAGTTTGAGTCTGAGTCTGATTGCGCCATCAGACATAAGTTGGCATATTCATCATCACTTTCTTCACACTCTGTATCGCTCCAGGTTTCAGCTTTGAGAGCCTTTCGAGACTTTTCAGCTTTTCCTTTCTTCTTCTTCAGAAGAGGACAGTTGGGTTTGATGTGTCCCATTTTCTTACATCCAAAGCAAACTACATCTTTGTTTGGTTCCTCATCATCAACAGACTTGGTCTGCTGTCTTTGAAAACTTTGTTTCTTTGAGTTGAACCTTCTTCCTTTTCTATTCAATTTTCTGAATCTTCTTATCATAAGAGCAAGCTCCTCATCGTCCATATCATCTTCAGAATCTGTAACATCAGAATCATCATTTGATTTTAATGCAATGGATTTCTTACCTTTTGGATCTTCGTCTTCATTAATTCGTTCTACTTCATAAGATTGAAGAGTTCCAATCAGCTCGTCGATAGATAGTGGCATAATTCTTTGCGTCTCTCTTATTGAAGTCTTTATGTGATTCCAATCCTTGGAGAGTCCACGCAGTAGCTTGTTTACCTTCGTGGGATTAGAAATTTTTTGTCCTTGATTCTCAAGACCATTGATAATATCTGTAAAACGGCTAAATATGTCAGTTATAGATTCTCCTGATTTCATTTTGAAGGCTTCATATTGACCGAGAAGAATGTTGATTCTAGTTTCCTTCACTCGATCTGTTCCTTCATAGGTGATATGTAATCTGTCCCAAACTTCTTTTGCTGTAACACAAGAAGATATTCTGTTATATTCAGTTGGTGACAAAGCACAATATAAAGAGTAAATTGCTTTTGCATCGAGTGCTTGTCTCTTCATTATCTCTTCCTAAGTCATTCCGCTGGTCTCAATAGTTTCTTTCCCTCTTTCTACAACGTCCCATTCCAGAGGATCATTTGATCGTAGGAAAGCTTTCATCTTATTCTTCTAGATGTTGTAATCCTTTCCATCAAAGTAGGGTGGTTTGGTACTGCTTTGCCCTTCCACTAGCCCTGGTGCTAGCATACTAGCCATGGATCTTTTACTCTGAAGTAAAACACTTCAAATAAAGTGAGAACACGAGCTCTGATACCAATTGATATAACTAGAATAAGTACCTAGAGGTGGGTGAATAGGTATATAAAAGATTTTTCTCAGTAATTGCACAATACTAGACAGTTTGATAGATTTGAGACAAACAATAATCAAAGTAAGACGAGAGAAGGGAAGAGAAAATTGAACACGCGGTTTATAGTGGTTCGGCTTATTTCAAGCCTACGTCCACTCTTCTGCACTGACAGCCTATTGGCTGGATTCCACTATGAACAAAGAGATGTTACAGCGTTGTTCTTCCTTAATTTCTTGGTGTAGATGATCTACCACACTAGCTCAAGGTATCACTAAGTATAGACACTCTTTGTGTATACAACTTCGCTCAAAATGTATCGACTAATAATCAAGGTGCTTCAGATTCTGAAATTTTTCTATCGATTATACACTAAAATAACTAAAGCGTCTTCCTTTATACTCCTTTATGCCATCATACCCGTTGGCACTTTCCAAAGGAATTCCTCCAATCTACCCGTTGGACGGAATCAATCAAGAAGATCATTCGAGCTATTAAAGGAACCCGACGATAGCCCATCAATCATGTTCGCCCATACAATCGGGATCTTGGTTTCCAAGAATAGAACCTTCCAAGAGAATATTTCGTCGACCATCGGATCTTCAAACGATCTTGAATACGAATAAAAGAATCCGTTATATTTATCCAGCCAAGAGATCTTCTTTAGAGGATAGGACTAAATCCTCAACCAAATACTTCGGCTCTAGATTGCCTTCGTCCTCGGATTAGAAAAAGCGTTAATGAGAATAGTCTTAAGTCTTGAGTCTTGAGTGCTGAGTCTGGTGATCTGAAAGTCTTCAAACTCTAAACAGAAGATCTGTAATTATCCAGACTAGACTGATAGAAATGTTTTGTCAGCTTCAAAATATTCTGGAAAGATTTCTCCAACAAATACCCCTTTCTGACAATCTTGTTTTGTCGGGGCTTAGTAGATGGCATCATTACCAGTAAATAGCAAAAATAGTTTTGGGCTCTTTCGAGAACTTTCTTTTTTAGGGAAAGAAAGACAAGCAAATTAGTTAGGTGGTATCAATAGGGCAGCCGCTTGCATGCTCCATGGTGGCACTTGTACTTAAGGAATGCAAGTGTACAAATGACAATTATGTAGCTCATGATCAACAGTAAAGTGACTTGAATTCTGACAATCACATGTCTATTCTTGAACAGTCTTGGTCCAGGAACTTTCTTCTGAACTATTTTTCTTTCTTCTGCTTATTCACTCGGGAGACTTGTTGAACAAACATTTTTTCTTGGGTCCACGTTTACGCGGAGAAGCATTGTGCTCTCAAGGAGTTTTACAACCATATCATGTACATTTGGTTTTATGGGTTGATAGTGCGAAATAATTTAGTGGATTTCATTTTTTATTGATTTTACTAGGCCCTTGTTTTTCATTCAGCAGTGATCTTACTTTGGGTTCACAACTAACCCTTTCTCAAAGAACAATGCACACGAGACAAAAGACTTGCGATAGGCATCCACTTGTTATTTCTTCGTCTCTTCTCTTCTTTTTCTAAAGCAAGATCTGATTTGCCATCTGTCGTGAATAGCTCTTCCCTTTCTTGAGTAGAAGAACTTTCAAGACGGGTTATTAACATTTCATTTGATAATAAGAGGGAATTGAAAGCTAAGCAATGGTCTTCCTTTGGGTTCACCCCTCACCCTTTCTGAAAGAGCAAATCACCTGAGAAAAAAGACTTACGGTAGGCATCCACCATTTTATTTGATTTGCCATCTGTTAATTCCCCAAATCGAGAGCTCTTCCCTTTCATGTGCAGTTCCTTTGAGTTCATAATTGACCCTTTCTCAAAAAGCAATTAACACCTATAATGTTGAAAACCAATGGTTTAGGACTCGCGAAGTGACAAAATATCACATTAGTAGTAAACCTTGTTTTAAAATTAACGAATGCAGAAGTTAATCAAGATCTTGCTATTAGATCAATGCGAGATCATTGAAGAAATAAGTGAGGAATAATAAAGGACTCCAAAGAGTGTAAATTTAATGTGAAATCATTGAATAAATAGATAGGGAACAATAAAGGACTCCACAGATTTATGTGATTCCGACCGAGTATTGGTACCCATGTCCATGGGAAGAGCCAATATAAAAAAAATCTACTATAATTGGGGAATCAAAGCTACAATCACTCAACACACTTGGGTGTTTCCCATGCCTAAACTAAACACATTAGTAGTAAACCTTATTTTAAAATTAACGAATGCATAAGTTAATCAAGATCTTGCTATTACATCAATGCGAGATCATTGAAGAAATAAATGAGGAATAATAAAGGACTCCAAAGAGTGTAAATTTAATGTGAAATCATTGAATAAATAGACAGGAAACAATAAAGGACTCCAAATATTTATGTGATTTCAATCAAGTATTGGTACCCACGTCCATGGGAAGAGCCAATATAAAAAACATCTACTATAGTTGGGGAATCAAAGCTACAATCACTCAACACTCTTGGGTGTTTCCCATGCCTAAACTAAACCCAAACTCAAGGTATTAACAAATAAACGACTCATTTTGAATGTAAAAAACTCAAAACACAAATTACACACTTTGCCCGCGACCAAATAGGAGCTCTCTTTGAAACAACCAAAAATCAAGGACCTCTTTCGTTCTTGATTTCCTTTCTTCGCGGCATGCATGGCTTTCCAGTTGCCGTGAAAATAAAATTAGACAAGTATATGCATGCCCCTTTATTTGGTTCGGCCAATCTATAGTACTTTTAAAGTCCAACTCTTGGTTTGGGTTAAACTTGCATATTTATCCAATTGAGTGGAGTTTCGCCTTGCAAGAAGGTGTCTTGATCAATGAAACACATATGCTTTGAAGGTCTTCATTTCTTACATAGTCCAATCAGGAAGAGACTTCGCTTGTAGCTTGTTAGGACAATAACTCAATCACAATGGAAAACCATATGGCGATTATGTTCCTATTTTTCTGTGCCCACCTCCCATTGTGGACGATTTTAGCTATGCAAACTAACCAGATAGATTGGCTTGCTTTAATTTACTTCAGAGACAGTGTGGATGAGGATCCACTTGAAGTCTTGAGCTCGTGGAATGACTCTTCTTATCACTGTGAGTGGCAAGGTGTTGTATGTGGTGGACAACATCCTAAAAAGGTTGTGTCCCTTGACCTGAGCTCGAAAGGCTTGGGCGGTCTTCTATTGTCTCATGTCGGAAACCTCTCTTTCTTGAAAAGCCTCGTTCTACAGAACAACAGCTTTCGTGGTGAAATTCCACAAAGTATTGGCCACATGTTTCACCTTTGCCGTCTCATTCTTAGTAACAATTCTTTCAATAGAGAAATGCCCACCAATCTTTCTCAGTGCTCAAACCTTGAGATTTTGAATCTTGTCAATAATCAACTTGTGGGCAAAATTCCCGATGAGCTCGGCTCTTTGTTAAAGCTTCGAGCTTTAAGTTTGGCTAAAAACAATCTTACAAAATCTATTCCTCATTCTATTGGAAATCTCTCCCAACTTTACGCTCTTTCTGTTGAATTTAATGGGTTGCAAGGAGAGATTCCCAAGACATTGTCCAAGCTTTGTAGTTTGGGGTTTGTTCAAGTAGCGTATAACCAACTCACCGGTGAGATCCCTCCAGCAATCTTGAACATGTCCAGCGTTATCTATTTCAGTGCTAGTGACAATCATTTAAGAGGGAGCATTCCCCCTTATATCGGTGATACTCTTCCTTCTCTCTGTTCTCTTGATTTTCATAGTAATTTGTTTACTGGCATTATACCTCCATCCTTATCGAATGCCTCCGGCCTTCGGTACATCTACTTAGACCATAACAATTTTCATGGAGTGATGCCCACAAATCTTGGAGGGCTAAAAGCTCTCGAAGCAATGTTACTTGCTTTTAACCAGTTGCGAGATGACTTCAGTCTCATTACCTCATTGACTAATTGTTGAAGGTTGGTAAATTTTGTGGTGGACCACAATTTTCTTGAAGGTCAATTGCCGGATTCCATTGGCAATCTTTCCAATAGCATTAGAGTAATTGCTATGTCATCCAACACAATGTACGGAACCATCCCTCTAGGTATTGGCAATCTCTTCAACCTGTCCTATCTTGACTTATCAAACAATTCTTTAGGTGGTCGTGTTCCCTCTTGTATTGGAGCACTTCATAACTTGCATGAATTGTACTTAAGTAGAAACATGCTAACAGGAGAGATTCCATCATCGATCGGCAATTTGACATTATTGAATCACCTTCACTTGCTGTTCAAGGATTTCTATGGGGAAATGCCACAGAGCCTTGGTAATTGTAGGCAGCTAATCGAGCTTGAGCTTTCCAATAATAATCTAAGTGGTTCAATCCCATGGGAGGTTCTTGGCCTTTCTACCATTTCGATTATATTTAGCTTAGCACATAACCATTTGAGTGGATCTCTTCCGTCTCAAGTTGGGTCCTTGACTAATCTTGTTGAATTGGATCTATCTTACAATAAGCTGACGGGATCAATTCCTAGCTCCATGAGCAAGTGCTTGCTATTAGGTCGGCTCAGCTTAGCACTCAATTCCTTTCATGGTGAAATTCCTCTAGCTTTAGGTACATTACGGGGCTTACAAGAGTTGGATATTTCCCATAACAACTTATCTGGTGAAATCCCGAGCTTTCTTGCTCAACTTATTGATCTAAAGTATTTGAATCTATCTTCAAACAAGCTTGAAGGAGAAGTTCCAAAGCAAGGAGTATTTCTCAATGCTAGTGTAGTGTCCGTCTTTGAGAATAGGAATCTTTGTGGAGGTATTACAGAACTAAACATTCCTTCTTGCAAATCGAATACCTCTACACCATTACAGACCAAAAAAGTTAGAGTAATCGCCACAGTGGTGGCTGTCTTGTCATATTTCATTTTGTGTCTTTGCCTGTTTATCTTTTGGTACCAGAGAAAGAAGTCGAAAAAAAAATACCTCTCGGCTGAATTGCCATTTGAACACAAATTTTCGATGATCTCTTATGAGGAGCTCTTTAGAGCCACAGACGGATTCTCTAAGAACAATGTGATCGGTAAAGGGAGATATGGTATTGTCTATAAAGCAACCACACAAGAAGGTGGCTGGGTGGCGGCTAAAGTGCTTAACTTGGGCCATAGAGGTGCTTTGAAAAGCATCATCTCAGAATGTCGAACCTTAGGGGCCATAAGACACCGAAATCTAGTGAAGATATTGAACATGTGCTCAAGCGTGGACTATCACGGCAATGATTTCAAAGCTCTATTCTACGAATACATGGCTAATGGGAGCTTAGAGAATTGGATACACCAAGGAAACACAGAGGATGTTGATCATAAACATGAACATGGAAAGCTAGGACATTTGGGATTGATGCGAAGGATAGACATTGCCATTGACATAGCTTCCGCAATCAAATATCTTCATATGGATTGCAGCCCAAAGATTGTACACGGAGATCTGAAGCCCAGTAATGTCCTTCTAGACAATGAGGTGATGGGACAGGTTGGGGATTTCGGCCTAGCGACGAGTAGCTCTGCTGCGACAATAGAGGCCATGGACATTGATGACCATAGCAGCTCAGTGGCAGTAAGGGGTTCCATAGGCTATGTCCCTCCAGGTAAGAAAATTTTCTCATTAATTGTCTAATTTTTATTTGTGTTGGCCTTTAGATGAAATATTTATTTTCATTGTATATTGCTTGATGCACACTATTTTAGAGTATGGCATGGGGGACATGGTATCCACACAAGGCAATGTGTATAGCTATGGTATCGTTTTATTGGAAATGTTAATTGGGAGGAGACTCATAGAAGAGGCTTTCAAGGACCATTTAAATCTCCACAACTTTGTCAAGGTGGCTCTGCCAGATCAAGTGATGGAGATTGTGGACTCAGCCCTTTTTAATGGAGAAAGTGAGAATGATGTTGAGAGGATGAGAGATTGTATTGCCTCCGTCCTAAGGATTGGAGTTGCGTGTTCGATGGAGTCACCGCGAGATCAGATGGATGTGGCCGAAGCCCTCAAGGAATTGCATAAGATCTGGGCTAGGTATGGATCGACGTAGAGGCTTTGTTGAAGCAAGTTCAGCTCCTTGACACTTGGACTAATCTTTATCTTAAGATTAATTTTGCCTTTTGAACAAGAAAAATTCGGAGGCCCAAAGTCAAACTCATATACCATTGTATTAATCTATCTCCATCTCTATTCCCCCCGCCCTCTTTACAAACTAACTATTTTGTTTATATGAATTTTCTATTTTTAATTTTTCCTCTGAAAGCCCATTTCTAATAATTTTCTTTAGATGCATAATTTTAATATATATTTATAGATTATAAATGTAGAAAAATATAAGGTAGAGGTGCATATTATAAAAGATAATAAATTATGTCAATGCCAATTAATTTTTAAATGATAACTCAGATTGTGGATCAATAGGAAAGTAAAAGCAAACTCAATAAGATTATTAAATTTCGCCAAGCTTGATTTTAGGTGGCGGCTTCTTTTTTTTGGTAATGGGAAGATGGTCATTTTAACAATATAAAATCTTAGGTCATGCACGTAGATGTTAAAAATATGAGAATTCAATTGTATACTTTAAATAAGTGGAAGAATTACAAAAGAGATAATTAATTGATTTACTATAATAAAAAATCCCAAATTGATTCACTTGCAACAAATTTTTCAAACCAATTTTTTAACCACAAAAAACCTCAAATTATAAACCTGTAACAAATTTATTATCCATTAATATCAATGTTGAATGACACGTGCGATAGACACTTGTAAAAATTTAGGATGTTATCCTCCATCTGTCATATTTGTACTAGTTTGTGGCTTTTTGTAATATTAATTTAATTTAATAGAAATTAATGGAGGGTAAATTTATCGCAATGTACTAATCTAAGGTTTCAAGTGATTCATCATAAATGTATTTTGAAATTTTTGTGATATTTAACCCTAAATTATATTATCGCTCATCACGGGCCACCGTCTAGACGAGCTTTTCAATTTCTCTTCGTCTCTCTGCGTTTGTCTGTCTCTCCCGCCCTCGTTGTTCCGCTTCTGGTCAACCTGCCGTCGCCTTGTCGCCTCCACTCGTCGCCATCTAACTCCTGCCTTCGCCTTCGAAGCAGCTGCCATATTTATCATGAGTGCCGAATTCTCCTAGCAACGGAAGGGAAAAATTGAGTGAACTGAGAGCATCCTTTTAAACGGCAACAGTTCGGGTCTTTTTCTTAGAAGCATTGTCGGCAGTGGCAATTCTCTTAAGGCGCGAAACCCGCATAAATCAGCAGGGCTCTTGAGTTGCAAATCAATGTTGACGAATTCGCCGTGGTGCGAGTGAAGCAAAACGAAGTACAATAAACATGGAAATGGTCATCGAGATGACTACGGTAGAACAACCAAATTCTAACTACTCAAAATGAAGCAGAATGATCATGCAATGGGTTATCTAGACAAAGATGGCAAAATGACCAGATTCTAAATACCTAGAATGATGTAAAAAGAAGGAGAACAATTATGAAATAAGTCATCAAGACAAAGATGGCAGAATCGCCAAATTCTAATTACTCAGAATGAGGTAGAAAGAAGCATAACGAACATGAAAGAAGTCATCAAGACAAAGATGGCATAATCCTCATATTCTAACTATCCAGAATGAGGCAGAACGAACATACAATGAATTATCAAGACAAATACAGCATAATGGCTAGATTCTAACTACCTAGAATCAAGCAGAAAAAAGCAAAACGAACATGAAATAAGTCATCAAGACAAAGATGGCAGAATTGCCATAATCTAACTACCTAGAATGACGCAGAAAGAGGTAGAACGAACATGCAATGGGTTATCAAGACAAAAATGATATAATGGCTAGATTCTATCTACCTAGAATGAGGCAGACAGAAGCAGAATGAACATGCCATGAATTATTAAGACAAATATAGTAAAATGAGCATGTTCTGACTACTTAGAATCACACAAAACGAATCATAACAAACTAAAGCAAAGTAGAACGAACTTGCAAGAAATTATCAAGCCACTTAACAACCACCATACCCACATCAAGATTTTACCTCTTGCCCAACCAACCAAGATAGAAGTAATTAAGTAGATTTAAGCTAACTTAACACTAGAAATTTCACTTACCTTGAATGAACGCAAATTGCAAATCACTAATTGCCTCCACCACCCTAGTCACTCTCGAATATGATGCTTTGCTCTCTAAATTCTTGGATTGAGAAGCAAAACTAACACATGCAGCTTCTATTTGAGTTTTGAAAGGGATGAAAAATGGGTTTTTGGCAAAGTAAAATGAGTTTTGTCAAAATTAATTAAGATAATTTTGATTTCTTGTAATGCTAGGTGTAAAATTGCATGTTAACCTTCAGCTAGATATGGCAATGATGTAAAGCAAAGCCCTTGCTCGTGGCGAAAGAAAATGCATGAAGAGAAATGAGTCATCTTAGAGTAATTATCACTTAATTTTGATGTAAGAGGAATTTAGTCACAAAATCTTACTTTGCATGACACATGGCCATGCAAAGCTTTGTTTAAGGACATGTGGCACTAAAATTTTTTTAAATAATAATCCTTGCAAAGGAAATGTAATGGACAAAATGAAATCATCCTCTTCTTGCATAAGTAAAACAAGTTGTTCACTATTATTATTACTAATTGACGAAACTTACACATTTAAAAACAACCGTTAACTTGTAAGATAATAGTAATTTAATTAATACCGTTCTATTATTAACACACATAGTTTGATTCACACATTGAACCCGAAATGATTTACGTTTGCAATTCACACGTTGAACCCGAAATGATTTACGTTCACAATTCACACGTCGAACCCGAAATGACTTACGTTCATGAAAATTACCAACCGTGTCCCACGAAATCTATGAATTCGATTAAAGTCTCTGTATACTTGTCCGAATATTAAGGCAAATAATACTTTGCTTAAATCCTAAATATTATTATCATATATATGAGAATTTCCAAATATTACATAGTTATAAATACGGAAATTCTAGATGTCAGTACGTTCGGCAACAAATGTGTGGACACATTGCTATCCCTCCTCCTTGCGCACTGCTGCTTAGGTCGTCACACTCTCCGCCCTTAGGAGCACAACATCTCGTTGTGGCCTCACACACGGTTAGGAGTCCGCTATGATATTACTTGTAATGTCTTGGGTCTCTATTGTACACATATTGTTCGCTTTAGACACTAATTCCTCACGGTTTTATTCTTTTTGGAACAGCCCATACTACAAAAAAAAAAAAAAAACTTGTATGTACAATCAGATGGCCTAGAACCTTATAAGCTTGCCTAGAACACCATAAGTGATGCAGAATAAGGGACATGTCTCCTCTCTACGCATGTCTTGGGACCGAGGCATAGATGCACCTCAAACCCTCCTCCCCGCGCACTGTTGCCTAAGCTGTCACAATAATGGTATAAATGACATTATTTACTATTATTTTCATGGTAAGGAAGCTACAGTATATGTTGAGTATTATGAAGAGGATGAAGATGATGAGAGTACTCAAGCAGGTGAAGTAGAAGCTAGTTTTGAACTGACTACACTGGATCTATTTTAGATGAAGGACAGTAGCTTTCTTAGGTTAAAAAGGAGAGGGAATAGTTTTTGGTAAAGACTTAGGTGATGAAGAGTTCACTGGATTAGAGTGGGAGTTGCTCTATTTAGTGAATCAGATGATGAAGTTTTACAAGATGTGAATTACCCGAGTGATGATGATGATGGTGATGAGGAACAGGCACAGTCATGGCAAAAGCAGAGGGACTTTTAGAGAAATAAACTTGTAATGTTGGGAGAATCGCATGAATTTGAACCTATAAATGGGGATGAAGGAGTTCCAGTTGACGGTAACCAAACTGATTATGAAGAAAGTGCCGGTGATGATGAGATTGACAGTTCAGAGAATGAAGATGCCGAAGGAGTTCTGTGTAGAAGGAAGCATAAGTATCTATGTTATAATCCTACTATTGCATTCCTATATTAACTATTGGTATGACATTCAATGATGTGAAGTAGTTTAAAGAAGCTATTATGAAATATTCAATTGCTGAATAGAGGAGTGTTGAATTCGTTAGAAATACCAATAAATTTGTGAAAGTAAGGTGTTCATAATGAAATTGTTCATGGAAGATCTATGGCGCAGTGAATAACAACATCGGATCATTCCAGCTTAGGTGTTTCCAAGAGGAACATACTTGTTTCATTGTATTTGACAACAAAATGATAACAAGTGCATGGTTGGCAAAACACTTCTTCAACACCATTAAGGTGATGCCTCAGATGAAGAGTCCTCAGTTCAAGCAATTAGTGAAGGAGTAGATAGGGGTAAATGTGTCTAGAAACCAGTGCAAAAGAGTTAAACAGAGGGTGATGAGTACATTGATGGGTATGTATAAGGAAGAATATGCTCAGATTTGGGATTATGTTGCTGAGTGCAGGCTTCAAAACCCATTCGGTAGAATATATGTAGAAATTATCAAAAGGCCATTACTTGACCATGGGACTAAGTTTGACAAGATTTATGTTTCCTTTGATGCACGCAAGAAAGGATTTTTTGGCTAGCTGTAAAAGAGTCATAGAGTTGGATGAATGTTTTTTGAAAAGACTATGCAAAGGAGAGTTGCTGGCTACTGTTGGGAGAGATACCGATAACCACATGTTTCCAAGAGCATGGGTTATTGTAAGGGCGATTAAGTCAATGTGAAATCACTAAAAAAATATGGAAGGAATAATAAAGAACCCATAGGTTTACGTGATTCAGCCCGAGTGTCAGCAAACCCACGAGGAGAGTCAATAGAAAAAATCTACTATAATCGAAAAATCGGAATTACAATTGCTCAACACACTCGAGTGTTTCCAATGCTTAAACTAAACCCAAACCCAAAATATTAACAAATAAACAACTCACTTTGGATGTGAAAAATTCACAGCATAAATTACACACTTTGCTTGCGATCAAGTAGGAGCTCTCTTTAAAACGGCTTAAAATCAACGACCTCATCCATTCTTGATTTCCTTTATTCGCGGCATGAATTTCGAGGATGTCACTCGCAGCTATCAAATCCTTCGTTTTGACATAAATGTGTGTGCCCCTTTCTTTGGTTCGGCCAATCTGTAGTACTTTTAAAGTCCAACTCTTGGTTTCAATTAAACTTGCATATTGGGTAAGGTTTCGCCGTGTAAAAAGGTGTCTTTTGATCAATGAAAACGTATATGCTTTTGAAGGTCTTAATTTCTTATTTAGCTCAATCTGGAAGGGACTTTGCTAGTAGCTTGTTAGGATACAAAACCCACTCACAATGAAAAAGCATATGGCGATTATGTTCCTATTTTTCTGTGCCCAGCTACCATTATGGGCAAGTCCAGTGATGCAAACCAACCAAACGGATCGGCTTGCTTTAATCTACTTTAGAGATAGTGTGGATGAGGATCCGCTCGGAGTCTTCAGCCGGTGGAATGACTCTTGTCATCACTGTGAGTGGCAAGGTATCTTATGCGGTGGACGGCATCCCAAAAGGGTCGTGTCCCTTGACTTGAGTTCGAAAGGCTTGGGTGGTCTTCTATCACCTCACATTGGAAACCTCTCTTTTCTAAGAAGCCTCATTCTACAGAACAACAGCTTTCGCGATGAAATTCCACATAGCATTGGCCATTTGTTTCACCTTCGTCGTCTTGTTCTTAGTAACAACTCTTTCGGTAGACAAATGCCCACCAATCTTTCTCAGTGCTCAAACCTTGAAATTTTAAATCTCGTTGATAACCAACTTGTGGGAAAAATTCCCGATCATCTCGGCTCTTTGTCAAAGCTTCGAGTTTTCAGTTTGTCTAAAAACAGTCTTACAAGATCTATTCCTCATTCTATTGGAAATCTCTCTCAACTTTCCATTCTTTCCATTGGGGCAAATGGGTTGCAAGGAGAGATTCCCAAGACATTATCCAAGCTTCGTGGTTTGAGGTTTGTTCAATTGGTGTTTAACCAACTCATTGGCGAGATTCCTCCAGCAATCTTCAACATGTCCGACATTATCTATTTTAGCGTCGGTGACAATCAATTGAGAGGGAGCATTCCCCCTTATATCGGTGATATTGTTCCTTCTCTTAGTTATCTTGATTTTCATGGTAATTTTTTTACTGGCATTACACCTCCCTCCTTAACAAATGCCTCTGGCCTAAAGTACATCTACTTTGACTATAATAATTTTCACGGACCAATGCTCGCAAATCTTGGAAGGCTAAAAGGTCTTGAAGCAATGTTTCTTGCTTTTAACCAGTTGCGAGATGACTTCAGTTTCATTACCTCATTGACTAATTGTTCAAGACTGGAAATTATTGAGGTAGAAAGCAATTTTTTTGAAGGTCAATTGCCAGATTCCATCGGCAATCTTTCCAACAGCATTAGAGTAATTGCTATGTCATCCAACCAAATGTATGGAACCATTCCTCTAGGTATTGGCAATCTCTTCAACTTGTACCAACTTGATTTATCAAACAATTCGCTTGGCAGTCGTGTTCCTTCTTGTATCGGAGCACTCCATAACTTGCAAGATTTGTACTTAAGCATTAACATGCTAACAGGAGAGATCCCGTCATCGATCGGCAATTTGACGTTATTGAGTCTCCTTGACCTATCGTTTAACAATTTCTACGGGAAAATACCGCAGAGCCTTGGTAACCACAAGCAGCTAACTGAGCTTGCGCTTTCAAATAATAATCTGAGTGGTTCAATCCCAGGGGAGGTTCTTAGTCTTTCTACCATTTCAATTTTCTTCAGCTTGGCACATAACCAGTTGAGTGGATCTCTTCGGCCTCAAGTTGGGTCCTTGACCAATCTCATCAAACTAGATCTGTCTTACAATAAGCTGACGGGACCAATTCCTAACTCCATCAGCAAGTGCTTGCTGTTGGGGCGGCTCAACTTAGCAGTCAATTCCTTTCATGGCAAACTTCCTTCAGCTTTAGGCATATTACGAGGCTTACAAGAGTTGGATGTTTCCCATAATGACTTATCTGGTGAAATCCCAAGCTTTCTCGCTCAACTTACAAATCTCAAGTACTTGAATCTATCTTCAAACAAGCTTGAAGGAAAAGTTCCGAAGCAAGGAGTATTTGTCAATGCTAGTGCAGTGTTTGTCTTTGAGAATAGGAATCTTTGTGGAGGTATTGTAGAACTAAACCTTCCTTCTTGCAAATCAAATACCTTCAAACCATTACGGATGAAAAAAGTTACAATAATCGCCACAGTGGCGGCTGTCTTGTCATATTTCATTATGTGTCTTTGCTTGTTTATCTTTTGGTACCGAAGAAAGAAGTCGAAAAAGAATACCTCCTCGATTGAATTGCCATTTGAACACAAATTTTCGATGGTCTCTTATGAGGAGCTCTTTAGAGCCTCAAACGGATTCTCTGAGATTAATGTGATCGGTAAAGGGAGATATGGTATCGTCTATAAAGCAACCACACAAGAAGGCGGTTGGATGGCGGTTAAAGTGCTCAACTTGGGCCATAGAGGTGCTTCGAAGAGCTTCGTCTCAGAATGTCGAACCTTAGGGGCCATAAGACACCGAAATCTCGTGAAGATATTGAATGTGTGCTCAAGCGTGGACTATCATGGCAATGATTTCAAAGCTCTATTGTATGAATACATGGCTAATGGGAGCTTAGAGAATTGGATACACCAAGAAAACAAAGACGACGTTGGGCATGAACATGAACATGGAAAGCTAGGACATTTGGGACTAATGCAGAGGTTAGACATTGCCATTGACATAGCTTATGCAATCGAATATCTTCATGAGGATTGCAAACCAAAGATTGTACACGGAGATTTGAAGCCAAGTAACATCCTTCTAGACAATGAGATGATGGGACGAGTTGGGGATTTTGGGTTGGCAACAATCATCTCTGCGGCAACAACAGAGGCCATGGACATTGACAACCGCAGTAGCTCAGTGGCAGTGAGGGGTTCTGTAGGCTATGTCCCTCCTGGTAAGAAAATTTTCCCATTAATTATCTAAGTTTTATTTGTGTTGGCCTTTAGATGAAATATTTATTTTCATTGTATATTGCTTGATGTACACTATTTTAGAGTATGGCATGGGGGACATGGTATCCACACAGGGCGATGTGTATAGTTATGGTATTATTTTATTGGAAATGTTAACTAGGAGGAGGCCCACAGAAGAGGCTTTCAAGGACCATTTAAATCTCCATAACTTTGTCAAGGTGGCTCTACCAGATCGAGTGATGGAGATCATAGACTCAACCATTTTTAATAGAGAAAGTGAGAATGACATTGAGAGGATGAGAAACTGCATCGCCTCCGTCCTAAGGATTGGAGTTATGTGTTCGATGGAGTCACCGTGGGATCGGATGGACATGGCCAAAGCACTGAAGGAACTGCATAAGATCCGAGTTAGGTATGGATCCAAGTAGAGGCTTGGTTGAAGCAAGTTTAGCTTGTAGACGCTCGGACTAGACTTTGTCTTAGGAGTAATATTGCTTTCTGAACGAGAAAAATTCGGAGGTCAAAAGTCGAACTCATACACCAATGTATTAATCTATCTCCATCTCTATTCCTCCTCCCCTCTTTACGATTACACTATTTTCTTTATATGAATTTTCTATTTCTAATTTTTCCTCTGGAAGTCCATCTCTAATAATTTTCTTTAGATTCATAATTTTAATATATTTTTTTATTTATAGATTTATAAATGTAAAAAATAAAAATAAAGTAGAGTTGTATCTTATAAAAGGTAATAAATTATGGCAATGCCAATTAATTTTTAAATGATAATTCATATTGTAGATTAATAGAAGAAGTAAAAGTAAAGTCAATAAGATTATTAAATTTCGCCAAGGTTGATTTTAGGTAGCGGCCTTTTTTTTTTTTTTTTTCCTGATAATGGGAAGATGGTCATTTTAACAATATAAAATCTTAGGCCACACACTTATATGTTAAAAATATGAGAATTCAATTGTATAATTTAAATAAGTGGAAGAACTACAAATGAGATTATTAATTGATTTAATATAATGAAAAATCCCGAACTGATTCATTTGTGACAAATTTATCCAAACCAATTTTTTAATCACCAAAAACCTCAAATTATATACTCGTAACAAATTTATTCTCCGTTAGTATCAGTATTAAATGAAATGGGTTATAGACATTTGTACCAATTTGGGATTTTATCCTCCATTTGTCATATATATATACTCCTTTGTGGCTTTTTGTAATATTATTCTAATTTAATAGAATAATATATATCCTCCAAATGTGTTTTGAAATTTTCGTGATATTTAACCCTAAATGCGCCACCGTCTAGAAGAGCTTTTCAATTTCTCTTCGTCTCTGCGCGTCTGTCTCTCTCTCCCGCCCTCACCGTTGCGCTTCTGCTCAGCCTGCCGTCGCCTCGTCGCCTCCACTCGTCGCCATCTAACTCCTGCCTTCGCCTCCGAAGCAGCTGCCATATTTATCATGAGTGCCGAATTCTCCTAGCAACGGAAGGGAAAAACTGAGTGAATTGGGAGCGTCCTTTTAAACGGCAACAGTTCGGGTCTTTTTCTTAGAAGCATCGTCGGCGGTGGCAATTCTCTTAAGGCGCGAAACCCGCATAAATCAGCGGGGCTCTTGAGTTGCAAATCAATGTCGACGAATTCGCCGTGGTGCGAGTGAAGGAAAATATCGATCTTTGATCTCCCGGCCCAGCTGCGGGTGGCTGGTGGCTGGGTCCGTGATAAGGTTGGTGTATTTCGTAGTGCTGTTCGCTTCGATGTGCCTTCAAGTTCTTTTGCAGTGCCAATCGTGTACTTTATGCATGATTCTTTTCTTTCAAAGACTCTTGGATCCTCTTGCATCCTCCCAATCCCTGAATTGGGAATGCTTAATGATTTCATTATTAGATGAGCTTTGTAAACCTTGCATTTTCGCAACTCATCCTACAAAGAAGCTTTCTTTTTCATTCTTCTGGGATGTGATGTGGATGCTCATTTTTCTTTAATTTGTACTAGAGTTTTGCGAGATCAAAAAGGAGCTTTCTGTTTTATTATCTATTGTCCGATCGTCTTTGTGCCTCCATGTTCATAATCTTGTGTTTATTTCAGGCGCAAGGTTCAGATGTACGTTGGATGAAGAGCTGAAGAGCGCTGCCGCATCCAATGATGTCAGATGCACTTGCAGCTAAAATCAGTAGAGAGCGCATTGGAACAGAAGCATGTGTCTATAACATTCCTTTGTTGGCTGCTTTATCTCATATAAATGTTTTATGGTGGAAGTTCTTGTGCATGTGGTCTTTATTTTTTCTCTCAACGTTTGTATAAGACTTGCATTTTCCGTTTGAACGTTTCTTCTCATTGATGAGATGGGATCAATGTTTTTCCCCTTCTTCGGTATGGCAGGTTGATCTGATGATGTCACGCAATGAACCCATTAAAGCTATTGCTTACATCTATGAGTTACAAATGTTTTGGGTTGTCTTCAGTCTACCGCATGAACATGAACCGACATTGCCAGAAGAGTGCGATGGGTTGGTTTGTTGGATTGGGTTCACAACTGACCATTTCTCAAAGAGTAATTCACGCCTATAATGTTAAAAACCGATGGTTTTGGACTCACGGAGTGACAATATATCAGGTGAGAAGTAAACCTTCTTGTAAAAATGGGATTTTGTAATTAAGTCAATGTGAAATTACTGAAAAAATAAATGAGGAATAATAAAAGACCCAAAGGTTTACGTGATTCAATCCGAGTGTCGGTATTTACATCTACGGGGAGAGCTAGTAACATAAATTTGCTATAATTGAAGAAATTGAGTTATAATTGCTCAACACGCTCAAGTGTTTCTCATGCCTAAAATTCAACTAAACCAAGGTATTAACAAATAAATAACTCATTTTGGATGTGAAAAATTCACAGCACAAATTGAACGCTTTGCCCGCGACCAAGTAGGAGGTCTCTTTGAAACGGCTGAAAATCAAGGACTAACATCCGTTCTTGATTTCCTTTCTTCGCGGCACGGCTTTCCCGCATGTCACTGTGCAGCTGTCAAATCCTCCATTTTGACGTACCTTTCTTTGGTTTGGCCAATCTGCAGTACTTTTAAAGTCCAAACTCTTGGTTTGGGTTAAACTTGCATATTGGGTCGGGTTTTGCCATGTAAAAAGGTTTATTTTGATCAATGGAAATGCATATGCTTTTGAAGGTCTTCATTTCTTATTTAGTTCAATCTGAAAGAGACTTTACTTGCAACTTCTAGGACATAGAACCCCGTCACAATGGAAAAGCATAGGACAATTATGATCCTATTTTTCTATGCCCATCTCTTATTATGGACGAGCCTAGCGATGGAAACTAACCATACGGATCGACTCGCTTTAATCTACTTCAGAGAAAGTGTGGATGAGGATCCACTTGGAGTCCTGAGCTCGTGGAATGCTTGTTCTCATCATTGTGAGTGGCAAGGTGTTGTATGCGGTAGACGACATCCTAAAAGGGTCGTGTCCCTTAACCTGAGGTCGAAAGGCTTGGGTGGTCTTCTATCACCTCATGTCGGAAACCTCTCTTTCTTGAGAAGCCTCGTTCTACTAAACAACAGCTTTCATGGTGAAATTCCACAAAGCATTGGCCACTTGTTTCGCCTTCGCCATCTCATGCTTAGTAACAACTCATTTGGTGGACCAATGCCTACTAATCTTTCTCAGTGCTCAAACCTTGAGATTTTGAATCTCATCAATAACCAACTTGTAGGAAAAATTCTTGATGAGCTTGGCTCTTTTTCAAAGCTTCAATATTTCTATTTGTCTAAAAATAGTCTTACGGGATCTATTCCTCATTCTATTGGAAATCTATCCCAACTTTTCGATCTTTCCGTTGGGGCAAATGGGTTGCAAGGAGAGATTCCCAAGACATTGTCCAAGCTTCGTGGTTTGAGGTTTGTTCAATTGTCGTTTAACCAACTCACCGGCGAGATCCCTCTAGCAATCTTCAACATGTCTAGCATTACCTATTTTGGTGCCGGTTACAATCAATTGAGAGGGAGCATTCCCCCTTGTATCGGCGATACTCTTCGTTCTCTCGGTTATCTTGGTTTTGAAAATAATATGTTTACTGGCATTATTCCTTTGTCCTTATCGAATGCCTCCAGCCTTTGGTACATCTACTTTGACTGTAATAGTTTTCATGGACCGATGCCCACAAATCTTGGAAAGCTGAAAGCTCTCGAAGCAATGTTACTTGCTTTTAACCAGTTGCGAGATGACTTCAGTTTCATTACCTCATTGACTAATTGTTCAAGGCTGTTAAATTTTGTGGTGGACCAGAATTTTCTTGAAGGTCAATTGCCGGATTCCATTGGCAATCTTTCCAACAGCATTAGAGTAATTGCTATGTCATCCAACACAATGTACGGAACCATT
The DNA here is from genome assembly GCA_017140325.1 of Eucalyptus leucophloia subsp. euroa. NCBI lineage: Eukaryota > Viridiplantae > Streptophyta > Magnoliopsida > Myrtales > Myrtaceae > Eucalyptus > Eucalyptus leucophloia. The sequence continues at coordinate 34,621,771 of CM029473.1, forward strand.
CCTCTAGGTATTGGCAATCTCTTCAACCTGTCTTATCTTGACTTATCAAACAATTCGTTAGGTGGTCGTGTTCCCTCTTCTATTGGAGCACTCCATAACTTGCATGAATTGTACTTAAGTAGAAACATGCTAACAGGAGAGATTCAGTCATCAATTGGCAATTTGACGTTATTGAATAGCCTTCACTTGCTGTTCAACGACTTCTATGGGGAAATGCCATAGAGCCTTGGTAACTGTAGGTAGCTAATCGAGTTTGAGCTTTCCAATAATAATCTAAGTGGTTCAATCCCATGGGAGGTTCTTGGCCTTTCTACCATTTCGATTATATTTAGCTTAGCGCATAACCATTTGAGTGGATCTCTTCCGTCTCAAGTTGGATCCTTGACCAATCTTGTCGAATTGGATCTATCTTACAATAAGCTGACAAGAACAATTCCTAGCACCATGAGCGAGTGCTTGCTATTGGGGCGGCTAAGCTTAGCAGTCAATTCCTTTCATGGTGAAATTCCTCCAGCTTTAGGTACATTACGGGGCTTACAAGAGTTGGATATTTCCCATAACGACTTATCTAGTGAAATCCCAAGCTTTCTTGCTCAACTTACTGATCTAAAGTACTTGAATCTATCTTCAAACAAGCTTGAAGGAGAAGTTCCGGAGCAAGGAATATTTCTCAATGCTAGTGCAGTGTCTATTTTTGAGAATAAGAATCTTTGTGGAGGTATTGCAGAGCTAAACCTTCCTTCTTGCAAATTGAGTACCTCTAAACCATTACTCACCAAAAAAGTTATAGTAATCACCATAGTGACGATCATCTTGTCAAGCTTCATTCTGTGTCTTTGCCTGTTTATCATTCGGTATTGGAGAAAGAAGTCGAAAGAAAATACTTTTTCAACTAAATTGCCGTTTGAACACCAATTTCTTAGGGTCTCTTATGTAGAGCTCTCTAGAGCCACAAATGGATTCTCTGAGAACAATGTGATCGGTAAAGGAAGATATGATGTTGTTTATAAAGGAGCTACACAGGAAGGCAGCTGGGTGGCAATTAAAGTGCTCAACTTGGGCCATAGAGGTGCTTTGAATAGCTTTGTCTCGGAATGTCAAACCTTAGGGGCCATAAGACACCGAAATCTCATGAAGATATTGAACGTGTGCTCAAGCGTGGACTATCATGGCAATGATTTCAAAGCTCTCTTATATGAATACATGGTAAATGGGAGCTTAGAGAATTGGATACACCAAGGAAATGAAGAGGACGTTGAGCATGAACATGAACATGGAAAGCCAAGACATTTGGGACTAATGCAAAGGTTAGACATTGCCATTGACATAGCTTTTGCAATCAAATATCTTCATGAGGATTGCAGCCCAAAGATTGTACATGGAGATTTGAAGCAAAGTAACGTCCTTCTGGACAATGAGATGATGGGATGACTTGGGGATTTTGGGCTGGCGACAATCATCTCCACCGCGACAACAGTGGCCATGGACATTGACGACCGCAACAGCTCAGTGGCGGTGAGGGGTTCCATAGGCTATGTCCCTCCCGGTAAGAAAATTTTCTCATTAATTGTCTAAGTTTTATGTGTGTTGGCCTTTAGATGAACTATTTATTTTTAGTGTATATTGCTTGATGTACACTATTTTAGAGTATGGCATGGGGGACATGGTATCCACACAAGGCGATGTGTACAGTTACGGTATTCTTTTATTGGAAATGTTAATTGGGGGGACACCCACGGAAGAGGCTTTCGAGGACAATTTAAATCTCCACAACTTTGTCAAGATGGCTCTACCGGACCGAGTGATGGAGATCGTGGACTCAGCCATTTTTAACATAGAAAGTGAGAATGACATTGAGAGAATAGGAGATTGCATTGCCTCCGTCTTAAGGATTGGAGTTGCGTGTTCAATGGACTCAGCGTGGGATCGGATGGACATGGCCAAAGCACTCAAGGAACTGCATAAGATCCGGGCTAGGTATGGATCCAAGTAGAGGCTTGGTTGAAGCAAGGTTAGCTCTCAGACACTTAGACTAGACTTTGTCTTAAGATTAATTTTGCTTTGAACAAGAAAGATCCTGATGGATTAATTTTGCTTTAGGAGGCGTTTGGAGTCCTCTTAAGGCGCGAAACCCGACTAAAACAGCAGAGCTCTTGAGTTGCAAATCGATGTTGACGAATTCGCCGGTGGTGCGAGTGAAGAAAAAGATCGACTTGACAGAGAAGGAGAAGATGATCTTTGATAGGCTTCTCGCCACCGTTCGCCATTTTGATCTCCCTACCCAGCTCCGGGTCCGCTGTTGGCTGGGTCCGTGATAAGGTTGGTGTATTTGCTAGTGCAGTAGGGTGTTCGCTTCGATGTTCTTTTGCAGTGTCAATCGTGCAAAAGCATGTCGTTTTGTGCTTCTCTTGAGATATTTTGTCTAATCACTTGTTTAGTTATAATTAGTTCAAGTTCTTACTTTTCCCTTCCCATAAGACGCGCTTTTTCTTTGTTTGATTGGGGGTTTTTGTTTCTTTGGAGTGCGAATTTAGAAAATGCAGTACTTTTGTATTACTTATGAAGTTCTGTTTATACAATCAGTAGGAACATCGACTAATCGAGGTCTTTATCGATGTTATTCTATTGTTTTTTAAGGTACTGGGATTGAGACTGCATTTTTTGATTATGTAGTCACTGGGCGTCACTATATGCAGGCGGGATAACTCTATGGTGATTTAAGTAATAAATCTTCAAGTTTAGGAATGTGAATGGTTGATTTGAACATTTTTTTATCTTTTATTTTTATTTTTTATAAATAGGTTTAGTATTACAAGTTACAACAATAATGTGTAAACTTCATAATTTCAAAGTCTGCATTTTGGGAATAATAGGTATGCTAGTTTTTTTTTGGCAATTGCCTCAGCAGTCAGCACTATTAGCCAGTGAAGTGAGATGTTTTCATAATCCGCATGAAAAATACCTAAATACAAAAGAAAAACAAGAAGATGTTCTCTTTTAAAAAGTCTACAATAACCTATTTTCCATGATTGCTCGCTACTTTCGGTGGTTTATTACTCTCAGCCGCTGCCATTTCGAGCCAGTTGGGTGCCCTTAGGTGTTGCATAATATTAGTGATGGACATTTAGACAGGTGAATTTACTTCTGTGAAGAGTTATGATTCCCTTGGGATCACATTTATGAGTTACTCTCTCATGTATATGCTACTGATTACTAACTTTGCATTCCAATATCATCGCTACAACCTGTTCTTGGGTGGTTATGCCCCTTTGCTACGACCCTCAATAAATAGGACCTTTCCCAACCTTCGACAAGGTGCCAGGGTAATTATTTGAGTAGAGAATGGTTATATGTTCCTAGAAATTCCCCAGGATGCTTTTAAACTGTTATGAATGATTTAATGTCTGTCATTTTTAGCATAATTTTTTGCTCAGAATCATTTATCACATTTAAGCTAAAATGATTCAAAGGGAAAGGATGCAATTATTATACTTGAATCGATGTGGATTAATTGCGTTAAACCTATTCTTTGAAGAAGTTGACGAACAAACTCACGTTATCTCATCTTTACAGCTTCTGGAGAAAGAGTGTTATGATATTGATATTGCACTAGATTCAAGTTGGGTAGTACATTCGTGGATAAGGTTACCCAATATTTGGCATCAACAGGGGAAGAGGCATGAGGTCTGGTTGTTATCCCAAGGTACATTGACTTTTGTACTTGTCTTTTGCCTTCCAATGTTAGCTTTCCATATTTTAATGTGAGAATGCATGATTTCACTTGAAGTTTATGTGTGAGTGTTGATCATTTGTTTATTCTGCACCGGAAGTTTATAATGTGAGCGGTGATTATTTGTTTATTGTGCACTCCATTTCTTACATAGTGATTTCTTTGTCACTGAAGAAGAAAAAAGAAAAGGGAAGACTGGAAGTGAGTGTTCACTAGAGTATAAAATAAAGAGGAATAGGTCCACAATACCTAGTCTAATAGCTAAGGCCTTGGGATGAAGCAATGCTAGCTAAGTGTGAAGTGAGTTTGAAGGCATAGAGATGAATATGCAAGGCTCTTGATTCTTCATGATTAACTGTTTCCTTTACTTCACGAAATTTGAAGTGCTAGACATTTATAGCCAGTGGATTCTACATCTTGAATATGATCGATGTGTTAGGGTTGGCAGGCACGTGGTTTAGGTTGTGCCAGACCCTTGTAGTTTTTAGCAAGTTTCATTGGAACCAATCCATTTCTATCCATGTGGTCACACTGCTTTTCACTGACCTCAAAACCCAAACCCAAACTATTAAGTAAATCAAATAAGTCAAAGAAGGGTTCCAATTGCCTATCTTGTGCATATCTTATGAACTCTATATCCCTCCAAAGAAAGACTGTCGTCAGGAGTTCATCACCTCATGATAAGTAAAGCAGTCTCCCAAGAGATAAAGCCACTCTGGGGGGAATCGACACTTGCAAAATCATTTTCATATTGAGATTAATTGACCCTCTTATGTTTATTTCTACAAGGACTTCGAAATATGATTAAGTGGAGAACAAATGGTTCACTTTAAGTGGAATAAGGAGTGTGTGCAGGATGAAGTATGTACTTTTGAGAATACCCTTTTCAGCTCCATGTTTTGCCCCTGGATTTTTTATATTTATTATTTATTATTATTATTTTTTTTTTGGGTCTTATTATCTGGCAGGTCTACTGCCTTCATGAGCTCTATAGAAGTGTTTTTCTTTTTCGTCTCCTGCAATTCTCTCTGAACTTGTTTTTGTATGTTAGTCATAAAATGTGGTTTTGTCCACATAGTTGAATATGGAACTTCTTACACATAAATATTTGGCCATAATTTCTGATTGAATTAGGTTGTGGTATATTATTGTGGCAAAAGCTGTTTCCATTCTGATTTGGTATTTGAAGACATTTTTTTTTTTATATATATAAATTTAGTTTTGCAGCAAGCCAGACCAGTTGAAACATCTGGAAACAGCGAGGAGGCGCCTCTATGATATACGGATGGATTTTGTGAACTCAAGGTCTGAAATAGTACGGTGGGAATAGCCGCATTCCCACCTAGTTGGTTTGCAGTAGTACAACTGTTAATTGATCTGTCGTAGTTTTCTTTCCACCGATATCTTATTATCTTGTTTACTCAGGGCTTACTAGACGGAATAATTACCAGTGATAGCAAAAATATTTCTTAGCTCTTTTGTGAACTTTCTTTTTTGGGGAAAGAAAGACGAGCAAATTCGTTAGGTGGTATCAATAGGGCAGCCGCTTGCATGTTCCATGTTGGTACTCCTACTTAAGGAATGCAAGTGTACAAAAGACAAGTATGTGGCTCATAATCAACAGTAAAGTGACTTGAATTCTGACAATCACGTCTATTGTTGAACAGTCTTGGTCCAGGAACTTTCTTCCAAATTATTTTTCTTTCTTTTGCTAATTCACTTGAGAGACTTGATGAACAAACGTTATTTTCTTGAAAGTGTCAAGTCTATCGTCATAGATAAGAGGGCCAAAGAATCATCGTGAAAGCTAAATGCAACGAACTCAAGGCCTTTTACATTTTGTGTCCATGGCCATTCATTTGCGACATTAGCACAGCGTTTTCTCTTAGATTGTCAATGCTTGGAGCAAATTTTTGTTTATTCATCGCTTTATCCTCCCTCTACATGCACTGGTGCTTCCGATGTGATTCCGCTTTCGTTCAACTATCTATGACCCAAAAATCTTGCTAGTTTCTTGTTTGTTACTTTTGTGAATGGTCGTTCAATTTGACTTATCTTACAGGATTTTGGCACTGCAGAAGAGGATGCTTACAGAAGGGATTTAACTATGAACGGAAGTCTCTTCTGCTTTATGTAACTGATGAATTGCTCTTGAATCAAAATGGTAATTGCATCAGATTCTGTTTATCTCAAAACAATTCATTGCTTACTTTCAGGTGGTATTTGATCTAACAACCTCTTAGTAAGATATATTTTGAACGTATCAAATTATTCTATTACTCTATAATTGATATATAACAAATTTTTCTGTTACTCTATCCAACCTTATTTCCGGCTGCTAATAGTGGACATAGTCTGCTCTTCCGGGAAGTATATGTAGCTCGAAATTTACTGCCTGTTGATCATTTAATGCCAATGAACTAGATTTCAATTAAAGAGGAATTGCTGGTCGTTTTGATTTTCTGCTCAGCTGGCAAGAAGTCATGGAATGTGCAGTCTGATATCTCGCGTTTTTAGCTAATAAAGTGGTTTAGCACCGCATACCTTTCATTAGTTTGTGAAATTTGAATGTTAATGAAGTTGGATTCTGAAGACCATAATCCACTCTCTATTTTAGACATGACTGGACTTCCAGATAACAGTTGCTTCTTTGTATGTTTCAAATATGAAGTTTGTTTACTTCAATCTGCTTCTGTACTTCAAACAGCTTCCTACTCTTATTTGTATCATTCCTCTCTATATTGGTCCAGTTATTTGATGACCTAAATTTTTTACTGACAGCATGTTTTACAATGTCAACACCAGCTCAGTTGAAGATTTAACTGGGAGAAGTTAGAATAGATTTAGAGTATGGCTTTGGGAACATGGTATTGACAAAAGGCGATGGGTACAATTACGGCATTCTTTTATTGGAAATTTTCACTGGGAGGAGACCCACGGAAGAGGCTTTCAAGGACCATTTGAATCTCCTTACCTTTGTAAATGTGGCTTTGCCATCCGGCGTGATGGAGATCGTGGACTAGGCCATGTTAATGGAGAAAGCGAGAATGACATTGAGAGGATGAGAGATTGCATCTCCTCCGTTTTAGGGATTGGAGTTGAGTATTCGATGGACTCGCCCCAAGATCGGATGGACATGGCCGAAGCACTCAAGGAACTATGCTGCATAGGATCAGGGCTAGGTATGGAGTCGAGTAGAGGTTTGGTTGAAGCGAGTTCAGGACATGGACACTTAGACTAGACTATTCTTGGGATTAATTTAGCTTTGAATAATAAGCATTCGGATCCAATTTTCTCTGCATTCTTACTATTTTCTTTATCTGGATTTTTTGTTTCTAATTTTTCCTCTGGAAGTTCTCTAATAAATTTTAAGTAATTCCAATTAATTTTAAGTTTTTCAACATTAGATAATGTGAGTGTTGCGTGCCTTTTGTCACATATAGAGAGTTTTATTTAACAATTGACACGGATGATCTCATCCCATCATTATCAGAATATTATTAAATTATTTTGAGATTCCATCATATCTGATTAAATTAAAATTGACCATGTAATTTTGCTTATATGCTTAGGTAAATGGTTTTCTCATTAGATTACTTCATTTCCTTCACATATTGTTCTAATACCTTTGAATTGCAATGCATTATCATGTCAAACCGATGAATTCTCCGAATATTATGATAATATCATAGTATCTTTCCTCAAACTCAAGGTTGTTCTAAGGAAACCAACTGGAGTTTGGAAACTAGAAAACCAAGCAAGAAAGGTGCCTTTGTAAGACCATCACATCAGAAGGGACACGGAAATGATCAACAGTTCCTTGGAAAATATGTCGTCAAAAGTAGAGTAACGGTTGTTAATATTCAAATCCACACACGAGGGAGACTTGACCCGAAGGCATGGTAGTCGTTTGTGGGAACTTACTCGAGCTAATCTTAGGTGCATATTAGCAATCTTTCAAGCGGCCTGTGCCACAAAATTATATGCATTTCAATTCTTTTGTCAATTAGAGAAAATAGCATTGAAGTTTTTGGAGTGATGGGATACATAATCTTGTATCTGCTTAATGCAACTATTTTCCAGATCAATTCTAAATTACAAAGGCATCAAGTTTTCTTCTCACAAAATCTGTTAGCTCTGGGAAGAGCAAAATTAGAATTGAAGCAGAGTGTCTGGGAAGAGCAGGATTAGAATTAAAGCAGAGTGCCATATCTTTTTGGGGAAGGATTATCATGACCGCAATCTTGAAAAACATCCATCACCTGGGACGAGCATGTCCTTCTGGGGCAGTTAGCTATATATCGCGAGAGTATTAGACGGCTGAAATGTGAATCCTCCAAGCATAGTGTTACTTCTAGCAGGCGTGGTAATGCTCCTTTGTTTTGAGTGGGGGAAAAAGTCTGCGAGCTGAAGTAATTTAAGCTGGAAACCTCGCCAAGCTGCTGGCCACATACTTTGCACTGGTGTGGTTTTGCAGAATTCCATTTAGGATTTTAGTCATTTGACAATGGTATTAGATTGGAAGATAAGTAAATTATAAATTGAACATTCTGGAGAGCGCTTGTCAAAGTGCAACCTCCCTTCTTTTAGATAAATGGAAGACTCTCTCCCATGTAATCCTTTTCGTAAAACCCATCACTTCAGCACCTAATGAAGGCCCGTTGTTCACGTCATCCAATACAAAACCTGTCCTAACAACAGAAAATTTGTTAGTTTTTGTTGTCTTGTCCCCTGGCAAAGAATTTTTGAAAAGTGAACCAAGTGCGGAACCCAATTTGAATCGTCATGAAGTTGCATCTTCTCAATTAACATGATTATTTGCTGGTTAACATTCATCGTGAGGTGAGGAAGATTGCATCTTAAGTTGACCAACAACCCTATATACTTCTTGTGAAGAATTATTACATCATTGGCAAAATGATGTCAAACCAGTTACCTAGTCCTTGGTCCCAACCACTTCTGACTTGTTCAGTACACTAGACATTCTTGCTTTTGGTAATGTTTCCAAAATCTGAGATATCGCTAAGAAGCTGTCTGAAATTCTTATATTACCAAAAGCTTTAAAAGGTTGGATCATTGAATGAACTTGAATTGTATGGCACGGTGGCATAGGCCCTTGAGCCAACCCCTGAACTTATAGAATCTTGAATATTTTCGACCAAAGGATTTGCGACTACCGGCTTTTAGTTTTGTCAAAGTAATGTCATATGGACTTGGTCGGAGATTGCAACATGCCTGCAGAAAAAAATTATTGATATCAAATAAGAAATTACCATTAGAATTAACAAAATTGACCTATGTCATTTTAACTCCACAATGTTCTAATATTGCCATTAATTAAATGACTCTTTAGAAGTTACAAATACATGCATACATACTGTACAAATTTTTTTATGCGACCAAGGGTGTGCAAAAGGACTGGATACCGCCCTGACCACTCGGAACCGGTGGTTCCCATGGGGGTTGATCTAATTCCCGATTCCAATTTGATGGAATCGGTGAGTACCGGTCCGATTTCCGGTTCTAAGCGTGGAATCGCCTGCCCGCTCACCCGGACCAATATATATATATATATATATATATATATATATATATTTAAAAAAAGAAATCTCATTTCAATTACTTAATTATTTTATAGTTTTTCAACGAAATGTATATTAGTTATCGGACACCATTGACTAATTTTGTCTCTTGGGTATGTGATAGGATAACCCTTTTTTTTTTCATTCTAATAATCCATTTACTTGCTTTCTCAACCGAAACAAAATAAAAAAAAAAAAAATGTAGAGGAAGGAGAGTACCAATTGGAGATGTCCTAAGAGCCAACAGCTTGTTTTGAGAGTAAAATTAGGTCTCTCATTAGCCATTTCCATGATTAAATTAGGTTGACGTTGAAAAAAGATGAATCAAACAATCTATGTTTTAACTTCTATAGAGTTTAGGACTTTTAATGTGGAGTCTAATTCTCCACATGTTTCCAATGTTGGGAAACCTTAAGAGGATCACACCATGACCTTCGTAGAAATTAAGTTTTTATCTAACGACTATTGTCTATTCATTTTGCCTTGTAGTTTTCAATCATTAATCAAATTCCATGGCTCAAATTTAACTCGAATATAAGGTTGAATAAGGTCGAACAAGCTTTGTAGGAATTGAGAATCAATTCCATGGATCCACCCGGGAATTGAACCCGACTGGTGGTTCGGTTCCCGAGTGAATCCATGGAACCAATGGGTGGGTCTAGGTTCCAATTTTTTGGAACCAGTTCTTAGTGAGCGGTTCCCTATTCTAAGGTGGGAACCGCCAACGCGAACCTTGCTCATCTCTATATGTGATACTTTTCTTTATTTGTTCTCAAATGATTGAGAGACGGATAGATGCATAATTGTAATATATGTTATAAATTTATAAATGCAGAAAGATATACAGTAGAAGTGTATCTTATAAATGGTTATAAATTATGCCAATGCAAATAAATTTTTTAAATGATAATTCATATTATGGATTTATAGGAGCAGAAAAAGTAAAGTCCATAAGATCTTTACCAAAAAAAAAAAAAAAAAAAAAAAGTAAAGTCCATAAGATTATTAAATTATGTTGAAAATTTGAGAATTCAGTTGTGCAATTTTAAAAAGTTGAAAAACTAAAAATAAGATTATAAATTTTAGGGTTCATATCACAAAAAATACAAAATTGATATATTTGTGATAAATTTATCCAATCCAATTTATACCAAACTGTACACTTGTGACAAATTTATATTTCATTAGTTTTTCTTATATTTCATAGTGAAATTTCTAAATTGGATGATAAATAATAGTTTATGAGGGTACTAATTTGAGGTTTTACCCTCCATTTGTCACAAGTGTACTTGGTTTGTAATTTTGTGTAATATGAATCCAATTAAATGAAATTTTTAGTCAATTGAAAAATTAATTAAAGATAAATTTGTGGGTGATGTATCAATTTAAGATTTTTCATATTATTAACCTAAAATTTTATTATGGCTTTCTTATCACGCGCCATCATCTAGAAGTCTTCGGGCCTGTTTGGTTTAGCATTTGGAATGCTCATTTGGGCTCTAAAGGGGTTTGGCCAAATGTTGTGGTGTTTGGTTCGTTTTTTATTAGGACTTTGGGGAGATGCAATTGCATCTCCAAGGGGCTTCAAAGGGGTTTAGGGGAATGGAGGGGTGGAGGTGCATTCTCAAAGAAGCATTTTCGGGATGCAGCTTCTTGGTTTAATGAAAATTTGGCCCCGTTTCCCATTTTTCCTCATTTATTAACCAAATTCCGCTTTTGCCCTTCTCGAATAAGGAAACCCTAAGCTTCCTCTTCCTTACCGTTGCCTCATGCAGCCTCATGCCTCACGCCTCCTCTGCAATTCTCACGCCTCTCTCTCTGTCGTCCCTCACCTTCTCCTTCGCAAGCAGCTCTCCCGTGTCCATCTGAGATCCTCACGCTTTCTGTAGCCTCACGCCTCTCTTCATCGTCCCTCCATCTCCTTCGCGAGCTGCTCTTCGGTGTCCATCGGAGATCCTCGAAGATCGCCTCCTGTTGTTCTGCTCTCGCGCTCGCGTCGCGCTCGTAGCAGGACAGTTGGGTAAGCTTCGAAGCTTCGATTCCATAGCAAAAGACAAAAACAAACATTTGAAAGGACTGGAAGATCAATTTATTCCATTTTTCCATTTGGCTTTTAAAGGAAAACTAAAAATATCAAATTAGGAAGAAAAAAACGTTCCTTATATTTAGAAAAAGACCCAAAAATTATATAAATGTTTCTTTAGGCAAGAAAATAACCCTTGCGGCAACTATCTATACTGCTTTTTAGTCCACTAGCAAAAATTTTCATTTATTTTTCAAACTAAGTACTCTTATGCAAATGGGGTGAAACTATAAGTCATTGGGAATTTAGTATTTAGGGGAAGATAGAGTAGATATAATATAATACACCACACCCTTTTTCTGACTGAATACAGTTCCTGGTTGAACTTGGTTGATTCTGTTAATGGCCTTGTCATAATAGCTTCAAGACTTCAATTGTCCTTACATTCCAGAACACATGTAGTCTCTCCTCCTCCTTCTTTCCATATGATGTTTTTAGACTCTTATTATTATTTTTTTTTGACAAAAATGGATCCTTCGTAAGGTTCATTGTCGAGTGGAAAATTATCTCCAAGCTCTTTGCATTTGGCAACACTTTACCGAGGGACTTTGGAGGTCATAAAGGCCTTTGAGGAAACGCAATAGCTCTTGGCAAAGAAGTTTGGGGGCCATTTGGAAAATGCAATTACATTTCCATAGGGTGTAGCCTAAGGAGAAGCATTGAGCTCTCCGGCATGCTTAGCTCTGAATTAATGAAATTTTTTAAATGTCTAATCTCATCTACTGGGTGGTAAAGACTGATCGTATGGTTCTGGTTTGTGTTCTGGCTCACTTGCAGGGAAAAGCAAAGCTTTATGTTTCTCAAACTTTTTACTTTGGTAAAAATTATTGCTTGATGTTGGGAGTAAACTCCTGTTGCATCATGGAGCATTTTGGATTTATTCTCTTATTGATCTATGCCCCGAAACTTTAGAACTTTGGTATAATAGGCAGAAAATGTTTTGTTTGGGACAGGCGAATTCATTCACCAATTCTTTTACCTATTGCTTTATTTACTTAAGCTTTTTATTTTCTGCATTTGTGTTGGCTGCTTTAGGAACATTTCATCGTTAGGAATTTGAGCACCTTGATTTGGCTGCTTTTTATATACTATTTCACATTGATTTGGCTTTAATTCAATTGCTGAATTTTTTCTTTATTATATGTCTCAAATCTATTCATGCTCATATTGTTGAAAGATGGCAAGTTCAACAAAGGAAAATGCATATTGGACCACCGAAGATGTGGAAACATATTGTAAGTTGTGTGTTGAACAAATCGATAAGGGTAATCGTCCTGCAACCAACAAGAGAGATGGATGGACTGCCATAATTAATAAGTTCGAGGAGTTGAGGGGCAAAAAGTACGATAAAATTCAAATGAAGAGTAAGTGGGATAATCTTAAGGAAGAATGTAAAAGATGGAGGACATTGGTTTATAATGAAACGGGATTAGGATGGGATCCAAGGAGAAAAACCATTGATGCGAGTGATGAATGGTGGGAGAGTAAAATTCAAGTGTTTATCACTTGTTTTTTTACTTTTCGATTAAATTCTCATTTTCAATTATATACAACTTACTCAAATGCTTTTTATAATAGGCTAATCCTAAGTTTAAGGTTTTTAGGACGAAAGACATACCTCCTGATCTTGAAGTGTTGCTAGATAGAATGTTCAGGGATACGGTTGCTACTGGAGGAATCACTTGAAATCCTACATAAGGTTTATGTGTTGATGAGAGTGTTGATGCCACACAACCCAACATTGATGATGTCATAGGATCTACTGATGATAATTTGGAATGTCATGTGGGTGAAAATATTGATGAACCAATTTAAACTCGGGCTCGTAAAAGAGTGGCGCAGACTTCAACGAGGCAAACTCGAGGAAAGAAAGACAATAATTTGAGCCCAGCATAATTGCTTGGAAGCCAGATTAACATGCTTTGTTCTACTGTTGAAAGTAGGAATGCTGATGCTGTTGTCTCTCGAGCACATGATGGATTTGGTCCTTACAAGGACCTCATATCTATGTTGGATGCCATACCGGAGATTGTGCAAGATGAAAAGCTGTATTTTTTTGCAATCAAACATTTTAAGCAAAAGATAGACAATAGTCAAGTCTTCATGAGCTTGAATTCCGATGCCCTGAGGGTGAAATATCTAAAGCTTGAGATGGAAGAACTTAATCATGACTAAGATGTTGTCATAGCTTCTTATTTGAATTTTTGAATATGCTATTTTATTTTTATATCCGAACTCTATTTAAATTATGTATGGACCTAATTTATATTTATATTTTTATTGTAAGAATTGTTTCTAATTGAGGTTCTCTTTATGTGGTTGATTTATATATATGTTGATTGATACTATTGTTTTTCTTAATGAATTGTCTAGATTATTCATTGTTTTTTTCTTATTCTAACTCTATATTTTGTTACATTAGGCAATTATGGATGATTCTCAACAAAAGGAAAATCGTGAACAAGAGGAAGATGAATTCCTAGATTTGCTTTCAATTGCTAATGCTTCAATTGCTTATCAAGCATTGCACCTTGGCAAACAACCTTCTATGACCTCATCATCTACAGGTCATGCATGGATGAGAGAGTTGATGGCCGAAGATACTAATCCAATAAGATGCTATAATATGTTTAGAATGCATAGGGATGTATTTAATAATTTAACATGTGACTTAGTAACACGTTATGGCCTTAAAGGATCTAGGAATACTAATGTTGTAGAAATGGTTGGAATGTTTCTTTATATGTTGGGATATGGTATAGGTAACCGGGTAGCACAAGAGCGCTTCCAACGCTCCGGGGAAACCATAAGTAGGCACTTTAGTTTAGTTTTAAATAAATTATGCAATATGGGAAAAGATTTGATCCAACCAAGTGATTGACAATTTCGGGAAGTTCCAGAGAAGATTAGAAAAGATCGACGATTTTATCCATATTTTAAGGTAAATAATGATTGTATAATAAAAACGAAAAACTAAATTTAAATCATGTAATATTTGTATTATTTGTTTTATGATTACATTGGAGCTATGGATGGTACACATATCCCAGCAATGATACCGGTGTATGATCAAATTCGCTTTATTGGTAGAAAAGGAAAGACTACTCAAAATGTGTTGGCCATATGTAATTTTAATATGGAATTCATTTACGTTAGTGCCAGTTGGGAGAAACAAGCTCATGATACTCGTGTCTTCTATGATGCCATTAGAAGACGTGATGCATAATTTCCCAATCCACCTCTAGGTTGATTAATTAATGATTCATGTACATCCATATATATGTTTATGTGGCATATGTTAATTAAATTTATATTATATTTGTGTAGGTAAATATTATTTAGTAGATGCTGGATATCCAAATTTCACGGGTTATTTGGGGCCATATAAAGAAGTTAGATATCATTTGCTAGAATTTCGACAAGGTCTTACACCTACGGATCATCGAGAAGTGTTTAACCATGCACATTCCTCACTTCGCTCAGAAATTGAACGAGCCTTTGGCGTATTAAAAATGAAGTGGAAGATTTTAACTATTATGCCAAGTTATCCTTATAAAAAATCAAGTGCAAATTGTTATAGCTACAATGGCTTTGCACAATTTTTTAAGAAAAAATGCCGTAACTGATATGGATTTTGAAACAACGGATTTGGATCCCGAGTATGGATATTCAGTCGACCGTAATGTTGTAAATGAGGGGACAAGTGCTTCAAATGACAATGCATTCCCTGACATGGCACGTTTACGTGATGAAATAGCTATGAATTTGATAAATAGTTAAGGACGTTTGTAATATGTAACGATAACTTATTTCTTTTTTTGGGACATATGTTGTAATGTTTATTGTGATGAAATTACTCTCTATTTTTAATTGAGTTTGATGTGATTTTTTATTTTAAATTTTATTAATGTCTCTTACACATTATTCTCAACTTGAATATATATAAATTAAGGCCAATGATTTTTGTTTTTGATTTTAAACAAATTAAAGTTGCAAAATTTTAAAATTGGCACATAAAAAGACTTTTCAAATGTATGTATTTATCAAACAGCATTTTTCCCAAGTTACATCTCAAAGCATCTTTTCAATTTTAATTTACTAAATAATATTTACATTTCAATAAACCTTTTTAGACTAAAGGCATTTGCATTTTCAATGACGTTCCCCTAGAGCCGAATTAAACGGGGCCTTAATCTCTAAGAGCGTTTGTCTGTCTCTCCCGTCCTCGCCGTTGCGCTTCTGCTCAGCCCGTCGTCGCGATATTCATGCTTAACGTCGCCCGTCGCCCTGGCCACCTCACAGCAGCCGAGCCGAGCTTAGCGAAGCGACGCCTCCAGATAGTCCTCATTACCTCCTCTCTCTCTCTCTCTCTCTCTCTCTCTCTCTACTTGGACATGCTCCGGAGGCTTTTCACCTGCGGAGTAGGCTTGGCGGTCGTTAAATATATAAAATTGATCCTTAGCGTCATAGAGTGCAGTCGTGAAAAATTGAAACTTCGTTTCGGCTTATTAGAGTTGCAGTACTCGAATGTGAAGGGAAAGGGAATTCGGTTTTTAACCCTGCAGAAGCAAGCCCCTCGCAATTGCCGAATTCTCCTAGCAACGGAAGGGGGAAAACCGAGTGAATTGAAGCGAGGACGTTTCCAGCATGAGTAAGGGGGGAAAATGAGAGCGTCCTTATTGAACGGCAACAGTTCCGGTCTTGTTCTTGGAAGCATCGTCCGTAGTGGCAATTCTCTTGCTTTAGGAGGTGTTTGGAGTCCTCTTAAGGCGCGAAACCAACTAAACAGTAGGGCTCTTGAGTTGCAAATCGATGTCGACGAATTCGCCGGTGGTGCAAGTGAAGGAAAAGATAGATTTGACAGAAAAGGAGAAGATGATCTTTGATCGGCTTCTCGCCACCGTTCGCCATTTTGATCTCCCTACCCAGCTGCAGGTCGCTGGTGGCTGGGTCCATGATAAGGTTAGTGTATATTCTAGTGCAGCAAGGTGTTTGCTTCGATGTGCGTTTAAGTTCTTTTGCGGTACTAATCGTGTAAAAGCATGTTGTTTTGTGTTTATTGTGAGATATTTTCTCCAATTACATTTAAGTTATATCCAGTTCAAGTTCTTACTTTTCCCTTCCGATAAAATGCGTTTTTCCTTTTGTTTGATTGGGTTTTTTTTTGGATGCATTACTTTTGTTAGTACTTATGTTGTTCTATTTCTACAATCAGTGGGAACATCGACTAATCGAGGTCTTTGTCAATGTTGTTCTATTGTTTGTTAAGGTACTGGGATTGAGACTGCATTTTTTGATTATTTAGTCATTGGGCGTTATCATTTGCAGGGGATAGCTCTATGGTGATGTCCATAATAAATCTTCAAGTTTAGGAATGAGAATGGTTACTTTGAATTATTTTTTTTTTAAAATAGGTTTAGTATTACAAGTTACAAAAATAATGTGTGAACTTCATAATTTCAAAGGCTGCATTTTGGGAATAATAGGTATCTGCTAGTTATTTTGGCAATTGCCTCAACAGTCGGCGCTATTAGCAAGCGAAGAAAGATGTTTTCATAATCCACATGAAACATACTTAAATACAAAAGAAAAACAAGAAGATGTACTCTAAAAAGTTTACAATAGCCTATTTTCCATGGTTACTCGCCGCTTTCAGTCGTTTGTTACTCTCAGCTGCTGCCATCTCGAGCCAGTTGGGTGACCTTAGGTGTCACGTGATATTAAAGATGGACATTTAGAGATGCAAGACTCTCGATTCTTCATGATTAACTGTTTCTTTCACTTCATGAAATTTGAAGTGCTAGACATCTATATACAGTGGATTCTACATCTTAAATGTGATCTATGTGTTGGGTTTGGCACGCATGTGGTTTAGGTTGTGCCACACCCTTGTAACTTTTAGCAAGTCTCACTAGAAACAATCCATTTCTATCTGTGTGGTCACAATGCTTTTCGCTGACCTCAAAACACAACCCAAAAACTATTAAGTCAGTCAAATAAGTCAAAGAAGTGTTACAATTGCCTATCTCGTGCATATCTTACGAACTCTATATCCCTCCAAATAAAGACTGTCTTCAGAAATTCATCACCTCATGATTAGTAAAGCAGTCTCCCAAGAGATAAAGCCACTCTCGAGGGTATCGACACTTGCAAAATCTTTTTCATATTGAGATCAATTGACCCTCTTATGTTTGTTTCTCCAAGGGCTTCGAAATATGATTAAGTGAAGAACAAATGGTTCTCTTTGGGTGGAATAGGAGTGTGTGCAGGATGAAGTATGTACTTTTGAGAATACCCTTTTCTGCTCCATTTTTTGCCCCTTGATTTTTTTTTTTTTTTCGTTTTTTGGTCTTATTATCTGGCAGGTCTACTGTCTTCATGAGCTCTGCAGAAGGGCTTTTCTTTTTTGTCTCTTGCAATTCTCTCTTAACTTGTTCTTTTGTATGTTAGGCATGAAATATGGTTTTGTTGGCATAGTTGAATTTGGAACTTCTTGTACATGAATATTTGTCCATATTGTCTGATCGAATTAGGTTGTGGTATATTATTGTGGCAGATGCTGTCTCCATTCTGATTGGGTATTTGAAGACATTTTTTATATGAATTTAGTTTTGTAGCGACCCAGACCAGTCAAAACATCTGGAAACAGCAAGGAGGCGCCTTTATGATACATGGATAGATTTTGTGAACACAAGGTCTGAAAGGTACGGTGAGAATTGTCACGCCCCGATCCTCGGGCACGCACACATCCTTCTCTTGGTCGATTTTAATATGCGATATCCCAGGACTATGTATCGCCGACCCTTTCATTTTTAAGCACATGCGGAAACAGTTAAAATCCCCAGACAATAAAACGATGGGATAGAAAAGCAGGGCCATATTTTTCATATTGAAACTTATAACCAAACTTTTATACAAAACACAAACCGCTTCATAACTATTCACTTCAAAAGGAATTCTCAAAAAAAGATAGACTCTCAGTCCATCCAGGCCGTACTCAAGGCCCCTCTCAATTATATCTGCTTCTTTCCAAAAGTCATTCTCCTTAAGTTTCACCTCCGAGATTTCCTTCCCAGACTCCTCCTCCTCAGCTCCTCATCGGGGTCCTAAAATGTTTTTCCCCAAACCGGGATGAGACAACGTCTCAGCGAGTTCTACCCCACTAAGCCCGATTAGTAAACTATTATACCACAGGCTGCCTATACACGCATAGGGCAGAAGACATACCTTGGCCTCAAATTCCACCTGCATATTAGCACAGTTCAATAGGCACCCAAGCAATCACATTACAGATCGACATTTCGATCAATCGACCCAATCGATCATACACCAACAAAACCACTCACGATCAATTCCATTCAATCAATCATTTCACAATATCATATTAAAGCAAAGATCAATCGACCTAGTCGATTACATGTCAATTCGACTATTCCCCAGTCGTTTCCCTTATTCAGTTTCAAATCGTACTCACAACTTCACAAGCATAGACTACCAAATATTGGTAACAAATTACGGTCCCGAAGGACACGACCTATCTTTAGGTAGCAAATGACGGCCTAATGGGCACGACCTTTAATAGGTGGTGAATTACGGCCTTATCAGGCGCGACTCGTTTCGGGTGGCAAATTACGGCCTTAACAGCGCCCATATCCGGTGGCGGATTACGGCCTTCTCGGGCGCGACCGTATCTAGTGGCAAATTACGGCCTTCTCGGCGCGACCCGTATCGGGTGGCAGATTACGGCCTTCTCAGGCGCGACCCGTATCGGGTGGCAGATTACGGCCTTCTCAGGCGCGACCCGTATCGGGTGGCAAATTACGGCCTTCTCAGGCGCGACCCGTATCGGGTGGCAGATTACGGCCTTCTCAGGCGCGACCGACTCCAAATTCGGTGGCAAATCTCGGCCCAACTGGCATAGCCATACTTCGACGGCTTCCGAGGTTTAACTCACAACCTCTCACAGTCAAATTCTAATTGAATGCCGACACTGATCAATCTTGAGATGAATCCCCACATACTCATCAACTCACTCAATTTTCACACGATATTAACATACCCGATGAATCTTAGCCAAGAGTATATTCAAATCACTCTCACAATTCTACTCACTTTACAACTCAACAAAGTATCATAAATGCTGAATAAACATACTTGGCCATTTACCAACCAATAATTCAATCTCAATCAATTCCAATCAATTTAGGGTAAATCCCCAAAATATCACAATTTATTTAATTCCATACAACGTGGAGCTCAAATAAATAAACGGACTGCGCCACGACGATCAGCACAAGATTTCGGTCGTTGGCCATCAAAATCTTAATTTCCGAAAAATAATTAATTAATTTATTAATTTCGAAAATTAAATAATTAATATTAAAAATTCAATTTAGCTCAAAATAAAGCCCGATTAAATAAACGGACTTCACCACGGTCATCAGCATAATTTTCCGGTTCCAGACCATCTCTATCGAATTTTCGGAAAATAAATAATTATTTAATTTAATTCCCAAAATTAATATTTAAATACTAAAAAATCCACTTAGGCCTGAAAAGCCTAATTGGAGCCCACTAAGGGTAGGGAAAAATCCCGAGGCATTTCCAATAATTAGTAGACCACGTCTACTTGCTAATTGCACAATCAATTTATTTAAATTGCATCACAATTGACTAATAATTGCTAATTTATTCTAATCTAACAACCTAAACATAATTAATTAAATCTAAACCAACCTTAAGCATAATTAGCCAACTAATCCTGGATTAGTGAGATTACTCACCAAATCGCGCGCAAATCGGATCAATCAGACGGGGGCGACGCGAGGAACAAATCTTCCCAAAGTACGGCTCGGGTTCGGGGCCCGAAAACGGCCCAAAAGTGGGCCCGAACCAGCTGGAAACCCATTTCGTGGGTTGCTGGTTGGCTACAAAACTGGGGAAAACAGAGATGGTTAGGGGCGGAGAAGGGTTCGGAAGAGCGGGCGGTGCTCCGGGGAGGATCGGTGGAGGTCCGGCGGCTTCAAACGACAGCCGGAGGTGGCCGAACGGGGGCTGAACCGAGCTGAACAGAGGCCAAACGGCCTGGACGGCGCACGGCGGGGATGGCGAGGCGCGAAGGAGACGGGCGGTTGAACGCACGGCGTCGCACGGGTGGTGCGAACGGCGGCTCGACGGCGACGGCGAGCTGCTTCGGCGAGCTGCTGCGTTTTTGCCGTCTTCGGTTCGGCTTCTGCTTCGCACAAACCAGAGAGAAAAGAGGGAGAAGGTGGGTTACGAGAGAGAGAGTGAGGGCAGGAGAGATAAGAATGTTTGACTGGTCAAAAGTAAAAAGGTGAAGGGGAAGAGCAAAGTGGAAGCCAGCAAGAGGGAAAAAGGGGGAATGGTTGGCGTGGGGGAGGGTTTCGCACGAAGGTGGGGGGAAAAGGGGAGAGGAGAGAGAGAAAAAGAGAGAAAAGGAGGAGAGAGGGAGAGAAAAGAAATAATATAAAATATAACACCCCATGATCTTATTTTTCTTTTCTTTTCTCTTTTCCTTTCTATTTTTTTTTTGGTCTTCAATTTATTCACAAATTCTCCAAATCGAAGTCCAATTTCGATGAAGTAAAATCTCATTCCATTTTCTGTAAGTCCCTGACACTCAAAAGCTCGGCTTGGAAGTCCAAATTTTCTTTCATTGAGCCCATCCGAATTTCTGCTATTTTTCCGAAATGTCCGAATCGGTTTTCCACAAAATCTCGAACTCAACGAAATTACTCCGAAAGACAAGATGACGTCCTATAAATGATAGTGACATGCTCGAATGTCCGATTCCGACTCCGAATTCAATTTCATGGTTAAAATCGGCCGAACGCGATTTTAGTCCGATCCGACCTATTGAGTAGCTTTTAGGGATTTTACCGCGGTTACATCCCTTAACGGCTTCACCCAATAGATTGGTTAACTCGTGAGTGATCAGCTCAGAGAAAAAGGACCATCGGCACGTCGACGAGATGTCCATTTCATATGTTCGGGACGAGGTCGAAATTCGGGATGTCACAAGAATAGCCGCATTCCCACCCAGTTGTATGCAGTAGTACAGCTGTTAATTCATCTGTTGTATGTTTTCTTTCCACCTGTATCTTATTATCTTGTTTAGTCAGGGCTTACTAGACAGTATCATTACCAGTAAATAGCAAAAATAGTTTTCAGCTCTTTTGGGAAGTTTCTATTTTAAGGGAAATAAAGACAAGCAAATTAGTTAGGTGGTATCAATAGGGCAGCCGCTTGCATGCTCCATGGTGGTACTTGTACTTAAGGAATGCAAGTGTACAAATGGCAATTATGTGGCTCATAATCAATAGTAAAGTGACTTGATTTCTGACAATCACATGTCTATTCTTGAATAGTCTTGGTCCAGGAGCTTTCTTCTAAACTATTTTTCTTTTTGTTGCTAATTCACTTGAGAGACTTGTTGAACAAACGTTGTTTTCTTGAAAGTGTCGAGTATATCATCAAAGATAAGAGGGCTTAAGAATCATCATGAAAGCTAAATGCAATGAGCTCAAGGCCTTTTACATTTTGTGTCCATGGCCATTCATTTGTGACATTAGCAGAGCGTTTTCTCTTAGATTGTTAATGCTTGGAGCAAATCTTTGTTTATTTATCGCTTTGTCCTCTCTCTCCATGCACTGGTGCTTCCAATGTGATTGCTTTTGTTCAACTATTTATGACCCGAAAATCTTGCTGGTTTCTTGGTTGTTACTTTTGTGAATGGTCGTCAAATTTGACTTATCTTACAGGATTTTGGCACTGCTGAAGAGGATGCTTACAGAAGGGATTTAACTATAGACAGGTGTCTCTTCTATTTTATGTAACTGATAAATTGCTCTTGAATCAAAATGTTGATTGCATCAGATTCTGTTTATCTCAAAACAATTCATTGCTTTGTTTTAAGTGTTGTTTGATCTAACACCTGTTAGTTAAACATATTTTGACTGCATCAAATTATTCTATTACTCTATAACTGGTACATAACAAATTTTTCTGTTACCCTATACAAACTTATTTCCGGTTACTGATAGCGGACATAGTCTGCTCTTCTGCGAAGTATATGTAGCTTGAAACTTACTGCGTGCTGATAATTTAATGCCAATTAACTAGATGACGATTACAGAGGAATTGCTGGTTGTTTTGATTTTCTGGTCAGCTGGCAAGAAGTCACGGGATGTACAGTCTTTCATATCTTTATTTGGATCTCTCTCTCTCTCTCTCTCTCTCTCTCTCTCTCTCTCTCTCTCTCTCTCTCTCTCTCTCTCTCTCAGCTAATAAAGTGGTTTAGCACCACACGCCTTTCATTAGTTTTGTGAAATGTATGTTAATGAAGTTGGATTCTGAAGACTATAGTCCACTCTATTTTAAACATGACTGGACATCCAGATAACAGTTGCTTCTTTATATGTTTAAGGTATGAAGTTTGTTTTCTTCAATCTGCTTCTGTACTTCAAACAGCTTGCTACTCTTATTTGCATCATTCCTCTCTATATTGGTCCAGTCGTTTGATGACCTAAGTTTTTATCTGACAGCATGTTTTACAATATCAACACCAGCTCAGTTGAAGATTTAACTCGGAGAGGATAGAATAGATTTTTTGACTTGATTTTCTTTTTGTGAGACCTTTTTTGTGGAATTATACTATATTAATTCTTCTGCTTTTTGAATTGTCGTTCACTATACAGGGATTGATGATCCTAAATCATGAAAAATTGTGACACCTCTAGGCCCAAAAGAAACGTTTCTGGATGATCCCCTGCGTGTTATTCGTGCTGTTCGCTTTGGTGCTGTTTTATTTAAATTTTGTTGAGCTTCTGTTTGTTGTGTTTATTTAGTTCTGGATATTCTTATTCAGTGTGCCCGAGACCATTTATAATGCGACCCATTGCTATTTGTTTGTTAGTAGAACAAATGGATGTATAATGTATATAAACATGGGAAGTTCTATTGTATCTTCGTCAATGCCATAGCTTGTTGCCTTCGGACTAGTTGCATGAAATTGTGTTAAGAGTTGCATGTGACAGTCTAATACACATGCATAAAACAAATGCCGTCCTCCTTCTATTCACTTCCTTTTTTCTGTACAAATGGATGTATTACGAGGGTAAACATGTGACTGCATAGGTAAGTAAAAGATTTTAATCAAGAAAGTAACAATCGCATGAAAGATATACCTACAATAGAGTGTGCTAGAACCATGAGCCTACCGTTTGTACTTTATGTATGATTCTTTTCTTTCAAAGACTCTTGGATCCTCTTGCATCCTCCCAATCCCTGAATTGGGAATGCTTAATGATTTCATTATTAGATGAGCTTTGTAAACCTTGCATTTTCGCAACTCATCCTACAAAGAAGCTTTCCTTTTCATTCTTCTGCCATGTGATGTGGATGCTCATTTTTCTTTAATTTGTACTAGAGTTTTGCGAGATCAAAAAGGAGCTTTCTGTTTTATTATCTATTGTCCGGTCGTCTTTGTGCCTCCATGTTCATAATCTTGTGTTTATTTCAGGCGCAAGGTTCAGATTTACGTTGGATGAAGAGCTGAAGAGAGCTGCCGCATCCAATGATGTCAAAGATGGACTTGCAGCTAAAATCAGTAGAGAGCGCATTGGAACAGAAGCATGTGTCTATAACATTCCTTTATTGGCTGCTTTATCTCATATAAATGTTTTTTGGTGGAAGTTCTTGTGCATGTGGTCTTTATTTTTTTCTCTCAACATGTGTATAAGATTTGTATTTTCCGTTTGAATGTTACTTCTCATTGATGAGTTGGGAACTTGGGATCAATGTTTTTCCCCTTCTTCGGTATGGCAGGTTGATCTGATGATGTCGCGCAATGAACCAATTAAAGCTATTGCTTACATCTATGAGTTACAAAGTGTTTTGGGTTGTCTTCAGTCTACCTCATGAACATGAACCGACATTGCCAGAAGAGTGCGATGGGTTGGTTTGTTGGATTGCGTTCACCACTGACCATTTCTCAAAGAGTAATTCACGCCTATAATGTTAAAAACCGATGGTTTTGGACTCACGGAGTGACAATATATCAGGTGAGAAGTAAACCTTCTTGTAAAAATAGGATTTTGTAATTAAGTCAATGTGAAATTACTGAAAAAATAAATGAGGAATAATAAAAGACCCAAAGGTTTACGTGATTCAACCCAAGTGTCGGTATTTACATCTACGGGGAGAGCCAATAACATAAATTTGCTATAATCGAAGAAATGGAGTTACAATTGCTCAACATCCTCAAGTGTTTCTCATGCTTAAAATTAAACTAAACCAAGGTATTAACAAATAAATAATTCATTTTGGATGTGATAAATCACAGCACAAATTGCACGCTTTGTCCGTGACCAAGTAGGAGCTCTCTTTGAGACGGCTGAAAATCAAGGACAACATCCGTTGTTGATTTCCTTTCTTCGTGGCACAACTTTCCCGCATGTCACTGCACAGCTGTCAAATCCTCCATTTTGACGTAAGTGTATGTGCCCCTTTCTTTGGTTCGGCCAATCTGCAGTACTTTTAAAGTCCAACTCTTGGTTTGGGTTAAATTTGCATATTGGATCGGGTTTCGCCATGTAAAAAGGTTCATTTTGATCAATGAGAATGCATATGCTTTTGAAGGTCTTCATTTCTTATTTAGTTAAATCAGAGACTTTGCTTGCAACTTGTTAGGACACAGAACTCAAATGGAAAAGCATATGGCAATTATGATCCTATTTTTTGCGCCCATCTCCCATTATGGACGAACCAAGCGATGGATACTAACCATACGGATCGGCTTGCTTTAATCTACTTCAGAGACAGTGTGGATGAGGATCCACTCGGAGTCTTGAGCTCGTGGAATGCTTCTTCTCATCATTGTGAGTGGCAAGGTGTTGTATGTGGTAGACGACATCCTAAAAGGGTTGTGTCCCTTAACCTGAGGTCGAAAGGCTTGGCTGGTCTTCTATCACCTCATGTCGGAAACCTCTCTTTCTTGAGGAGCCTTGTTCTACTAAACAACAACCTTCATAGTAAAATTCCACAAAGTATTGGCCACTTGTTTCGCCTTCGCCATCTCATTCTTAGTAACAACTCATTTGGCGGACCAATGCCTACTAATCTTTCTCGTGCTCAAACCTTGAGATTTTGAATCTCATCGATAACCAACTTGTGAGCAAAATTCCTGATGAGCTTGGCTTGGCTCTTTGTCAAAGCTTTGGTATTTCGATTTGTCTAAAAATAGTCTTACAGGATCTATTCCTCATTCTATTGGAAATCTCTCCCAACTTTTCGATCTTTCCATTGGGACAAATGGGTCGCAAGGAGAGATTCCCAAGACATTGTCCAAGCTTCGTGCTTTGAGGTTTGTTCAATTGGCGTTTAACCAACTCACCGGCGAGATCCCTCTAGCAATCTTCAACATGTCTGGCATTATCTATTTCAGTGCCGGTGACAATCAATTGAGAGGCAACATTCCCCCTTGTATCGGCGATACTCTTTCTTCTCTCGGTTATCTTGATTTTCATAATAATTTGTTTACTGGCATTATACCTCTGTCCTTGTCGAATGCCTCTAGCCTTCGGTACATCTACTTTGACTATAATAGTTTTCATGGACCGATGCCCACAAATCTTGGAAAGCTAAAAGCTCTCGAAGCAATGTTACTTGCTTTTAACCAATTGCGAGATAACTTCAGTTTCGTTACTTCATTGACTAATTGTTCAAGGCTTTTAAATTTTGTGGTGGACCAGAATTTTCTTGAAGGTCAATTGCCGGATTCCATTTGCAATCTTTCCAATAGCATTAGAGTAATTGCTATGTCGTCCAATACAATGTACGGAACCATTCCTCCAGGTATTGGCAATCTCTTCAACCTGTCCTATCTTGACTTATCAAACAATTCGTTAGGTGGTGGTGTTCCCTCTTGTATTGGAGCACTCCATAACTTGATTGAATTGTACTTAAGCAGAAACATGCTAACAGGAGAGATTTCGTCATCGATCGGTAATTTGACGTTATTGAATCGCCTTCACTTGCTGTTCAACGACTTCTATGGGGAAATGCCACAGAGCCTTGGTAACTATAGGCAGCTAATCGAGCTTGAGCTTTCCAATAATAATCTAAGTGGTTCAATCCCATGGGAGGTCCTTGGCCTTTCTACCATTTCAATTATATTTAGCTTAGCGCACAACCATTTGAATGGATCTCTTCCGTCTCAAGTTGGGTCCTTGACCAATCTTGTCGAATTGGATCTATCTTACAATAAGCTAACAGGACCAATTCCTAGCTCCATGAGCAAGTGCTTGCTATTGGGGCGGCTCAACTTAGCAGTCAATTCCTTTCATGGTGAAATTCCTCTAGCTTTAGGTACATTACGGGGCTTACAAGAGTTGGATATTTCCCATAACGACTTATCTGGTGAAATCCCTAGCTTTCTTGCTCAACTTATTGATCTAAAGTACTTGAATCTATCTTCAAACAAGCTTGAAGGAGAAGTTCCGAAGCAAGGAATATTTCTCAATGCTAGTGCAGTGTCTCTTTTTTAGAATAAGAATCTTTGTGGAGGTATTGCAGAACTAAACCTTCCTTCTTGTAAATCGAATACCTCCAAACCATTACAGACCAAAAAAGTTAGAGTAATTGCCACAGTGGCGGCTGTCTTGTCATATTTCATTTTGTGTATTTGCCTATTTATCTTTTGGTACTGGAGAAAGAAGTCGAAAAAAAAAATACCTCTTCAACTGAATTGCCATTTGAACACAAATTTTCGATGGTCTCTTATGAGGAGCTCTTTAGAGCCACAGATGGATTCTCTAAGAACAATGTGATCGGTAAAGGGAGAAATGGTATCATCTATAAAGCAACCACACAAGAAGGTGGTTGGGTGGCGGCTAAAGTGCTTAACTTGGGCCATAGAGGTGCTTTGAAGAGCATCATCTCGGAATGTCGAACCTTAGGGGCCATAAGACACCGAAATCTCATGAAGATATTGAATGTGTGCTCAAGTGTGGACTATCACGGGAACGATTTCAAAGCTCTATTGTACGAATACATGGCTAATGGGAGCTTATAGAATTGGATACACCAAGGAAACGAAGAGGATGTTGATCATAAACATGAACATGGAAAGCCAGGACATTTGGGACTAATGCAAAGGATAGACATTGCCATTGACATAGCTTCCGCAATCAAATATCTTCATAGGGATTGTAGCCCAAAGATTGTACACGGAGATTTGAAGCCGAGTAATGTCCTTCTAGACAATGAGATGATGGGATGAGTTGGGGATTTCGGCCTAGCAACGATTAGCTCTGCTGTGACAACAGAGGCCATGGACATTGACGACCATAGCAGCTCAATGGCAGTGAGGGGTTTCGTAGGCTATGTCCCTCCAAGTAAGAAAATTCATTAATTCTCTATGTTTTATTTGTGTTGGCCTTTAGATGAAATATTTATTTTCGTTGTATATTGCTTGATGCACACTATTTTAGAGTATGGCATGGGGGACATGGTATCCACACAAGGCGATGTGTATAGCTATGATATTGTTTTATTGGAAATGTTAATTGGGAGGAGAGCCATGGAAGAGGCTTTCAAGGACCATTTAAATCTCCACGACTTTGTCAAGGTGGCTTTGCCAGATCAAGTGATGGAGATTATGGACTTAGCCATTTTTAATGGAGAAAGTGAGAATGATGTTAAGAGAAAGAGAGATTGTGTTGCCTCTATCTTAAGGATTGGAGTTGCGTGTTCAATGGAGTCACCGCGAGATCAGATGGACGTGGCCGAAGCCCTCAAGGAATTTCATAAGATTCGGGCTAGGTATGGATCCAAGTAGAGGCTTGGATGAAGCAAGTTCAGCTCCTGGACACTTGGACTAATCTTTATCTTAAGATTAATTTTGCTTTTTGAACAAGAAAAATTTGGATGGCACTATTCTTTATCTTTGGTTTTAACTCTTTTCCACTTGGCCGAAAGAACTCATATGCTAGTTAAATTTATGCAATCTATCTCCATCTCTATTCCCCCTCCCCTCTTTACAAACTCACTTCTCTTTATATGAATTTTCCGTTTCTGAATTTTCCCCTTAAAGTCCATCCCTAATAAATTTCTTTAGATGCATTATTTTAATATATATTTATAGATTTATAAATGTAGAGAAATATAAAGTACAGATGTATCTTATAAAAGGTAATAAATTATATCAATGCCTATTAATTTTTAAATGATAATTCATATTGTGGATTAATAGGAGAAGTAAAAGTAAAGTCAATGAGATTATTTTATTTCGCCAAGGTTGATTTTAGGTGGCGGCTTTTTTTGTACTTTTGTATTTTTTGTTGTAATGGGAAGATGATCTTTTTAACAATATAAAATCTTAGGTCATACACTTAGATGTTAAAAATTTGAGAATTCAATTGTACAATTTAAAGAAGTTAAAAAAATAACAATAACATTATTAATTTTAGGGTTAATAGCACAAAAAATCCCGAATTAATATATATGTGATAAATTTACCAAACTTGATTTATTGACTATAAAAAACTTTAAACCATATATTTATGTCAAATTTACCTTCCGTTTTGTTAAATTTTATTGTTAAATTGCTTAATTGAATGATTTGACCAATTTGGGTTTTTAGCATCCATTTATTACATGTGTGCCGATTTGTAATTTTTCATGATATTAATCAAATAATGGAAATTAATGAAAGATAAATTTATCACAAGTATATGGTTTGGAGTTTTTGGTGGATAAAAAATTAACTTGAAATAAATTTATTATAGGTATACCAAACTGAAATTTTTTAATGAATCAAAAAATTAATTTGTATCAATGTTAACGATTTGAGATTTTTGGTGTCGTTAATCCGAAATTTTATTGTGGCTTTCTTATCACGCGTCATCGACTGGAAGTCTTCATCTCTGGGCGTCGGTCTGTCTCTCCCGCCCACGCCGTTGCGCTTCTGCTCAGCCCATCGTCGCCGTGTCGCCTCCACTCGTCACTGTCTAATTCCTGCCTTTGCCTCCGAAGCAGCCGCCATCTTTATGCTTTCAACGCCTCCAGGAACTCCTCATCGCCTCCTCTCTCTCTCTCTCTGTGTCTCTCTCTACTCGGACATGCTCCGGAGGCTTTTCGCCTGCGGAGTAGGCTCGGTGGTCGTTAAATATATAAAATTGATCCTTAGCATCATGCGGTGCACTCGTGAAAAATTGAAACTTTGATTGGGCTTATTAGAGTTGCGACGATACTCGATTGTGAAGGAAAAAGGAATTCGGCTTTACCCTGCAGAAGCAAGCCCCCCGCGAGTGCCGAATTCGTCTAACAACGGTAGTGGCGATTGCCTCGCTTTAAGAGGCGTTTGAGGCGCGAAACCTGCCTAAAACAGCAGGGCTCTGGAGCCGCAAATCGATGTCGACGGATTCGCCGGTGGTGCGAGTGAAGGTAAAGATAAATTTGACAGAGAAGGAGAAGATGATCTTTGATCGGCTTCTCGCCACCGTTCGCCAATTTGGTCTCTCTACCCAGCTGCGGGTCGCAGGCGGCTAGGTTCGTGATAAAGTTGGTGAATTGGCAAGCGCAGTAGAGTGTTCGCTTCGATGTGCGTTTAAGTTCTTTTGCGGTACTAATTGTGCATAAGCATGTTGTTTTGTGCTTCTTTTGAGATATTTTTCTCCGATTACGTGTTTGGTTATATCCAGTTCAAGTTCTTGCTTTTCCTCCCTATAAGACGTGTATTGTCTTTGTTTGACTGGGGTTTTTGTTCCTTCGGTGTGTGAATTTCGAAAATTGCAGTGTAGGAGCATCAACTAATCGAGGTCTTTATCGTTGCGGTTCTATTGTTTGTGAAGGTGCTGGGATTGAGACTGTATTCTTTTGACTATTTGGTCATTGGGCGTTATTATTTGCAGGGGGGTTTAACTTTATGGCGATGTAAGTGATAAATCTTTAAGTTTAAGAATGCAAATGGTTGATCTGACAGTCTTTTTTGAATAGATTTAGTATTACAAGTTACAACAGCAATGTGAAGGCTGTTTTTGGGAATAATAGGCATCTGCTAGTTTTTCCGGCAATTGCCTTGGCAGTCGGCACTACTAGCCAGTGAAATAAGATGTTTTCCTAATCTACTTGAAAGATACCAAATACAAAAGAAAAGCAAGAGGATGCACTCTCTCAAAAAGTCTACGATAGTCTATTTTCCTTGATTACTTGCCGCTTTTGGTGGTTTATTACTCTCAGCCGCTGCCATCTTGAGCCAGTTGGGTTCCCTTACACGTCACGTAATATTAGTGACTGACATTTAGACAGGTGAATTTACTTCTATGAAGAGTCAGGATTCCCTTGGCACCACATTTATGAGTACATTTATGAGTTACTCTCTTAGGTATATGCACACATTCACATTATATATGCTACTGATTACTAAATTTGCATCCCCATATCATCCCTCTAACCTGTTATTGGGTAGTGATGCCCCTTTGCTACAGCCCTCAATAAATAGGACCTTTCCCAACCTTCAACAAGGTGCCAGGGTAATTACTTGAGTAGAGAATGATTATATGTTCCGAGAAAGCCCCGAGGATGCTTTCAAACTGTTATGAATGATTTAATGTCTATCATTCTTAGCATAATTTTTCGCTCAGAATCATTTGTCACATTCAATCTGGAATGATTTGAAGAGAAAGGATTCGATTATTATACTTGAATCGATGTGAATGACATTGTGAAAAATGGTGAAATTATTGTGTTAAACTTATTCTTTGAAGAAGATGATGAGCAAACTCATGTCATCTCATCTTTACAGCTTCTAGGGAAAGAGTGTTGTGATATCGATATTGCAATTGATGACATGTTCAGTAGTACATTTGTGGATAAGGTTACCCAATATTTGGTGTCAACAGGGGAAGAGGCACAAGGTCTGGTTGTTATCCCAAGGTACTTTGAGTTTTGTACTTGACTTTTGCCTTCAAATATTAGCTTTCCATATTTTAATGTGTGAATGTATGATTTGACTTGAAGTTTATGTGTGAGTGTTGGTCAATTATTTATTCTGCACTGGAAGTTTATAATGTGAGCGGGTGGTTATTTGTTTATTGTGCTTTCCATTTCTTACATGGTGATTTCCTTGTCACTGAAAAAAAAAAAAAAAAAAAAAAAAGACTGGAAAGGAGTGTTCACTAGAGTATAAAACAAAGAGGAATAGGTCCACAATACCTAGTCAAATAACTGAGACCTTGGGATCAAGCAATGCTAGCTAAGTGTGAAGTAAGAGGATTAAAAGAGAGTTTTGAAGGCATAGAGATTGCTCTTTTGAAGATGCCAGACTCTTGATTCTTCACGATTAGCTGTTTCTTTTACTTCACAAAATTTGAAGTGCTAGACATTTATATTCAGTGGATTCTACATCTTGAATGCGATCTATGTGTTAGGGTTGGCACGCATGTGGTTTAGGTCATGCAAGACCTTTGTTGCTTTTAGCAAGTTTCACTGGAAACAATCCATTTCTATCCGTGTGGTCACACTGCTTTTCACTGACCTCAAAACTCAATCCAAAAACTATTAAGTAAATCAAATTAGTCAAAGAAGGGTTCCAATTGCCTATCTCTTGCATATCTTACAAACTCTATATCCCTCCAAAGAAAGACTGTTGTTACCTCATAATTAGTAAAGGAGTTTCCCAAGAGATAAAGCCTTTCTGGAGGGAATCGACACTTGCAAAATCTTTTTCATATCGAGATTAATTGGCCCTCTTATGTTTATCTCTCCATGGGCTTCGAAATATGATCAAGTGAAGAACCAATGGTTCACTTTAAGTGGAATATGGAGTGTATGCAGGATGAAGTATGTACTTTTGAGAATACCCCTTTTCTGCTCCATTTTTTGCCCCTTGACCTTTTTTTTTTTGGTCTTATTATCTGGTAGGTCTACTGTCTTCATGGGTTCTGTGGAAGGGCTTTTCTTTTTGGTCTCCCGTAATTCTCTATTAACTTGTTTTTGTATGTTAGTCATGAAATATGGTTTTGTCAGCGTAGTTGAATTTGGAACTTCTTATACATGAATATTTGCTCATATTGTTTGATTGAATTAGGTTGTGGTATATTATTGTGGCAGATGCTGTCTCCATTCTGAATGGGTATTTTGCAGCAAATCAGACCAGTCGAAACATCTGGAAACAGCGAGGATGGCCTCTATGATATATGCATAGATTTTGTGAACTTAAGGTCTGAAAAGTACAGTGAGAATAGCCACTTTCCCACCCAGATGTTATGCAGTAGTACAGCTGTCGATTCATCCGTCATACGTTTTCTTTCCACCTGTATCTTATTATCTTGTTTAGTCAGGGCTTACTAGACGGCATCATTTCCAGTAAATAGCAAAAATAGTTTTTAGCTCTTTTGTGAGCTTTCTTTTTTAGGGGAAGAAAGACAAGCAAATTATTTAGGCTGTATCAACAGGGCAGCCGCTTGCATGCTTCATGGTGGTACTCATACTTAAGGAATGCAAGTGTACAAATGACAAGAATGTAGCTCATAATCAACAGTAAAGTGACTTGAACTCTGACGATCACATGTCTATTCTTGAACAGTCTTGGTCCAGGAATTTTCTTCTAAACTATTTTTCTTTCTTCTGCTAATTCACTTGAGAGACTTGTTGAACAAACATTGTTTTCTTGTAAGTGTCGAGTGTATCATCATAGATAAGAGGGCCTAAAAATCATCATGAAAGCTAAATGCAATGAGCTCACGGCCTTTTACATTTTGTGTCCATGGCCATTCATTTGTGACATTAGCACAGTGTTTTCTTTTAGATTGTCAATGCTTGGAGCAAATTTTTGTCTATTTATTGCTTTGTCCTCTCTCTCCATGCACTGGTGCTTCCGATGTGATTGCGCTCTTGTTCAACTATTTATGACCCAAAAATCTTGCTAGTTTCTTGGTTGTTACTTTTGTGAATGGTCGTTCAATTTGACTTCTCTTACAGGATTTTGGCACTGCAGAAGAGGATGCTTACAGAAGGGATTTAACTATAGACAAGGGTCTCTTCTGCTTTATGTAACTGATAAATTGCTCTTGAATCAAAATGTTAATTGCATCAGGTTCTGTTTATCTCAAAACAATTCATTGGTTACTTTTAGGCGGTATTTGATCTTACGCCTGTTAGTTAAATATATTTTGAATGTATCAAATCATTCTATTACTCTATAATTGATACATAACAAATTTTTCTGTTACCCTATCCAACCTTATTTCCGGTTACTAATAGTGGACATAGTCTACTCTTCCGCGAAGTATATGTAGCTCAAAACTTACTGCCTGTTGATCATCTAATGCCAATTAGCTAGATGACAATTAAAGAGGAATTGCTGATCGTTTTGATTTTCTGGTCAGCTGGCAAGAAGTCATGGAATGTACAGTCTTTCAAATCTTTATTTGGATACGTTTTTTTAAATAGCTAATAAAGTGGTTTAGCACCACACGCCTTTCGTTAATTTGTGAAATTTATATGTTAATGAAGTGGGATTCTAAAGACTATAATCCAATCTCTATTTTAGACATTACCAGTCATCCAGATAAGAGTTGCCTCTTTGTATGTTTAAAATATGAAGTTTGTTTATTTCAATCTGCTTCTGTACCTCAAACAGCTTGCTACTCTTATTTGTATGATTCCTCTCTATGTTGGTCCAGTTGTTTGATGACCTAAATTTTTATCTGACAGCATGTTTAACGATATCAACACCAGTTCAGTTGAAGATTTAACTGGGAGAGGTTAGAATAGATTTTTTGACTTGATTTTGTTTTTGTAAGACCTTCTTGGGGAATTATACTATATTAATATTTCTGCTTTTTGAATTTTTGTTCACTCTACAGGGACTGATGATCTTAAATCAGGAAAAATTGTGACCCAACGGAAATGCTTCTGGATGATCCTTTGCGTGTTCTTCGTGCTGTTTGCTTTGGTGCTGTTTTATTTAAATTTTGTTGAGCTTTTGTTTCGTGTGTTTATTTAGCTCTGGATGTTCTTATTCGGTGTGCCTGAGACCATTTATAATACAACCCATTGCTGTTTGTTTTTCAGTAGAACAAATGGATGTATCTTGTATAAAACATGGGAAGTTTTATTATCTATTCGTCAATGCCATAGCTTGTTGGCTTTGGACTAATTGCATGAAATTGTGTAAAAGTTGCATTTGACAGTCTTGAGTACACACGCATGCACCAAATGCAGTCTTCCTTCTAGTCTCGTCAATGCCATAGCTTGTCGCCTTTGGACTAGTTGCATGAAATTGAGTTAAGAGTTGCACATGACAGTTTAAATACAGATGCATGCACCATATGCTGTCTTCCTTCTAGTCACATCCTTTTCCTGTACAAATGGATGTATTACGTGGGTAAACATGTGACTGCATAGGTAGGTAAAAGGTTTTAATCAAGAAAGTAATGATTGCATGAAAGACATACCTACAATGGAGTGAGCTTGAACCATGAGCCTACCGTTTGTACTTAATGTATGTAATGTATGATTCTTTTCTTTTGAAGACTCTTGGATCCTCTTGCATCCTCACAATCCCTGAATTGGGAATGCTTAATGATTTTATTCTTAGATGAGCTTTGTAAACCTTGCGTTTTCGCAGCTCATCCTGCAAAGAAGCTTTTTTTTTCAATCTTCTGCCTTATAATGAGGATGCTCATTTTTATTTAATTTGTACAAGAGTTTTGCAAGATCAAAAAGGAGCTTTCTGCTATTTTACTGTTGTTTGGTCATTCTTGTGCCTCCATGTTCATTTCAGGCGCAAGGTTCACATTTTCGTTGGATGAAGAGCTTAAGAGAGCTGCTGCATTAATGATGTCAAATATGCACTTGCAGGTAAAATTAGTAGAGAGCGCATTGAGACAGAAGTATGCGTCTATAACATTCCTCTATTGGCTGCTTTATCTCATATAAATGTTTTTTGGTGGAAGTCTTGTATATGTGGCCTTTATCTTTTCTCTCTAACTTCTGTATATGATTTGTATTTTCCGTTTGAATTTTACTTCTCATTGATGAGATGGGATCAATGTTTTTCCCCTTCTCCGGTATGGCAGGTTGATCTGATGATATCTAGCAATGAACCAGATAAAGCTATTGCTTACATCTATGAGTTGCAATTGTTTTGAATTGTCTTCAGTCTACCTCATGGACATGAATCGACATTGCCAGAAGAGTGCTATAGGTTGGTTTGTTGGATTGGGTCCACAACTGACCATTTCTCTGAAGAGTAATTCACGCCTATAATGCTAAAAACTGATGGTTTCGGACTCATGGAGTGACTATATCGGATGAGAAGTAAACTTTCTTGCAAAAAATATGATTTTGTAATTAAGTGAATGTAAAATCATCAAAAAAATAAATGAGGAATAATAAAAGACCTAAAGATTTTCGTGATTCAGTTCGAGTGTTAGTTCTTATGCCAACGGGGAGAGGTAGTAGCAAAAATCTGCTATAATTGAAGAATCAGAGTTACAATAACTCAATATGCTCACATGTTTACCATGCCTAAAGTAAACCTAAACCATGGTATCAACAAATAAATAATTCATTTTGGATGTGAAAAATTTACAGCACAAACATACGCTTTGTTTGTGACCAATTAGGTGCTCTCTTTAAAACAGCCATAAATCAAGGACCCCGTTCGTTCTTGATTTCCTTTCTTTGCGGCATGGCTTTCCAAGATGCCACTGGGTAGCCATCAAATCCTACCCTTTGTGCGGCCAATTTGCAGTACTTTTAAAGTCCAACTCTTGGTATGGGTTAAACTTGCGTATCGGGTTGGATTTCGCCGTGTAAAAAGGTGTATTTTGACTAATGGAATTCTTTGCGGCATGGCTTTCCAAGATGCCACTAGGTAGCCATCAAATACTCCCCTTTGGTGTGGCCAATTTGCAGTACTTTTAAAGTCCAACTCTTGGTATGGGTTAAACTTGCGTATCGGGTTGGATTTCACCGTGTAAAAAGGTGTAGTTTGACTAATGGAAACGCATATGCTTTTGAAGGTCTTCATTTAAAAAGGTGTAGTTTGACTAATGGAAACGCATATGCTTTTGAAGGTCTTCATTTCTTATTTAGTTCAATCTAAAAGAGACTTTGCTTTTTGCACCTCAGGAGACGCTGGTTTATTGGTCTTCCTCTTGTTGCCTTCCTCTGTTGGGAATAACGGATCCCCGAAAAGCGGATTCGACACTACATCAAACCCCTAAATCAATGTGGAAGACAAGCCCGGAATAATCACGTATCACCGATCGTAAAGCACACCACGGATTCGAGCGTACCTTGTTAGCTACAGATTAAACACCGACACCAATGGAGGAAGAGAAACTAGGCTCTGTTCAATCCGAGGAGGCAAAATCCTTCGAGCGCTTCAATGGTTTCGCTTTGAAGAAAAACGAGAGAGAGAGAGAGAGTACGTAGAGAGAAAACGTACGTCTTTTTCTAAAAAAACAAAAAGGTGCCTTTTTCTCTCTCTCTCCTCCCTTTTATACCTCTCCCCTTCCACGGGCCCTATTCCCGTGGGTCGGGCTTTCTGGGCCCAACTTGGGTAGACGGGCCTTAAGCCCCATACTAATAAAGCCTTCATCTCCCACTCGCACATGGTGGGCCGAACAGTATTCTCTTTACCTCTCTTCAACATTCATACCGGTGAATAATTCGTATGCGACCAAAGATACTTTGAGAGCTCGTTGCTATACATCTCATTAGGAATATATAGCAGCTCATAATGAGCGTCACACTCGAGTAGATTTAGTATGCGTACCCTAGATCGATCGATTACATTTATATCTCTTTTGATCTCTTTTAAACAATGATATATATATATATATATATATATATATATATATATATATATCTATATTGTATTCACAATTACAGTTATCACAAAGACAATCATAATTGGTCGACCAGTGAATACAAAAACTATAATGTGATTCTTCAAAATCGATCTTCCTCTTTCCTTCAAACTCTCAATCTCAGTTCAGCTTGCTTTTCTAGAAATGCCCCATTAGATCGAATCATCTCATGACCATTAGCAACATCCTAAGATAGCAAACACTAAATAGAAATCTTGAGAATAAGTAAGAGTCCTGAGGGCACTAAAATTGAGGAACTCTTTTCCTCAAGAGTCTTACACGTCATAAAAGTTGAGATCAAACTTTTTGCCACTCTTATTGGTCGTCTCATGCATACGTAGTATGAAATACGTATTATGGTATTAACTCCTTTCCCATGAAGCGTATGTCTACACTTTTCAATACCGTACAGATGATAGTTCAGACATACCTAATGTCTAACTTGAGTTCACGTATCTACTCAATCACAAAATTCATCAGAACTCACATCTGGCATCTTAGACAGATAAAGTAAAATATGTGGGGTATTTTACTTTCGGACATCGTAAATATTATGTCCTCATCTTAACACTTAGTTAAGGCGACATACGTATTTTAAGCTTGAGCTATCGATTATCACCTAGATAATAAGCTTAAAATCAATCTCATCTATATTTATCATACAGTAAATAGAGGCGATTACCCGTGTGAGTGGGCTAATCTTTTATCTGTCCGACATACTTCCTTAACTTAAAATAATGCACTGAGCATTAAGATGCATAAAGATCAAACAAAGATTCATAGGCATTAATCAATGAAAAACAAAATTTCATAAATGTGAATAACTCAGGGAAATTACAATTCAGTACATCAGACTCTACGCAATCCTAGAGATTTTACATGACCACAAAACACATCTCTAGGTATTGGCTTTGTCATAGGATCTGCTACCATTCTATGTGTAGATATGTATTGTAAGTTCACATCCTTTCGTGCAACCATATCCTTGACAAAATTATACTTGGTATCTATATGTTTGGTCTTGCCATGATACTTTGGATCTTTGGTGTATGTTATAGCTGCTTGGCTATCACAGTTAACCAATAATGTATTTGCAGCTTTCTTAATAACACCTAAATGATCCAAAAATCTCTTAAGCCAAACTCCTTCTTGTACTGCTGCTGATAATGCCACGAACTTAGCTTCCATCGTGGACAAGACTATACACGTTTGCTTCTTACTACTCCATGATATGGCGCCATTGTTCAGTAAGAAAGCAAATCCAGAGGTAGATTTCCTTTAATCTAAATCCCCTCTCCAATCAGTATAAGAATAGCCTTAGAGTCGCAGATCCTTTCCTTAATAACTCAGCGTATTATCAGCAGTCCCCTTTAGATGCCTCAGTATTCTCTTAACGGCTTTCCATTGTGCTTGACCTGGATTGGATTGGTAACTACTCACCATTCCAACTGCAAAACATATGTCAGGTCTTGTACACATCATAGCGTACATAAAGCTTCTAATAGCACTAGCATAAGGAACATGTTTCATTTGTTCCTTCTCTTGTGGAGTCTTTGGACATAGTCTATGGCTCAATCATTCACCTTTTGCAATAGGAGTGCTATGGGTTTACAATCTTGCATACGAAATAGTTCTAGAACCTTATTTATATAGGTTTCTTGCGAAAGAGACAACGATCTCTTTGAACGATCTCTTGAAATCTTAACTCCAAGAATGTATGCAGCCTCACCCATATCCTTCATCTCAAAGTTAGAAGACAACCATCTCTTGACAGTATTAACAAACTCCATATTGCTTCCGGCAATCAGTATATCATCAACATATAATGATATGATCACAAATTGATCCTTGGATCTTTTGATATATACACAATGATCCTCATCAATCATTGTAAACTCATATGCCATTATGGTATTATGAAAACGTATATACCATTGTCTTGATGACTGCTTAAGGCCATATATCGACCTCAAAAGTCGACATACCTTTTTTTCTTGGCCTCTCACTATGAAACCAACAGGTTGTTCCATATATATTTCTTCCTCTAATTCTCCATTGAGGAAAGCAGTCTTTACATCCATTTGATGTAACTCAAGATCCAGATCAGCCACTATTGCCAGAATAATGCGAATCGAGGTAAATCTCACTACAGGAGAAAATGTATCTTCATAATCAATTCCTTCCTGTTGATTATACCCCTTTGCCACAAGACGAGCCTTATGCCTTTCTATCGAGCCATCAGCCTTTCGCTTTATTTTGAGAACCCATTTGTTCTCAATAGCTCTGTGTCCTATTGGAAGATCAACCGGTTCCCAGACTTGGTTTGATTTCATTGACTCCATTTCCTCTTCCATTGCATGAATCCATTCTTCCTTACTAGGGCAATTTAGAGCCTCATTAATATTTCTTGGCTCATCCTCATCTTGTGGAGCAACCATAAAAGTTTCCCCTTCAATGTCAAAACGTTGACGGGGAATACTTTGGCGACTTGTTCGCCGTATGGGAGATTGTACACTCTGCACATCATCCCCTATTATGCTCCCACTTGGATTAGATAATGATGACATCATCTCATCATGTGGTTGCAATTGAGAATGAGTTGAATTCAATTTATCACTTCTCATATTACTCCCACTTGGACGAACTCCACTAATATCATTATCTTGATCCAAGGTTTCAAATAGGGAATAATCTTCACCTATTTCGCCCTTCTTAGGAAATTCATCCTCGAAGAATGTGACATCTCGTGATTCAAATTCAGTTATACTCCCACTTTCCTGCTCACCTATGAACACATACCCTTTTGAGTGTTCTGAGTATCTTATGAAAATACTCTTATTTCCCCTGGGATCCAATTTCCCAAATTTGTGAGAGGACTCATGTGTACAGGCAGCACAACCCCATGGCTTAAGAAAACTTAAGTCCGGTTTTCTACCTGTCCATAACTCATATGGAGTGGAAGTAACTGATTTGGAAGGCATCCGATTAAGTATATAGGCAGCAGTTAACAACGCATCACTCCAAAAAGTGATAGGTAAGTTAGCATGCGCCATCATGGACCTAACCATTTCCAATAGGGTTCTGTTTCTTCTCTCCGCAACACCATTTTGTTGAGGAGTATATGGAATAGACAACTGTCTTTCTATTCATTTTTCATCACATAATTTTATGAACTCATCAGATAAATATTCTCGACCTCGATCGGATCTTAATGTTTTTATTTTCTTGTCTAATTGATTTTTTACCCGGTTCATAAACCCTTTGAAACAACTTATTGCTTCAGACTTATGAGAAATCAAATAGACATATCCGAATCGAGTATAATCATCAATAAAGGTGATGAAATAAACAGCCCCATACCTTCCTTTCACATTCATTGGACCACAAACATCAGAATGGATTAAATGCAGAGGAAATTCAGCTCTTTTACCTTTCCCAAATGGTTTCCTTGTCGTTTTCCCTTCTAGGCAATGCTTACATATGGGCAAATCGACTTTTTCAATGTTGCCCAACAAGCCCTCTTTGGCTAGTCTATTCATACGTTGTTGGCCAATGTGACCAAGTCTAGCATGCCACACATTCACATCATTATCATAGGTATTAGGAGATGTGATAAGGGAATAACAAACATTTGCATTAACATACTCAATATCCAATACAATGAAACCATCCAGAAAATAACCACAACCATAGTAATTTCTATCTAAAAACAAATCCACACCTCTATTATAGAAGTTCATATTAAAACCTAATTTAACCAACACTAAAACAGACACTAAATTCCGACGAATCTCCGGAGCATACAATACATCATGTAGGAACAAAGTGCGTCCACCACGCATATTCAGTTGGCATGTGCCAATTCCTTTCACTTCATCTCTGGAGTTGTTTCCCACATAGATCCACTTAGTTCCAGTAGGTACTCGTTGGAATTCCACGAAGGATCCTCTATCCTTCGCTACATGGTCCGTCGCTCCTGAATCCACAGTCCACAAAGGATTAGACTCAGTTAAGAACACGTAACTTGACACAAAAGCAAAGTTCTGAAAAGTACAAGGGGTGCATTCCTTCTTTGGCTCACGACAGTCGCGAGCATAGTGATCCTTCTTGTCAAAGTTGAAGCATTTCACCCTTGTAAGCTTCTTCATGCGAGGACGCTTTCCTCTATCATGTTGGTTAAACTTGGGTTTCTTCCCTGAAGGACCTGCTTCTTCATTGCCTTTCCCTTTATCAAACCAGTTAGGGCGCTTGCGCTTGGAGCTCGAAACTCCATTTGAGCTAGAACTAGCATGATAGAGTTTAGCATCTGGCTTAGCCGCCAAGAGGCGTTCCTCTTCCAGCTCAAGATGACACATTGCATCCCCGAAGGTTTTGATATTATCATTATAAGTCAGGTGCACCTTCATATGCTCCCAACTCTGAGGCAAGGAACGAATCACTACTTGCACTTGTTGCTCATCTGTCAGGACATGGCCAGCATCTTTCAGCTCATTTATCATGTTTGACATCTTTCTAAGATGTTGCTTCATGGTCTGACCATGAGGCTTCTTATAAGAGTCAAACCTGATAGTGAGCTACCTCAGTTTGGTCACTGAAGTATGACCAAATCTCGCCGCCAATGCTTCCCACATTTCTTTGGTATTGTCAAAACGCCTAAACTCTCGCATGACGTCATTGTCCATGCTGCTCAGTAATGTGATGCGAGCAAGAGAGTTCTTTCTTTTCCACACAGCAAAAGCTTCCTTATCTCTTATGTGCTGTGCAGTGTTTCCTTCTTCAGTTCTACCATGGTCGGTTAAGAGCCTCAAGTGCTTTTTGCTCTTCCAGCACATACTGGATTTTCATTTGCCAAATTTCATAGTTGTCACCATTGAGCTTTTCACCTTTATTCAGCTCGGCAACTATGCTTTTTGTGGCTAAAGCCATTGATCTGAACACATCAGACATATATACACGAATTATTAATGCCTATCATTTATGCATCCCTATTTACATAGACCCATCATATTAATGAATAATTTCAAGCAAGGCTTTAGAATCAAAAGGTCACTATGTTTCCAATCATCCTCCAAAAATCATAACTTAAAACTATCATTAATATGATTGTCATATGTAAAATCAATTCTATAAAGCTACAAAAACTTCTAAAACTACCCACGCCTAATTACCCACAAAGAACCAAAGAATAATGCAAAAAGTAACAGATAATTGACATCCAATAAAACAATAATGCTTTCAACTAATACAACCAATATATAGATTGTTACATCAATAATAATTAGGTAGTAAACATTACATTAAGATGTCCATAAAGCACACTTAATTAAGTTCAGCCAATACAACTAACACCAAGTCAGTACACGGACTGGGAAAGATCCTTTTTTGTTTAATTTCTTGATCTTTTCCCTTGTAACAATACAGTAATATTCATTTACAAAATCCATCACAATTTTCTTATATGAAGCAGCTCCGTTGACATCCCATATGCGATTCAACACATCTTGCCATTCAGGTGGAAGAGTGTTCATGAAAAATCGCACCATCTCTGACTGTGGGATAGGACGACCATTCCATATGACTTTTTGAATTTTCTCGTTGACTTCAAGGACGTGATCAATTAAGTCACCACTCTCCCATCGATGATCAATCAAATTTCATTATATCAACTTAGACAGCCTTTCCTTTTGTTCATCGTTAAGCTGCGCGAATAGGTGTGCGCAACCTCAGGGGAGGCATTGTTCCTGCAACAAATGCAGAACAAATAAGGGATAACATATAATCCACATAGACTTAATTGAAAAAGAAACACATTCTTTTCCTCTTTTTTTTTTTTCATTAACGGTCAAAGTCAACGGTCAAAGTCAACGATCAACGGTCGTCGGTCAACGGTCAACAACGGTCAACGGTCGTCGGTCAACGGTCAGGTCGCTGGTGGTCGATCGGTCGGACCGGACAGACCGGTTGGACCCGGTCGCGCCGGCGGGCCGGTTGCGGCGGACCAACCGCACGTGCCACGCGCGCGTGCGGATGACGTCACGCGACGTCATCCGGCACGTGCGCGCGCACGCCTGCGTTCGCGGGTCGGGTCGGGTCGGGTCGCCGGCCGTTGACCGCCTGGCCAACCGTCATTGGCGATGACGTCATCGGTGACGTCATCCGAGCGGTTACCTACCGTTGGATGATGTCATGGTGACGTCATTGCGTGACGTCGGCACGCACG
Source organism: Eucalyptus leucophloia subsp. euroa (assembly GCA_017140325.1). NCBI lineage: Eukaryota > Viridiplantae > Streptophyta > Magnoliopsida > Myrtales > Myrtaceae > Eucalyptus > Eucalyptus leucophloia. Next base: position 34,665,290 of record CM029473.1, read on the forward strand.
GTTCGCCGATCGGCGCGTGTTGGTTCGCCGCCGGCGGCGCGCACGTGCCGGTTCGCCGACCGGCATTTGTCATGCACGCGCTGGGCGAGCCAGCGCTTCCGGGCGCGTCGCGCCCACGCGCAGCACCTTTTGGCCGCGCGTGTGGGGGCGTGCGGCGTTGCTCGGCGGCGCACGGCATGTCGCCGGACTCGTCTCGACGACCTCTTTCACCCAGTGCCTTCAGATATTGATTTCGACTTACGAAAACTCAATAAAAAAGGACGAACAGCGCTCGGGTGTCGGGATTTCTCGCTCCGATCCGTACAGCCGAATTACTTTCGCAAAAAATTAATCAAAAAACATCATACAGGTCGGGAAAATGTGAACTAGGGCTCTGATACCAATGTTGGGAATAACGGATCCCCGAAAAGCGGATTCGACACTACATCGAACCCTAAATCAATGCGGAAGACAAGCCCGGGATAATCACGTATCACCGATCGTAAAGCACACCACGGATTCGAGCGTACCTTGTTAGCCACAGATTAAACACCGATGCCAATGGAGGAAAAGAAACTAGGCCCTGTTCAATCCGAGGAGGCAAAATCCTTCGAGCGCTTCACTGGTTTCGCTTTGAAGAAAAACGAGAGAGAGAGTACGTAGAGAGAAAACGTACGTCTTTTTCTAAAAACAAAACGGTGCCTTTTTCTCTCTCTCTCCTCGCTTTTATACCTCTCCCCTTCCACGGGCCCTATTCCCGTGGGTCGGGCTTTCTGGGCCCAACTTGGATGGACGGGCCTTAAGCCCCATACTAATAAAGCCTTCATCCTCAAAGGAACGAACTTGCAAAAAAGCTCCTCAAGTTGCTGCCTCATCATTCATTTGGCAAGTGCTTGAATAATGTCGGCGGTCTCGACAAGGCACTTTCTTTCTATCCCGAGTGTGCCAGCGATGTCAGTGTCACTCCAAAATGGTGGGACCATTTGCACTGCGCCATGTCTCATTATAAGTTTGTTCTCGCAATCGAGAACACTTGGACGGAAAGTTACGTTGACGGAGAAGCTATTTTATGCTCTGGACGCCGGGGCGGTCCCCATCTATTTCGGTGCCCCCAACGTCATGGACTTTGTCCCTCGGCATTCGATCATAGACGGGAACAAGTTTAGCTCCATGGAGGAATTGGCAACTTTCGTGAAGTCCCTCGCGAATGATCCGGTGGCGTACGCCGAATGCCACGCATGGAGAAGATGTGGTGTATTAGGTAATTATGGAAACACACGTGCGGCAAGTCTCGACACCTTGCCGTGCCGGTTATGTGAGTTCATTAGCAAAAAAGGTGGCAGGAACGCGAGAGCTTTATGAAGAGCTGATTCATTTTGAACACCCGTTTTTTTTTCCTTATCATCCCATTGATGTGCGGTGTTTTATAAGTTTAGTCCATGGACATTGACATATATAAAGAGAGATGGATATACGAGGAAACGGTAGATTAGACATTGATGTAAACAGGCCAGTAACAAAGTCATATTAATGAATACAAAGTCGTCATGATCTTTGTGTTTGGACTTCTCTCCAATCTTGTGAAAAGGCTTAGGATGGATTTAGGAGTCTTCATGTGACCCGTATGTGGTGAGAGTCGCACGGATGGTAATGAGAGAGGTTTGAGCCGTATGTAGTGTCAGTTGCACTGAGGGGGGTTCTAGCCGTATGCGGTGAGAGTTGCACGGACGGTAAGGAGGGGGAGTTCACGTTTATGTGGATATGTATCCTGTTCTCTCAATGGGCGGTACATTCATATCATGTACATCTACTTTTACGGGTTGATGGTGTGAAACAGTTGAGAGAATTCCATCTTTTACTGGGCCCATTTTTCCACTAAATAGATATCAATAACTATTTTGAGAACATCTAGTGCATTTTTTTATGTACTCCACTTAAGTTTTTAAAGTTTACCTAGAAATTAAAAGGTCCAAAGAGGAACGTAGTTTATATTACACTACCGAAGCTTATTGCTATTTCTTTCTTGTTGACTTAGGCCTTATTTGTTTAGGATCAAGTAAAGAGTAATAAATACTTTTTTTCAATATTTCCATCAAATTTAAAATATTATCTAATTCTTTTTTAAAAAACTATGAAACAAATTGTATGTGAATCTAGGTGATAATTTATTACTTTGTTATGAAAGTTTTAGATGTTTGGAGATAAAAACATTTAAAACACGTTAACTGCAAAATTTAAATTATGCAAAAGGTTAAAAAGGTGAAAGGTCTATTTAGACACGCCCTTATGCGAGATCTTTCTTGTAAGTGCTCTCATTGATTGGAGTAGGATCTACAGTAACAATTAGATGCTTAAAATATGCTACTCCAAGTATTATTATTGAACCTTATTGAAAGTTGAGAAATAGTAAAAACAACTTTTTTAGGGTTTTAGGACTTTTACTCTATCCTCTTCAGAAGTTGTTGCCTTGTCGGTAGACAACACTTGCATACATCTAATTGTTATGAATACAAGATAATAGTACAAATGGACTCTTAACTTTGGTCAAGTATGTAATGTTGTCAATGAATTTTTAATTTGTGCAATTTGGTCTCTGAATGTTGATTTAATATACGATGTTGTTCTAAACTTTTAATTTATTTAATGTGGTTTTTGAACTATTGGTAAATGTTTAAATGTATTCTTTAGACCACATGAAAATGTAAAAAGATTCAAAGACCATATTGAACATTAGACCATGGTGTAGAAACCACGTTAAATAAATTAAAAGATCAATGATAACATTACATATTAGATCAAAGTTTGGGGATCACATTAAATAAATTATAAAATTGTGCATTAAACCAAAAGTTCTATGACATTGTGTCATTTTCCTTTATGAATATCGTAAAATTCTTATTACACTTTAGATGGTCACTATCACGAGAGATCATCCCTTTTTTTTGGGAACGAAATGAAATGACTCGGTAGGCATCTACCTATTCTTTTTTTTTTTTTTGTCTCTTCTCCTCTTTTACTAAGCAAGATCCGATTTGCCATATGTTAATTTGCCAAATCGATAGCTCTTTTTCAAGACAGGTTATTCACATTTCATTTGATGGTAAGAGAAAATTGAAAGTTAAGTAGTAGTCTTCCTTTGGGTTCACAACTGACCCTTTTTCAAAGAGCAATTCACACGAGACAAAAGACGTGCAATAGGCATCCACATGTTATTTCTTCGTCTTTTCTCTCGTTTTTCTAGAGCAAGATCTGATTCGCCATCTATTAATCCACTAAATTGATAGCTCTTCCCTTTCTTGAGCAGAAGACCTTTCAAGATGGGTTATTCACATTTCATTTGATGGTAAGAGGGAATTGAAAGCTAAGCAATGGTCTTCCTTTGGGTTCACAACTGACCATTTCTTGAAGCGCAATTGACGTGAGTCAAAAGACCCACGGTAGGCATCGGCCCGTTCTTTCTTCGTCTCTTCTCTTCTTTCTCTAAAGCAAGATATGATTTGCCATCCGTTAAGCCCCCAAATCGATAGCTCTTTCTTTTCCTGAGCAATTCCTTTGGGTTCAAAATTGACCCTTTCTCAAAAGCAATTCACACCTATAATGTTGAAAACCGATTGTTTAGGACCCATGAAGTGACTATATATCATATGAGAAGTAAACCTTGTTGTAAAATTAATGAATGTGGAAGTTAATCAAGATCTTGCTGTTAAGTCATTGTGCAATCACCGGAGAAATATACGAGGAATAATAAAGGACCCTAATTTATGTGGATCGAAAGTGAAATCAACGAAGAAATAGATGAGAAACAATAAAGGACCCCAAAGATTTATGTGAATTGAATGCAAATTCAATGAAGAAATATATGAGGAACAATAAAGGACCCCGAAAATTTACTCGATTAATTCTTTGTGTTGGTAGCTACATTCATGAGGAGAGCCAATAGCAAAAATCTACTATAATCGGAGAATCGGAGTTACAATTGCTTAACTCGCTTGAGCATTTCGCATGTCTAAATTAAAGCCAAACTTGGGGTATTAACAAATAAACAACTCATTTTAGATGTAAATAACTCAAAGCACAAATTACACGCTTTGATCGCGACCAAATAGGAGCTCTCTTTGAAGTAGCCGAAAATCAAGGACCTCATTTGCTCTTGATTTCCTTTCTTCACGGCAGGGCTTTCCAGTTGTTGTGAATATAAAATTAGACAAGTATGTGACTGCCCCTTTCTTTGGTTTGGCCAATTTGCAGTACTTTTAGAGTCTGACTCTTTGGTGTTGGTCTTGGTTAAACTTGCAAATTTGTCCAATCAGGTTGGGTTTCACCGTGTAAGAGGGTGTCTTTTTATCAATGGAAAGGCATCTGCTTTTGAAGGTCTTCATTTCTTAATCAATTCAATTCGGAAGAGACTTAGCGCAAGTTGTTAGGACATAGAACCCAGTCACAACTGGAAAAGCATATGGCGATTATGTTACTATTTTTCTATGCCCAACTCCCAGTATGGATGAGTTCAAAATAAAGATTTATCTTTTTTTTTTTTTTTGGTTGAGTGCTTCTCGTGAACCTTAGCAATCCAGCGCAAAGAAGGTGTCTTTCGTAAAGAAGGTGTCTTTTAGAGTTCAAATCTTGGTCTTGGTCTTGGTCTTGTTTAAACTTGCAAATTTATCCAATCGGGTTGGGTTCTGCCGTTAAAGAAGGTGTCTTTTGATCAGTGGAAACGCATATGCTTTTTAAGGTCTTCATTTCTTATTCAATGCAATTTCGAAGAGACTTTGCTTTCAACTTGTTAGGACACAAAATCCGGTCACAATTGGAAAAGCATATGGCGAATATGTTGCTGTTTTTCTATGCCCAACTCCCAATATGGATGGGTTCAAAATAAAGATTTATCCTCTTTTTTTTTTTTTTTCTTTTTAAGACACATGGACGTTGCAATGAAGCTTGAAATAAGCCAAATAAGCACATGGAAGCCGTCCCTTGAAGCTTGTTTTCGTTCGGTTCAGCTCCAATTTTGCACAATTGGAGCTTTCCAATTTTCTTGGAAATACTCTATCGTATCCTATTTTCATGTAATGCGGTGGCCGTTCTAGCTCTTTTTACTTTGCTTCGGTCCATAAAAACCATCGGGCCTCATCTTTGTGCCTGCTAAACTCTTTTTTGTTCCCATCCATCTCTATGTGCATATATGATTGAAATGCTGATATGTGAACCTAGGCAAAGAGAATAGGCGGTTCTAGCTATTGCAAATCGTTTTTCCCTATTGCTTTCGACTCTTTTCTCATGAAATCTTTGACTTTTTATTTTTATTTTTAAAAATCAGTTTGCCATGTTGTGATATTTAGGTCCCCCAATAAAAGGAGAGAAGAAATTGCCCTGCTGTCCAGACATTTGTTGTGGAATAGGAAACTGTTATTCGTGAAATCCTCAAGTTTAACTGCATCAATTTCTGTGGCAGATTGTTTTTATTCCTAGTCGGATGGTTCATGCTTTTACATTTATAGATTCTTCATGTCCCATTTGTGTCACAGTTTGTCGTGATCGTTTTTGGTTGCTGGTAATAATCACTCTACTTAAATTATTTCACTGGCAGGAGTCTTCCTTTGGCTTCGCAACTAACCCTTTCTCAAAGAACAATTCACACGAGACGAAAGATTCGCGGTAGACATCCACTTGTTATTTCTTCATCTCCTCTTCTTTTTCTAGCCATGTGTTATCGATAACTCATCCCTTTCTTGAGTTGAAGACCTTTCAAGACGGGTTATTCACACATTTGATGGTCAGAGGGAATTGAAAGTTAAGCAATGGTCTTCCGATGGGTTCACCACTCACCCTTTCTTAAAGAGCAAATCACATAAGACGAAAGACCGCAATAGGCATTTACCATTTCATTTGAATTGCCATCTGTTAATTACCCAAATCGATAGCTCTTCAATATCATGAGCACTTCCTTTGGGTTCTTGATTAACCCTTTCTCAAAAAGCAATTCACACCTATAATGTCGAAAACCTATGGTTTAGGACCCACTAAGTGACGATATATTAGATGAGAAGTAAGCATTTTTGTAAAATTAACTAACATAGAAGCTAATCAAGATCTTGCCATTAGATCAATGTGAGATCACTGAAGAAACAAACGAGGACTAATAAAGGACTCCAAAGATTTATGTAAATTTAATGTGAAATCACCTAATATATAGATGGGGAACAATAAAACCCTAAAGATTTATGTGATTTTGAAACCGAGTGTCGGTATCGTCCATGGGAAGAGTCAATATAAAAAATCTACTATAATCTGCGAGTTGAAGTTACAATCGCTCAACACACTCGGGTGTTTATCATGCCTAAATTAAACCCAAACCCAAGGTATTAAAAAATAAACAACTCATTTTGGACGTAAAAAACTCAAGACACAAATTACACGCTTTGCCCGCAACCAGATGTGCATGCCCCTTTCTTCGGTTCAGCCAATTTGCATTACTTTTAAAGTCCAACTCTTGGTCCATGTCAAACTTGCATACTTATCCAACCGGGTTGGGTTTCGCTGTGTAAGAAGGTGTCTTGATCAATGGAAAAGTATAAGGTGTCTTGATCAATGGAAAAGTATATGCTTTTGATGGTCTTCATTTCTTATTTAGTTCAATCTGGATTCAATTGCGACTTGTTAAAACATAGAATCCACTCACAATGGAAAAGCTTATGGCGATTATGTTCCTGTTTTTCTATGCCTATCTCCCATTATGGATGAGTTTAGCAATGCAAACCAATAAGACGGATCGGCTCGCTTTAATCTACTTCAGAGACAGTGTGGATGAGGATACGCTTGGAGTCCTAAGCTCGTGGAATGACTCTTCTCATCATTGTAAGTGGCAAGGTGTTGTATGCGGTGGACGACATCCTGAAAGGGTCGTGTCCCTTGTCCTGAGATCGAAAGGCTTGGGTGGTCTTCTATCACTGCATGTCGGAAACCTCTCTTTCCTGAGAAGCCTTGTTCTACCGAACAATGGTTTTCGTGGCGAAATTCCACAAAGCATTGGCCACTTGTTTCGCCTTCACCATCTCATTCTTAGTAACAACTCTTTCGGCGGACCGATGCCCACCAATCTTTCTCAATGCTCAAACCTTAAGAATTTGAGTCTCATCGATAACCAACTCGTGGGCAAAATTCCCGATGAGCTCGGCTCTTTGTCAAAGCTTCAAGTTTTTAGTTTGTCTAAAAACAATCTTATAGGATCTATTCCTCATTCTATTGGAAATCTCTCCCAACTTTCCATTCTTTCTGTTGCATTTAATGGGTTGCAAGGAGAGATTCCTGAGACATTGTCCAAGCTTCATGGTTTGATGTATTTTCAATTGGCGTTTAACCAACTCATCGAGATCCCTCCAGCAATCTTCAACATATCCGGCTTTATTTATTTCAGCATCCATGACAATCAATTGAGGGGGAGCATCCCCCCTTATATTGGCAATACTTTTCCTTCTCTCACTCATCTTACTTTAAAGAGTAACTTGTTTACTGGCGCTATACCTCCATCCTTATCGAATGCCTCTAACCTTCAGTACATCAACTTTCAAGATAACAATTTTCAGGAATCGATGCCTGCAAATCTTGGGAGGCTAAAAGCTTTGAAAGTATTGCTCCTTGCTTCTAACCAGTTGCGAGATGACTTTAATTTCATTACCTCATTGACTAATTGTTCAAGGCTGGAAATTATTGAGGTGGAACGCAATTTTCTTGAAGGTCCATTGTCGGAATCCATTGGCAATCTTTCCAATAGTGTTAGAGTAATTTCTATGTCGCACAACCCAATTTATGGAAGCATTCCTCTAGGAATTGGCAATCTCTTCAACTTGTCCTTTCTTGGCTTATTAAACAATTCGCTTGGTGGTCATGTTCCTTCTTCTATTGGAGCACTCCATAACTTGCAGGAATTGTACTTAAATAGAAACATGCTACTAGGAGAGATTCCGTCATCAATTGGCAATTTGACGTTATTGAATCACCTTTACCTGCAGTTCAACGACTTTAACGGGGAAATACCGTAGAGTCTTGGTAACTGCAAGCAGCTAATTGAGCTCGAGCTTTCCAATAATAATTTGAGCGGTTCAATCCCGGGGGAGGTTCTTGGCCTTTCTACCATTTCAATTATCTTCAGCTTGGCGCATAACCAGTTGAGTGGATCTCTTCCGTCTCAAGTTGGGTCCTTGATCAATCTTGTCGAATTGGATTTGTCTTACAATAAGCTGACGGGACTAATTCCTAGCTCCCTCAGCAAGTGCTTGCTATTGGGGCGGCTCAGCTTAGCTATCAATTCCTTTCATGGCGAAATTCCTCTAGCTTTAGGCACATTACGAGGCTTACAAGAGTTGGATGTTTCTTGCAACAACTTCTCTGGTGAAATCCCGAGCTTTCTCGCTCAATTTACGGATCTAAAGTACTTGAATATATCTTCAAACAAGCTCGGAGGAAAAGTTCCGAAGCAAGGAGTATTTCTCAATGCTAGTGAAGTGTTCGTCTTTGAGAATAGGAATCTCTGTGGAGGTATTGCAGAACTAAACCTTCCTTCTTGCAAATTGAATACCTCTAAACCATTTTGGACCAAAAAGGTTATTGTAATCGCCACAGTGGCGGCCATCTTGTCAGGCTTCATTCCGTGTCTTCGCTTCTCTATAATTCAGTACCGGAGAAAGAAGTCAAAGGAAAATATCTCTTCACCTAAATTGCCATTTGAACACTAATTTTTGAGGGTCTCTTATGGGGAACTCTTTAAAGCCACTAACGGATTCTCTAAGAACAATGTGATCGGTAAAGGGAGATATGGTACTATCTATAAAGGAACTACAAGGGAAGGTGGCTGGGTGGGGCTAAAGTGCTCAACTTGGGTCACAAAAGTGCTTTGAAGAGCTTCGTCTCGGAATGTCAAACCTTAGGGGCCATAAGACATCGAAATCTCATGAAGATATTGAACGTGTGCTCAAGCGTGGACTATCACGGCAATGATTTCAAAGCTCTATTATATGAATACATGGTTAATGGGAGCTTAGAGAATTGGATACACCAGGGAAATGAAGAAGATGTTGAGCATGAACATGAACATGGAAAACCTAGACATTTGGGGCTAATGCAGAGGTTAGACATTGCCATTGACATAGCTTCCGCGATCGAATATCTTCACGAGGATTGCAGCCCAAAGATTGTACATGGAGATTTGAAGCCGAGTAATGTGCTTCTAGACAACGAGATGATGGGGTGACTTGGGGATTTCGGGCTGGCGAAGATCAGTTTTGTTGCGGCAACATAGGCCATGGACATTGACAACTACAGTAGCTTAGTGGCAGTGAGGGGTTCCGTAGGCTATGTCCCTCCGGGTACGTAAATTTTCTCATTCATCGTCTAAGTTTTATCTGCATTGGCCTTGAGATGAAATTTGGATTTTCATTGCATATTGCTTGATGTGCACTATTTTAGAGTATGGCACGGGAGACATGGTATCAACACAAGGCGATGTGTACAGTTTCGGCGTTCTTTTATTGGAAATGTTCACTGGAAGGAGACCCACGGAAGAGGCTTTCAAGGACCATCTGAATCTCCACACCATTGTCAAGGTTAATCTGCCAGACCGAGTGATGGAGATCATGGACTCGGCCATTTTTAACGGAGAAAACGAGAACGACATTGAGAGGATGGGAGACTACATTGCTTCCGTCCTAAGGATTGGAGTTGCATGTTCAATAGAGTCGCCGTGGGATCGGATGGACATGTGCGAAGCACTCAAGGAACTGCATAAGATCAGGGCTAGTTATAGAGCCGAGCAGAGGTCTGGTTGAAGCAAGTTTAGCATGCAAGCACTTATGCTAGTTCAATGTCTTAGGATCTATTTAGCTTTGAACGAGAAAAATTCGGATGGTTCAATTTAAGTACTCCATCTTCATCTCTTTCTCCCCCCTACTCTACGATCTCACTATTTTCTTTATCTGGATTTTCTGTTTCTAATTTTTCCTCTATAAGTTCTCTAATAACTTTTAAATAATTTCTATTAATCTTAAGTATTTTAACATTAGATAATGTGAGTACCCGCGTGCCTTTCGTCACAAAAAGAGAGATTTAATTGACGATTGATGCGGATGATCTCATACCATCATTATCAGAATATTATCAAATTATTTTGAGATTCCGTCAGAATTGATGAAATTAAAGTTGACTATGTAATTTTGCTTATATGCCTAGGTAAATAGTTTTCTGATTAGATTACTTCCTTTCCGTCAAATATTGTTCTAATGCCTTTTAATTGCAATACAATACTCCGTCATTCCGATGAAATCTCTGAATATTTTGATAATATCATAATACTTCCCCTCAAACTCAAGGTTGTTCTAAGGAAATCAGCTGGAGTTTGGAAACTTGAAAATCAAGCAAAAAAAGGAGCCTTTGTAAGATCATACCCTGTCTGAACATCAGAATGAACACGGACAAGTTCAACAGTTCCTCGAGAAATATGTTATCGAGTAAAGTAACAGTTGTTCTCAATATTCGAATCCACAAATGAGGGAGACTCGAGCCAAGGTGGTAAGTCTGTGGGAACTTCCTTGAGCCTCGAAGAACCTGAGTTGGGTTATCTTAGAAGGAACTCAATATTGAGATTAGTAAAATAAGATATGAAAGTTGAAGAAAGGGCGTGTTCTTAAAAAAGAACATGACCAGAGACTTGAAGGTGATTAGAGAGAGGATTCCAACATCTATTCCCTCATGTTCAATACTAGGTCCAAGGAAACAGCAAAGTCGTGCACGCTGGCTCAAGTTCGGTGCATTCCCGAGGTCGAAGAAGGGAAAAGCACGCGCAACGAATAAGTTCGAGAGGAGTATAACTAGGGGGAGTGTTGTTTAGGAAGAGTTTGAAAGGAGATTTGTTCTACAAAACCGGTGAAGGAAGATGGTTAATAGTGTACACGGCGGTTAAGGCAGCTTCACCCCCAAAATTGTTTATGACAAGATGCCGACATATGCATAACACGACGAGAATCTAACTTGTCTAGTTTTGTACAAAATAGTGTATGCTTATTTCAGGCCAGTAGCATAGTATAAATTAAAATTGCCATGTCAGCATGCTTTATCAAGGTCAAGATGAATTTATAAACCGAGTCGACATAATAAGACCCTCGTTAAATTAAACTAAATGGAGACTCGGGTAATTGTGCAGAATTAATAGGCTGATAAATAATCAAATATGTCAATTCAGAAAATTTTTGGCAAATTATATAGATAAGCGTGTTAACAAAAATTGGTAACTTTGAATCTTTATAGTCATCGAACAATACATGGAACTATTTATAGAGACAAAAACATGCTTCAATAATAACTTTCTAATGAATAACTTTTCGTCGGACCTTGCAGAAGGTTAAAAGAAAAGTTAAAAAGGACCTTGTATATGTGGCCTTTATCTTTTCTCTCTAACATCTGTATATGATTTGTATGTTCCGTTTGAATTTTACTTCTCATTGATGAGATGGGATCAATGTTTTTCCCCTTCTCCGGTATGGCAGGTTGATCTGATGATGTCTAGCAATGAACCAGTTAAAGCTATTGCTTACATCTATGAGTTGCAATTGTTTTGAATTGTCTTCAGTCTACCTCATGGACATGAATTGACATTGCCATAAGAGTGCAATAGGTTGGTTTGTTGGACTGGGTCCACAACTAACCATTTCTCTGAAGAGTAATTCACGCCTATAATGTTAAAAACTGATGGTTTCGGACTCACGGAGTGACAATATATCTAGTGAGAAGTAATCTTTCTTGTAAAAAATATGATTTTGTAATTTTTTTTTGGTCCGAATTGATATAGCTAGTATAAGCACCTAGAGGGGGGTGAATAGGTATAAAAACAATTTCTCGGGATACCACAGCAATACTAAGCAGGCGATAGAAAGGAAATACTCTTTTGTTTAACCAAAATGAATTACGATCAAAGTAAAGTAAAGAGTAGGGAAGAGAAGATTAAACACAAGGTTTATAGTGGTTCGGCTTATTCCAAGCCTACGTCCACTCTTCCGCACTGACAGCCTATCGGCTGGATTCCACTATGAACAAAAGAGATGTTACAGCACAGTTCTTCCTTGATTCCACAGTGTAGATGTTCTATCACACTTTCTCAAGGTTTCTCACAAATATAAACTCTCTTTTGTGTACTAGTTTTCGCTCAAATGAATTGACTAAACAACAAGAAGCTTCAGACTTTGGAATTCTTCTATCACACACACCTCGAACAACTTAGAACGTCTTCCTTATACTCCTTTACGCCATCATACCCGTTGGCACTTACCAAAGGAATTCCTCCAATCTACCCGTTGGATGGAATCAATTAGAAAGATCATTTGAGCTATTAAAGGAATATGTCGATAGCCCATCAATCCTGTTCGCCCATACAATCAGGATCTCGGTTTCCATAAGTAGAACCTTCTACGAATATTTCGCCAATCATCGAATCCTTAATCTTCGAATCAATCTCGATCAATTAAAAAGGATTCCGTTATGTCATATCCAGCTAAGAGATCTTCTCCAATCGATAAGGTCATATCCTTAATAAAACATCCAGTTCTGGATAGCCTTTCTTCAACGGATTAGAAACTGTCAATGAGGATAGACTTTGAATCTTGAGTCTGATCCGGAGGTCTTCGACTTTAAACAGCGGGTCTCGCAAGCCTTCGACTAGACGATGGAAACGTTTTGTCAACTTCAAAACATTTCAAGAAGATTTCTCCAACAATCTCCCCTTTTTGATGGTGACAAAACTTTCCCGTGATTTGGATAACTTTGACCTGCAAAACATTTCTTAAACAAATATACATATCTTATAAAGATAAATGGCTAAATGAATAACACTAGAATTTGCAACCACGTAAAATAGGTTAGTCTTGAATATGATAAAGCCATCCATAAGATATCAATAGCAGTCAATAGCAAATCAAATCCAAATTCAAATTCAGACACAAAATTAAAGTCAAACATCAATCCAAATCAAACAACCCAAACGATTAAAAATTCAAAGTTTGATTCAAATCTTGCACTTCTCCCCCTTTTTGTCAGCATTAAAAAGGTTGAGATGAAAATGGAATAAAGTCAAGATTGCTTGGGAACGCGGACAAGCTGGAAATCTCCCATGGACTGAACGATCCCTTCTAGCCTTTTCAAGTCTTCCTTCAGTTGTGCAACCTCCTCACCCTTAGCATTAGCCTGAATCTGAATAGAGAGGGCTTGGATCTGATCTTTCAAGGAACCTGAAGAAACTTGACCTGCATTCTGCAAGTTTTGAACCTCACATCCCAGAGCATAAATTTGACCACGCATCTCCAAGAGAATATCCATAATTCTGCGAAAATCTGCTGAGCTGTCGATCTGCGTACTGGCTTCAGTACGATCTGCAGATGATGGCATATCAGAATAATCACGCAGATTTGGCGATGAAGCATCATGTTCTCCTTCAGGAAAATGAGAGGCATGAATGTCTTCTGGGTCGGCTGGAGAGTGGCTGACTCCCTCATTATCTCCCCCTGTTTCTATGCCTTCAGGTGGAGAAGAGTGTTTTTCAGGCTCTCATTCCTCTTGATTCATTCTCTCTTCTTCTTCTTCAAGTCTTTCCTCTTCTGCTTCTTTTTCGCCAACTGCTCTTTCTTTTTCTTCTTCTTTTTCTTCCTCTTCTCTCTCTTCTTCTTTTTCTTCTTCTTCTTTCTCTTATTCTTCTTTTTCTTGTCCTTCTCTTTCCTCTCCTTCTGTCTCATGTTGTTCCATTGACTCTGGAACAGTACGACTTAACTTCTTCAAAGCTATCGCTGAAATGGTAAGGTCGTCATCCTCTTCATCTTCCACGATGAGAGCTCTTCTTTTTTTGGGTGGAGCAACCATGGGCTCCTTCCCTTTTCTTTTTGAGACTTTACAGGAGTCTTCTCCCTAAATTTCTCCAACGCCTTGCTTAGCTCCTTCAGACGCATCTTGGTCACCATTTTTAGCCCTACCACCATATAATCACACGATCGAGCACAAAGAATTTGTGGAGGCTGAATTTTCAGATGTCTGAATAACTTCGTCACAAGACTTGGATAAGGAAGTTGACCTTTGTCTTTCACCACTGCTCTATACATGTGGAACATGATAGTGTGAGGAAGAGAAAACTTTTTCCCAGTGAGAATGGCATACATCAGCTTTGCCTCTGAACTTGAAACATCAGTCTTGGAAGTTGATTTCGGTCTAGGCAATTGATCACAATCTTGTGAAGCAGAATGTTGATCGCATTCATCCTTAGGTAGGAAATCTTTTCCTCTGTTCTCCTGTCCTTAACAAGTTCCAGTGTAGCACGAGCAATAGAAACTTTGATCGGTTGATATCTTCCTCTCTCAACCCCTAACACATCTGCCAGCATATCCATATCTACTACAAAATCTTATTTTTTGACACTGAAAGAGAATCTATTCGCATCTAGGAAACTAAGATTTGAATAGAAATAGGCAGTTAATTCAGCGTAAGCTTCTGTGGTGTCGAAACGAACCGCTCAAGTTGAAGAAAACTAAACTTTTCCCTCAAGTTCACATTCACAAGATCCAGAAAATCAAAATCCACATTCCTAGGGTTTATCACCCCACGCTTCAGCAATTTTGTGTATAGATCCTTCTGTTCCTTCGATCTAAACATCTCTCCCCTTTTTCCTCAATTTTTCGCCGCAATACCCATCATCGGTTGAAATTGGCTGTACAATTTGTCATCATCATTCCCATCTTTCGGATTAAATCCCCAATCACGAGGATCACTTGGGATATTTACAAGGGATTCTTCTGCCACCCCTTTACGAGCAATTCCCAAACTTTCCATTTTCCGCAAAAAAATATATTCATTCCTATATCCTTTGTCCTTAGGAAAATCATCGACGTAGCTCAATGGAGTACCAGTCCCTTTTAAAGCACGATAAAGCTTGTAAATAAAAGAGAGCCTTTGAACTCTTACAGGATCTGCGTCTTCAATGATTCCTTCCTCTTGTTGATGACCAACATTTTGAGGACTAGATGGTGGAGAATGACACTGCCGAGAATGTTGTGGGCTCTGTTGCTGATTTGGAGATACTTCTTCCTCGGTGAGATTGAAGTGAGTAGGCCCCTCACTCATTCACCGTGGTCCCCTGGTTGCGATCCTCGAAGACTTTCTTGAAGACGACATATTTCTCACTCTTTGAAAGATTCATTGCTTGACTTTCCCAAGAAAAATGACAACTTTTTTGAAGATTAGGCAAGAGAAGAAAATAGGAATGGAAGATCGGTGCTTTTCAGGGGTTTTTTTGGAGAGTAAAGCGAAGAAGAAGCAACAGTGCATAATCGGTTAAAAAGGGGGGGATATGGAACGTCATAAAGGAAGGTGAAAAGATGCATTTTCAAAAAAATAACTGCCTTTTTTTCGAGAAAATAGTCATTTCAAAAATAACTTCTTTTTCAAAAGGAAACGTTGCAATAATCACATCAATTAAAGATAGCAATAATAAGACACGGTTGATGATCATACCTTTTCCATATGAGATTCGAGAGAGAGAGAATAACTTACAGTCGGTCTTGTTTGCCTGAGTCTGAGAGTCTCTAGACTTTAACTTCTTCAAACCTCAAAATGTTGAGTCTGGAGCAAATAATTTCAAATTGATTTTTCTCCAAGGGCTTTGTGAATATATCCGCCAGTTGGTTCTTTGAATCAACATACTGAATCGAAACTTCTCCATTTTGAACATGATCTTTAATGAAGTGATGTCGAATCTCTATATGCTTTGCTCTTGAGTGAAGAATTGGATTTTTGGTAAGATTGATTGCGCTGGTGTTGTCGCAGTTAATCTCCATGCATGAATCTTCAATTCCAAAGTCTCTTAGCTGTTGTTTTATCCACAAAATTTGTGAACAGCAACTTCCAAGAGCTACATACTCTACTTCTGCTGTAGAGAGAGCTACTATACTCTGCTTCCTTGAAAACCAAGACACCGTCCTGCCTCCAAGTAGTTGACAGGTACCCGAGGTGCTCTTTCTATCAACTCTGCAACCGGCTAGGTCTGCGTCTGAGTATTTAAGAAGAGTAAAGTCTCATTTTTTAGGATACCATAGATCGATGCTTGAAGTTGAAGTGATGTATTTGATAATATGCTTTGCAGCATTTAAATGAGATTCTTTAGGGTCTGCTTGAAATCTTGCACAAATGCAAACACTAAACAAAATGTCAGGTCTAGAAGCGGTAAGATAAAGAAGCGAGCCAATAATACTCCCCGTATAGTTTCGGTCGACTTTCTTTCCTCCTTCATCTTTGTCTATCTTCAAGGAACTTGACATTGGAATGTCAGCCTTTTTGCAATTGTCCAGTCCAAAATTTTTGACAAGATCATTAGCATATTTTTCTTGATGAATAAAGGTTCATTCCTTCAGTTGTTTCACTTGAAGCTCGAGAAAGAAGGTTAACTCACCCATCATGCTCATTTCAAATTCATCCTGCATAGTCTTAGAGAATTTCTTGCACAGACTTTCATTAGGAGATCCGAATATAATATCATCGACATATATTTGAACTAGCACAAAACTTTTGCTTTCCTTTTTGATAAACAGAATAGTGTCTACTTTACCTTTCACAAAACCGTTTTGAATTAAAAACTTACTCAGCCTGTCGTACCAAGCTCGAGCTGCTTGTTTTAAGCCATATAAGGCCTTTTTGAGTTTGAATACTGAGTCTGGTTTCCTTGGGTCTTCAAACCCAGGTGGTTGTTCCACATAGACTTCCTCATGGATGAATCCATTTAGGAAAGCACTTTTGACGTCCATTTGGAATAACCTGAAATTTTTATGACAAGTAAATGCAAGTAATAAATGAATTGCGTCTAACCTTGCTACTGGTGCGTAAGTCTCGTCATAGTCTATCCTTTCTTCTTGCGTGTATCCCTTGGCCACGAGTCTTGCTTTGTTTCTTACGACCTTGCCTTTCTCGTCCATCTTGTTTTTGAAAACCCATTTAGCTCCAATAATAGATTTACGTTTTGGTTTATGAGTCAATTCCCAGACATCATTAATACTGAATTGCTTGAGCTCTTCTTGCATGGCTTCAATCCAGCTTTCATTAGATAAAGCTTCATCTATGCTTTTGGGTTCTATTTCAGAAATAAGAGCCACAGCACTAGACTCTTCGCACCTTTTGGATCTTGTGCAAATTCCTTCATTGATGTCGCCAATGATAAGATCTTTGGGATGACTGGACTTATGCTTCCAGTTGCTGGTTAATTTGTCAGATTGATGGTCACTTCCTTTACTTGAATCTTCAACAGTCACTTGCTGCTGGTCCTTTAAAGTTTGAGCTGCTTCTTGAGATTTAGACTTTGTAGAGTCTGGAGCAGGTTCAGGTTCTTCAAGATGAGTCTGAATAGATTCATTTTGTATAGAATCTCGGAATTTGACATTCATTGATTCTTCCACAGTTTGAGTTTTCTTGTTGTAGACTCTGTAGGCTTTGCTTGCGGTTGAATATCCAAGGAAGATGCCTTCATCTGACTTTTCTTCAAACTTACCAACTCGATCATTTGCATTTTTCAATATAAAACATTTGCATCCAAACACATGAAAATATGAAACAATAGGCTTCTTTCCTTTGAATAACTCATAGGGGGTTTTTTCTAGAATAGGCCTTAGAAAAACTCTATTAATAATGTAACATACTGTAGAGACTGTTTCAGCCCAAAACGTGAAGAGATGTTGCTTTCAATTAAGAGAGTTCTAGCCATTTCTTGAAGCGATCTATTCTTTCTTTCCACAACTCCATTTTGCTCTGGAGTATATGGAGAAGAGAACACATGCTGAAAACCAGATTCATCATAAAATTTTGTAAAATCTTCATTTTCAAATTCACCTCCATGATCTGTTCTTATACTTGAAATAACATACCCTTTTTCATTCTGAACATTTTTAGCAAATTTTTTAAAGTAAGAGAAAGTTTCAGACTTACTTGCCAGGAAATACACCCAAGTAAATCGTGAGTAGTCATCCACAATTACTAGGCAATATTTCTTACCTCCAATGCTTTGTGTTCTGGTTGGTCCAAAGAGGTCCATATGCAGAAGCTGCAGTACACGGTTAGTGGAAACTTGATTTATTGGTTTAAAGGAATTTCTTACTTGTTTTCCTAATATGCATGGTGTACATAGATCAGGCTTTTGGTATGATAAGTTTGGTAGAACACGAACAAGTTTCTTTACTGAAATTTTGGCTATCTGCTTCATATTGATGTGTCCAAGCTTTCTGTGCCATAAACTTGCTTCATCTTGTATTGAGATTAAACAATGCGATTCATCTAGTTTCACATCCAAGAGGTAGATATTTCCATGTCTTCGACCCATAAATGATTAAGTAGAGTCTTTACTGGTTCCTGAACATATTCCTTCTTGAAAGTAGATTTTGAAACCGGTATCACATAGCTGATTGACACTGAGCAGATTGTAGTTGAGTCCTTCAACTAAAGAAACATTGCTTATTGTAAGGTTTCCAATTTTCACAGTTCCAAATCCCACAATTTTTCCTTTGCTGTTTCCTCCAAATGAGACTTTTCCACCATTTACTTGAACAAGTTTTATGAAGCAATTTGAATATTTTGTCATATGTCTTGAGCATCCACTATCCAGATACCATTTTACCTTTTTTCTTGATAGTGACCTGCATTTAAAAAAGAAACTCAAACATTCTTTGGTACCCATCTTTTCTTGGGTCCATTCGTGTTAGTATGATATGCGGTTTTTGTCCATACTTTATTGACAGGTTTCCAAACCATATGACATTCTTTTTCAAAATGATTTGCACTATTGCACTTTGAACATCTGAGAGCATTACGACCTACTGGTTTTACAAAAGTCCTTTTAAAATGATTTTTGTAAGCATCTCTTGTGGGTTTTTGTTTGATTTTTTCCTTCACTTTAGGAAAATCAATTAAAGAAATGGTTTCAGCAGTCATTCCCAAACCAGATTTATTGAAATAAGGTCTTTAAACATAAAGTATTTTTTCTAGTTTCTCAGATCCTATAGAAAATCTTTTGGAAATATTTGAGATATCATTTTTCAAGAATGCATTTTCTTTTGAAAGATTATCTTCACTTTTTCTAAGAGAAGAAACATTCATATCTAAACATTTCACCTTTTCTTTCAAAATATTTTCGTATTGTTTTAGAGCAGAATTTTCTTTTTTGAGTTCGGAAATCTTTTTAAGAGAAGTCTTAAGACTAAAACACAACTCATCAATGTATTTAGAAACTTTAATAGAGATTTTGAAGTTACTCACCTCAAATTCACTGTCTGAATCTGAGTCTATCTCGGAGTTTGAATCTGAATCTGATTGTGTCATTAGACATATGTTGGCATAATCATCATCACTTTTTTTCACATTCTGTATCACTCCAGGTTTCTACTTTAAGAGCCTTTCGGTACTTTTCAGCTTTTCCTCTCTTCTTCCTCAGAAGAGGACAATTGGGTCTGATGTGTCCCTTTTTCTTACATTCAAAGCAGACTACATCTTTGTTTGATTCATCATCCTCAATAGACTTAGTCCGTTGCTTTTGAAAACTTTGTTTCCTTGGATTGAATCTTCTTCCTTTTTTGTTTAGCTTTCTGAATCTTCTTATCATGAGAGCAAGCTCCTCATTGTCCATATCATCTTCAGAATCTGCAACATCAGAATCATCATTGGATTTTAATGCAATGGATTTCTTACCTTTAGGGTCTTCATTTTCATTGATTCGTTCCACTTCATAAGACTGAAGAGTTCCAACCAACTCATCAACAGATAGTGGCATGATTCTTTGGGTCTCTCTGATTGAGGTCTTTATATGATTCCAATTCTTGGAGAGTCCACGCAGTAGCTTGTTTACCTTCATGGGATCAGAAATTGGTTGACCTTGATTTTCAAGACCATTCACAATATCTGTAAAACGACTAAACATGTCAGTTATAGATTCTCCCGATTTCATTCTGAAGGCTTCGTATTGACCTAGGAGAATGTTGATTCTGGTCTCTTTCACTCGATCGGTTCCTTCATAGGTAATATGTAATCTATCCCAAACTTCTTTAGCTGTAACACAAGAAGATATTCTGTTATATTCAGTAGGTGATAAAGCACAATATAAAGAATAAATTACTTTTGCATCAAGAGCTTGTCTCTTGATTATCTCTTCCTGAGTTATTTGACTAGACTTCACAGTATCTTTTCCTCTTTCTGAGACAGGTGTAGCTTTAGGAGTGATTCCTTTTTTTACAACATCCCATTCCAGAGGATCCTTTGATCTTAGAAACGCCTTCATTTTGTTTTTCCATATGTTGTAATCCTTTCCATCAAAGTAAGGTAGTTTGGTATTGCTTTGCCCTTCTACCAGCCCTGGAGCCAACATATTAGCCATAGATCTTTAACTCTGAAGTAAAACACTTCAAACAAAGTGAGTACACAGGCTCTGATACCAATTGATGTAGCTAGTATAAGCACCTAGAGGAGGGTGAATAGGTGTAAAAACAATTTCTCGGGATACCACAGCAATACTAAGCAGACGATAGAAAGGAAGTACTCTTTTGTTTAACCAAAATGAATTACGATCAAAGTAAAGTAAAGAGTAGGGAAGAGAAGATTAAACACAAGGTTTATAGTGGTTCGGCTTATTCCAAGCCTACGTCCACTCTTCCGCACTGACAGCCTATCGGCTGGATTCCATTATGAACAAAAGAGATGTTACAGCACAGTTCTTCCTTGATTCCACAGTGTAGATGTTCTATCACACTTTCTCAAGGTTTCTCACAAATATAAACTCTCTTTTGTGTACTAGTTTTTGCTCAAATGAATTGACTAAACAACAAGAAGCTTCAGACTTTGGAATTCTTCTATCGCGCACACCTTGAACAACTTAGAACGTCTTCCTTATACTCCTTTACGCCATCATACCCGTTGGCACTTACCAAAGGAATTCCTCCAATCTACTCGTTGGACGGAATCAATTAGGAAGATCATTCGAGCTATTAAATGAATATGTTGATAGCCCATTAATCCTGTTCGCCCATACAATCAGGATCTCGGTTTCCATAAGTAGAACTTTCTACGAATATTTCGCCAATCATCGGATCCTTAACCTTTGAATCAATCTCGATCAATTAAAAAGGATTCCGTTATGTCATATCCAGTCAAGAGATCTTCTCCAGTCGATAAGGTCATATCCTTAATAAAACATCCAGTTCTGGATAGACTTTCTTCAACGGATTAGAAACTGTCAATGAGGATAGACTTTGAATCTTGAGTCTGACTGTCCGGAGGTCTTCAGACTTTAAACAGCAGGGTCTGCAAGCCTTTAGACTAGACTGATGGAAATGTTTTGTCAGCTTCAAAACATTTCAAGAAGATTTCTCCAACACGAATGATTTTGTAATTAAGTGAATGTGAAATCATCGAAAAAATAAATGAGGAATAAAAATAGACCCAAAAATTTACGTGATTTAGTTCGATTGTCAGTTCTTATACCAATAGGGACAGCTGGTAGCCAAAATCTGTTATAATCGAAGAATCGGAGTTACAATCACTTAACATGCTCATGTGTTTACCATGCCTAAAATAAACCTAAACTAGGGTATTAATAAATAAATAATTCATTTTAGATGTGAAAAATTTATACGCTTTGTTCGCGACCAATTAGGAGCTCTTTTAAAACGGCTGAAAATCAAGGACCTCGTTCGTTCTTGATTTCCTTTCTTTGCGGCACGGCTTTCTAAGATGCCACGGGGTAGCCATCAAATCCTCCCTTTTGACGTAAGTGTGTGCCCCTTTCTTTGGTGCGGCCAATTTGCAGTACTTCTAAAGTCCAACTCTTGGTATGGGTTAAACTTGCATATTGGGTCGGATTTCGCCATGTAAAAAGGTGTACTTTGACTAATGGAAATGCATATGCTTTTGAAGGTCTTCATTTCTTATTTTGTTCAATCTGAAAGAGACTTTGCTTTTTGCACCCCAGGAGATGCTGGTTTATTGGTCTTCCTCTTGTTGCCTTCCTCAAAGGAACGAACTTGCAAAAAAGTTCCTCAAGTTGCTGCTTCACCATTCATTTGGCAAGTGCTTAAATAATGTCGGCGGTCTCGACAAGGCACTTTCTTTCTATCCCGAGTGTGCCAACAATGTCAGTGTCACTCCAAAATGGTGGGACCATTTGCACTGCGCCATGTCTCATTATGAGTTCGTTCTCGCAATCGAGAACACTTGGACGGAAAGTTACGTGACGGAGAAGCTATTTTATGCTCTGGACGCCGGGGCGGTCCCCATCTATTTCGGTGCCCCCAACGTCGTGGACTTTGTCCCTCCGCATTCGATCATAGACGGGAACAAGTTTAGCTCCATGGAGGAATTGGCAACTTTCGTGAAGTCCCTCGCGAATGATCCGGTGGCGTACGCCGAATACCACGCATGGAGAAGATGTGGTGTATTAGGTAATTATGGAAACACACATGCGGCAAGTCTCGACACCTTGCCGTGCCGGTTATGTGAGTTCATTAACAAAAAAGGTGGCAGGAACGCAAGAGCTTTATGAAGAGCTGATTCTTTTTGAACACCCCCTTTTTTTTCCTTATCATCCCATTGATGTGCGGTGTTTCATAAGTTTAGTACATGGACATTGACATATATGAAGAGAGATGGATATATGAGGAGACGGTAGATTAGACATTGATGTAAACAGGCCACTAACAAAGTCATATTAATGAATACAAAGTCGTCATGATCTTTGTGTTTGGACTTCTCTCCAATCTTGTGTAAAGGCTTAGGATGGATTAAGGAGTCTTTATGTGACCCGTATGTGGTGAGAATCGTACGGTTTGTAATAAGAGGGGTTTGGGCCGTATGCAGTGACAGTTGCTCTGAGGGGGATTCTAGCCGTATGCGGTGAGAGTTGCACGGACGTTAAGGAGGGGAGTTCACGTTTATGGGGAGATGTATTCTGTTCTCTCAAAGGGTTGTACATTCATATCAAGTACATCTACTTTTATGGGTTGATGGTGTAAAACAATTGGGAGAATTCCATCTTTTTTTTTTTTTGGTTAATACCATGAAAAATCCCA
The DNA here is from genome assembly GCA_017140325.1 of Eucalyptus leucophloia subsp. euroa. NCBI lineage: Eukaryota > Viridiplantae > Streptophyta > Magnoliopsida > Myrtales > Myrtaceae > Eucalyptus > Eucalyptus leucophloia. The sequence continues at coordinate 34,688,380 of CM029473.1, forward strand.
AACTAGTATATATATGGCAAATTTACCAAAAACTATTTTTTTGATCATGAAAAACCCTAAACTGGTATACCTGTGACAAATTTATCCCGACTGACTGTAAAAAACCATAAACCGATACATTTATGATAATTTTACCCCAAACTAATTTATTCGACCGCAAACAACCCCAAATCGATAAATTTGTGACAAATATACCCTCCGCTAAATTGGATTAATACTTGAAAAAAATCACAAAATTTGTAAACTATGACAAATGGAGCGTAAAATCCTAAATTAATATACCGGTCGACTGTCACGTATCATTTAACTTAATAATCTGACGGTAAAATTTAACAAAAAACTAATAGAGGGTAAATTTGTCACAAGTATACCAATTTGGGGTAAATTTGTCAAAGGTATACCGGTTTAGGGTTTTTAGTGATAAAAAAAATAGTTTTCGGTAAATTTGTTATAAGTGTACAAATTTAAGGTTTTTCATGGTATTAGCCCTTTTTTTTTGGTTGAAAGAGAATTCCATCTTTTGCTGGCCCCATTTTTCCACTAAACAGATATTACAGCTATTTTGAGAACAGTTAGTGCATTTTTAGTATTCCACTTAAGTTTTTAAAGTTTACCTAGAAATTAAAAAGTCCAAAGAGGAACGTAGTTTATACACTGCCGAAGCTTATTGCTATTTCTTTCTTGTTGACTTAGGCCTTATTTGTTTAGGATCAAGTAAACAGTAATAAATAATTTTTTTAATATTTCCTTCGAATTAGAAATATTATCCAATTCTTTTTTAAAAAGACTATGAAACAAATTGTATGTGAATCTAGGTGATAATATATTACTTGTTGTGAAAGTTTTGGATGTTTGGAGATAAAAACATTTAAAACACGTTAACTGCAAAATTTAAATTATGCAAAAGGTAAAAAAAAGTGAAAGGTCTATTTAGACACACCCTTATGCGAGATCTTTCTTATAAGTGCCCTCATTGATTGGAGTAGGGTCTACAGTAAACAATTAGATGCTTAATATATGCTACTCCAAGTATTATTATTTAACCTTATTGAAAGTTGTTGAGAAATAGTAAAAACAACTTTTTTAGGGTTTAAGGACTTTTAATCTGTTCTCTTGAGAAGTTGTTGCCTTGCCGGTAGACAACACTTGCATACATCTAATTGTTATGAATACAAGATAATAGTACAAATGGACTCTTAACTTTGGTCAAATATGTAATGTTGTCAATGAATTTTTAATTTGTGTAATGTGGTCTATGAATTTTGATTCAATATACAATGTTGTCCCTAACTTTTAATTTATTTAATATGGTTCCCGAACTATCGGTAAATGTTTAAATGTAATTTCTAGACTACATGAAAATGTCGAAAGATTGACCGTAGTGTAGAAACCATGTTAAATAAATTAAAAGATCAAGGATGGCATTACACATTAGATCAAAGTTTGTGGATCGCATTAAATAAATTATAGAATTGTGCATTAGACCAAAAGTTCTATGACATTTGCGTCATTTTCCTTTATGAATATCATGAAATTCTTATTACCCTTTAGATGGTTGATATCACAGGAGATCATCCCCTTTTTTTTGGGAACAAGATGAAACGACTCGGTAGGCATCTACCTGTTCTTTTTTATTTTATTTTATTTTGTCTCTTCTCTTCTTTTTCTAAGCAAGATCCGATTTGCCATATGTTAATATGCCAAATTAATAGCTCTTCCCTTTCTTAAGCAGAACATCTTTCAAGACAGGTTATTCACATTTCATTTGATAGTAAGAGGGAATTGAAAGTTAAGTAGTGGTCTTCCCTTGGGTTCACAGCTGACCCTTTTTCAAAGAGCAATACAACTGACCATTTTTCAAAGAGCAATTCACACGAGACAAAAGACATGCAATAGGCATCCACATGTTATTTCTTCGTCTTTTCTCTCGTTTTTCTAAAGCAAGATCTGATTCGCCATCTATTAATCCACTAAATTGATAGCTCTTCCCTTTCTTGAGCAGAACACCTTTCAAGATGGGTTATTCACATTTCATTTGATGGTAAGAGGGAATTGAAAGCTAAGCAATGGTCTTCCTTTGAGTTCACAACTGACCATTTCTTGAAGCGCAGTTGACATGAGTCAAAAGACCCACGGTAGGCATCCGCCCGTTCTTTCTTAATCTCTTCTCTTCTTTTTCTAAAGCAAGATATGATTTGCCATCTATTAATCCCCCAAATTGATAGCTCTTTCTTTTCCTGAGCAATTCCTTTGGTTCAAAATTGACCCTTTCTCAAAAAGCAATTCACACCTATAATGTTGAAAACCGATTGTTTAGGCCCATGAAGTGACTATATATCATATGAGAAGTAAACCTTGTTGTAAAATTAATGAACGTGGATGCTAATCAAGATCTTGTTGTAAGTCATTGCGCAATCACCAGAGAATCATACGAGGAATAATAAAGGACCCCAAAGATTTATGTGGATTGAAAGCGAAATCAACGAAGAAATAAATGAGAAACAATAAAGGACCCCAAAGATTTATGTGGAATGATTGCGGAATCAACGAAGAAATAAATGAGGAACAATAAAGGACCCAAAAAATTTACTCGATTTATTCGTTATGTCGGTAGCTACATTTACGAGAAGAGCCAATAGCAAAAATCTACTATAATCGGAGAATTGGAGTTACAATTGCTTAACTTGCTCAAGCGTTTCGCATGTCTAAATTAAACCCAAACCCGGGTATTAACAAATAAACAACTCATTTTAGATGTAAATATCAAAGCACAATTTACATGCTTTGATCACGACCAAATAGGAGCTCTCTTTGAAGCGGCCGAAAATCAAGGACTTCATTTGCTCTTGATTTCCTTTCTTCGCGGCAGGGCTTTTCAGTTGTTGTGAATATAAAATTAGACAAGTATGTGAATGCCCCTTTCTTTGGTTTGACTAATTTGCAGTACTTTTAGAGTCTGACTCTTGGTCTTGGTCTTGGTTAAACTTGCAAATTTATCCAATTGGGTTGGGTTTCGCCGTGTAAGAGGGTGTCTTTTGATCAATGGAAATGCATATGCTTTTGAAGGTCTTCATTTCTTAATCAATTCAATCTAGAAGAGACTTAGCTTGCAACTTGTTAGGACATAGAACCCAGTCACGACTGGAAAAGCATATGGTGATTATGTTCCTATTTTTCTATGCCCAACTCCTAGTTTGGATGAGTTCAAAATAAAGATTTATCCTTTTTTTTAGTGCTTCTCGTGAACCATAGCAATCTAGCGTAAAGGTGTCTTTTGTAAAGGTGTCTTTTAGAGTCCAAATCTTTGTCTTGGTCTTGGTCTGGTTAAACTTGCAAATTTATCCAATCGAGTTGGGTTTTGCCGTGTAAGAAGGTGTCTTTTGATCAATGGAAACACATATGCTTTTTAAGGTCTTCATTTCTTATCAATGCAATTTAGAAGAGACTTTGCTTTCAACTTGTTAGGACACAGAATCCAGTCACAATTGGAAAAGCATATGGCGAATATGTTCCTGTTTTTCTATGCCCAACTCCTAGTATGGACGGGTTCAAAATAAAGATTTATCTTTTTTTTTTTGGTCGAGTGCTACTCGTGAACCTTAGCAATCCAGCGTAAAGACTTTTTCATCAGCTTGGTTTTTTTTTTTTTAATTATTATTATTATAATTGGTGCTTTGCACTAAGAATGCTACTGGCTAGGCTCTTTCACTAAGGTGTGACACATGGACAATGCAATGAAGCTTGAAATAAGCCAAATAAGCACATGGAAGCCGTCCCTTGAAGCTTGTTTTCGTTCGGTTCAGCTCCAATTTTCTTGGAAATACTCAATCATATCCTATTTTCATGTAATGCGGTGGCTGTTCTAGCTCTTTTTACTTTGCTTCGGTCCATAAAAACCATCGGGCCTCATCTTTGTGCCTGCTAAACTCTTTTTTGATCCCATCCATCTATATGTGCATATATGATTGAAATGCCGATATGTGACACTAGGCAAAGAGAATAGGCGATTCTAGTTATTGCAAATTGTTTTTCCCTATTGCTTTCGATTCTTTTCTCATGAAATCTTTGACTTTTTTTTTTTTTAAATCACTTTGCCATGTTGTCATATTTAGGTCCCCCAATAAAAGGAGAGAAGAAATTTCCCTGCTGTCTAGACATTTGTTGTGGAATAGGAAACAGTTATTCGTGAAATCCTCAAGTTTAACTGCATCAATTTCTGTGGCAGATTGTTTTTATTCCTAGTCGGATGGTTCATGCTTTTACATTTATAGATTCTTCATGTCCTATTTGTGTCACTGTTTGTCTTGATCGTTTTTGGTCGCTGGTAATAATCACTCTACTTAAATTATTTCACTGGCAGTAGTCTTCCTTTGGCTTCGCAACTAACCCTTTCTCAAAGAACAATTCACACGAGATGAAAGATCCGCAGTAGACATCCACTTGTTATTTCTTCATCTCGTCTTCTTTTTCTAAAGCAAGATCCGATTTGCCGTATGTTATCGATAACTCTTCCCTTTTTTGAGTAGAAGACCTTTCAAGATGGATTATTCACATTTTATTTGATGGTCAGAGGGAATTGAAAGCTAAGCAATGGTCTTCCGATGGGTTCACCACTCAACCTTTCTTAAAGAGCAAATCACATTAGATGAAAGACCACAATAGGCATCCACCATTTCATTTGATTTTCCATCTGTTAACCACCCAAATCGATAGCTCTTCCATTTCATGAGCACTTCCTTTGGGTTCTTGATTGACCCTTTTTCAAAAAGCAATTCACACCTATAATGTCGAAAGCCTATGATTTAGGACCCACAAAGTGACAATATATCAGATGAGAAGTAAACATTTTTGTAAAATTAATGAACACAAAAGCTACTCAAGATCTTGCCATTAGATCAATGTGAGATCACTAAAGAAACAAATGAGGACTAATAAAGGACTCCAAAGATATATCTAAATTTAATGTGAAATCACCTCATAAAAAGATGGGGAACAAGAAAACCCTAAAGATTTATGTGATTCTGAAACCGAGTGTCGGTATCCACATCCATGGGAAGAGCCAATATCTACTATAATTGGCAAGTTGAAGTTACAAACGCTCAACACACTCGGGTGTTTCCATGCCTAAATTAAACCCAAACCCAAGGTATTAAAAAATAAACAACTCATTTTGGACGTAAAAAACTCAAGACACAAATTACACGCTTTGCTCGCAACCAAATGTGCATGCCCCTTTCTTCGGTTCAGCCAATTTGCATTACTTTTAAAGTCCAACTCTTGGTCCAAGTCAAACTTGCATACCTATCCAACCGGGTTGGTTTCGCCGTGTAAGAAGGTGTCTTGATCAATGGAAGAGTATATGCTTTTGATGGAGGTGTCATGATCAATGGAAAAGTATATGCTTTTCATGGCCTTCATTCTTATTTAGTTCAATCTAGATTCAATTCCGACCTGTTAGGACATAGAATCCACTCATAATGGAAAAGCTTATGGTGATTATGTTCCTATTTTTCTATGCCCATCTCCCATTATGGATGGGTTTAGCAATGCAAACCAATACGACGGATCGGCTCGCTTTAATATACTTCAGAGATGGTGTGGATGAGGATCCGCTCGGAGTCCTAAGCTCGTGGAATGACTCTTCTCATCACTGTGAGTGGCAAGGTGTTGTATGTAGTGGACGACATCCTGAAAGGGTCGTGTCCCTTGTCCTGAGGTCGAAAGGCTTGGGTGGTCTTCTATCACCGCATGTCGGAAACCTCTCTTTCCTGAGAAGCCTTGTTCTACCGAACAATAGTTTTCGTGGCGAAATTCCACAAAGCATTGTCCACTTGTTTCGCCTTCACCATCTCATTCTTAGTAACAACTCTTTCGGCGAACCGATGCCCACCAATCTTTCTCAATGCTCAAACCTTAAGAATTTGAGTCTCATCGATAACCAACTCGTGGGCAAAATTCCTAATGACCTCGGCTCTTTGTCAAAGCTTCAAGTTTTTAGTTTGTCTAAAAACAATCTTATAGGATCTATTCCTCATTCTATTGGAAATCTCTCCCAACTTTCCATTCTTTCCATCGCATTTAATGGGTTGCAAGGAGAGATTCCTGAGACATTGTCCAAGCTTCGTGGTTTGATGTATTTTCAATTGGCATTTAACCAACTCATTGACGAGATCCCTCCAGCAATCTTCAACATCTCCAGCATTATCTATTTCAGCATCGCTAACAATCAATTGAGAGGGAGCATCCCCCCTTATATTGGCGATACTTTTCCTTCTCTCACTCTTCTTAGTTTTAAGAGTAACTTGTTTACTGGCGTTATACCTCCATCCTTATCGAATGCCTCCAACCTTCAGTACATCAACTTTCACAATAACAATTTTCAGGAATCGATGCCTGCAAATCTTGGGAGGCTAAAAGCTTTGGAAGTATTGCTCCTTTCTTCTAACTAGTTGCGAGATGACTTCAGTTTCATTACCTTATTGACTAATTGTTCAAGGCTGAAAATTATCGCGATGCACTTCAATTTTCTTGAAGGTCAGTTGCCGGATTCCATTGGCAATCTTTCGAACAGCGTTAAAGTGATTGTTATGTCGTACAACCCAATGTATGGAACCATTCCTTCAGGTATTGGCAATCTCTTTAACCTGTCCTATCTTGGTTTATCAAACAATTCGCTTGGCGGTCGTGTTCCTTCTTGTATTGGAGCGCTATATAACTTAAACGAATTGCGCTTAAGCCATAACATGCTAACGGGAGAGATCCCGTCATCGATCGGCAATTTGACGATGTTGAATCGCCTTTACCTGGAATTCAATGACTTCTATGGGGAAATACCACATAGTCTTGGTAATTGCATGCAGCTAAATGAGCTGGAGCTTTCGAACAATAATCTAAGTGGTTCAATCCCAGGGGAGGTTCTTAGTCTTTTTACCATTTCGATTGTCTTTAGCTTGGCACATAACCAGTTAAGTGGATCTCTTCCGTCTCAAGTTGGGTCCTTGGCCAATCTTGTCGAACTAGATGTATCTTATAATAAGCTGACATGACAAATTCCTAGCTCCATCAGCAAGTGTTTGCTATTGCAGTGGCTTAGCTTAGCAGTCAATTGCTTTCATGGTAAAATTCCTTCGGCTTTAGGCACGTTACGGGGCTTGCAAGAGTTGGATGTTTCCCATAATGACTTCTCTGGTGAAATCCCGAGCTTTCTTGCTCAAATTACGGACCTAAAGTACTTGAATCTATCTTCAAACAAGCTCGAAGGAAAAGTTCCAAAGCAAGGAGTATTTCTCAATGCTAGTGAAGTGTTCGTCTTTGAGAATATGAATCTTTGTGGAGGTATTGCAGAACTAAACCTTCCTTCTTGCAAATCAAATACCTCTAAACCATTTTGGACCAAAAAGGTTATAGTAATAGCCATAGTGGCGGCCATCTTATTAGGCTTCATTCTGTGTCTTTGCTTCTCTATAATTCAGTACCAGAGAAAGAAGTCAAAAGAAAATATCTCTTCACCTGAATTGCCGTTTGAACACCAATTTTTGAGGGTCTCTTATGGGGAACTCTTTAAAGCCACGACCATTCTCTAAGAACAATGTGATTGGTAAAGGGAGATATGGTACTGTCTATAAAGGAACTACACAGGAAGGTGGTTGGGTGGCAGTTAAAGTGCTCAATTTGGGCCTCAAAAGTGCTTCGAAGAGCTTCGTCTTGGAATGTCGAACCTTAGGGGCCATAAGACATCGAAATCTCGTGAAGATATTGAATGTGTGCTCAAGCGTGGACTATCACGGCAACAATTTCAAAGCTCTATTATACGAATACATGGGTAATGGGAGCTTAGAGAATTGGATACACCGGAGAAACGAAGAAGATGTTGAGCATGAACATGAACATGGAAAACCAAGACATTTGCAACTAATGCAGAGGTTAGACATTGCCATTGACATAGCTTCCGTGATCGAATATCTTCACGAGGATTGCAGCCCAAAGATTGTACACGGAGATTTGAAGCCGAGTAATGTCCTTCTGGACAACGAGATGATGGGGCGACTTGGGGATTTCGGGTTGGCGAAGATTAGTTCTGCCGCGACAACGAGAGGCCATGCACATTGACAACCGCAGTAGCTCGGTGGCGTGAGGGGTTCCGTAGGCTATGTCCCTCCGGGTATGTAAATTTTCTCATTAATTGTCTAAGTTTTATCTGCATTGGCCTTGAGATGAAATTTGGATTTTCATTGCATATTGCTTGATGTGCACTATTTTAGAATATGGCTTGGGGGACATGGTATCAACACAAGGCGATGTGTATAGTTTCGGCATTCTTTTATTGGAAATGTTCACTGGAAGGAGACCTATGGAAGAGGCTTTCAAGGACCATTTGAATCTCCACACCATTGTCAAGGTGAATTTGGCAGACCGAGTGATGGAGATCATGGACTTGGCCATTTTTAACGGAGCAAACGAGAGCGACATTGAGAGGATGAGAGACTGCATTGCTTCCGTCCTAAGGATTGGAGTTGCATGTTCAATAGAGTCGCGGTGGGATCGGATGGACGTGGCCGAAGCACACAAGGAACTGCATAAGATCAAGGCTAGCTATAGAGCCAAGCAGAGGTCTGGTTGAAGCAAGTTCAGCATGCAAGCACTCACGCTACTTCAATGTCTTAGGATTTATTTAGCTTTGAACGAGAAAAATTCGGATGGTTCGATTTAAGTACTCCATGTCCATCTCTTTCTCCCCCCTTCTCTACGATCTCACTATTTTCTTTATCTGGATTTTCTGTTTCTAATTTTTCCTCTAGAAGTTCTCTAATAAATTTTAAATAATTCCTAAGTATTTTAACATTAGATAATGTGAGTACCCACACGCCTTTCGTCACAAAAAGAGAGTTTTAATTGACGATTGATGCGGATGATCTCATACCATCATTATCAGAATATTATCAAATTATTTTGAGATTCTGTCAGAATTGATGAAATTAAAGTTGACTATATAATTTTGCTTATATGCCTAGGTAAATAGTTTTCTGATTAGATTACTTCCTTTCTGTCAAATATTGTTCTAATGCCTTTTGATTGCAATACAATATGTGACATCCCGATTTTCCAATTCTATTTTCAATAATTTGAGGCGGGCATTTCGTTGGCATGCATATAATTCTTTTCCTTGAGTCGGCCACCCATGTGAAAACTAGTCTGTCGGATGAAGTCGTTAAGAAATTCTAATGCATCAGACTCGAGAATTTGGCTAGGAAATGACCTTTCGATCGAGCTAATCTGCAAGGGTCATTACGGCACAAATAAAAATCGATTAGAGACCGGAGATAGGTCGACTCGACAGAGGCATGTGATCAAGTGTGGGTGATTCCACCGGATCGCACAATTCTTGTCGATCGGCACTGGACCGACTTTTCTATCGATTGGGTACCCTGTGTTCCTATTTGAAACCTTGAGATTACCCCGACAACCGAAAGTCGCCAATGTTTCAAAGATGTACATTGTGGCTTGAGATGATCAACCACAGGTCAAATGCATGAAAATTTCTAAAGACTACCCGGTAGATTGGGCCGCGCTAGTATCGTGCCAAAGTGAAATCAACCGTGGAATTGAGATCAAATTCAGAAATTGGAAGTCTGGGTGTGTCACAAATCATTTTAGGAATATTGACTGATCTTCGGAAGATCTCTCATGCAAGCCGAGTTTTTCAGCAATTAAATCAGAAAATGGTTAATTTGACCCGAGAAATTAGTAGGCTGCTTTTGGTCGTGCTTTTGGGACTTAAGTTGATTATATAGACAAGTGAAGATGTGAATTGAAGTGTGGTGACATTGAATTAATTTTATGGGCCTTAATTTAATTCAATTAGAAGAGAATCGAGTGAAATTGAAGAAGTTATTGTACAAATAATTGGACCCCGGCGGAAATTGCAAGTGAACCCATTGGAATAAGGTTGTGGGAGTTTTGAGTGAGTGGAGTATGACATCATCCATGAGGTCATGGTGGGCCACTTTTGTGGGATTAAAGGAAAAAGGAAAAGAAAAGGGAATGGTCCCATCTCTCTCTCTCTCTCTCTCTCTCTCTCTCTCTCTCTCTCTCTCTCTCTCTCTCTCTCTCTCCATCTTCATCTTCAACCTTGGAACTTCTTGGACGTGGGGAGGGGAAAACCGACTGAGAACCAGCAGCTCGCCAGCCCGCACGCACGCCCCCTCCGCCGCTCGTCGCCGCCGTTTGTGCCGCCGTCCACTCGCTCGCCGACCAGCTCGCCGCTCCGCCTTAGCCCGTTTCCCCAGCAGATCTGAGATCTCTTGCAGCAGCTGACCGGGACCAGCCGAGCTCGACGCCGCACGCCCGTCGTCGGAGCTCGCCGCCGCCCGTGTCGTCCCGCACCCGCGCGCCCGTGCGTCGCCCCGCACGCGCCTCGCCTGGACCGCCGCCTCCGTCTGCCCCTGCTCGCGTATTTCAGGAGCTGCCGGAGCTCGTCCCCGCCGCCGTGAGGCCTCGCCTGGCCGCCACCCGGCCCGTCCAAGCCCCGCCGATCCTCCTCCGCCGTTCCTCCGCCCATTCCAGCGCTGAATCTGCTCCCTCTCGGCCCCGATTAGCAGCAAACAGAGAAGAAGAAAATGGGTATGGCAGCCCCTTCGTGGGCCGTTTTGGCCGCCTTCCCGAGCCCAGATGCTCGGCCCGCCTTGAGGAAAGTCAATCCTCGCGTCGTCCCCGTCGTTTTGGTCTGCTCGGCTTGCTAATCTAGTGAGTTTAACTCACTAAATCTCGATTAGACGGTTAATGATACCCTAAGTGTGCTTAGTCTAAGTTAAGTAATCTTAGGTGGTTAATTTAGTTTATTTAATTATGATTTAGATTAAGATGTTTGTTTAATCTAAAGTATGTTTAATTAAAGGCTAAGAGAGTTTATTTAATGTTAAGCCTTGATGGGACATATTAGGGTTTTATTTTTGAATTATTTAATTGTTTCGAAATTCTGGAATTTATAATATTATATTATATTCCGAAATTATTAAAATATTATTATTTAAAAAAAGGAAAAAATTATGTTTGACCCCGATTGCTCGAATTTCGTGCCGATCGCTGCTGCGTGTTCGGATTTTGAAATTGATGGTTGGATATTATAAATTGGGTGTGGATGACGAAAAATATGGATATTATTATTTAATTAATTTTCGGAATAAATTTAATTATTTATTAAAATTCGAAAATTTCGTCGGGACCCTAAACTCTCAGAATTTTGTGCCGATTGCTGCTGTGTATTTAGAATTTGAATTTGATGATTGATTGTGGCAAATTGAGTGTGATTGTAATAAATAGGGATTATTTTTATAAAGTCCCAAGTGAGGAAATTTATGGGAGAGTGAGGCCGTGAATTGCCACCTATTAGAGGTCGCGCCCAATGGGGCCGTGATATGCCACCTGATAAAGGTCGCGCCCAGTGGGGCCGTGAATTGCCACCTATTAGAGGTCGCGCCCAGTGAGGCCGTGAATTGCCACCTGATAAAGGTCGCGCCCAGTGAGGCCGTAAATTGCCACCTATTAGAGGTCGCGCCCAGTGGGGCTGTGATATGCCACCTGATAAAGGTCGCATCCAGTGGGGCCGTGAATTGCCACCTATTAGAGGTCGCGCCCAGTGGGGCCGTGATATGCTATCTGATAAAGGTCGCGCCTAGTGAGGCCGTGAATTGCCACCTGATAAAGGTCGCGCCCAACCGGGCCGTAATCTACCACCTTTTTTTTAAGGTCGTGCCGAGTGGGACCGTGATGCCACCGATTCTAATTCTACCGAGTGGGGCCGTGATTAAGAATAATGATTGATTTGCTGAATTGACATGTAATCGGCCAAGTCAATTGATCACTGAGACGATCCAAGTAGTTAAATTGTTCTGATGATGTGATTGTGCCATGGTTGTTTGGTTATCATAATTGTACGTGGTTGAATTATATAAATTGTGTTAACCTGCAGATGAAGGCTAATGCGAGGTAAGTCTTCTGTGTGATATGGCTAGGCCGCCCGAGGCGTATTTTCTTTCTAATAGGGGTTTAGGGGGTTGAACTTGTTGAGACATCGTCTCATCCCGGTTGTGGGATTAAAATTTCAGGTCCCTGGTGGATGGAGCGGCTAGATAGCTTTGGTTAACTTTGAGGATTGGAGAATGTGTCCGACTTGTAGATTGTATGACAATTCCTTTTAAGAGCCGGTCTTTTGTAGACTGTTGGCCGTAGACCTCTGTTTATAATTCTATTGAATTATGAAAGTGTTATGTTGTGATTTTGTTTCCTGCTTTTCTATCCTGTATTTTATTGTCAGGGGTTTTATAATATGCTTCCGCATGTGCATTAAAGATTTGATTGGGTCGGCGACTTAACCTGGGAACGTCGCATTTGAATGACCATAGTGGGATGTTGGCGCGCTCGAGGTTCGGGGCGTGACACAATACTCCGTCATTCTAATGAAATCTCTGAATATTTTGATAATATCATAATATTCCCCCTCAAACTCAAGGTTGTTCTAAGGAAATCAGCTGGAGTTTGGAAACTTGAAAATCAAGCAAGAAAAGGAGCCTTTGTAAGATCATACTCTGTCTGAACATCAGAATGAACACGTACAAGTTCAACAGTTCCTGGAGAAATATGTTATCGAGTAAAGTGACGGTTGTTCTCAATATTCGAATCCACAAATGAGGGAGACTCGAGACAAAGGCATGGCGGTAAGTCGGTGGGAACTTACTTGAGCCCCGAAGAACCTGAGTTGGGTTATCTTAGAAGGAACTTAATATCAAGATTAGTAAAATAAGATATGGAAGTTGAAAAAGGGCGTGTTCTTATAAAAGAACATGACCAGAGACTTGAAGGTGATTAGAGTGAGGATTCCAACATCTATTCCCTCATGTTCGACACTAGGTCCAAGGAAACAGCAAAGTCGTGCACGCTGGCTCAAGTTCGGTGCATTCCCGAGGTCGAAGAAGGGAAAAGCAGGCGCAACGAATAAGTTGGAGAGGAGTATAACTAGGGGGAGTGTTGTACAAGAGTTTGAAAGGAGATTTGTTCTACAAAACCGGTGAAGGAAGATGGTTGATAGTGTACACGGCAGTGAAGGCAAGCTTCACCCCCAAAAATGTTTATGACAAGATGCCGACACATGCATAACACGACGAGAATCTAACTTGTCTACTTTTGTACAAAATGGTGTATGCTTATTTCAGGCCGGTAGCATAGTATAAATTAAAATTACCATGTCAGCATGCTTTATCAAGATCAACATGAATTTATAAACCGAGTTGACATAATAAGACCCTCGTTAAATTAAACTAAATGGGGACTCGGGTAATTGTGCAGAATTAATACGCTGATAAACAATCAAATATGTTAATTCAGAAAAATTTTGGCAAATTATATAGATAAGAGTGTTAACAAAAATTGGAAACTTTGAATCTTTATAGTCATCGAACAATACATGGAACTATGTATAGAGACAAAAACATGCTTCAATAATAACTTTCTAATGAATAACTTTTCATCGGACCTTGAAGAAAGTTAAAAGAAAAGTTAAAAAGGAAAATTAAAAAGAATAAGTTAGAAAGCTAGCAACCGATTTATCTTTTTTTTTAACACTGTTAAAAGTTAGATCAAATTAAAAAAGGAAAACCGTTGATAATTTATATAATTTCTGTAATGGGGGAAATACCTGTAGAAAACAAATAAGAAATTATTATCAGAATTAACAAAATTGAGCTATGCCATTTTAACTTCACAATCCTCTAATACTGGCATTAAATCGAATTAAATGACTCTTTAGAAGTTACAAGTACATGCATGCATAATATACAAAAATATGCGACAGTTTTCTCTATTTGTTCTCAAATGATTAAGAGATGGATAGATGCATTATTTCAATGTATATTTATAGATTTATAAATGCAGAAAAATATAAAGTAGAGGTGTAATCTTGTAAAAGGTAATAAATTATGTCAATGCAAATTAATTGTAAATGGTAATTCATATTGTAGGTTAATAGGAGAGGTAAAAGTAAAGTCAATGAGATTATTAAATTTCGTCAAGGTTGATTTTAGTGGGTAGGCTATTTTTATTTTTTATTTTTACAATGGGAAGATGGTCATTCTACTAACATAAAATCTCAGGGGATACACTTAGATGTTAAAAATGGGAGAAGTCACTTGTACAATTTAAATAAGTTGAAGAACTAAAAGTGAGAGTATTAATTTTAGTATTACTATCACGAAAAGGCGTCCGTCGCTGTATTTTCTTTCAATTTTTTCATGTCTGGATCCGTGAGTAGGAGGCTCGGTGGTCGTTAAATATATAAAATTGATCCTTAGCATCATACACTGCACTCGTGAAAAATTGAAACTTTGATTGGGCTTATTAGAGTTACGATACTCGATTGTGCAGGGAAAAGGAATTCGGCTTTACCCCGCAGAAGCAAGCCCCCCGCGAGTGCCGAATTCGTCTAACAACGGTAGTGGCGATTGCCTCGCTTTAAGAGGCGTTTGAGGCGCGAAACCTGCCTAAAGCAGCAGGGCTCTGGAGCCGCAAATCGATGTCGATAGATTCGCCGGTGGTGCGAGTGAAGGTAAAGACAGATTTGACAGAGAAGGAGAAGATGATCTTTGATCGGCTTCTCGCCACCGTTCGCCAATTTGGTCTCTCTACCCAGCTGCGGGTCGCTGGCGGCTAGGTTCGTGATAAGGTTGGTGAATTTGCAAGCGCAGTAGAGTGTTCGCTTCGATGTGCGTTTAAGTTCTTTTGCGGTACTAATTGTGCATAAGCATGTTGTTTTGTGCTTCTTTTGAGATATTTTTCTCCGATAACGTGTTTGGTTATATCCAGTTCAAGTTCTTGCTTTTCCCTCCCTATAAGTAGAGGTGTTAAATGGGTTATTAATGGGTCAAGTTTTATTTCATAAAGCATCCATAATGGGTTTTAATGGGTCAAGACTAAGATATATGGGTTTTAAATGGGTCAGCTTTCTGACCCGTTTATAACCCATTTATCAACCCATTAAAAATTAACGCATTTATTTTCACTCAAAACCTCACTTTCTCTCTCTCTGCTCTTTAACTTTACAATTTTTTTTATAAAAACCGAAATTATAATTATTTTTTGTTTTTTCTTTCTTTTTCCTCCGATCGTCGGCATGGTGATGGCCGGCGACCGACCAGGTGAGCCTCAAGCTTACCGGCGTCGGGCGAGCTCGAGCTCGCCGGATCTCGTGAGGCGAAGGCCTCGCCGACGCCCAGCCGAGGCTCGAGCCTCGCCGATCTAGCGAGACTCGAACTCGTCGTCGTCGGGATAAGGGCTAGCTCGAGCTCGCCGGATCCGGCGAGGCGGAGGCCTTGCCGACGCCGGCGAGGCTCGAGCCTCACCGATCTAGTGAGACGCGAACCTGCCGACGTCGGGCGAGGCTCCAACCTTGCTAGATCTGGCGAGGGGCGAGCTCGAGCTCGCCGACGCCGGCGAGCCTTGAGCTCGCCGGATCCGGCGTGGCGGAGGCCTTGCCGACGTCCGGCGAGGCTTGAGCTCGCCGGCATTAGGCGAGCCTTGAGCTCGCCGGATCCGGCGAGGCGGAGGCCTCATCGATGTCCGTTGAGGCCCAAGCCTTGCCGATCGGGCGAGACTCGAACTCACCGGCATCAAGCGAGGCTCCGGCCTCACCAAATCCGGGAGGGGTGAGTTGGGCAAGCCAGCTCACTGTGGCCGATTGCCGGCCATCGTCGTGGCCGGCCGCCTGCCAAAGAAGAGGAAGAAGAAAAAAGAAAAAAGAAAAGGGAAAAATAAAAATAAAAATAAAAATAAAAATAAAAAATAATTTAAAAATAATTTAAAAAATAAAAAAAATTATTTTAAATTTATAAAAATTATCCATTAAATTTGTATTGTATAAAATCATGTTATATATATATATATATATATATATATATATATATATATATATATAAGCTTTTTTAGATTTCGTTAAATGGGTCGGGTATGGGTTGGGTATAGGTCGGGTCGGGTATGGGTCAAAAAATTTACACTACAATAAATGGATCATAAACGGGTTAAATGGGTCGATTTGGGTCGGACCATTTATGACCCGACTCAAACCCGACCCGACCCACCCGTTTAATGAGTCTACCTATAAGACATGTATTGTCTTTGTTTGACTGGGGTTTTTGTTCCTTCGGTGTGTGAATTTCGAAAATTGCGGTGTAGGAGCATCAACTAATCGAGGTCTTTATCGTTGCGGTTCTATTGTTTGTGAAGGTGCTGGGATTGAGACTGCATTCTTTTGACTATTTGGTCATTGGGCGCTATTATTTGCAGGGGGGTTTAACTTTATGGCGATGTAAGTAATAAATCTTTAAGTTTAAGAATGCGAATGGTTGATCTGACAGTCTTTTTTGAATAGATTTAGTATTACAAGTTTACAACAGCAATGTGAAGGCTGTTTTTGGGAATAATAGGCATCTGCTAGTTTTTCCGGCAATTGCCTTGGCTGTCGGCACTACTAGCCAGTGAAGTAAGATGTTTTCCTAATCCACTTGAAAGATACCAAATACAAAAGAAAAAAAAGAGGATGCACTCTCTCAAAAAGTCTACGATAGTCTATTTTCCTTGATTACGTGCCGCTTTTGGTGGTTTATTACTCTCAGCCGCTGCCATCTTGAGCCAGTTGGGTTCCCTTACACGTCACGTAATATTAGTGACTGACATTTAGACAGGTGAATTTACTTCTATGAAGAGTGAGCGTTTCCATGGCACCGCATGTATGAGTTACTCTCTTATGTATATGCACACATTCACATTATATATGCTACTGATTACTAAATTTGCATCCCCATATCATCCCTATAACCTGTTATTGGGTAGTGATGCCCCTTTGCTACAGCCCTCAATAAATAGGACCTTTCCCAACCTTCAACAAGGTGCCAGGGTAATTACTTGAGTAGAGAATGATTATATGTTCCGAGAAAGCCCCCAGGATGCTTTCAAACTGTTATGAATGATTTAATGTCTGTCATTTTTAGCATAATTTTTCGCTCAGAATCATTTGTCACATTCAAGCTGGAATGATTTGAAGAGAAAGGATTCAATTATTATACTCGAATCGATGTGAATGACATTGTGAAAAATGGTGAAATTATTGTGTTAAACCTATTCTTTGAAGAAGATGATGAGCAAACTCACGTCATCTCATCTTTACAGCTTCTAGGGAAAGAGTGTTGTGATATCGATATTGCAATTGATGACATGTTCAGTAGTACATTCGTGGATAAGGTTACCCAATATTTGGCGTCAACAGGGGAAGAGGCACAAGGTGTGGTTGTTATCCCAAGGTACATTGAGTTTTGTACTTGACTTTTGCCTTCAAATATTAGCTTTCCATATTTTAATGTGTGAATGTATGATTTGACTTGAAGTTTATGTGTGAGTGTTGGTCAATTATTTATTCTGCACCGGAAGTTTATAATGTGAGCGGGTGGTTATTTGTTTATTGTGCTTTCCATTTCTTACATGGTGATTTCCTTGTCAATGAAAAAAAAGAAAAGAAAGAAAGACTGGAAAGTAGTGTTCACTAGAGTATAAAACAAAGAGGAATAGGTCCACAATACCTAGTCAAATAACTAAGACCTTGGGATCAAGCAATGCTAGCTAAGTGTGAAGGAAGAGGATTAAAAGAGAGTTTTGAAGGCATAGAGATTGCTCTTTTGAAGATGCGAGACTCTTGATTCTTCACGATTAGCTGTTTCTTTTACTTCACAAAATTTGAAGTGCTAGACATTTATATTCAGTGGATTCTACATCTTGAATGCGATCTATGTGTTAGGGTTGGCACGCATGTGGTTTAGGTCGTGCAAGACCTTTGTCGCTTTTAGCAAGTTTCACTGGAAACAATCCATTTCTAGCCGTGTGGTCACACTGCTTTTCACTGACCTCAAAACTCAATCCAAAAACTATTAAGTAAATCAAATAAGTCAAAGAAGGGTTCCAATTGCCTATCTCTTGCATATCTTACAAACTCTATATCCCTCCAAAGAAAGACTGTCGTTACCTCATGATTAGTAAAGCAGTTTCCCAAGAGATAAAGCCTTTTTGGAGGGAATCGACACTTGCAAAATCTTTTTCATATCGAGATTAATTGGCCCTCTTATGTTTATCTCTCCATGGGCTTCAAAATATGATTAAGTGAAGAACCAACGGTTCACTTTAAGTGGAATATGGAGTGTATGCAGGATGAAGTATGTACTTTTAGAATACCCCTTTTCTGCTCCATTTTTTGCCCCTGGACCTTTTTTTTTTTTTTTGGTATTATTATCTGGTAGGTCTACTGTCTTCATGAGCTTTGTGGAAAGGCTTTTCTTTTTGGTCTCCCGTAATTCTCTCTTAACTTGTTTTTGTATGTTAGTCATGAAATATGGTTTTGTCGGCGTAGTTGAATTTGGAACTTCTTATACATGAATATTTGCTCATATTGTTTGATTGAATTAGGTTGTGGTATATTATTGTGGCAGATGGTGTCTCCATTCTGAATGGGTATTTTGCAGCAAATCAGACCAGTCGAAACATCTGGAAACAGCGAGGATGGCCTCTCTGATATATGCATAGATTTTGTGAACTTAAGGTCTGAAAAGTACAGTGAGAATAGCCACTTTCCCACCCAGATGTTATGCAGTAGTACAGCTGTCGATTCATCCGTCATACGTTTTCTTTCCACCTGTATCTTATTATCTTGTTTAGTCAGGGCTTACTAGACGGCATCATTTCCAGTAAATAGCAAAAATAGTTTTTAGCTCTTTCGTGAACTTTCTTTTCTAGGGGAAGAAAGACAAGCAAATTATTTAGGTTGTATCAACAGGGCAGCCGCTTGCATGCTTCATGGTGGTACTCATACTTAAGGAATGCAAGTGTACAAATGACAAGAATGTAGCTCATAATCAACAGTAAAGTGACTTGAACTCTGACGATCACATGTCTACTCTTGAACAGTCTTGGTCCAGGAATTTTCTTCTAAACTATTTTTCTTTCTTCTGCTAATTCACTTGAGAGACTTGTTGAACAAACATTGTTTTCTTGTAAGTGTCGAGTATACCATCATAGATAAGAGGGCCTAAAAATCATCATGAAAGCTAAATGCAATGAGCTCACGGCCTTTTACATTTTGTGTCCATGGTCATTCATTTGTGACATTAGCATGTTTTCTTTTAGATTGTCAATGCTTGAAGCAAATTTTTGTCTATGGATTGCTTTGTCCTCTCTCTCCATGCACTGGTGCTTCCGATGTGATTGCGCTCTTGTTCAACTATTTATGACCCAAAAATCTTGCTAGTTTCTTGGTTGTTACTTTTGTGAATGGTCGTTCAATTTGACTTCTCTTACCGGATTTTGGCACTGCAGAAGAGGATGCTTACAGAAGGGATTTAACTATAGACAGGTGTCTCTTCTGCTTTATGTAACTGATAAATTGCTCTTGAATCAAAATGTTAATTGCATCAGATTCTGTTTATCTCAAAACAATTCATTGGTTACTTTTAGGCGGTATTTGATCTTACACCTGTTAGTTAAATATATTTTGAATGTATCAAATCATTCTATTACTCTATAATTGATACATAACAAATTTTTCTGTTACCCTATCCAACCTTATTTCCGGTTACTAATAGTGGACATAGTCTGCTCTTCCGCAAAGTATATGTAGGTCAAAACTTACTGCCTGTTGATCATCTAATGCCAATTAGCTAGATGACAATTAAAGAGGAATTGCTGATCGTTTTGATTGTCTGGTCAGCTGGCAAGAAGTCAGGGAATGTACAGTCTTTCAAATCTTTATTTGGATACTTTTTTTTAATAGGTAATAAAGTGGTTTAGCACCACATGCCTTTGGTTAATTTGTGAAATTTGTATGTTAATGAAGTTGGATTCTGAAGACTATAATCCAATCTCTATTTTAGACATTACCAGTCATCCAGATAAGAGTTGCCTCTTTGTATGTTTAGAATATGAAGTTTGTTCATTTCAATCTGCTTCTGTACCTCAAACAGCTTGCTACTCTTATTTGTATGGTTCCTCTCTATGTTGGTCCAGTTGTTTGATGACCTAAATTTTTTATCTGACAGCATGTTTAACAATATCAAGACCAGTTCAGTTGAAGATTTAACTGGGAGAGGTTAGAATAGATTTTTTGACTTGATTTTCTTTTTGTAAGACCTTCTTGGGGAATTATACTATATTAATATTTCTGCTTTTTGAATTTTTGTTCACTCTACAGGGACTGATGATCTTAAATCAGGAAAAATTGTGACCCAACAGAAACGCTTCTGGATGATCCTTTGCGTGTTCTTCGTGCTGTTTGCTTTGGTGCTGTTTTATTTAAATTCTGTCGAGCTTTTGTTTCGTGTGTTTATTTAGTTCTGAATATTCTTATTCGGTGTGCCTGAGACCATTTATAATACAACCCATTGCTGTTTGTTTTTCAGTAGAACAAATGGATGTATCTTGTATAAAACATGGGAAGTTCTATTATCTATTCGTCAATGCCATAGCTTGTGGGCTTTGGACTAATTGCATGAAATCGTGTAAGAGTTGCATTTGACAGTCTTGAGTACACACGCATGCACCAAATGCAGTCTTCCTTCTAGTCTCGTCAATGCCATAGCTTGTCGCCTTTGGACTAGTTGCATGAAATTGAGTTAAGAGTTGCACGTGACAGTTTAAATACAGATGCATGCACCATATGCTGTCTTCCTTCTAGTCACATCCTTTTCCTGTACAAATGAATGTATTACGTGGGTAAACATGTGGCTGCATAGGTAGGTAAAAGGTTTTAATCAAGAAAGTAATGATTGCATGAAAGACATACCTACAATGGAGTGAGCTTGAACCATGAGCCTACCGTTTGTACTTAATGTATGATATGTATGATTCTTTTCTTTTGAAGACTCTTGGATCCTCTTGCATCCTCGCAATCCCTGAATTGGGAATGCTTAATGATTTTATTCTTAGATGAGCTTTGTAAACCTTGCGTTTTTGCAGCTCATCCTGCAAAGAAGCTTCTTTTTTTTTTTTTTCTTTCAGTCTCCTGTCTTGTAATGAGGATGCTCATTTTTATTTAATTTGTTCAAGAGTTTTGCAAGATCAAAAATGAGCTTTTTGCTATTTTACTGTTGTTTGGTCATTCTTGTGCCTCCATGTTCATTTCAGGCGCAAGGTTCACATTTTCGTTGGATGAAGAGCTTAAGAGAGCTGCCGCATTCAATGATGTCAAAGATGCACTTGCAGCTAAAATTAGTAGAGAGCGCATTAAGACAGAAGTATGCGTCTATAACATTCCTCTATTGGCTGCTTTATCTCATATAAATGTCTTTTTGGTGGAAGTCTTGTATATGTGGCCTTTATCTTTTCTCTCTAACTTCTGTATATGATTTGTATGTTCCGTTTGAATTTTACTTCTCATTGATGAGATGGGATCAATGTTTTTCCCCTTCTCCGGTATGGCAGGTAGATCTGATGATATCTAGCAATGAACCAGATAAAGCTATTGCTTACACCTATGAGTTGCAGTTGTTTTGAATTGTCTTCAGTCTACCTCATGGACATGAATCGACATTGCCAGAAGAGTGCTATAGGTTGGTTTGCTGGATTGGGTCCACAACTGACCATTTCTCTGAAGAGTAATTCACCCCTATAATGTTAAAAACTGATGGTTTCGGACTCATGGAGTGACTATATCGGATGAGAAGTAAACTTTCTTGTAAAAAATATGATTTTGTAATTAAGTGAATGTAAAATCATCAAAAAAATAAATGAGGAATAATAAAAGACCTAAAGATTTTCGTGATTCAGTTCGAGTGTCAGTTCTTTTACCAACGGGAGAGCTAGTAGCAAAAATCTGCTATAATTGAAGAATTAGAGTTACAATAACTCAATATGCTCACATGTTTACCATACCTAAGGTAAACCTAAACCATGGTATTAACAAATAAATAATTCATTTTGGATGTGAAAAATTTACAGCACAAACATATGCTTTGTTCGTGACCAATTAGGAGCTCTCTTTAAAACAGCCAAAAATCAAGGACCTCGTTGGTTCTTGATTTCCTTTCTTTGCGGCATGGCTTTCCAAGATGCCACTGGGTAGCCATCAAATCCTGCCCTTTGGTGCGGCTAATTTGCAGTACTTTTAAAGTCCAACTCTTGGTATGGGTTAAACTGGCGTATCGGGTTGGATTTCGCCGTGTAAAAAGGTGTATTTTGACTAATGGAATTCTTGGCGGCATGGCTTTCCAAGATGCCAGTGGGTAGCCATCAAATCCTCCCCTTTGGTGCGGCCAATTTGCAGTACTTTTAAAGTCCGACTCTTGGTATGGGTTAAACTTGCATATCGGGTTGGATTTCACCGTGTAAAAAGGTGTATTTTGACTAATGGAAACGCATATCCTTTTGAAGGTCTTCATTTCTTATTTAGTTCAATCTAAAAGAGACTTTGCTTTTTGCACCCCAGGAGACGCGGGTTTATTGGTCTTCCTCTCGTTGCCTTCCTCAAAGGAACGAACTTGCAAAAAAGCTCCTCAAGTTGCTGCCTCACCATTCATTTGGCAAGTGCTTGAATAATGTCGGCGGTCTCGACAAGGCACTTTCTTTCTATCCCGAGTGTGCCAGCGATGTCAGTGTCACTCCAAAATGGTGGGACCATTTGCACTGCGCCATGTCTCATTATAAGTTTGTTCTCGCAATCGAGAACACTTGGACGGAAAGTTACGTGACGGAGAAGCTATTTTATGCTCTGGACGCCGGGGCGGTACCCATCTATTTCGGTGCCCCCAACGTCATGGACTTTGTCCCTCCGCATTCGATCATAGACAGGAACAAGTTTAGCTCCATGGAGGAGTTGGCAACTTTCGTAAAGTCCCTCGCGAATGATCCGGTGGCGTATGCCGAATACCACGCATGGAGAAGATGTGGTGTATTAGGTAATTATGGAAACACACGTGCGGCAAGTCTCGACACCTTGCCGTGCCGGTTATGTGAGTTCATTAGCAAAAAAGGTGGCAGGAACGCGAGAGCTTTATGAAGAGCTGATTCATTTTGAACACCCGTTTTTTTTTTTCCTTATCATCCCATTGATGTGCGGTGTTTTATAAGTTTAGTCCATGGACATTGACATATATAAAGAGAGATGGATATAAGAGGACACGGTAGATTACACATTGATGTAAACAGGCCACTAACAAAGTCATATTAATTGAATACAAAGTCGTCATGATCTTTGTGTTTGGACTTCTCTCCAATCCTATGAAAAGACTTAGGATGGATTTTGGAGTCTTCATGTGACCCGTATGCGGTGAGAGTCGCACGGATGGTAATAAGGGGGGTTTGAGCCGTATGCAGTGACAGTCGCTCTGAGGGGGATTCTAGTCGTATGCGGTGAGAGTTGCACGGACGGTAAGGAGGGGAGTTCACGTTTATGTGGAGATGTATTCTGTTCTCTCAAAGGGTTGTACATTCCTATCAAGTACATCTACTTTTATGGGTTGATGGTGTAAAACAATTGAGAGAATTCCATCTTTTTTTTTTTTTTTTGGTTAATACCATGAAAAACCCCAAATTAGTACACATATGACAAATTTACCAAAAACTATTTTTTGACCATGAAAAACCCAAAACTAGTACACCTGTGACAAATTTACCCCAATTGACCATAAAAAACCATAAATTGGTACATTTATGATAATTTTATCCTAAACTAATTTATTCGACCTCAAAAAACCCCAAATTGATAAATTTGTGACAAATATACTTTCCGCTAAATTGGATTAATACCACAAAAAAGTCACAAAAGTTGTAAACTATGACAGATGGAGCGTAAAATCTTAAATTGGTATACCGGTCGACTATCACGTATCATCTAACTTAATAATTTGACGGTAAAATTTAACAAAAAACTAACAGAGGGTAAATTTGTCACAAGTGTACCAATTTAGGGTAAATTTGTCAAAGGTATACTGGTTTAGGGTTTTTGGTGGTCAAAAAAATAGTTTGGGGTAAATTTGTCACAAGTGCACAAATTTAGGGTTTTTCAGGGTATTAATCCTTTTTTTTTTTGTCGAAAGAGAATTCCATCTTTTACTGGACCCATTTTTCCACTAAACAGATATTACAGCTATTTTGAGAACAGTTAGTGCATTTTTAGTACTCCACTTAAGTTTTTAAAGTTTACCTAGAAATTAAAAGGTCCAAAGAGGAACGTAGTTTATACACTACCGAAGCTTATTGCTATTTCTTTCTTGTTGACTTAGGCCTTATTTGTTTAGGATCAAGTAAACAGTAATAAATAATTTTTTTAATATTTCCATGGAATTGGAAATATTATCCATGTCACGCCCTGATCCTCGAGCACGCACACATCCTTCTCTTGGTCGATTTTAATATGCGATATCCCAGGACTATATATCGCCGACCCTTTTATTTTATTAAGCACATGCGGAAGCAATTATAAATCCCCATACAATAAAACAATGGGATAGAAAAGCAGGGCCATATTTTTCATATTGAAATTTATAACCAAACTTTTGTACAGGACATCAACTAGAGAACTTCATAACTATTCACATTAATTGGAGTTCACAAAAGAAGATGAAATCTCAATCCCTTCAGGTCATATTCAAAATCTCTCTCGATATTATCTTCTTCTTCCAAAAGTCCTTCTACTCATGTTTCACCTCCGAGTTCTCCTTCTCAGATTCCTCCTCAGCTCCTCAACGGGGTCCTGAAATGTTTTTCCCCAAACTGGGATAAGACTACGTCTCAGTGAGTTCTACCCCACTAAGCCCGATTAGTAAACCATTATACTAAAGGCTGCCTAAACACGCATAGGTCAGAAGACGTACCTTAGCATCATATCCCACCTGCAAGTCAGTACAATTCATAATAGGCACTCAAGCAATCATATCACGGATCGAAGCATCGATCAAATCGATCTAGTCGATTAAATGCCAACAAGACCACTCACGGTCATTTCTATTCAGTCAATCAATTCACAACATCAGATCAAGCAATGATTAATCGACCTAGTTGATTACACGTCATCACGACCCATGCTTGGTCGGCACATTCAATACTATCTATAAGTCCGACCATAGTCCAGGACTGCTCACTCTAAGCTGACAGGGTTAAGGTATACTGCTCTCACTAAGCTGACATATCGCTCGTAGGCTGATATAGTATACCGGTATACTGCTCTCGCTAAGCTGACATATCGCCCGAAGGCCGATATAGTATACCCCCAATGCTCCCACTAAGCTGATAAAGTGTACTGCTCGCACTAAGCTGACATATCGCCCGTAGGCTGATATAGTACACCAGTATACTGCTCTCGCTAAGCTGACATATCAGAGCCCGTAGGATGATATAGTATACTATCCAACCATTCAATCCATTCCATCTGATATCCTTCTCGATAAAATAGCCGTGTGTGGGGACACGGTCGGCTTTAGCCAAAATATTATAATTTCCTTTTTCATGATTCCCACCATTCTCTACAGCCCACCAAAACACTTTTGGTGCTGTCAACCGACACCCTTATTTTCCAATCAATAATCAAAGATTATTCCATTAAAGGATAATTCTCAATTTCACAAATAATTCAATTCAGCACAAACTAAAGCTCGATTAAATAAACGAACTGCGCCATGACAATCGGCATGAAATTGCGGTCGTCGCCATCCCAATCTTAATTTCTGAAAAATAAATAATTACTTAATTAATTTCTAAAATTAATTATTAAATGTTAAAAATTCCATTTAGCTCAAAATAAGGCCCAATTGAATAAACGAACTTCACCACGGTCATCAGCATAAATTTCCGGTCACAGGCCATCCCAGTTGAATTTTCGGAAAATAAATAATTATTAAATTAATTTCGAAAATTAATTAATATTAAAAATTCAATTTAGCTCAAAATAAAGCCCGATTAAATAAACAGACTTCACCACAGTCATCAGCACAATTTTCCGGTCACGGGCCATCTCCCTTGAATTTTCGGAAAATAAATAATTATTTAATTTAATTCCGAAAATTAATATTTAAATGCCCAAAAATCTCACTTAGGCCCGAATCGCCAAATTGAAGCCCAATTAGAGGTCGGAAAATTCCCGAGATGCTTCCAATAAATAGTAGACCACGTCTACTTGCTAATTGCGCAATCAATTTATTTAAATCACATCACAATTGACTAATAATTGCTAATCTATTCTAATCTAACAACCTAAACATAATTAATTAAAACTAAACCAACCTTAAAGCATAATTAGCCAACTAATCTAGGATTAGTGAGATTACTCACCAAATCGCGCGCAAATCGGATCAATCCGACGGCGGCGATGCGAGGAACGATTCTTCCCAAAGCGGCCCTCGGGTTCGGGGCCCGGAAACGGCCCAAAAGCGGCCCGAAGTCGCTGAAACCCACTTTGTGGGCTTGCTGGTCGTGGCTGATCGGGGCAGCTCCGGCGGCTACGGCGGTGAGGGGAAGCCGGCGGAGGGCGAGGGGGTCGCGGGGGAGGTCCGACGGGGCTAGGTGGTGGCCCACGGTGGCCGGAGGGTGGCTGGTCGGTGAGAAACAAAGGTGAAACAGGGCTGGTTTGCGCGGCCCGGGCGTGCACGGACGGCAGAACGGCGGTGAGCGCGCGGCCGCGGCGCGGGCGGCGGTGCGGCGGTGCGGCGGCGGGACGAGCGGCGACGGAGTATCGACGGCGAGCTGCAGCTTTTGTTCTTCAGCTCCTGGTTTTTGTTCGCACGAACAGGAGAGAAGAAAGAAGAAGGAAGCTGTCGTGTGTGGGGGGAAAAAGAAGAAGAGAGAGAAGAGAGGGAAGAGGGAAGATAAACATTGACTGGTCAAAGAAAGAGAGAGAGAGGGAATGGGCGGTGGGGAATCGCACGAGGGGGAGGGGAGAGGAGAGAGGAGAGAGAAAGAAAAGAGAGAAAAAAGAAAGGAAAGAAAAGAGAGGGAGAGAGGGGAAAAAGAAAAGGAAATGTATAATTCTTTATGCAAATTTTCCTTTCCTCTTTTCCTTTTCCTTTCTATTTTAATTTGGTCTTCAAACTTCTTCCGATAATTTCTTTATTGAAATTTCGGACTCGTCAATAAATTGACGAGCGATGAGACAGATCCTATTTATCCAAATCAAATTGAAACCCGAAAAATCTGGGTGTCACAATCCAATTCTTTTTAAAAAAACTTTGAAACAAATTGTATGTGAATCTAGGTGATAATTATTACTTGTTGTGAAAGTTTTGGATGTTTGGAGATAAAAACATTTAAAACACGTTAAAGATTTATGTGATTCTGAAACCGAGTGTCGGTATCCACATCCATGGGAAGAGCCAATATCTACTATAATCGGCAAGTCGAAGTTACAATCGCTCAACACTCTCGGGTGTTTCCCATGCCTAAATTAAACCCAAATCCACAGTATTAAAAATAAACAACTCATTTTGGACGTAAAAAACTCAAGACACAAATTACATGCTTTGCTCGCAACCAAATGTGCATGCCCCTTTCTTCGGTTCAGCCAATTTGCATTACTTTTAAAGTCCAACTCTTGGTCCAAGTCAAACTTGCATACTTATCCAACCGGGTTGGTTTCGCAGTGTAAGAAGGTGTCTTGATCAATGGAAAAGTAATTTTGATGGAAGTGTCTTGATCAATGGAAAAGTATATGCTTTTGATGGCCTTCATTTCTTATTTAGTTCAATCTAGATTCAATTCCGACCTGTTAGGACATAGAATCCACTCACAATGGAAAAGCTTATGGTGATTACGTTCCTATTTTTTTGCGTCCAGCTCCCATCATGGGCGAGTCTAGCGATGGAAATGAACCAGACGGATCGGCTTGCTTTAATCTACTTCAAAGACAGTGTGGATGAGGATCCGCTCGGAGTCTTGAGCTCGTGGAATGACTCTTCTCATCATTGTGAGTGGCAAGGTATTGTATGTGGTGAACAGCATCCTGAAAAAGTTGTGTCCCTCGACTTGAGCTCGAAAGGCTTAGGTGGTCTTCTATCACCTCATGTCGGAAACCTTTCTTTCCTAAGAAACCTCTTTCTATAGAACAACAGCTTTCGTGGGGAAATTCCACAAAGCGTTGGCCACTTGTTTCGCCTTCGCCTTCTCATTCTTAGTAACAACTCTTTTGGTGGACCAATGCCCACCAATCTTTCTCAGTGCTCAAACCTTGTGACTTTAAATCTCATTGATAACCAACTTGTGGGAAAAATTCCCAATGAACTCGGCTCTTTGTTAAAGCTTCGAGCTTTAGGTTTGGCTAAAAACAATCTTACGGGATCTATTCCTCATTCTATTGGAAATCTCTCCCAACTTTCCACTCTTTCCGTCGCATTTAATGGGTTGCAAGGAGAGATCCCTCCAACAATCTTCAACGTGTCCAGCATTTTCTATTTTGGCGCCGGTGACAATCAATTGAGAGGGAGCATTCCCCCTTATATCGGCGATACTCTTCCTTCTCTCTATTATCTTGATTTTCATAGTAATTTGTTTACTGGCGTCATACCTCCGTCCTTATCGAATGCCTCAGGCCTTCAGTACATCTACTTTGCCCATAACAAATTTCACGGACCGATGCCCAGAAATCTTGGAAGGCTAAAAGCTCTTGAAGCAATGCTTCTTACGTCTAGCCAATTGCAAGATGACTTCAGTTTCATCACCTCATTGACTAATTGCTCAAGGCTGGTAAATATCGTGGTGGACGACAATTTTCTTGAAGGTCAATTGCCATATTCTATTGGCAATCTTTCCAACAGCATTAGTGAAATTTCTATGTCGTCCAACACAATGTACGGAACCATTCCTCCAGGTATTGGCAATTTCTTCAACCTATCCTTCCTTGACTTATCAAACAATTTGCTCGGCGGTCGTGTTCCTTCTTGTATCGGAGCACTCCCTAACTTGCACGTATTGTACTTATTCAATAACAAGCTAACGGGAGAGATCCCGTCATCGCTTGGCAACTTGACATTATTGAATCACCTTTACCTATCGTTCAATGACTTCTATGGGGAAATACCGCAGAGTCTTGGTAACTGCAGGCAGCTAATTGAGCTTGATCTTTCCAATAATAATCTAAGTGGTTCAATCCCAGGGGAGGTTCTTGGCCTTTCTACCATTTCGATTATCTTCAGCTTGGCGCATAACCAGTTGAGCGGATCTCTTTTGTCTCAAGTTGGGTCCTTGGCCAATCTTGTCGAACTAGATCTATCTTACAATAAGCTGATAGGACCGATTCCTCACTCCATCGGAAAGCGCTTGCTATTGCAACGGCTCAGCTTAGCAGTCAATTCCTTTCATGGTGTAATTCCTCCGACTTTAGGTGCATTACAAGGCTTACAAGAGTTGGATGTTTCCCATAATGACTTATCTGGTGAAATCCCGAGCTTTGTCACTCAACTTACAGTTCTAAAGTACTTGAATCTATCTTCAAACAAGCTTGAAGGAGAAGTTCCGAAGCAAGGGGTATTTCTAAATGCTAGTGCAGTGTTTGTCTTTGAGAATAGGAATCTTTGTGGAGGTATTGCAGAACTAAACCTTCCTTCTTGCAAATCGAATACCTCTAAACCATTACAGACCAAAAAAGTTAGAGTAATCGCCCCAGTGGTGGCCATGTTGTCATATTTTATTATGTGCCTTTGCTTGTTTATCTTTTGGTACCGAAGAAAAAAGTTGAAAAAGAATACCTCTTTGACTAAATTGCCATTTGAACACAAATTTTCGATGGTCTCTTATGAAGAGCTTTTTAGAGCCTCAAACGGATTCTCTGAGATTAATGTGATCGGTAAAGGGAGATATGGTACCATCTATAAAGCAACCACACAAGAAGGCGGCTGGGTGGCGATTAAAGTGCTCAACTTGGGCCACAGAGGTGCTTCAAAGAGCTTCGTCTCGAAATGTCGAACCTTAGGGGCTATAAGACACCGAAATCTCGTGAAGATATTGGACGTATGCTCAAGCGTGGATCATCATGGCAATGATTTCAAAGCTCTATTGTATGAATACATGGCTAATGGGAGCTTAGAGAATTGGATACACCAAGGAAATGAAGAGGACGTTGAGCATGAACATGAACATGAAAAGCCAGGACATTTGAGACTAATGCAGAGGTTAGACATTGCTATTGACGTAGCTTCCGCAATCAAATATCTTCATAAGGATTGCATCCCAATGATTGTACACGGAGATCTAAAGCCAAGTAACATCCTTCTAGACAATGAGATGATGGGGCGAGTTGGGGATTTTGGGCTGGCAACGATTTGCTATGCCACGACAACAGAGGCCATGGACATTGACAATTGCAGCAACTCAGTGGCAGTTAGGGGTTCCATAGGCTATGTCCCTCCTGGTAAGAAAATTTTCTCATTAATTGTCTATGTTTTATCTGTGTTGGCCTTTAGATGAAATATTTATTTTCATTGTATATTGCTTGATGCACACTATTTTAGAGTATGGCATGGGGGACATGGTCTCCACACAAGGCGATGTATACAGTTATGGTATTATTTTATTGGAAATGTTAACTGGGAGGAGACCCACCGAAGAGGCTTTTAAAGACCATTTAAATCTCCACAACTTTATCAAGGTTGCTCTGCCAGACCGAGTGATGGAGATCGTGGACTTAGCCATTTTTAACGGAGAAAGTGAGAATGATATTGAGAAGATGAGAGATTGCGTTGCCTCCATCCTAAGGATTGGAGTTGTGTGTTCGATGGAGTTGCCATGGGATCGGATGGACGTGGCTAAAGCCCTCAAGGAACTGCATAAGATTCGAGCTAGGCATAGATCCAAGTAGAGGCTTGGTTGAAGCTAGTTCAGCTTATGAATATTGCTTTTTGAACAAGAAAAATTCGGATGCTTCTATTATTCATCTTGGTTTTAACTCTTTTCCACTTGGCCTAAAGCCAAACTCATATACTAGTTAAATGTATGTAATCTATCTCCACCTCTATTCCCCCTCCCTTCTTTACGAACTCACTATTCTCTTTATATGAATTTTCTCTTTCTAGTTTTTCCTCTTAAAGTCCATCTCTAATAATTTTCTTTAGATGCATAATTTTAATATGTATTTATAGATTTATAAATGTGGAAAAATATAAAGTAGAGATGTATCTTATAAAAGGTAATAAATTATGTCAATGCCTATTAATTTTTAAATGATAATTCATATTGTGATTAATAGGAGAAGTAAAGTAAAGTCAATGAAATTATTTTGCTTCGCCAAGGTTGATTTTAGGTGGCGGCTTTTTTTGTACTTTTGTATTTTTTGTTGCCATGGGAAGATGGTCATTTTAACAATATAAAATCTTAGGTGACACACTTAGATGTTAAAAAGTTGAAAATTCAATTGTATAATTTAAACACGTTGAAAAACTAACAATAACATTATTATTTTTAGGGTTAATATTACAAAAAATCCTGAATCGGTATATCTGTGATACCCAACTTGATTTATTGACTATAAAAAACTTCAAACTATACACTTATGACAAATTTATCTTTAGTTTTGTGAAATTTTACTGTCAAATTGCTTAATTGGATGATTTGACCGGTTTGAGGTTTTACCATCCATTTATTACATGTGTACAAATTTGTAATTTTTCATGATATTAATCAAATTTAACGGAAATTAATGGAAGATAAATTTGTCACTAATGTATCCGTTTAGAGTTTTTGGTGGTTTATTATATGTATATCACATTGAAATATTTAATGAATCAAAAAATTGATTTGAAGTAATGTTATAATAGAGGTATCAATAGCTGCCTTCATTTCCTTGTAAGGCGTCCCGAACCCTGCATCATGTTGACTGCATGCCGGGCGGCCTCATCACGAGGATCAGGCTTGGGGTATTTTCCATATTTGGTTAATTTACCCCTGGCGGTTTATCATTAGCCCATTTTACGTTTGGGATTGACTCTGATTAACGGGATAGTTTAAGGACCTGTCCAGTTCCAAGTCTTACGAGCGTTAAGCCCAGCCGTTATATTTTTCGAGGCACGGGAGCTGCCTCTACCCCCGATCCTATTTAACGTCCCCATAGGGCTACAAGGGCTACCCCCATGGAGACCCCTCATGCTCGGCTGGTTCCCTTCTTGATGGAAAGACTCCCGGGGAACCCCATCATTGCATGGGGAAGCAGTTTAAGGACCTGCTCAGGTCCGCTTTCTTACGAGCGTTAAGCCCAACCGCTATACTTTTCGAGGCATGGGAACTGCCTCTACCTCTGATCCTGTTTAACGTCCCCATAGGGCTACGGGGCTAACCCCATGGAGACCCCTCATGCTCGGCTGGTTCCTTTCTCGATGGGAAGACTCCTGGGAAACCCCGTCATTGCATGGGTGAATAGTTTAAGGACCTGCTCAGGTCCGAAGATTTTTCGTATTGTTAATCGAAAATTTTATTATGGCTTTCTTATCACGCGTCATCGTCTAGAAGTCTTCATCTCTAGGCATCGGTCTGTGTCTCGCGCCCTCGCCATTGCGCTTCTACTCAGCCCATCGTCGCCGTGTCGCCTCCACTCGTCGCTGTCTAATTCCTGCCTTCGCCTCCAAAGCAGCCGCCAGCTTTATGCTTTTAACGTCGCTCGTCGCCCCGGCCACCTCACAGCTGCCGAGCCAAGCCGAGTGACGCCTCCAGGTACTCCTCATTTCGATTTATTAGAACTGTGAGTAGGCTTGGTGGTCGTTTAATCTATAAAATTGATCCTTTCTTTCATACGGTGTACTCGTGAAAAATTGAAACTTTGATACGGCTAACTAGAATTGTGATACTCGATTGTGAAGGGAAAAGGAATTCGGTTTTTTACCCTCCCCTCGCGCAGCGCCGAAATCTCCTAGCAACGGAAGGGAAAAATCGAGTGAATTGAAGCGAGGACGCTTTCAGCATGAGTTCCAGTCTTATTGAACAGCGACAGTTCCGGTCTTTTTCTTAGAAGCCTCGTCCGTAGTGGCGATTCTCTTGCTTTAGGAGGCATTTGGAGTCCTCTCATGGCGCGAAACCTGACTAAATCAGCAGGGCTCTTGAGTTGCAAATCGATGTCGACGAATTCGCCGGTGGTGCGAGTGAAGGAGAAGATTGATTTGATGGAGAAGGAGAAGATGATTTTTGATAGGCTTCTCGCCACTGTTCGCCATTTTGATCTCCCTACCCAGCTGCGGGCCCGCTGGTGGCTGGGTCCATGATAAGGTCGGTGTATTTGCTAGTGCAGTAGGTTGTTTTGGGCGCGTTTGTTTGCACCATGTTTCTGTTCCCAGGAACAAAAATTTCTGTTTTTTTGTTCTTGGGAAAAAAAGGAACAAAACGCGTTTGTTTGCGTTTTTGTTCCGAAACTATTTTTTTGTTCCCAGAAACACATTTGGAACAGAAACAAGAAACAAAAAAAAGTTGTTTCTTGTTTCTGGAACAAAATCTAGAAACACTTTTTTTTTTATTTTTTTTCTTTCTTTTTTCTTTGGCCGGTCGGTGGCCTTGGCCATGGCCGGCGACGGCCGACGAGGGGGCCGGCGATCGGCCAATGAGGGCCGGCGGCCTCGCCCAGCCACGGCGATGCTCACCGGCCTCGGCGAGGCCAAGCCTCGCCGGCCGCTAGGCGATCTCGGCCTCGCCGGATCCGGGCGAGATCGAGCTTGCCCAGCCTGCGCGGCGAGGCCGACCTCACGCCTAGCTAGGCGAGCTCGATCTCACCCCGATCCGGTGAGGCCGAGCTCGCCGGATCTCGGGCGAGCTCGAGCTCGCCCGGCTCGCCCAACCAAGGTGAGGCCGCCGGCCCTCGTCGTCGGTCGCCAGCCCATGGCCGAGGCAAAATGGCGACCGGCCAAAAGAAGAAAAAAAAGAAAAATGAAAAAGAAAAAGAGAAAATGAAAAATAAATAAGAAAAATAAGAAATAAAATAGAAAAATAAAATAAAAATATTTAAAAATTAAAAGAAATGAAAAATTATACAAATTTACCAAACGTGTTTCTATTCTTTTTATATTTCTGGAACAGATTTACCAAACGCATTTTTTTGTTCAAAAATTGTTCCCTGGAACAAAAACACTTTTTTTTATTTCTGTTCCCAGAAACAATTTTTAAACAAACGTTACTAAACGCACCCTTTGTGTTTCTTTTAGATATTTTGTCCAATTACATGTTTAGTTATATTCCATTCAAGTTCTTACTTTCCCTTCCCATCAAACACGTTTTCAATTTGTTTGAATGGGGGTTTGTTCTATCGTTTATTAAGGTACTGGGATTGAGACTGCATTTTTTTTTTAATTATTTAGTCAATGGGCGATGTTATTTGCCGGTGATAACTCTATAGTGATTTACGTAATAAATCTTCAAGTTTAAGAATGCGAATGGTTGATTTGACGGTCTTTTTTGAATAGATTTAGCATTACAAGTTACAACAGTAATGTGAACTTCATAATTTTGAAGGCTGTTTTTGGGAAATATAGGCATCTGCTAGTTTTTCCGGCAATTGCCTCGGCAGTCAGCACTATTAGCCAGTGAAGTAAGATGTTTTCCTGATCCACATGAAAAACACCTAAATACAAAAGAAAAACAAGAAGATGTTCTCTTTTAGAAAGTCTACAATAGCCTATTTTCAATGAGTACTTGCCATTTTCAGAGGTTTATTACTTTCAGCCTCTGCCATTTCTAGCTAGCTGGGTGCCTAGGTGTGACATCTTGAAATTCAATCCCATTTCGATAAAATGAAATGTGCATATCGTCGGCGTGCCTATGGTCCTTTTTCTCTGAGCTGATCACTCACGAGTTAACTAACTTATTTAGTGAAGCCGTTAAGGGATATATCCGCGGTAAAATCCCTAAAAGCTACCTAATTTGTTGGATTGGACTAAAATCGCGTCCGATTGATTTTAACCATGAAATTTGATTTGGTTTTGGGAATTGAATATCCGAACGTGTCACAATTCATTTTTTAGGACCGTCTCATCGTTTATTAATTTATTACCGAGTCCGAAATTTCAAGAAAGAAATTATCGGAGGAAAAATCGAAGACCGAAAGAAATTAGAAAGGGAAATGGAAAGAGAAAAGAAAATTTAGAATATAATTATTCTATTCTTTCTCTCTCTCTCTCTCTCTCTCTCTCTCTCTCTCTCTCCTCCACTCCCCCACGTGACCTTCTTCTTCTTCTTCGTTCTTCTTTGTGCGAACCGAGACCAAAACCAACAAAGAAGAACAAAAGAGCTCGCCGAGGACCACCATCGCCCGTCCCACCGCCGCACCGGAGCCGGACCGCCCGCACGCCCGCCACTCATCGCCGTGTGCCGCCAGCCCCATTGCTCGCACGACCCAGCCCCCGTTCACCTCTCGCTAGCCCCCGTTCCGCCCCCGTGCGGCCGCCTCCGGCCCCGCCGCTTGACGCCGTCCCGACCCCCGGCGTCCCCTGGCCCTCCGCCGGCCTCCCTTCGCCGTTTTGGCCGCTGAATCAGCTCCGACCAGCCTCGATCAGCAACCCACGAAGTGGGTATCCAGCGACTTTGGGCCCGCTTTTGGGCGTTTCCGGCCCCGAACCCGAGCCGTGCTTTGGAAAGTTTCGTTCCTCCGTTACCCCCGTCGGATTGATCTGATTTGCGCGCGATTTGGTGAGTAATCTCACTAATCCTGGATTAGTTGGCTAATTATGCTTAAGGTTGGTTTAGTTTTAATTAATTATGTTTAGGTTGTTAGATTAGAATAAATTAGCAATTATTAGTCAAATGTGATGCGATTTAGATAAATTGATTGCGCAATTAGCAAGTAGACGTGGTCTACTAATTATTGGAAGCATCTCGAATTTTCCGACCCCTAATCGGGCTTCAATTTGATGATTCGGGCCTAAGTGGAATTTTTGGTATTTAAATATTATTTTTCGGAATTAATTAATTAATTAATTAATTTCTGAAAATTCAATTGAGATGCCTAGTGACCGGAAAATTTTGCCGATGACCGTGGTGAAGTCTGTTTATTCAATCGGGCTTCATTTTGAGCTAAATTGAATTTTAATATTAATTATTTAATTTTCAAAATTAATTAATTATTTATTTATTTTCTGAAAATTCAGTTGAGATGGCTCGTGACCGGAAAATTATGCCGATGACCGTGGTGAAGTCCATTTATTTAATTGGGCTTTATTGTGAGTTAAATTGAATTTTTAATATTTATTAATTAATTTTCGAAATTAATTAATTAATTAATTAATTATTTTTCGGAAATTAAGATTGAGATGACCGACGACCGAAATCTCATGCTGACTGTCGTGGCGCAGTCCATTTATTTATTTGAGCTTTGAATTGTGTCAAATTGAATGGAATGTGGAATTTTAGGATATATTCCTAAATGGTTGTTGTTAATTATTTCATTAAAAAATCGTTGGGTATTAATTGTCAATATCGAAAGTGGTCGAGTGGGACCGTAAAGCCATTGAATATGGAAAGTGGCTGAGTGGGACCGTAAAGCCATTGAATATGGAAAGTGGTCGAGTGGGACCGTAAAGCCATTGAATATCGAAAGTGGTCGAGTGGGACCGTAAAGCCATTGAATATCGAAAGTGGTGAAGTGGGACCGTAAAGCCATTGAGTATCGAAAGTGGTCGAGTGGGACCGTAAAGCCATTAAATATTGAATGTTGTCGAGTGGTGGACTGTGTCTTCCACCTTTGCTTAAGATGTGATATGAGGATCGTAGTTCGTAATTGATGATTGAGATGGAATAATCGAATTGACCTAGAATGGTCCGTCTGACATGTAATCGATTAGGTCGATTGATCATTGTTTTGATTTGATGTTGTGAATTGATTGACTGGGTGGAAATGACCGTGAGTGGTCTTGTTGGCATATAATCGACTAGGTTGATTTGATCGATGCTTCGATCTGTGATATGATTACTTGAGTGCCTATTGTGAATTGTACTGACTTGCAGGTGGGATCTAAGACCAAGGTAAGTCCTCTACCCTGTGCGTGTTTAGGCAGCCTATAGTATAATGGTTTACTAATCGGGCTTAGTGGGGTAGAACTCGCTGAGACGTAGTCTCATCCCGGTTTGGGGAAAACATTTCAGGACCCGATGAGGAGCTGAGGAGGAGGAGTTTGGGAAGGAGATCTTGGAGGTGAAACTTAAGGAGAAGGACTTTTTGAAAGAAGAAGATAATACCGAGAGGGGCCTTGAGTACGGCCTGGATGGATTGAGATTCTATCTTCCTTTGAGATCTCTATTTTGATGTGAATAGGGATAGAGTAAAAGGTTGTGAAGTTCTCTGGTTTGTGTTTTGTATAAAGTTTGGTTATAAGTTTCAATATGAAAAATATGGCCCTGCTTTTCTATCCCATCGTTTTATTGTCTGGGGATTTTAACTGCTTCCGCATGTGCTTAATAAATGAAAGGGTCGGCGATACATAGTCCTTGGATATCGCATTATAAAATCGACCAAGTGAAAAAGATGTGTGCGTGCCCGAGGATCAGGGCGTGACACTAGGTGTCACGTAATATATGTGATGGATATTTAGACTGGTGAATTTACTTCTATGAAGAGTTAGGATCGCCTTGGCACCACATTTATGATTACTCTCTTATGCATTTGCACACATTCATCTTATATATGCTACTGATTACTAAATTTGCATCCCCATATCATCGCTATAGCCTGTTATTGCGTGGTTACGCCCCTTTGCCACAACCCTCAATAAATAGGACCTTTCCCAACCTTCGACAAGGTGCTAGGGTGATTATTTGAGTAGAGAATGATAATGTTTTCCTAGAAAGGCCCTAGGATGCTTTCAAACTGTTATAAATGATTTAATGTCTGTCATTTTAAGCAAAATTTTTTGCTTAGAATCATTTATCGCATTCAAGCTAAATGATTTGAAGAGAAACGATACAATTATTCTACTTGAATCAAAGTAAATGACATTGTGAAAAATGGTGGATTTATTATGTTAAACCTATTTTTTGAAAAAGATGATGAACAAACTCAAGTTATCTCTTCTTCACAGCTTCTAGGGAAAGAGTGTTATGATATTGATATTGCACTTGATGACATGTTGGGCCGTACATTCGTGGATGAGGTTACCCAATATTTGGCATTAACAGGGGAAGAGGCACGAGGGCTGGCTGATATCCCAAGGTTCATTAAGGTTTGTACTTGCCTTTTGCCTCCAAATATTAGCTTTCCATATTTTAATGTGTGAAAGTACGATTTGACTTGAAGTTTATGTGGGAGTGTCGGTCATTTGTTTATTCTGCACCGGAAGTTTATAATGTGAGCAGTGGTTATTTGTTTATTGTGCACTTCTTCGTCACTGAAAAAAGGAAAAGCTGGAAAGGAGTGTTCACTAGAGTATAAAATAAAGAGGAAAAGGTCCACAATACCTAGACAAGTAACTAAGACCTCGGGATCAAGCAATGCTAGCTAAGTGCGAAGGAAGAGGATTAAAAGAGTGTTTTGAAGGCATAGACATTACTGTTGTGAAGATGCAAGACTCTTGATTCTTCATGATTAACTGTTTCTTTTACTTCATGAAATTTGACGTACTAGACATTTATATACAGTGGATTCTACATCTTGAATGTGATCTACGTGTTAGGGTTAGCATGCATGGGTTTTAGGTCGTGCCAGACCGTTGTAGCTTTTAGTAAGTTTCACTGTCCATTTCTATCTGTGTGGTCACACTGCTTTTCATGGACCTCAAAACCCAATCCAAAAATTAAGTAAATCAAATAAGTCAAAGAAGGGTCCCAATTGCCTAACTCATGCATATCTTACGAACTCTATATCTCTTCCAGGAAAGACTCGTCAGAAGTTCAAACAAAGGCTAGGCGACCTCGCTGGCTGCTGGTAAGGGTGGGCAAGGGCCTGCAAGCCCTCATTGGCCACTAGCGAGGTCACCCTCACTAGATCTGGCAAGGGTTGGCCTCCCTTGGGGCTAACAAGGCCGACCTCGCAAATGGCCCATAGGCGAGGGTTGCCAAGCCTAGGCAAGGCTGTCCCTTGCCTATGGCCGGCGTTGATGGCCCTCACCGGCGAGGGCGACCCTTGCTTAGCCCTTTGTGGGCATCACCGATGGCCGGCCGGCCGGCCATCGGTGAAGAGGGAGAAGAACTTAGGGAAAAAAAATAGAAAGAAAAAAGAAAAAAGGAAGAAAAAAGGGGAAAAATGACAAATGACGAAAATACTCTTGATCGTCGGAAAGTTAGGTCCTTATTTGAAACAGACATAGTTATTTCGGGCCCCTATTTGAAATGGACATAGTTACTTTAAATCTTTATTTGAAACAACATCCACTTCAGGCTTTTATTTGATGAAGTGATGGCACTTTAGGTCTTTATTTGAACTAAAGTCCACTTTGAACCCTTATTTGATAAAAAGAGGACACTTCGGTTCCTTTTTGGAATTTTTCCTTTTCACGATTGGTGCCGGCTTCCAGGAAATTTGTTTGCCGCTGCTTTAATTGAGAGCATCTTCTCTCACTGGACATGCTAACATAGGCGCAATGGGGATCCACTACGTGTACACATGGATCTGGATGCTGGACGATGGAGATCATACCGAGAAGATACCTTCATCAGTTACCATGCAAAAGAAGATATCCAGTCAACCTATGCTGGATCACTTTTCCACAATGGTTGAAATTACCACGTGTCTTCTTGTAAGGACAATGTGAGCTATCATCTCGTCAATCCTTCTCGAGTCTCATCTCGATTCTCTCCCTATTAACTTATGATCCCCTAAATGCATTAAATCTTGTTTTTGCACCCCAGGAGACGCTGGGTCATTGGTCTTCCTCTCGTTGCCTTCCTCGAAAGAACGAACTTGCAGAAAAGCTCCTCAAGTTGCTGCCTCACCATTCATTTGTCAAGTGCTTAAATAATGTTGGCGGTCTCGATAAGGCACTTTCTTTCTATCCCGAGTGTGCCAACGATGCCAGTGGCACTCCAAAATGGTGGGACAATTTGCATTACGCCATGTCTCATTATAAGTTTGTTCTCACAATCGAGAACACCTGAATAGAAAGTTACGTGACAGAGAAGCTATTTTATGCTCTGAATTCCGGGGCGGTCTCCATCTACTTCAGTGTCCCCAACGTCATGGACTTTGTCCCTCCACGTTCGATCATAGACGGGAACAAGTTTAGCTCCATAAAGGAATTGGCAACTTTCGTGAAGTCCCTAGCAAACGATCCGGTGGCGTATGCCAAATACCACGCGTGGAGAAGATGATGTGTATGAGGTAATTATGGAAACTCGGTCATGGGAGTTCATTGGCAAAAAGAGTTGATTCTTTTTGAACACCTGTTTTGTTTCCTGATCATCCGATTGATGCACGGTTTTGTATAAGTTTAATCCATGGACATTGACGTATATAAAGAAAGAGTTGTAATATTAGGAGATGGTAAATTAGACATTGATGTAAACAGGCCACTAAAAAAATCATGTTAATGAATACAAAGTCATTATGAACTTAAAGTGTTTGGACTTCTCTCCGATTTTGTGAAGCGAAACCAGACTGGACTTCTCTCCGATCGGTTGTTGGCGCACTTGTTTTGTCAATTTTTGAGGTCACACTGTCTTTCTGGGTCGCTTGCAACTCATATGATCGAGGATTGGAGAGGGGAGGTGGAAGAAAATGCTTGGGATGAATTTAGGAGTTTTTGCGTGAGCTGTGTGCAGTGTGTGATGAGAGTTGCACAAAAGGTAACGAGGGGGGTCCGCGTCTATGCTGAGATACATCGTCTTCTCCTCAAAGTGTTCTACAATCATGTCATGTACGCCTGCTTTTATGGGTTGATGGTGTGAAACAATTGAGAAGATTTCATTTTTCGCTAGGCCTTTTTTTCCACTAAGAAGTGGTCTTCCTTCGGGTGCACGACTGACCCTTTCTAAAAGAGCAGTTCACACGAGACAAGAAATTCATGGTAAGCATCCACCCATTCTTTCTTCGTCTCTTCTCTTTTTTTTTTTTTTTTTAAAAAAAAAAAGCAAGATTCGATTTGCCATTTGTTGACCCACCAAATCGATAGCTCTTCGGGAGTCTTTTCTTCTTTTTTGTAAAGCAAGATTCGATTTGCCGTTTGTTCCATCAAATCGATAGCTCTTGGCCTTCCCGAGTAGTTCCTTTGGGTTCATAACTGACCCTTTCTCAAAGAGCAGTTCATACCTAAAATGTTGAAAACCGATGGTTCGGACCCGTGAAATGGCAATATATCATACGAGAGGTAAACCTTTGTTGCAGAATTAATGAACACGGAAGCTAATGAAGATCTTGTTAGAATATAATACGTGAAAATGATAAGATCTTGCAATTTACGTCAATGCAAAATCACTAGAGAAATAAATGAGAATTAATAAGGACACCAAAAATTTACGTGGTTCGGTCCGAATATCGGTACCTACATTTACGGAGAGAACCAGCGGCAAATAATTCACTATAATCAAAGAATCAGAATTTATAATCGCTCACACGTTCGAATATTTTTCACACCTAGATTTAATTCTAAATCCAAACTGTTTATAAATAAATAAATTACGGCACAAAATTACCATACATTCAAGCTCAAAGTAAAATGCTTAAATACAAGAATTGGACGTCTGTCTCTTCTCCATGTATGTATAGTTTCGCGTTCTCTACCTCTTCAA
Source organism: Eucalyptus leucophloia subsp. euroa (assembly GCA_017140325.1). NCBI lineage: Eukaryota > Viridiplantae > Streptophyta > Magnoliopsida > Myrtales > Myrtaceae > Eucalyptus > Eucalyptus leucophloia. Next base: position 34,730,059 of record CM029473.1, read on the forward strand.
TGCTTGTGCGGCGTCTGGACGTGTGGACGCGCGGCTCCTTTTTTTTATTTTTTCTCTCTCGTAGGGCTTCTATGGTTCCTCTTCTTTTCCGCTTTTTTATATGCGTGTGTGCCCAAGGTCAACAATTTGACTTGGGCCCACCTACTTTATTCTTCAATGTGAACTAGGCTTTTGGAGAAAAAAGAAATCCTTGCTTTATCTTTTATTTTATTTCCTTGTTTGTCTCGTAGTGATGGTTAACTTCATTCTTTCGTTTTCTTGCTTATTTTGCACGTTAGAAAGAAAGTTCAATAAGAAGAAAGACTTCTTTATCCGATTTGTAATCCGCTTGAAAAATCTTTCTCAACAAAATTCGATTTAACAAATTATTATCCGAATTCAAACTCGAGACAATAACTTAACAAATCTTACAATTAACTCAATTTGAAATCATCGAAGAAATAAATGATTAACAATAAGGGCCAAAGATTTACGTAATTCAATACGAGTGTTGGTACCTACATCCACGAGGAGTGCCGACAGCAAAAATTTACTATAATTAGATAATCAGAGTTACAATCACTTAGCATGGTTGAGTGTTTCCCATGCCTAAATTAAACCCAAACCTAAGGTATTAATAAATAAACAACTCATTTTAAATGTAAAAAACTCACAGCACAAATTACATGCTTTGCCTATGACCAAATAGTAGCTCTCTTTGAAACGGCCGAAAATCAAGGACCTCGCTTGTTCTTGATTTCCTTTCTTTGCAGCACACGTGGCTTTCCAATTGCTGCAAATATAAAATTAGACAAGCATGTGTATGCCCCTTTCTTTGGTTCGGCCAATCTGCATTACTTTTTAAGTCCAACTCTCGTCTAGGTCTTGGTCTTGGTTAAACTTGCATATTTTTCCAAATGGGTGGGGTTTCGCCGTTTGAGAAGGTGTTTGATCAATGGAAAAGCATATGCTTTTCAAAGTCATCATTTCTTATTTAGTTCAATCTGGAAGAGACTTCACTTGCAGCATCTTAGAACACAGAAACCACTCACAATGGAAAATCATAAGGCGATTATATTCCTATTTTTCCATGCCCAGCTCATATTATGGACGAGTTCAGCGATGCAAACCAACCAGACTGATCGGCTCGCTTTAATCTACTTCAAAGACAGTGTGGATAAGGATTCGCTTGGAGTCCTGAGCTCATGGAATGACTCTTCTCATCACTGTAAGTGGCCAGGTATTGTATGCGGTGGACGACATCCCGAAAGGGTCGTGTCCCTCAACCTAATGTCGAAAGGCTTGGGCGGTCTTCTATCCCCTCATGTCGGAAACCTCTCTTTCCTTAGAAGCCTTGTTCTACAGAACAACAGCTTTCATGGCAAAATTCCACAAAGCATTGGCCACTTGTTTCGCTTGCGCCATCTCGTTTTTAGTAACAACTCTTTCGGTGGACAAATGCCCACAAATCTTTCTCAGTGCTCAAACCTTGAGGTTTTGAATCTTATCGATAACCAACTTGTGGGTAAAATTCCTCATGAGCTTGGCTCTTTGTCAAAGCTTCGAGCTTTATTATTGGCTAAAAATAGTCTTACAGGATCTATTCCTCATTCTATTGGAAATCTCTCCGAACTTTCCTCTCTTTCTGTCGGACTTAATGGGTTGCAAGGAGAGCTTCCTAAGACATTATCCAAGCTTTGTGGTTTGAGGAATGTTCAATTGGCATTTAACCAACTCACTGGCAAGATCCCACTAGCAATCTTCAACATGTCCAGCATTATATATTTTTGTGCCGGTGACAATCAATTGAGAGGGAGCATTCCCCCTAATATCGGCGATACTCTTCCTTCTCTTAGTTATCTTGATTTTCAGAGAAATTTGTTTATTGGCGTTATACCTCCATCCTTATCGAATGCCTCCAACCTTCAGTACATCTACTTTGACCATAATAGTTTTCATGGACTGATGCCTGCAAATCTTGGAAGGCTAAAAGCTCTTGAAGTAATGTTTCTTATGTCTAACCAGTTGCGAGATGACTTTAGTTTTATTACCTCATTGACTAATGTTCAATGCTGGAAATTATTGGGGTAGAGCATAATTTTCTTGAGGGTCTCTTGCCGGATTCCATCGGCAATCTTTCCAACAGCGTTAGATTAATTGCTTTGTCATCCAATGCAATGTATGGAACCATTCCTCCAAGTATTGGCAATCTCTTCAACTTGTCTTTTCTTGACTTGTCAAACAATTCGCTTCGCGGCCATGTTCCTTCTTGTATTGGAGCACTCTATAACTTGCGCAATTTGTACTTAAGCATTAACATGCTAACAGGAGAGATCCCGTCATCGATCGGCAATTTGACGTTATTGAGTCTCCTTTACCTATCGTTCAACAACTTCTACGGGGAAATACCGCAAAGCCTTGGTAACTGTAGGCAGCTAATCGAGCTTGAGCTTTCAAACAATAATCTAAGAGGTCCAATCCCGAGGGAGGTTCTTAGTCTTTCCACCATTTCGATTATCTTCAACTTGGCACATAACCAGTTGAGTGGATCTCTTCCGTCTCAAGTTGGGTCCTTGACCAATCTCGTGGAACTAGATCTATCTTACAATAAGCTGACGGGACCAATTCCTAGCTCCATCAACAAGTGCTTGCTATTAGGCCGGCTCAACTTAGCAGTCAATTCTTTTCATGGTGAAATACCTTCGGTTTTAGGCACATTACGAGGCTTACAAGAGTTGGATGTTTCCCATAATGACTTATTTGGTGAAATCCCGAGCTTTCTCGCTCAACTTACGGATCTAAAGTACTTGAATCTATCTTCAAACAAGCTTGAAGGAGAAGTTCCGAAGCAAGGAGTATTTCTCAATGCTAGTGCAGTGTCTGTCTTTGAGAATAGGAATCTTTGTGGAGGTATTGCAAAACTAAACCTTCCTTCTTGCAAATCCAATACCTCTAAATCATTACGAACCAAAAAAGTTAGAGTAATCGCCACAGTGGCAGCCATCTTGTCATATTTCATTTTGTGTCTTTGCCTATTTATTTTTTGGTACCAAAGAAAGAAGTTGAAAATGATTACATCTTCGACTAAATTGCCATTTGAACACAAATTTTCGATGGTCTCTTATGAGGAGCTCTTCAAAGCCTCAGATGGATTCTCTGAGATCAATGTGATAGGTAAAGGGAGATATGGTACCGTCTATAAAGCAACCACACAGGAAGGTGGTTGGGTGGCGGTTAAAGTGCTCAACTTGGGCCATAGAGGTGCTTTGACGAGCTTCATCTCGGAATGTCGAACCTTAGGGGCCATAAGACACCGAAATCTTGTGAAGATATTGGACGTGTGCTCAAGTGTGGACTATCATGGCAACGATTTCAAAGCTCTATTGTATGAATACATGGGTAATGGGAGTTTAGAAAATTGGATACACCAAGGAAATGAAGAGGACGTTGCGCATGAACATGGACATGGAAAGCCAGGACACTTGGGACTAATGCAGAGGTTAGACATTGCCATTGACATAGCTTCCGCAATCGAATATCTTCACAGGGATTGTAGCCCAAAGATTGTACACGGAGATCTGAAGCCGAGTAACATCCTTCTGGACAACGAGATGATGGGACGAGTTGGGGATTTTGGGATGGCGACGATCTGCTTTGTTGCGACAAGAAAGGCCATGGACATTGACAATCACAACAATTCGGTTGCAGTGAGGGGTTCTGTAGGCTATGTCCCTCCTGGTAAGAAAATTTCCTCTTTAGTTTATCTGAGTTTATTTGTGTTGGCCTTTAGATGAGATATTTATTTTTATCGTAAATTGCTTGATGTACACTATTTTAGAGTATGGCATGGGGGAGACGGTATCCACACAAGGTGATATGTACAGCTACGGTATTGTTTTATTGGAAATGTTGACTGGGAGGAGACCCACGGAAGAGGCTTTCAAAGACCATTTAAATCTCCATAACTTTGTCAAGGTAGCTCTGCCAAATCGAGTGATGGAGATTGTGGACTCGGCCATTTTTAATGGAGAGAGTGAGAATGATAGTGAGAGGTTGAGAGATTGTGTTGCCTCCGTCCTAAGGATTGGAGTTGCGTGTTCAATGGAGTTGCCGCGGGATCGGATGGACGTGGCCGATGCCCTCAAAGAACTGCGTAAGATCCAGGTTAGGTGTGGATTCGAGTAGAGGCTTGGTTGAAGCAAGTTCAGCTCCCAGACACCTGCACTAGACTTTGTCTTAGGATTAATTTTGCTTTTTGAACAAGAAAAATTTGGATGGTTCTATTCTTCGTCTTGGTTTTTACTCTTTTCAACTAGGCCTAAAACCAAACTCATTTACTAGTTAAATGTATGTAATCTATCTCCATCTCTATTCCCCTCCCCTCTTTACGATCTTACTATTTTTTTTTTTATGTGAATCTTCTGTTTCTAATTTTTCCTCTCAAAGTCCATCTCTAATAATTTTCTTTAGATGCATAATTTTAATGTATATATTTATAGATTTAATCTACCCACCCTGGGCAGCGCAGTTGGTTAAGTTCACTCCTTCTAGCGCACGGAGGTCAAGGGTTCAAAATCCTGTGTTGATAGCGATTTAAGTGGGGGCCCTGGCGGTGGGTTGCCGAGCTAACTTTCCTCGAGGTATAGGTGTTGTAGGTCCTCCATCGTGAAGGTCGTGAGATCTCGAATCGGCATAAGCCGACAAGGGCATGCCCTGGCAAATTCTCGGTTACCAAAAACAAAAAAGAAAGTAGAAGAATACAGAGCAGAGGTGTATCTTATAAAAAGGTATAAATTATGTCAATGCCAAGTAATTTCTAAATGATAATTGATATTGTGAATTAATAGGAGAAGTAAAAGTAAAGTCAATAAGATTATTAAATTTTGGCAAGGTTGATTTTAGCCAGCAGCCTCTGTTTTTTTTTTTTTTTTTTTTTGGTAATGGGAAGATGGTCATTTTAACAATATAAAATCTTAGGTCATATTGAATTTATTTTTCATTAGTATCGATGTCAAATTATTGATTTGAATGACATGTGACAATAGACACTTGTACTTTACCAAAAAAAAAAAAAAATGACAATAGACATTTGTACTAATTTGGGGTTTTACTTTTTATTTATCACATATGTACCGATTTATAACTTTTGGTGATATTAATTTAATTTAACGAAAATTAATCAAAAATAAATTTGTCATAAATATATTAATTTAAGATTTCTGGTAATTTATTGTAAATGCACTTTGATATTTTTCGTGATAATTAACCCTAAATTTTATTCTCGCTTCCTTGTCACGCACTGCCGTCTAGAAGAGCTTTGCAGTTTCTCTTCATCTCTGAGAGAGTCTATCCATCTCTCCCGCTCTCTCCGTTGCGCTTCTGCTCGGCCTGTCGTCGCCGTGTCGCCTCCGCTCGTCGCTGTCTAACCGTCTGAGTGCCGAATTCTCCTCGCAACGGAAGGGAAAAACTGAGTGAATTGAAGCAAGGACTTTTCCAGCATGAGTAAGGGGGCAAAATAAGAGCGTCCTTATTGAAAGGCAACAGTTCAGGTCTTATTCTTAGAAGCATCGTCCGTCCGTAGTTGCAATTCTCTTGCTTTAGGAAGCGTTTGGAGTCCTCTTAAGGCGCGAGACCCGACTAAAACGGCAGGGCTCTCGAGTTGCAAATCGATGTCGACGAATTCGCCAGTAATGCGAGTGAAAAAAAAAAAACAGATCGATTTGACAGAGAAGGAGAAGATGATCTCTGAGAAGTTCTCGCCAGCGTTCGCCATTTCGATCTCCCTACCCAGCTACGGGTGGCTGGTTGCTGGGTTCGCTTCGATCTGCCTTTAAGTTCTTTTGCAGTACCAATCGCGTAAAAGCATTTTGATCTCCCTACCCAG